>JAGPOW010000261.1:86908601-86925560 GCA_030014935.1 Caiman crocodilus
TTTTATTACAAGGATTAATCAAAGTACACAAAACCCCGATCAATATCGTTAGTATGTATAATTTATTCTATAGTTAGTATAATTAAAGCTTTTGCCATGAAAAAATTACGACTTAATCTAAGAAGAGAATCAGGAGGGAAGAAAGCAAAGGTTAAAACAGAAAAGGAATCAAAACTACGACGACATCAGGCTTAAACTCTCTATGTCCGTTTCAATGGTAATCGTGCACATTCAAGCATACGGGTTCGATTCTTACCCCCAGATCTTGACGCAGCAGAGTGCTTGACCGGCTCTGTCCGTCACGGTGCAGGCATCCCGTCACACCGGGTAGGCTACGAGAGTCTCCAGGCCAGCTAGGACCGTCTCTGCACTACAAATTACTAACTAAACCGAAGGACTTTTATGCCCAGTTCGTTAACAAGGCGTTTTCTGTCGATACCATCGCTGATTTGATTTTTCTCGGTCTGGCAATATTGTATCATCTTGTATCTCACACCTTGAGTCATCCCCTGTGCCTTTCTGTAAACAACCAGTGTACGTGACCCTCTCGCTTAGGACTGATGGTGCTGCTCCCAGTGAGAACTTGCACTTCAAACCCCGTGTCATTTACTGTTTTAATTTTATTACTGGTGAGAAGACAGGTACAGAAAGGTGAAGTGACTGAGCTGGGAATATGGCCCAGGTTTCTGGACTGCCTGTCCCCGTGTGATAGTGACCAGCTTAATTTGAACCATTTGTCTACTGCTGGACCACATTTGTAACCCAAATTAAAAAGTGGTTGTGGGGGGGAGGTGTATACACCTTTAAAAAGGCACTGGTCTTTTTGAAGCTGTACTCCCTAAACAGTAGAGCCTTTTTGCAAGCATGGAAATCATTGCTCTCTTTAAAACAGCTTTGCTTATTCATATGGCTATTCCTGACAGAAGGAAAACAGCAGTGTCAGCACTCATTTACATATAAAGTACTTGTCCTGTATTCAGATCCCCCATGCTGACTAGTATTGAATTCAAAGGGCAATTTAAATAATCATTAGCAGGTTCTGCTAGGTGTCAGGCTGTGTGGGTGCAGGGATAGATACTAGGAGCATTTGTTTTTCATGTCAAAATGTAGGTTTAGTGCCTGCAGCTGTTTGTTCTGTTGTCACGCAAACTATCTCGTCTAGACAGAAGGCAGCCTTTTTGGCAGGTGTGCCACAGGTTAAGCTCCCCTCCCCCTCCCCCTGCAGTAACCTGCTAGTTAATGCCCTGGGGAGCCAGAATGGATGGAAGAGGCAGGGTTCAGCAGTGCAGAGTGGAGCAGCAGCAGGATACTGAATTTGGCAGCATTTGTAGGGCCAATGAAGCCTTAACCAGGCAGTGACACCTCCTCTTGCAGAGCTATCCTGGTGCCACGCCACTTGGCATGGCTGGAGGCTTCAGCCCCACATCACCACCTCCCCACCCCAATCTGGCATCTCCTTTACTGAGCACCCTGGGCTTGCAGGCTGCTGTGGCACATGTGCTCTAGGTTGGCCACCCCTGTTGTTTTGCAGCTGTTAGGCTGGGAATTAAAAGGAAAAATAAAATAATTTTGAGTAAATGTTATAAGGAGGTGGAAAAATTGCTGTGCACCAGTTGTGCAGGGCACGGGGTGGTGGAAATCTTGGAGCGAGTTTCAGGGCTGAGGGAGAGGGACGGGGTTTCATGTCCTTTATCAGCAGTGAGAGTTTTGTTTCGTCATAGCTGCAGGTGTCTTTACCTGTGACCACCTCATTTGAGGCACCTTTCGAGGCTGCATCTAAAGCTACTTTCAATGACGGTTGTGGTGTGCCCAGTGGCAGCGTCAGGGCTCATTCACCATGTGGGACAGAACAGGCAGGGTCCTCACTGGGATGCCTTAGCACCACCTGCTTTTTGCCAGCTGGGGCCTCAGGATGGAGCAGCACTGATATCTGTGGGGCTTGGTGAAGTAGTGCCTTCAAAGTCAATGACCAGAGCCTTAAACCCTCAGGCAGCCCAAGGAGGTGGCACTATAGGGGCCTCTGGTGCAGAGTACTCCCTCCTTCCTGAGCAGCTCCTTCAGCAGGAACTCTCTTAAGGGAGTTGCCCCAGTTGCACCTTCAGGGTCTGAGGCACTCCATGGGGCAGTGTGATGAGGTGTCCCTGAGGGCTGGCTCTCCAGGCAGTGCCACCCTGTGGGCTTCTACTGTCATCAGGGGCTAAGGACTCCTTGTGGGGCAATGGTATTAGAACCCCAGGCAGGAGCGGGATTTGGGGCATTGAGGCTGGAGGGTTCAGAGTGGGGTGAGAGGAGTACCCAGTGCAAAGCTTGGCAAGGGCTAATGAGACTATCCTCACTGCGTGCTCCCTGGACTCAGCTTGCTCCCAGCATATAAGTCTTCATCTGGGACTGCCAGGCTGGGCTAAGCCCAGGCAGAGGTATAAGTAATAGGTTTGTACCCTGGGCAAAACCACCTTGTGCTCTGAGTATGGGTGCAGGGATAAGGGAGGGGCCTTGATCTGAGCTGTCAGGTACCCAGGCCCTCTGGCCAGGCTGAGGTTGCAGTGGGGGGGAAGGGAGGGGAGGGACATGATGAGCCCTGCTACTCCAGCCCCTCAGCCAGCACAGTGCAGACCCAGTGAGCTGCAATGCCCCAGACCCTGCCATTTCTCCCCTATCCTCCCTGCCCCCAGCCCTTGCTCTAGGCCCTGGAAGTTGTTTGTGAGTTTGTTTCCTAGTAGCTCCTGTGCAGGTGTTTACACACAGTCTCCCATGTTAGCACAGCTCTCAGCATACAAAGCCCAATTAATGATTGGGTGGCTGTGGAAGTTACTGAGTCTGCAGTCATTTTTAGGCAAGTGATACTTTTCTTCCCCCTTGCTCAAAAGATAAAGAACAACCACCTGAACCAGGCGATTCATGAGGAGCGAGAGGCCATCATTGAACTGCGGGTGCAGCTCCGGCTTCTCCAGATGCAGCGAGCAAAGGCTGAGCAGCAGGTGCAGGAAGATGAAGAGTCAGACAAGCGCGGAGGGAGTTCTCAGCAGCAAAGAGACAGTGTCCTGGAGACAAAAGCAGTCAAGGAGCAAGTCAAGCCATCGCCAAGTAAAGAAAGGAAGGAAACTCCCATCTGATCCTCCTCGGGGATTCAGAGAATCAACTGGACTGAGCAAGGACTGTGCAACTTACTGTAATTCTGAAGCTACAACTGCACAAATGGATAATGGCTGTGTACATGATGTAAAGAATCTTATCTTTTACACCCTGGAGATGTTAGTCTCCTTCATACTTGTGGCTTCTACCCATCATGCTCAGGTGAGTTTGGAGGGGCCAGAAGAGTTTTCCAGCTAATGTCAGATGGTTTCAAGACTGACATGCTTCTGGTGACTTAAATAAAACCATTACTGAATTATTGTAAGCCAAAATAATGATTTGCTTTCATCAGAGCAGAGTTGGAAGATCTCCTTTCCAATAACCCACCCACAATCATTAATTATTTGCCCTGTGCATCTGTTGATTCTCATTCATTTCTGTTTATCTACTCACTCTTGCTTGTGCCTTTTATACCTAATGCAGATTATACAAGGGAGCTTTAAATTATTTCCTGATTGGCTAAAAAAAAACTGAAGGCTTATCACTGTTACCTAACAAATGCCCTCCTACAATTCTACAATGTACTAAATAAATTTTTTTTAAAAAAAAATCTCACAAATGATATTTGTCCCTGTCCAGTGGAAACACTCATCGAGAGCTAATGAAGTCCTTTGACAAGTTAATTAACCCATTTGCTGGTTTGGAAACAAGCACTTGTATCTATTGTGTATGTTGTATTCATGCTGCTAGCATAGAGCAACAGCCTTCTCTTGTTTAAAGAAAGGGACCTTTTGCAAAGGTTTCATTCCTCTGGTCAGTAAACCTCTGACTGATACGCAGGTTAGTAGAGGGGAGAGATTAGGTTGCTTGCTTAAGTTCTCTTTGCCTGATCAAGCAATATATATTCGAGTCATCCATTGCTTTCCAGAGAAGCCTGAGAAAAGATGCTCGGTAGAGAAAGCAGGGTTCAGCAATAGACTTTGGTTTTTTCCTTTTGTAAGAGTAACTGTGATTTGCTTTTGGTTCAGCTATTTACTGCTAGCAGCAATCAAAGGCCTCCTTAAAAGCTGGGATTTTAGGGCCATTTTTTGTTTCAAATGCACTCAGTTCATCTAAACAATAGTCCTGAGACTGGTCAGGGATAGTTAGCTCAGCTATTGACAATAACTCCGTAGAGTGCACCATGCCTACTTTATTTCTAGAATCTGGATATTTATTTTCTGCACGTGTTGGACATGGTTGTATTCTTCACCTATTGCACTGTTGTGAATCATTGGCCATGATTTGATTTTGTACAAATAATGCTTTGATATGTTATAGAAAACAGCATAATATTTTTTTAAAAATTTGGAGAAAAGAATTTATAAAAGACTGAAAAAGTGGTCAGATGACAAATGTAAACTTGTAAAGTGTTCTCTCTCCCTTGCCTCTCTGTTACATGCATTTTATATTTGCTGGCAATATTTAAGCTTTTTTTTGTTTTAAATTCATACTAATTCCTATCAAGTTGTCATGATTTTTTCTAATCAGTTTTCTTCAGACAAATCTCTTAATAATGGTTAACTTTTCTTTTGTTAGGACCATATTTATCAAACAAATAAATTCAACAGCCATTTGAAAGATAGTTTTTAATTTATCTACCTCACAATATATGTTCGTGTGTCTAATGCAGCCTAGAGTACTTGGCATGCACAGCCCTCTTCATTGTGTGGGGGGTTTGTAGTAGTAAATGTGTTACATTTAGGCTACATCATTAGTTTCTAGATTAGTCTCTAAGGATGATCACACCACTAATTCTCAAGCTCTGCTGAAGCTTGTCAAGTTTTGGGGAAAAAAATCTTGGCTTACAGCCAATTAAAGAAGAACAAAACAATCCTTTTAGTTATGGCCTTTTGTTGAGACTTTTCCCTGGAGCCAGTTGTCAACCACTGCCAGGTGTCTGCCACTGTCCTATGAGGGTTAGGCCTGAAGTTGGTGCTTTTGTACAAGAATTCATTTTTTAAAATTATTCTGACTATAAATAAACCAACTTTCTACAGTATTCAATATTTGGGGACCTCCATGTTCCTAGGGAAAGGTTTTTAATTTTTTTTAAGGGGGAGAAGAACAAAGCAGACTCTGTATCCTTCCTTAATACTAATTTATAAAACCTTTCCTTAAAAAAAAATCTTAAAGGAGTTACAAGGCATGAATTTTTGGTTTGTATAATTGTAAGTCATCAGTTAATTCAGAGTATTTCCATCAAGAAATGCTTAATCTGTCCATTTACACACAGACAGGATCTGGTACTAGTACTGAAGAGACCATTTGTCTGAGATCAAGCGGGCTGCAGTAGAACAGTGCTAGATCTAATTTTTTTTTTTTTTTTTTGAAGATGGCATCTAATATTTAGTTGTTATACTGTCAAGCTGATTTTTAATTGGACAGTTTTTGCAAGTGATCTGGGCAATGTAAAATAAGATGCCTTATCCTGGGAACACCGCCAAGGTGCCTTATAATAAAATTAGCTTTGTTCTGCAGGTTTTGTTGAGTGGGTATGTCCACATGTTTATTAATTACAGCACATAAGTTTAGTACCTGTAATGACAAGTACTACTTAATGCGCCATAATTGGTGCTACTGCACATTAGCATAGATGAGCACTTTTTTAGTAATGTTAATGCACATTAGACTAAATCTGCTGTGCATTACCACATGCTTAGCCAGCTGCACTAATGCACAGAATGTCTTCTGTGCATTAAGTGTCTAGTGTAGATGCACCAAGTTAGAGGTAGATATAGAAGAATGATCAGTTTTCCCCCTTCTGTCACCCTGCTCATCTGAAAAAGTACAAAACATTTACCTTTGTTCTAAAATAGGGGAGAAGTTAGTTTGTAAAGTCCCTCATTATGCTGCGGGCCTCCTAAGTGCAGCAGCTGGAAAAGCCAAGGTCAATGGCTAATGGCAGCAGGTGGCCTGGCAGGTTGCTCATTACACTGCTCCAACATGATCAGAGTAAAAGTAAAACTGGCATCCACTTCCTGAAATGAGCATTTTGTGGGTGGGGCACTGTTACTTTAATCAAAGGACAAAAATTCCAGATTCAGCAAATTTTACATTTACTGAAACCAGGAAAACAGCTCTGCCTGTGGTACCTTCAAGTCTGAGCTATAAAATAGGAATGACGATGGCTTGAACTCTGCTTACATCATCATTAATGGTTGATAATGCAATAATGGTGTGATGGTTTAACATGGGTCACTATTCTGATCTCTGAACTAAAGAATAACTATTATAGTTTACCTGTCATTTCATCAAGACTTTACTACCATCATGACAAAAAAGCCCTTAACTTTAAATTGTATACTACACCTTGAAGTACATTTTGGTAGGTCATGCCAGCACACATCAGGAATAGTTTGCCAATTAGCAAGCCAATTACAAGTGAAACTTTAAATGCCAGCTAAAGGACAACATACCCAACTGAATAAACCAACCAAATCCAAGTGAATTGGGCAGGACAACCAGTGTTAAGCAGAGGATGTTCCATACATCTGAAACAGGAACTTGAAGGCTGTTAACACTCCTAATTTACTGAAATACTCCAACTGTACAAAAGCAGTTACATATTTTAGAAATATTTTTAATGCCATAAAAAAGTGTTTGTACCTTGAGCAGTAGCAGCTTGATGTGAACACTTGCTTCTTTGCAAGAGGCCACTGAACTGAAAGGTGGTTTGTCAAACGATGCAACAACCAGATTCTTTTCCCAATTCAAGCCCCTGAAAATCACACTGAAAAAGGTCAGCAAGTACCTTACATTTTGTGGTAGCTGCTTCTCTGCTGGCCTGAATTCAAGTGAATGCATGCTGTTTTATATAAAAACTAGAATACAGAAAGGGCCATATTCATCCTTCCTAAAAGGAGTTTCAATCTGGTCCAAACCTGCACATATAATGCTAGGGGATGGGTTCCACACCAGTACAACACCTTAAAACTCTTAAAGGAAGAGTGATTCAAGTGGCTAATTTAACAACAAACACTTGACCATTATACTTCAAGATGGCCAAGATGTTTTGCTGTGAAAGACAAAAGAAAGATTGTAGCCAAAGGACAGAGTGGTTCTCTGCCATTTTGTTTTGCCCAATATTCATCCACCTACATGATATACTGGGTTATGGATTTTGATCTTCACTATTTTCTGGGCTTGTGAAACCTATAGTGAGTTTGTGAATTTGCCCTCTAGGTTAGAGACAGTTTTTGGCCAGAGTGCCAAAAACACCTGCATCCTTGACTTGTAAGATGTTGGTGCATCACAGGTGGGCTCGCGCCCAGGGTTGCCTACTCCTGCTCTACGCAATGGAACCATGAACAATCTGCCAAGCCATTACAGCTGTCCTCATCCTTAAAATTAATCAAGTTCATTGAAAACTGACAGTCAATAACATGTTGATAAATTACTCCAATGGCCAAGAAGGGGTGCAATCTAGCAAAACCTTCTATTCTTGGTTGTTGCAAGTGGACATCTCCAGGATCTGCCAATGAAAGATGTCATGGCTGACACTAATCAGACTTCAGTATAGCACTAAGTGTCCTAGCAACGTGTTCACTTTATGACAGTGTCTTCCTGCTGGAGACAAAGCCTTCCAGGCCAGATCCAAGAATCTCTTTCTGCTCTGACCAAGCTTTGACCGTTTTATTCACGGGTATCATGGGTCCAAGACTGATGTTCAGAAATGCTACTTCTAACTGGCTGGTATTAGCCATAAAACCATTTTCTTAAGTCCATGGTTTCTGGTGCCCAATAGTTACAGATGTTTATTTACAGGCCCATTTTCTGAAAATATTGTGCAGGTTTCCTTTAAGGATTAGGAGGACACTGAAGTCAGAGGTGGGAGTGGCTGCCCTATGAGAAGTGCTGCCACACTGGTTATCAGGTGTTTGTTCTTTATTTTTTCTGAGCACAGCAGTTTAGTTTCACCCACACTGTCCTGTCCTACCTGGGGTCTTCTGACATTTCTACTGCCCCTCAGCAGTACAAATGGGACTATGCAGAGATCACTACAAGGAATGGGGGTTACTTGTCCTTAACTTTAATTTCTAGAGGGACTCTCTCATCCTAGTTCCTTGCTCACCTGTAAAAGCAGCAGTGTCAAATTCTATCAGATAATAATGGAGGCATATGAATCTGTTTTGCCATAACAGTCAAGGTATTTTTTTAACCTTTTTGTTCTTATCTGTGTAAAACACAGACTTTTGATTTTTAAAAGTAATGTAAAGTTTCTTTTGATCCTCGCATATTCAAACTGGGTGCATCTTTGGTTCTGGTTGGCCCCTTTAAGGCAACTGAGAGAGCCAAGCTCAGCACTTTATTTTCCATGTCCATGAATGAAAACCTTTTTTGTTAGTCCTTTAAAATATTTTGCCTACAGAAACACTGAATAAGTAGATACTTGAGTTTTAAAAACAGAGCTACTTATCACAGTTAGAAGGTCTAAAAAAAAACAAACCCCAAAACCCCTCCTGTTATAGCTGCAAAAATGCAATAGGTTAGTAGATGCACCATTCCATCTTCACAGCAACAGAACTGTCAAAGACTTTGGGGGTTTTTTCAAACATTTTAAAAAGCTAATACAAAATCATATAAATGCTAAAGAGTAAAACCCAAAGATTTCAGGCTCGTAGCAAGAAAGAATCTAAAAGCAGTGGTGCACACTTAACATTCTTCAAAGCGTATTCCCTATTTCCTATTCTGTTTAGTTTAAGTCAGTTTAGCCATTTGTAAGCTTTACATAAAAGGAAAGGAGAACCTCTTGCCTAAAAGCTACCCTGGAAAAGGCAACATGGATTGGGAGGTGAACCTTTCTTGTCAACATAAGAGAGGTGAAGACCAATATAAATCAGGCTTTGGATTTTGCCACTCAGCTAGTCCCAGTCTCCTGGGCTGAAACTCAACTAGAAAAATTGTGTGCTAGTCTTTGAAGACCATTCATATAAGAAAATGATACAAATCTTGCTAATTGAAGCAAAACTGAGTGAAGGATGGGCATCTGCCCTAGGTTAACTGAAACTAGAGGTACAGAAATTATCCCTTCTGCACATACTTACTTGATATCAATACAGATAATAGTCTCTGAACAGCAATCACTACAGGACAGAAGCAGCAAGCTACAATCAAAAGTATTCATAAATCCACCAGTGACCTAGCATGAGTCATTGAATATTAATCCCATCATAAGCTACTAAGTGATGGACTTTTATACTTTTCCACAAAGTCACCTCCCCTCTGTCCTAGAGATGGCTACAGACTAAGTGGTATAATGCATTGCTTTCAGTTAGACAAGGCTAACTGGTTATTCTAGACAGAGGGCACAAAGCAGGACCAAAATCCACTTAGCCAGAACCCGAGACGTGCCTGGCTTGCGTCTGCCATATGCAATACAAATATTTTCTGTCTCCTAAAAGAAAAGTGGCAGCCAGACTCAAGTGAAGAACCAAGGCTCTTGTATGTATGAGATGATACAACTTAGTTGTCCAAGATGGTAACAAATTTACTGGACACACTTATGACAAAGAACTTCAATGGGACTATGAAATCAGGACTACACTGACATCTACCACAGGACAGGACAGGAGAGGCCTAGACTAGAGGGTAGTGGTTAAACAGCGTGATCACACAGCCTGAGGGTGGAACTTGGACAAAAGTCAGTTAATTGCTGATGCAGAACTACCTTGATGTTTCACAGAGGCAGTGGAGATGGGATGGGGAAAGTCTTATGCTGCTTTTGAGAACGTGAAGACAAGTCAGTCTAGGTACTGTACCTGGATTCTATCCTAGAGATCATGTCATGCCCCTAGCTGTGCCCACGCATAAGTTGTTTCACCCATCTTTCTTGCTGAAAGATATACAGAGAGGAAACTGATGCTTTCTTTGGCAGACTGCCTAGACACTGCGGCATTTGGAGAAAATAGCATATTTTCTCCACTTCTGACAGTGATGTGAACTACCCCTACAATCCCATTGCTTTAAAAGGTTCCTTTATTCATCCATGTCAACAACCCAAGCTGAAAGGGGCTGAGATACTTGCCTGAGAACACTCTCAGTTCAGCAAAGGGGCTGTGTGCTATATCTCCAGGTGGCTTACAGACCAAGCCCTCAGGTCAGTGGAATAAACCAAGACTTTTTCCTGCATATGATTAGCAATCTCTGAATAAGAAAGGTAGGAGGAAGCAAAAAAACAAAATACCAAATGACTTCTGGAAAAGGCTCCCTTTCTAGACACCCCTCTGCGGTCCGAGCTTGGATAGCAGTGACTTTCAGAAATAACCATATCGTATAACTGAAAGGACTCAAGCGACTTCCCTTATCAAAGTCAGATCCTGGAAAAGACTACCAATTCACCCTCTCACAAGGCTGAACGAAGAGATGAGGCAGACCATCCGAATAAGTGTCTGGTTTGAGTGGTATTTGGGGAGTGGATTCGGAAAGGAGGGGCACACAGATCATTGAATCCATGGGTCTAAAATGGGTTAAAAAAAATGAAAGTAGCAGATGTGCACGAACTAGGGAGTTCTGCTTGTTAGTAGTAGTTCCATGGTACCATGGAAGACAGGAGGTGTCATAGCTCAGTCATTCAAAATAATTTTTTTTAATGACAGGAGAGAAAGGCATCCAGGATGGGATGAATTTTCTATACCAACACTATACACTCTACTCAGCTCGAAATAACAGAAGTTAGGCTTACCTGGTTCTTGAGAAAAACCAGGATTAAGGTGGGTGTCCAGACTGTCCTCAGCTAAAAGGTCATCCTGCAAGAGGGTGACTGGAGAGTCAGTAAGCCTCTAAGACCAAATAAAAGACAATTTTGGCAACCATTTCTCACCTCACCAAATTACACAATTAAAAAAAAACCTACCAGTTTTAAAGTCAATTTACTACAACTACCTCTGTAAATATAGTGGTTAGTAAACAATATATTACTATACTGAGATTTCACTAAAGCCACATCTTCAAAACTGAAAAAACGATGAAAAAAGACAAGTTATAGAAATCGCTGTATTTTTGCCACAGCCTTTACACTGTACGAACTGGGAAAAGAAAAGACAGTTAATTCCAAATTTGTTCTTTTAATGTCTTAAAAAGGTAACAAGATTTTGTTCAATCTTATTAATAAATTTTATTTGGACAAGTAGAGAACAACTTGTATCACAACAGTTTTAAACAACGTGATTAAAGACGGCAGCACTCCAGCGAGTGATCACAGATATGTACAGTATACGAAGAAAAGAAGTTGCACCTTAGAGCCGATCATGATCAAGTTAAAAATACCTGACGTAAAGTACATGTGCTAATAAATTTCCTTTAGGTCATGACCAGCATGAAAATTAGGACACAGGTACTCAGTAAATTTTATGCTAATGGATACAGCAATATGCTGCATTTAAGGATTAAAATCAGATTCTAGTTTAGTGTTAGCACTGAGCCCTTAAGAGAAATCCAAATCTCTACCTTTCTCCATTTACACACATCAAAACTATTCATGCTTGAGGATGTGGCTGGTCGCACACAATCAAGTCCTTGCATGGATAAAAACTTTAACTAATACTGGAGAGTCTTGCATGTCGGCATAAATTTGCCTTGCTGGCTATACGACTGCCAGCTATCAGTCACTAGGGGAAAAACTTGCTAAGTTAACTCCTCAGGAGAAACAATGCAGGTCTCTGGAAATCACATCCCTTCTACAATGAAAATGATCTGCCAATTCAAGTTTCATGTGTTCAGGAAGACAGAAGATTTAAGGCTTCGGTGGCAAATATAATCCTCTGAGCAATGGTTTTTTTCTACAGTCAAAATAACATAAGTAATGTTTATTTTTCTTGACTCTTAAAAAATCCCTGGTATCAGGTTTAGATAATATCCACCTGTAGTTAGGTCTGGCAAGAGATCTCTCCTCCAGAAGAGGCTGTCCTAGAACATCCATTTCAGGAGCACTTGAGGATAGTTCTGTTTTGCTTTTTTTAATTAACATTTAATAACTTTCAAGAACTTTTTAATAAGTTGATGAAGCTGTGCTCATGGCATCATCTGCAATTTTGGTACTGGCAGGGTGAATGCTTGCAAAATACTTGACATCATTGTCATCATCCATTTGAAGTGCCATAATTGTTTGTTCGACAGCTTCTTGATGAGAGTTAGCAGAATTCAGAAAATATTCTGTTAAGTAACAGAGAATACAGAAAAAGGTTTATATGAAAAGTGAAAATATATTGTGGTGTAAATTCAAGCTACAATACTATAAAAAAAAGCATGAGAGCCCCAGTAATTCACAGAGGAAAGTTTAATGCAGAAAAAGCAATGCTAAGACTGGCATTTCATATTAGCAGAAATGACAACCCAAATAGTTCAGGTTGGTTTCGTTTCTTCTAGCTTAATCCTTAAACAGCTTTATTCCGTTAGCAGCCACCGCTTCACTGATGCGAGTTGCACCTAATCCTTGAAAAGCGGCACATAATACTCTTCTAAATTTTTTATATCCATGTAAGGATTTCTATTTCTGTTCTATCATTTTGAGATGGAGGAGACGGGAGCTGGACAAAGTACCAGATGAGGTCACTCCAAGTCATATAACAGCACAATATTGCTGGTATTATTTTCCTTCCCATTGTTTTAACATTCTAATACAGTTGACTTTTCTGAACATAGCTCTGCACTGAGGTAGCTACTCTGCAATGTCTGTAGCTTGAAACCACATTCAGATCCCTTATGAAAAGGTTAGAAAAATCTCCTTCCTGTCTCCTGCACCTCCTTCATCCCAGAGAGGCAATCAAGGTAGGGTTGGCAAATATAAGCACTTCTCCTGAGCTCCCACCATGATTACACACAGCATCACTTTACAAAATTTTAGATTGAAGAGCAGAACATTTGCCTTTATCAATCATGTCAGCACCACATCAGTATTCAGGTTAAGCAATGTCAGTTGCTTACAGCAGTGGTTCCCAACCTGTTTATACTGCAAACCAGCAAACTTATTTAAATTGCATATTTAAATCTAATTTTTACATGGGGGCGTTGAGAGGATCGGATCAGGTTGGGGCATTGCAGCCAGGGGCACCAGGGGATTCTGCAGGGGAGGGGGCTGTGCAGGCCAGTGGCCTAGGGAGATCCAGCTGGGACTGCCCAGGAAGAAGGAGCTTTGCTGACTTTCCAAAGAGCAAGCAGTGGAGCCTCCTCCCCGCTTTCCATCCCAGGTACTTTCCCAACTGCATCCCCCCACCCCCAGCCATGGGTGGGACTGGGGGGTCCTGCCTGGCCTGGCATGGGCCCTAGTGCCTGCTGCACAGGCAGCACCTTGCCAGGCACAACCAAGGCAGTGGGAGCAGGACGGGGAGCACAGAGCCAGCTGCCTCCCTCCTGGGGCTTCCCCACTGACCAACTTTAACCCCACATGTGACTGCTGGCAGCAAAAATGACAACCCAGCAGCCAACCCACTGTGACCCAGTACCAGATCACAGCCTGGTGATTGGGAACCTCTGGCTATGGACACTGGCAGATCCTAAAACTAGCCCATTTAAGGAAAATGCAGGGGGTGGAGTTAAGGGAGGACATAGGAAAAAGCCTTCATGTTCTTCAACATCACAAAGTAGCTCAGAATTTCTGATGCTGCAATCCAGCTTGTGGTATTATCAGGGCCAGGAGGGTTAGTTTGAACTACCTAAAGGTAGCTTAGGAGAGTACAATGGCAGATTGATTTCTTACACTAGTACACTTCTCCCCTGGCTACAGCAAAGTTATGGCAAAGGGAAATATAGAAACTATTCAAGTCATCCTTGACATGTATCATTATCTATTAAGAAATATTCTTGTTGAATATCCTGTTAACTCTAAGATTACCAACCTTTCTCTACAAGGGTTTGCCGTAATGTCTTTGCAAGAAGTACTCGAACATTTGGAACTCTATCAGATGCCAAGTGCAATAAATGTGGCAGTAGGTGAAGAGCAAACTGGTCCATAGGGAGGCAGTCATCTTCAATGACGGTCTATAAGTAAAGAATATAAACTGAATTAGCTTTCACTGATCCAGCAAAGACAGACTGCAAATCTCCCTGCCTTAATAAATAATCAACAAAATTACTTATCATCTTTTTCTTCATAGATCTCCAAGAGCTTTACAATGATAATGTATTTAACATTCAAACAAGAGGTCATACTTTATGATGCAAAATGGGTCTCTGAAATTCAAGCCCAATTAGAAAGTACTACCAGTGTCAGTTATTTTATTATAAATTTGGTAACTTGTTATTGTGTTGCATTTTAACAGGAGAAGTTTATAACAAATTCACCTGCGATCAGGAACAAAACATGTTTTACTGCTTTGCTCAGCTCAAAGAGTCATTGTCACCTTTCCTCTCTTTTACTTCATGATGTTCCATGAAACAATATCCAGAAGCAAGTATACTACCTGGCATTTTCTACACGCATTTTTGTTCTATACGCAACACCCCATTTTTAATACACTGAAGTCACCAGGAAGCAGAGATGGCATTTAGATGGTGAATTTTAGGTATATTTATAATGGAATTCACACTGCAAAAGAGACTGTGGAAGTTGTGGCCTACTGTTAATTAATGCAGCTAACTTCCTTAGGTAGGGAGTTAGAGACTTGTTTCTACAGCATCCCCTGCTGACTTGCCTATAGAGCAGCACTGAGCAAAGATGGTAGGAAATCTAACATCCAGGGTGAGAAAGGGCTCTCTGGTAACTATTTCCATGAATTTTAAGATGAAAGGCACAGGTATGAATAATAGCTGGTGCCTAAAGGACGCCACTCACACGTCCCCTACCCCATTCAACCAAAGCAAACAAAATCAAGCCTCTTACCTGGCAGATAAAGACAAATGTCTGCCGACCAGACCACTTTTGACATCTACAGAATTTTTCAACAAGTTCAATCATGAGGTCCACCATAAATGTTGGTGTTGAAGCCATACATAGCTTTTTTACCATTTCACTAACCTATAAGAAACATTATTAATGTATAAATACAAAAGTAATTCCCATCACCACCTTGAGATACAAGATTTATATTAATAGTTTTAGCTCATACCAATTTATAGGAAATCCAACGAACAGAGGAAACCTTGTCTGCACAGAGGTTGACAGCAATAGGTCTCAAATAGTCATAGACGTCTCTGGCACTATACAGATCCAGAAGCAAGATAAGCTGTCTAAAAGGAAAACAAAGCAAGAGGTACAATTAAGTTACAATTTACATGAAAGATAATTGCATTACAGGGAACCCTCACTATTCACAAATCCGCTATTCATGGATTCGAATATTCAGACACCATGCCAACGGGATGGGTCAGGGCAAGCACTGCTGCAGCTCCCTCTGGTGTTGCACCGAGCTCCTGCCTCTGCATAAGTAGGCACAGAGCGCTGCGCTGGGCAGGGGAGGGCAGAGCCAGGGAGAGCAGAGCAGAGCTGGGCGGGCAAAGAGTGAGCACCGAGGACGGGGAGGGAGGTGGCGGTGGCACCTTCTCCCCCGAAGGCAGCTGCAGTTGGTCCACAGGTGCTGCAGGGGAGCACCATGCTTCCAGCTTCTCATGGAGGCGGGGAGCAGGGGAAGACTGTGGGGTCTGACGGGGAGCCCCATCAGTATTCACGAATTTCATCACTCACAGGGATCTCCAGAGCGGATCCCCCAGGAACGGTGAGGGTCTCCTGTACTTTGAAATGTATGTGTGTAGTGAGGCTTACTGCTTAGGAGTACACATTGTTTGATTCACTATAACCATTTCACCTGTCCACTTCTACCCTTCAGTTAGCAAAGTTAAATGGCAATGATTTCTCCCTGAATAAAACAGGTGGTAAGTGATGGCTATTAAACTTCCACTTACCATGGAATAGAATGAACAGATGAAACTTAGTTGCACCACAATAAATTCCTCCCATTCCTCTTTACAATCCATGCACTGTTTTGGCCAGTCATACCCTTACTGTATTCTTTGGGTTTGTTCTGAAGTTCCCATTTAACACTCCTTCAGTAGTGTGACTGCAGCAGTGCAACTATGCGATAACCACCACTTAAGCAAACATTCTCGTTTTAATTTTTTCTCTGTTACATAGAAATTTCTCATCAGACTTGCACTAGCTTTCAGCAAAACCAAAGATTTCTATGGCCTTAAAAGGATTTGGATTCTATTTATTGGAACAATTTTTAAAGGAAAGTAAATAAATGGTTTGAAAATGAAAAATATTTCTATTCAATTTGTTGTATGATGGAGGAAGACAACAGTAAAGCCATAGTTGAAAACAAAACTATAAGCACCCACTATAAAAGGCTGGTCTATGGCATTTGATGAAATGTAATTTGTGGATTCTATTTAAAAATAACCCAAAACTACACAGCAGAAAAAGTTACCCCAACCGAAACCTCAGGAGGAACATACTCAGCCAGTTCAGCTCGGAAACGCCAGTTCCTGCTGTTATCAGTCACTAAGAATTCCTGGAGTTGATAAAGATATTCGCGTCTTTTGTCAGGATGAAGAAGCTGAAAATAAAAATAAGACTGTTCAGCACAATGCACGTTACAAGACTCAGTGTCAATGGATGGAAGGGCAGAAGGTAGGGTACGATGAACCCTTAGAAGCGTGAGCTTTTGTTGCCAGCAACCTACTTCAGATGCTACCAGACCCATCAGCCAAAGCAGGCTGTTGCCTATAAAAGTTCATGCCTCTCTGATCATTAGTCTAAAGTGCTACTTTGCCCTACCTTCTGCTGACTAATTACCTAACTATCTCTCTGATAATTGTGCAGATTGCATTGTAGGCGGTGACTCATGACACCACCTAAGAAGCCAAACCCTCGTAGTGAAATCAAACCCCTTGTAGTAACGCCTGAAACCAGCT
>JAGPOW010000261.1:86925660-86937899 GCA_030014935.1 Caiman crocodilus
ATATCTGATCTGTCTAGCAGCCAATAAAAGGGAAATCAAAGCCTAGTGCAGGAAAAAGAAATTAGTTAGAGAGCGTTCGTTCTCGCCCTAGGAGCCTGTTGAAATTAAGGCTCTGAAGGTGCGACAATAATGAATGGACTGTGAGCAAGATGTTTACTATAGATCTCAAAGCATGCACAGATTGAAAAACTACCCTTTAGCTGGAAATAATAAGTATAATGCCTGTAGAACAACTTCTGCCACAAATCATAGTCACAGAAAATTAGGGTTGGAAGAGACCTCAGGAGGTCAGCTAGTCCAACCTCCTGCTCAAAGTAGGATCAACCCCAACTAGATCATACAAACCAAGGCTTTGTGTAGCCCGGTCCTAAAAACCTCCAAGAATGGAGATTCCACCACCTCTCTAGGTAACTGTTCCACAGTTTTACTACCCCCCTAGTGAGAAGTTTTTCCTAATATCTAACCTAAACTTCCCTTGCTGCAACTTAAGACTATTGCTCCTTATTCTGTTATCTGCCACCACTGAGAACAGTCTACCTCCATACTAAAGTCAATAAAACTACATGGCATATTTTGAGACAATTTACCCGGTATCTGCTTTAATTATGCAAAACATATTGGTGCTTATTTTCAATCTATTGTAAGTTATGTATTTCAAATCTAAAGAATCATGTTCAGTACAGATGTCTTTTAGAGGTTAAGAAAAAAAGCACAGAGCCTGATACCATGAGAAACTCAGTTCAATTCAGTTACTCAGAAAGAAAGTCAGAAAGAGAAGAGCATCACAAAGCTCTTGTAAGACTTGTTTTGATGTTAACCAGGCATTTGGTTGGATTCCTATATGGAATCATAATCGTGTGATCTATAGATATACATTTACGAAGGCAAAACTAGTGTCACTAAGAGCATAATTTAAAATTTGCCCAAAGTCAAATATGAGACCTACCTTCAGAAAATCGTGCAAATGCTTAAGTACACCAATCCTGACTTCATCTAGGTCCTTTAAAAAACCATTGAAGACAGGAACCAAGTCTCCTGCTGTGAGCTGGTCTCCCAGGATGACTGCAAGCTCATGTATTGAAAAAGCTAATGTCCTTCGAACTTTCCACTGGGAGGGGGGCAAAAAAGGGAGAATTTAACTTCAAGATTAGAGCTTATCTGTTTCATCTAAGATGATGCAGTACAAACCATTAAGAAGAAAACATTAGCACAAACAAAACACGTGCATTTAAAAATAAAATAAGATTAAAAAAAGACATGAATGGGATGGTTCGAGGTTTATTTATTGCACCTGCCTATCAAGGAAGGACACTTTAAAAGAGAAAAAAAGTAAAAAAAGGGTTTGGATATAATTTTATTCTCAAGTCACAAATGTCTCTTACAGAGCATTTTATAATTCCTATATGCAAGTGTAAGTACACAACAGGAGTTGGGAAGTTTTATTATATGGGGTAGGGAGCACAACAATTCCAGGACTCTGACTTGAGAGACAGACAAACAGACATGCTCAAAGACAGACACAGTCAAAATGCTAATGATGGCAGAATAAGTGATAAGCCACAGATGTGCTAATGTAGGAGAAAAAGTGGGTTGAACAAATAGGAAGGAAACTGGTAGGCCAAGGCATCAAACAGATTGGCTGGAGAAGGTCTAGGAAGACCCTCCAAAAACAAACACAGAGCATAATCTGGTTATCTATATTAAGAATGACAAGGCAGGGTGGATAAAATTAAAAAATTGGATGTTTTTGTTTAAATCAGACTTTTTTTTACTTAATATAGTTATTCTTTGTTAAAATGCTTTTAAAAAAATAAACACATACGTATATTAAAGGTCAAAGGCATCACTGTGGAATAGGGATTATAAATTCTAATCATATACCATTAAGACAATATTTTCATGTACCCTTTTTAGAAGTTTTATCAATAGGTCACAACAAGTCATGGACTATATTAGGGGCCCAATCTTATGGGGTTCCCAGAGGTTCCTGTATAGATCAGTAAAAAATTAAAGAAAACCACTCTACCCAATGCAACTCAGTGCTCAGTCCAGAAGATCCCATTTAGCATCTGTTATGATTAGTTTTCAGTTCTCAAACTGTGGATTTATCTACAGAGATTATACACAGACAAGGTTCTCTGGGTAGATGTGATATGTATTTTTATTAGCCCAACTAAATAGTTGGAAAAATTGTTCTTTGCAAGCTTTTGGGCACAAATGCCCTTCTTCAGGCATAGGGAGAGTGTATTGTCTCCAGAGATAACATCCTTGTTAACACCAGCATATGGAGATGAGAGATAACAGACCTGATTACCTACCCATCAGTCCTAGTGTCTCTGCAAATTTGTATACAAACAGTCAAGCCCTTACCTTTCTCTAAAAGTACACAGTTTCAAGAAGTTAAATAAAGGATATCAAACAACAAGAATGCGTTACAGTAAACTCTGTTATGCAGCATTTAACTAACCAGAATACTTAATTAAACAGTATTTCAGCAGCGGGACGCACACTACGCCACACCGCACCACTTTGCTGCCTGCTGCGCTCCTCTGAGGGTACCCACATAGGGTACCTGACCATGTGTACCCTTCCCCCTGCTACAGCAGCCTGCGGCTGGGCTGCCCTGGCATTTGAGATGGCTGACTATTATGGCATTTTTATCTGTATATTATTTTATTCTTTATACAGTATATTGCATTGTAATGTACTGTACACTAATTCTTTGAAAATTTGCACTACAAGAATGGCACAGTCTTCCTTGAGTATAAAACTTTCAAATAACTGAAAATTTTAGATAACTGGCACGCCCCCCCCCCCCTTCCCGCCAGATAACAGATTTTCCTGTATCTGCAGAAAATGAAGATTAAATTGTGGCTTCCTGACCAGTGACTCAAATCATAATTTAAGAAGGTTTGATTTAAATCCTATCCGGCTTGTGACAATGTAAGTCTGCATAGATTTGGGTTAGTTCTAACCCCTTTCTGTAACTCAAAAGAAGGTAATGAGAAATCTAGGGGGATAAGAGAGGCAAGAAAGACAGGTTCTTTGCTAGTGTGAGCTGATCTGCTAGGTCATTTGAATTACAACAATACTGAATCTTAAAGCCTGCTCTCTGGGTTCTGTAATTTACAAAGCAGAAAAGGAGAGAACATATTCTACCATACTCTGGAGTGTTATAAAGAGATTTACAAAGACTTTCCTATTAGGCAGCCAACATCTTATTTCCACAAACTGTAACAAATATTCCATCTCAAGGAACAGCACAAGTATACCATTTTTCTCAATTAAGAACCATGAGGGCTAATAGTTTCTACATGGCTTATTTTGGAGGGGAAAAAACAAGGCACTGCTCTATTGAACAAAGTTATTTACTACTAACGTGCTTTGAGAAGTTTTGTCCATATGCATATTTCAGCATGTGCACAGAAGCATATAAGCTTAAACCATTTTTATTTTTACATTAGCAATATGCATACACAGTAAGAGAATATTTGACCTGCACTGGAATGGTAATTTCCCTGCACAGGGAACAGAGGGATACTAGCCATGCCTGCATGCTTCTGCGTCTGGCAGCAACACGAGTGTACATAACCATGGCCTAGGGACGGGTACAAAACTTGTGACTTAATGTAGTCCTCAACCTGCATGATGAGATTCCAGGAAGTAAGATTGGGTCTGGCTAGAGTCTAGAGTGGCCCGTATAAACTCCAGTGTCTGAAATGGGGCTAGATTCTACTTCTAGATGTTCATCATGAGACTCCATGGTGTGGACAAGTGCAAAAAATATATTAGAGATACTTTGTCACAAGCTGAGCAGACCCTCCTTTCAATAACTTGTTGTCTAGGTAAAGAAAAACCACAACATGTTCCTTCTTAGGTAGGTGACCACCATCCACAAAGACCTTAAAAACTTTTGGGATCGAGGGTCCATACAAGTGAACTTCGTATCAGTAATAATAGGCACAACTTTCTATGAATTTAAGTCATTTTCTGCATGAGCACATGATGAAGATTTAAAAGCAGGGACTATGAAAGTTAAGGGATACAAACCAGGACCCCAATTCCAGGAAGGGTATTAGATAAGACAGCATAACCATCTTGAACTTGAATTTATGGATGAAATTAAACTTTAAGCCCAAAATGGGCACCATCATCCTTTTCTTTTGGGACCAGAAAGTAATCTCTGTGCTTTAAAGGAACTTCTTCCATGTCCTCAAAGGTAAGAGGAAAGAGGATTCTTGCAGACATAAAAAAAATCTCATAATAATTTGCCTCTGAAAATGACCTGTTCTAGGGAGTTGCCCCCTTTAGCATGGGGGTCTATGGGAAGAAAGCAAGCCAAGGTGTGCAAGGTTGGTCTAGAGGTCCAGTATTCCTCTCTATAAAGCATTCCATAGCCATGGTCATGTGTAAAAGGTGGCTGCCCTGGGAACTAGCCTGTCATTCTTGGAGCTGAAAGGGAGAGTGCCAGACAAGGAGATCTCAATTGTTGGTGTAGACTGACCAGAGATCAGGGATGGTTCCCTAATTGTAATAAGAACTATAGCCAAAGTATTTCAGATCAGTCAGCTGGAAAAGAGCAACAGGGAGCACAAGCCAGGCTAGATGGCAAGGTTGTTTGAGGCAGTTAAACAAAGAAGCTGCATAAGAGTTTTCAGAGCTGATGGATAGTACAGAGTTTAAAAAGGCCGGGGAATAATTGATGTTGCTGAAACCTTTAAAATCAGGCAGAAGACAGAGCTAGAGCACCAGCTTTGATGACTACACGCCACAGAAGTTAAATCATGCTTCAGGTGCTTGTCTTTTGGTTTCCTAGGCACTTGAGCAAACTATTTCCAGAATTAGGCTTTGACCTGGGTGTTAAAGAAGCTTCTGAGCGTCAGTGGGATCCACACAGGGGCTGCTGCTAGGGCCGGGACAAATGTCCTCCTGCCCTGGCAGCAGGGACCTCCCAGGCTGTGAAATCTGAGCTAGAGGGGTGAGGAGAATGAGAAATACCTTCTCAAAGAACCACAGGACAGAGATCTCCCCCTGGACCCTTCAGTGGGCCCGCACATGCTGGATAACTTCTCTGGCACTAACACCAAGGATGATCTTCTTGAAATAGAATCTGAATCCACTAAAGATCTGTGCTCAACAGGGTCAGAAGGCAACTCCATAAATTTATCCAGGATATGAACTTTTTGAGCCTGAGAAGTGAAATATTTGCAAAGAAACACTTCCAAGGGACAAGGGACTTCCCTACACAAGAAAGTTGATAAGGCAGTCATATTCCTGTTGCACAAGAAATATATGTTTAAACCAGTTGACCAGAGCAAACCATGTTGATTGTGGAGAAGAGTGATCAGAGAGGAGAAAAATGGAGCTGAACTCAGCTAGAAAAGCCAAGTAACACAGGCCAGGAGAACCTCAGGTATTGTAGAGGGGTGAGGGTAAGGTAGGGAACACCACCATACACAGAGATCAGAACTAGAAAGGTACAAAATACTTTCTGAGGTATAAAAAGATAAACACATTCAAAAGGATGGTTGTAGGGCAAGCACGCAATGCAGTCTGGAACGAACTCCAGAAGCTCTGTCTTGAGCCAAGGTGGCTCAGGGGAAACAAAAAGCTCACTACTATCTTATGAACTCTGCTTGGAGCATGGGGAGTGAAAGGTATGTGTAGCAGTATGAGATCAACTAGGGTAAAAAAAATTCTCTGACCATGAAAAGGCACATATGCAACATATGCATTCATAGTAGGCTGTACATTTGCAGGAGAGTACTTTTTTAAACACTTTGCAAATATCATCTATAATTTTAAAGCAATTTATAATTACACATACTTAACCCTAATTCATTGATGCAATTTCAGTTCATATTATATGTGCAACAGACTCAACATATAATGTGTGTGGAAAATTCAAGACAGTTGTACACGGATTAAACTTTACTCATAGTAAGAGTACTGCTTATTAAAATTACTAACATCAATGCTAAATATGGAAGCTAGGCATTAAAAAAATGCCAACACTACAAAAACATTGTAATACAAGTTCAAATGCAGTTTATTTTCAAAGTTTCTGAGTTAAAAGGACTTACTTACCTGCATGTCAGATGCTAATGTCTCATAGGTGTCTTTCAAACAGTGCCAGTTCTGCCTACCTAAAGTAAGTGCCACACCCGGAAGGCTGTAGGCGCAATGTTTAGCAATCTCAGTATCAACTGTTTGTGCACGAGAGGGATCTGTCATGGATAAATACTGATCTAGCAAGGCTTGAGGTACAATATCCTAGAATGAGAGCAGAATTTAAATTTCTACAAGGTTCCAGTTATATATATAAAAAGTGTATGTGTGTGTTCTTAAAAGGATAATTTTTATCACCTATATAATACTGTTAAAACTACTTATAGATTAAGAATGAAAATAAATGTTTTAATTCATAAAAGATTATATATTACAAACATAACATTTTTAAAATATCTTCTTAAGATACTATTAATCCAGAAAAGTGACTGAAAACAGAGGATTACTCTCTAAAAATACACACACATTATGACTGAATAAGTTGCTCTATTTTGCCAAAAAGTCAAAATTGTTTGGGGGGGGGCGGGGAAGAGTTGGAGTGGGAGGGAAGAATTCCAACATGCTGTAGTAACTTCAGAAAATAAGTAAGAGAGTATCTGTTAAATGGGCATGATGCTTGTTAATATCATGTCATGGCATGAATACATAATATTTTTTCTAGACCTATGCAGCATCCTTTTTTCAGAGCACCATAAACACGCTACTACAAACTCACATTACCATGCAATGCCAGGCAAGCCTGGTACATGCATTTAACTACAGCTTGTCAGAAAATGACCCAAAAACCTAGTTTTCACAAGCAGCTTCAATAACAAAAATTCAACCAGCACTATATATGATAAACAGAAAAATATGCAGCAAATCACTAGCAGAGAAAAGAAAAACAGCCTTTACTACCAACTATATTAAAATTATACTACCTCCCAGACCTCTTCTACTCTCATGTTTAAACTGGAATAGAAACTTACCTCTAGAGGTGGTCAAGAAAGATTATACAGTGACTTACCAAAAAGTTTTTTACATCCTCTGCAAACTGCAAAATATATTCATGGACTACACAGGTTAAGACTGTTCAAACAACACCACTTCCACTTTTTAGATGCATAATGAAAAAACATCCTTTACCTGTACTTTGGATTTTCTTTCCTCTTCAGGGCTAAAACTGCTATTGGTACTCAAGTCTGAATCATTATGAATATATGGAAGAGTGGAACCCATGTTCTGTGTATATGAGAGAGGACAAGGATCACTTACGAAAAGGGGTGTTCAAGGTTTATACAATCTGAAATTATCACAAAGCCTTACACTTTATCAGGGAGGACAGGAAAAGCTAGGTTTGCTTCAAGATTCCAGCTATGCATTTTTTGTTTTCAGTATATCTTGTAGCAAAAGGATTTAATAAAATGTTCTATGTATTTATATCAGGAAAAAAAAAAAAATCAAACAAATATGTCTTGTACTTGGACTGAATGATGAGAAAGGTTTCTGATAGTCCTAGGATACTGGGAGCATTCAATCCAGTCCCAAACCAGTTCTCCAAAGAAAATGCCATCTCCACAATTAAGATAAAACCTAGTTGCGTAGTAGAGTTCCAGCATGCTAATAACCTTCATAATCTGGGCCCAAGGCTGATATCTTGAGTCAGATTCAAAATTCTATGGGAAGTGAAAGATGTTTGATACACTCATGGTAGCTGACATCATGCCTACCATTAACACAGCTTTCTGAGTTTTCCCAACTCCTGAAGGCTTTTATTTACCTAGATCAAAAGCTTTTATGTAGTCTAGGGAAGCAACAAATGTATGCACAATCAACAGCTGCTGGGTCACTGTTCACCAAAATGGGATGAATCTCCTAGTTAATCAAAAGACTGTGCAAACAACAGTGCAATGCAAGTTCTCAGTGTTCACAAGGAATAATCCAAGAGTACTCCTAAACTATGGACTGAACAGACCAACTGTGCATCCATGACCTCAAACACAAAAGCTTAAAATATGTCTACAAAACCTTTCAAACTCTTTCTTCTTCCCACCATCATTATCTGTTTTCAGCTTCATCCAGCTATTTTTCTTCCATGAGCTGATTTAAGCTATTTTTCTTCCATGAGCTGATTTAATCCAAACTCAGGGTCATTCTGGCAGCAAAAGTATGGTCAAATGTGACAATGGATAGGTAGATGTACGACTCAGGTCAGCAATTCTCAACCAGGGTGCCAAGGTACCCTGGGGTGCCTTGAAATCCTTTCAAGAATGCTATGAAGTGCAAACACAGGTGTCCAAACATGATTCACAAGGTAAAACCAGAGATGTTAAATAGCAATCCATACCATCTAGCGAGAAGTACTTTATGTCTATCAAGAAGTGGCTTGAATCCTAAAAGGTTGAGAACCACTGAATATGGTACTGCTAAAACTGGTAGCAAGTAGATGTTGAAAAGAGCCACAAACAAAACTGATTTGCATGAATGCCACAACTGGTGTGGGGAGCAGAAATTTAAATAGCATACAATAAAACCTCAGCAGCATTGAAATCTGTTGCACAGGGCCTCAGCCAACCAGCTAGCTACTTACCTGCTTGATATTTTTAAAGAAACCTTCTTCAAAAAACCTGACCAGACACCTGTAGCAGCACAAATTCTGGCTGTTTCAGAAAATGATTATACTGGATGGGGGTGGGGAAGGGGAAGGAACAAGAAGAGCAGCAACGAGTAAAAATTTAGAAATGATGTTTCATGGTAGTATCATCCCATACACTCTAGAACAGCGTTTCTCAACCTGTGGATCGTAAGAATATATGAAAGGGTCGCAAACAAACTTTAAAAATGAATTCTCCTTTAAAGGAGAAAAACATAGGAAACCGTGGCTTTTCCCCTGCAGGCTGGCAAAGTTCCTGCCTATAAGGGACTGTCTATACAACTCTCCCTGCCCACACACTGAGGGGCTGGAGCCTGGAGGCAGTGAGCAGCGGGTCAAGAGTGAGAGGCACTGGGTCAGCACTGGCTGTTGATGTTTATAAATTGGTCCTGGTACAAAAAAAATGTTGAGAACTGCTCCCCACAGGGCCTCAGGATCTGATTATCTCCTATACAGAACAGTACAGTATGCTACTGCTGGCTGCAATAAAACGAAGTCTCTTTCTTAAAAAAAAAAAAAAAAAAAAAGGAAGAAGAAAGAAAAAGGGGTGACTAACATTAAAAAGAGCTTTTTGCCTCTGATAAGACTATTTCACTGCAGAAAAGCAAAAGCAACAATGAATTGCCTCAAAATGGTAAAATAACAGAACTGAGGTTTAGACTCAAGGAATCCAGTGACTGTTGCACACAAATAAAGAACACTGGAGAGTAAACTTAATGCAACAGGCAGAGTTGCAAAATCAGCAGACAAAAAGCTGGGCATCGTGTCAGCATTAGATGTAAAGAGTTACACACCTCAAAACAGTGCAAAATTCAGCTCTTGCTGGTGCTCTGAACTGAGCTGGCTGACTCATCTAAAAAACACACAGGTATGTTTCTTACCTCAACAGTGTCACTAATCAAAGGCACAGTATCATCCTGAATTCGTTTACAATTTAATTGGTCTTTGACATCCAGGTCATTTTGTAAGTACATTCCTTTGCCAGTTCCTGCTGATGTTTCTTCCTGAGGGTCAAGACTAGATGCTCGGAGTGCAGCTGAGAGGACTTCCACTTGTGCTATGCAAAAAAAAAAAATACATTAACTGCTTCACAAAAAATTGTTCACACAGCTAGTGACAACAAATGCATAGCAACTCTCTGATAATTTTACTTTTCGATTTATGAACTAGACAGAAGGAAATTGAAAACTTCCCAAACAGATAACCTGGGACTTTCCACAGGTTATCTGATTCCGTTCTACAGGAAGCTGGAAAGATGAGACAGTCACATGCTGGACCGGCCTACACCTCAAAAGATAAAACAGAACTGGGAAAGGAGAGTAATTATCCTTGATGCAGGAAACCCAGAAGGGATTAACTGCTCTCAGGATAGTATCTGTTCAGAAACTTTTATATAAGATAAAATAAATAAAAATGTAACAAGCAGCTCTCCAAGGCTAGGTACTGCCATAGGAATAGGCAAAACACTATTTTATTGGCAGCTTTCATGGAATGACAACTACCAGTAAGGAGTAGGAGTACCCTGATGCTTTAGATTCTAATTGTGTAGACTGGTGAAAAACTAAAAATTGTTAAAAACTAAAAACTCTGTAGGGGCTCACAGAAAACAATACTAAGGGCAAAATGGGCAGGTATAAATGTACGAGCAGTATATAACTGCATCCCTCTATACCAGGAGAGTCAAACACGGCCTATGGGCTGGACCTAGTGCGCAGACTCTTTTTGTCTGGCCCACTGAACAGGAAGTTGAGGAGCATGGCCTGCAACACAATCCAGAGCCCTTTGGCCATGCTGGGCATGGCCATCAGCAGTGACTCTGGCTTGCTGTCACCAGCCCTAGACTCCTTGCCTTGCCACTGCTCATGCCCTCTGCTGCCAGTCACCACTGCAACAGAAATAATGCCATAGTCTGGAGGCAGCCCACAATCCAGATCCCACCTGAGCTCCATGTGACTGACACCCCTACTGTATACAGGAGACTACCATTTTTCCCCTTGAAAGGTCTTCAAATACCCTATTTTCTCACATACTACAGCCCCTAAATGAGATATGCACCTTGTATTGGGGAAGGAAGACTGAAAAAAACCCAGATTTTTTCCAAGTTATACCTGCATAGAGCTGAGTGGAGCCTATTCCTCCACTCACTCACCCTCCCTTTCCTGCATAACAAAAAGCCAAACCCCTAGCTATTGATGAAAACTGATCTCAATGGTTGCATCCATGATTTTGGAAAGGGCTAAAAACTACAAGGCCATGAAATGGAAGGAGTAGGGATGCACCAACAGATTTTTGAGGCCAATACCAAGAGCCAATTTTTGAGGCATAATGGCCAATTTCCAATACCAATCCAA
This sequence comes from Caiman crocodilus, assembly GCA_030014935.1. Taxonomy (NCBI): domain Eukaryota; kingdom Metazoa; phylum Chordata; order Crocodylia; family Alligatoridae; genus Caiman; species Caiman crocodilus. Next base: position 86,936,713 of record JAGPOW010000261.1, read on the forward strand.
TTTCCAATACCAGTCTGGCAGCTTGAAGAGCAGCGTCTGGCTGGTAAGTCTATTGTGGAGGGAAGGGGACCGGGAGGGGGGGCAGATCAAGGCCCCAGCGGTGGGGAGTGGGGGGGGGGCAGTGGGCCTTGTCCCAGCCCCTGCCCCAGCCTCATTCCTTCCCTCACAGCAGGGCCTTGATCTGCTGCCCACTTCCCTTTCCCCTCCTCTTCCACCACAACAGACTTACCAGCTGGGCACTGCTCGCCACCTACATGCTGCATTGCAGTTGAGCCTGCATGGACCATGTATTGGTCAAATTATTGGCCATATCAGGCCAATTTACAATACAGACAATTTTCTTTATATCGGTGCCAATCCGATATCAGACCAACGTATCAGTACACTTCCAGAGAGAGACCAGGCAGCAAAATGGCCAAAGAAAAGTTAGCTTGACTAGTGAAACAAAGACCATTAAAAAGAAGAGACAACTGTTAACACCTGTTGACAGAAGACCAATGAACCATTAAGTCAACTGTCTTCTGCAGCTGCCAGAATTGAGATACCACTGCTGCTGACAGGAAGCTGATTTTGGAGCAGGGATCAAAGTGAGATGTTTCTATTCTAAGCAGAAAAACAGCTTTCCCACTTATAGCACACATCCCAATTTTGGGAGGGCTGTCTTGGGGGGGAAAGGGCATGTGGTACACAAGAAAATATGGTACTACACTCATTCTGAACAGAAAACAAGAATTCTCTCTTACTCAAAAGTTCCTTCTTGGAATTTCAGTTGTTTCCTGTAGATTTACTCTGACAAGTAAAGCTGATGGGATCTGTTTGCATTGCCAAAACCAATTGCCAAGTTTTTTAACATTCATTAAAACCATAACTTGGCACAACGCTGGTTACTAAATGCACTATTGTAAGACAGTGACATGGAGAAAATGTATACCACCATGAGTTAAGATTAGACTTGAGCTGCAATTTTATGCCAGGAATGGCCTGTAGATTGGGCAAGATGAGCAGAAGCAAAAATCAGTAAAGAAAGTGGATTTGATCTTTATGTAGCATGGCCAGTTCTGCACTCAATATTTAATAAAATACCTGAATTAAAATTTACAGTAAAATCATTCCAAAACTGAAGGGAAGCCCACTGCAAGTTAGCAAGTAAAAAACATCAGTAATACTTCACAAACAAAAAAAAAAAA
>JAGPOW010000261.1:86938614-86955064 GCA_030014935.1 Caiman crocodilus
AAAATCAGCAAAATTCAACTAAATTAAGTAGGAAGGGAAAATAATGTTACCTTAGGGCCCTTCTCACCTAACTACTTGGAATGAAATGCCATTTCAGATTTCCAGATTTTATTCTTGTGAGAAAAAGAAACTGGAGAAATAAACTGAACTTTTATCCTTATGCAGATACAGAACTCACAGCTTCCTTATAAACTAGAACCAATTTACGTAATATGTCAGTTTACTGCAGGGATGGGCAATTATTTCGGGTGGAGGGTCACTTAATGAGGTTTGGTGAGCTTTCGAAGGCTGCATGGGTAGCCCTGCCCTTGACAGTTGCCCTGTCCCTTGGTTACTATCTTGGGACCAGAAGTCCTACCCCTAACCCCTGACTTTTGCCACTGGAAATCCCTACCCTTGCCCCCTGGAAATACTTCTTTTGGGAGGGGTGGGAGATGCCATCTTAGAAGGAGAAAAAACCCAAATTATACACTGAAAGTCAAGTGCCTACTATAGCATATTTAAATTTTATTACAAAAAGTATTTCTGCCATCATTTGTGTTTGCATAGCATATACAGAGGTGACTGCATAACAACTCAAAAATAAATTCTTAGTCTTGTATGTTAGAGGGGTTGGGGGTGTATGCATGTGTGGGGGGAAGCATAGGGTATATTAGGGGTTGTGGGGGAAGGGTGTAGGTGTGTAGCTTTTGTGTGGTGTATGGAAGGGTGTGGGGGAAGGGGGTGGGGGTGGGGACTGAGCAGGGTACAATTTGTTGGGTGGTGCCGCAGGCCAGATGAAAGTGCCTGGTGGGCCATATCCAGCTTACAGGCCATATTTTGCCCACCTCTGGTTTAGTGGGTTCTGTACTGTGTCCTAAAGACCATCTCTCTATTACTTCAGGCAGGGATGGCTAACCTGTAGCACAGGCAGCCTCTGTATGGAGCATGCAACAGATCAGGGAGAGGACAGGTAGCACAGCAGCAGATTGGGCAGGCAGCAGAAAGCAGAGGATCAGATCAGGCAGGGGAAGTGGATCAAAGTGACACTTAAGGAAGGTGCAGGGCTAATTTGTGGCACACCTGCCATAAAGGTTGTCGCCCCAAACCCCACTTAAAGGTACAAGTTGTTAGGGTGTTATTTAGGAGTGAAAAAATTAAATTAAAAAAGAAATCTTATTAGCTATTGTGAGCTAATAAGGGACATTTTATAACTTGAAAATCTTTTCTAACTACCATTCCTTAAGTTTACTGCTCTCCAGAATTCCTCCCCTGTCAGGGCACTGTATTTCCTTCCTGCTTTTCTCCTCGCATTTCATTAGAAGAAATATTTTTTCTACATGGCAATATAACATCTCCTTCCTCTTCCCCACCCACCCCACTTTCATCTTCTCTTTTGTGCTTTCCTAGGGACCACCCCTTGCTTTTTCTTTCCTTGGTGTTCAGTTATTACCAGCTGGCAAAACTGCCATGGTGATTATGTAAAAAAGTGTTATAATGGTGTAGATAGGATATTTAAAAATCCATGTTCTACAGCAAGTGTTAAGGAAAGAAAAGAAACAAGAGGTGGGGGAAAAACCTAGAGGTACATGGGTACAGAAGACTGCGATGCCTGTATAGAAGCAAAGAACAAGGACCAGGAGAGGATGGATAGAAGCAGAAAGACAGAAAAACAGAATGTCTCTAATCATTAGAAATATTAATTTATAGAACCTGGAATTGAATTGAGTCCTAAATCTCCATATACCACTGAGGCCAAATAATGGCTGTGAAACTGACTGAGAAGTGCATCATTCACCACTACTAGTTGTTTCACAGAGAATAGTAATAGTATTACTATTCACAAAGAATAAGTACTACAAGATTAAATGGTAGACTTTCAGGCTCTAATTCAGTGGTGGCTAAACTGTGGCTTACAAGCCGTATGTAGCTTGCTAGCATTGTTCTTGCAGCTCTTCGGAGCTTTGGTGGAAAAGCTCACCTCCCTCCTGCTCTGCAGCCATGCTGGGTTGCTCAGCACCCCCTCGAACCCCTGCTCTCTGGCTTTGGTGGGGGATTGGATGTGGCTCCCAGGGAGAGTAACTCTGGCCACCCCGCTCTAATCTTTAAGAACTTTGAAAATTAGCTATACTGTGAGTTAATATGATTCCATGATAGAAACTGTTCTCGGTTTTTGCGATTTAAAAATGTTATACAAAACTATATGTAAAGAATATTAAAATTACAAAATTAGATTAGCCAGATTTAAGGTGGTTTGTGCAATCTTCATTTGAACCAATGTATGATGGAGTTGCTGGTAAACCACTTTTGCCACAGAATCCCTATTCTTATCAAACCCATTTTGGGGACAAGTCAGGGCTGTATAATTAACATAAAACACTTAAATCATTTGTGGCAAAAGCTGGAAAGACTTCAGAAACAGAATGATCACAAGCCTCATGATTACAGTTGAATGTCACCCTTGACTGTACCTCTGTCCCTGCGACAAAATTCTTATGAAAGTCTTATGAATTTTTATGCTGGACAAGTCACTGAAACATTTTTTTTTTTTTTTTTCAGATAATTGCCAATCCCAATGTTTTCTGGAAGCTCAATCTGAAACACCTAGGACTTGGTCTGCAGAAGTGTTGAATTCTTACAACTGACTGGTGCAGTGCTTGAATGTGAACTTCTAAACTTCTATAAAAATGCTTAATAATCTGAAGGGAAAGAATCCCTAGACCAGGGGTTGTCAACCAGGGGTACATGTACCCTCAGCGGTACTTAGAAAGGTCTTAATGGGTTATGTGTGGGCAGGCTGGCCGGTGGGCAGAAATGGAGCATGCCCTGGAGTGCTGCGGTGGTATCTCCCCTGCACTTTCCCACACTTCGCCAGTGGAGGGGGAGGAACACATTAGGCACTGCCAGTCCCACACTGCATACAGTGGTGCCTCCCCGTCCCCTTCCCCAGCTTGTTCTCTTAACTGGCCACTAGCCCCTTACAGCAGAGCTGAGGGTCTGAATGGCATTGGGGGGGCGGAAGGCTGCGTTTCATGTCCGCCCCCCCAGTGCATGACTGGCTGGGCACAAGGCCCATCGGCAGCCTGTGGAGCCACATGCACATTATACCAAAACTTGCTGAATGCTAAGTAAAATCAGGTATCAATTTAAAATGAACATTACAGCAAAACAGCACTAAGTGGAACAGCATTAAAAACAGGGTTTCCTGTAAACAGAGGTGCTTCAAGAAATTTGGAACTTGCAACATTACTTCAAAAAAAATTCAACTGATAGCTCAAGAGGTAAAAAAAAATTACATTCAAGCTTCATCTTCTGAAAAAAAATCTTAATATGGTTTCTAATTCTGCATGTAGGCTAATGGCAACATTTTTTCCCACATCCTTCAATACTCAGGTGACTTATACCCCTGGCAGGTAGAAGTGTAAGTACTAAAAATTTCAGATGCTAATTAGACCTACAATTAAGCATTCAACAATCAAAGTAAAAAAGCATTTGCACTATTAGAGGCTGCTTCTCAGAAATGAGGATCCTTTCAGTTTGTCATCATTCTTCCCCAATTAAACAATGCCTACTAAACCTATTTTAATTAAAATTCCCCCAAAACCCAAACATTCACTTTTCAGAGTCCATTTTTAAACAGCTTTGTCCAAAAGGTTAAAAATGAAAACTTCTAGGGGAAAATATTACACGAAAATTCCCGCATACTTCCATATTTTTGCTATACCTTTAACATCTGGATCATCAATGTGAGGCTCCAGATTTTCTATCATTTCTTCCAACTCTTTCCTTGTAGCCATAGTAATGTTTGGAGAAGCTGGCACAGTAGCTTCTTGTGTTTCTACCTGAATTTCTGATGTAAAGATTATATCAGAGGCTTGCTGAAGCTCTAAATCAATATCTATCTCAGGAAGTGGAGTCCTCCAGAAATGGAAAGAGTTGTACAACTCCTGATCTGAAAGGGAGGTTTCATGGGAGTTCAACCCAGACTCCCGCACCATTGTTGTACAATGACTAGAATTTTGCTCATTCTCCTCAGTTACTTCTCCACAAGAGTCTGAAGACAAAGTACAACTTAAGAATGTCTCAGTCGAGAAATCAGTTTCATTCTGGGATTTACTGGATCCAAGGTTTTGATCTTCTGCAGTGTTTTCAGGTTTCAGCATACAATCACTAATATCAAGATCTGAAGATATCTCTACTGTCCTGCTGCATGCATCCTCTGTTATGAGATTTGCTGTATTCCTCATCTTTTCACTGTTGGGTGTCAAATAAAAAAAAAAAACACCACACATTTATCTGAGGGGGAAAAAAAAGAATCTGCAACCAATATATAGCTTATAAATGTCAAAATTTATCACAAACATCATAAACATGTTCTACATTTGGTAGGTCTATAATTAGCCAACGATGCTATAAGTAAAGCTAAGTGAAATACCTGTAAAGAAAAGTTGCTGAAAACTTGTTGAATTAAAGAGAAACCCAACAGTCACTTACTATAAAAAAAAGAAAAGTTCTGGAGTATTCACCTACCAAGACATGCAATAAAATTAAAAAGAAAAAAAAAAGTTTAAGTACTGGTATCTTTATGCAAAAGAAAGTTGGGAATAAAATCCAAACCCTGGAAAATTCATACCTATTTTCCTCAGCAGAACTATGATCCTCTGTAGTTTTACTTTCTTCTTCTTTAAAATACTGGCCACTGCTAGATGGATTAGCAAAAGTAGATATAAAAGGCCCCAGGGACTGAAAGGCAGCTTGGCGGACCTAGGAAAAAGGGGGCTCAAGATAAATCGTTTAAATACAATACCTGCTCCTTCCACTTCTAAGAGGCATATAGCCACTGGGGAAGTGATACGAGAGACTTGAACCTGAGAACTGTACCAGTACGCTGCATATGCCAAGTGGAAACAAAGACCTAGAGCTGAAAAAGGTTGGAGTGATGGGTGAAATGCAGCGCCAGACAAAACTGTCAACTCAGGTAATTGTAGACTTTGCCACACGGTTTGTGATGGAGGTTAATCTGTCATTCACAGCTTTTTAAAATGCCTAAAGCAGATAATTTTGGAAGCCAAGTGAAAAACTGAAGGGATCAGGAAGTCGGAATTAAATCTTAGTGCACCTATTTTACATAATCATTTAATTCAAGCTGATCCACTGTGAACCCATAAGTTTGGAATGTCTGCCTTTCCAACCTATTATGTCTTGTCCTTCAATTATTCCTCCTCCCCCCTCCCAACTTACTCCTTCCATTAAGTTTCTCCTGCCTGCAGTTCTACTACATCTTTCATCATACCTGACTGGCTCAAGACAAAGAGTTAGTGCTTCTGGTCAGTGAGACTTCCCTCTGACTCTGAAAATAAGACTCTGCTTGTTGACAACCTTGTTACAAATTTTAAGGGAGGATTTTCAAGGCTAGGGGAAAAAAAATTCATGGAGTACAATGTAATTACATCTGCAATTTTCCAATGGTCCTGATGACTGCATAGCAAGAAAGCCTGCAACTCAACAGACCTTGCCTCAGTGGTATAATTACACTTTACAACATAGCATATGCTCTAATTATACTAGAGTATAGCCTTCCTTCTATCTGCAAAGCCACCACTCTACTGTTCTTTTCAAACCATACACATGAACAAGCTATATCTTTTTGAAAAAAGTTTACATGGGGTATCAAACTGAAAAATTAATAGTATAATCAATAAATAAAAACAATTCTTACCCATCGTGAAGGGTCACTGATCAGATTAATAAAAAGAGTTGACAATTTTGTCCGCCGGACCTCTTGTGATGTTGCACATGAAACTGCCATGAAGCATTCAGCGCAAGCCTTCCGGACTCCCCAGACATTATCAGAACAGAGCTGGAAAAACCTTGGGAGCTACACAGAACATGGTAAATAAGCTTTTATGTAGGCATTATGGTGGGTGGAGGGGTTACTTGCTCCTTTATCATAGCACTTTCTGCCAAAGGCTCATCCTGATGCTAAAGGCAGCATCTGTTCCTTTTTTTATTGTAAAAGTATATACCAGTAGTAACTACCTTCTTAAATCTGTTCCCTTCAAATTGATTTTAGAGATGTACACTGAAGAACATGTATCTAGATTCAAAACATCTTCTTGGCTGCAGAGTTTTTTCTTTCCTACCCCAATCTTCTGCATCAGAATAAGCAACCCTCTATAAAAATGTAAACTGCCCTTAAAATTCTTCAGGACATAATTTCTTTGGGAAAAGGTAACGTTAAAAGGTACAATGAAATTACACTTGCCTGCCAACTTTCTAGTCAACAAATACTGGAAAGGACAAGATTGGCAACTAGAAACAAAGGGAGAACTTCAGAACATGGAAACTCTAATGATAAAATATTCCCATTTCCTAATAGAAACAAGGTCTGTGAGCCAGACGACCTTAAAATCTGTCATTATCCACCTTGCACCACGTTATAGAAGCAACTGGAAGAAAATGTGGAATCCCACATTTGATATAAAGGAAGCAGTTTTACTGTTAGATGTTTTATAAAAATTGGAATTTGTTTGCAGTTGCTTAGGTGTTTGAAATTGTTGAAACAATCCCAGTTGAGATGGTTTGCAAACAAAGTGCAGCTGAGCTATTTGTAACAAAGTTCACCTTAATATCATAACCACTTGCGTGGAGAAGAGAGTGGTACTATGTGCATTATAACCCTGGGTTTCAGGTGCTAAAGAAGTCTCCCTTGGGGCTGAAATTTCCAGATTTTGTTTCAGACTAAAAAGTGGGTTTTTTGTCAATAAAAACCAAACAAAACAACAAGTTTCAGAAAAAAGTCATTCAGCTGTTTATAAAACATAACGGGAGCGCAAAAAACATATACTCTCCAACAGCCAAACAGATTCCCAAGCTTTTAAAAAAAAACAAACTCCACAACTGAAAACATCTGGGAACTAAAAACTGTATTTTTACAAAATAGCTCTCAGTGAGGAAAGATATCCACCTTTGTACTAAAAAACAGACCAATTTTAATTTCATAACATCGTCTAAAAATTTCACACTTGTACATACAGTATATCCTCCATGGTTTTTGTTTTAACATGAGCTTAAAGTATCTCTGTTTAGAAAAGGCAGGTTCTCCCTACCATCACCTCCCCAAGTGAGAGAGGATACCTTAGTGATGATTAGCCTAACAGTTTTAGATTATGAAAACTGAATAAAAAGACCTACTAGCATTTCTTCAGTAGCTTGCTGCCCAACCACACTGCAGATATCTCCAAAATTGGCTGCACAGACCTTCAGATAAAAGTTAGAGAAGTACATAACATTATATGATTTACTGAATTTGAAAAAGTACTGTAATAGCTAGTAAGATATTACAGATTTAAGTTACTCAACATGAAAACCTGAAATCTAATCAGTTTAAAAATGTGAGGCAAAGGCAGAATTAGAAACTACATCTGAGCAAATCATCTCTCCATTTTAGCAGTTATAAAACAACAACAACAAATTATATGCATTTGAAAATGTACTTTTTGCCCTTCTTCTATAAAGCCCACACAAACAGCTGAAGAAACTAATTAAATACAAAGGTACTATCAAAGAGCAATGAAATGCACACAGTCAAACCAAAAAGTTTTTATTCTAACATTAGATTTTCTGTTGTAGAACAGAACCAATTACATAGCAGCAATGCTTAAATTCCATGATACCTCAAGGTTATTTGTCCATTTTCCTGAATAACTCCTCATTCCTCTCCTAGCTACAAAAGGAAACTACAGCTCAGGCAGATGATATCAAATCTCTTTATGCTTGGTTCATGTTTTCAAGGTTACCTCCACAAACATGAGGACCAGACATTTTTTAAAATGATATTAAAGATTTTGAAATGCAGTTCTGCAGCACATTTCACAGCTAAAGATCTCTAAACCACCTGCAGCCCTGTAACTTTCCAAATAATAACTGGAAAAAATTCACACAAAAGGTGGCTGATGGTTCACCTTTGAACATTAAAGTAACAGCAGCTTAATCAAACCAAACAGGGAAAAATGATACCTTACGAACATGAAACATTCTGCAATCACAACACATCTCACAAAACCTAGGAAGAATGAGTCTCTCTGTGATGTCTTTCCCCACCATGGAAGCCATTTTGCACATTATCTAATGACAAAGAAAGCATTTATTAGGAATGCCTATCTAACAATCTCATTTTGCATAAACAATAATATTTTTATATTATTAAAATTGCTGTAACAGTCAAGTTTGCATCCTAATGCACATAATTCTGTTTTTTGTTACTTGTATCAAAAACACTGAAAACTTTGTGCATTCGCTAACCAGTTTTAACAATTCATTTCTCTGCATCACACTGCAACAAGGGATAGAAGAAACAAGAGTATTTTCCCAGTGGGCATGTCTACAAGACGCTGAAAGTGCAGTAGACTAATTCCACTGTGCATCAGCACATCATGGCAAAAGCCAGGCTAATGACCAGTAGAATTATTCTACTGTGCACAATCATCATGTGAAAAACATGCACCAGTGCTACTGCACAGTAGTGCCAATTACAGTATATTAAGTAGGTACTAAATTTAACACACCATAATTATGGCACATTAGTGCCCATGTAGATGTGACCAATATAATGTAAAAATCAGAGGCCTAAATCGCAGAAACCACCAAAGTCTTAAACAAATCTGGTAGAACTTTAATGAGGTTAATTCACACTACCGTGCACTATTCTGTATAAAAGTACAACATTAATTAGGCTTTAAAGCAGTCAAATATGAGACTTCATTCTCCATTTCCATTAAAATGTTCCACTGCTCAAAAGCAATTTTCTGACATTTTAAACCAAGCACATCCATGTTTTTAGCACAACCAAGTTATTCTTACAGCTCTTTGAACATTCAATATTTACTTACACAGATTTCTAAAATTCTATTTTTATTATAAGAATATTAGCCTCTGTAATATCCTTTATAAGTTAAAGAAAATGTTTTAAGCAAAATAAAGTGGTAATTCCTTCTAATATTTAGGTCACTTGTTGATTTCTAACAATTTTTTTTTTCTTACAGAAAATGGAGGCAGCTGAATAGCTCTCCTAGGGGACTGATAAAATAAACTATTCTTCAGAAATAAACTACCTATCATTTTCAAATTTCTATGTTCTGATGCTCAAGATGGGAACTTCTGATAATCAAAAAGAAATTGCAACTTCAATGCAATGAAAAATTTTTGTAAAATAATTTAGTGCTTTAATTTTAATCTCACTCTTGCTACTCCTTTCTGTGTCATCTCTTTACTTTTAAATTTAAAGCTTAAAAACGGATGTCAAGTATAGTGTCTAGGAAAACAACCACTAACCTGGCTTTGGTGCTAAAGGTTAAATAACAGTTTAATAAGAACCCTTCCCGCACATGAATAAAAAATGGTTAAAGTAGAATGGAAAGGTTTACAATGCACTTAACAGAAGGTGAGCTTTTTTACTATATACAGCATTTCATTAACTTGCCAAATGGCTTAGATCAAATCGTTCTTTTATTTTTCAAAAATATTCATAATTTTAAAACTTTAGTAAGTGTATATATTCTCAGGTCAAACAACTAAATTCATTTTGTCCATTCAATACCATAGATTTCACATAATAGAACTTGTTCAAGATGATCTTTGAGAATTATACAGAGCCAGAGATGGATGTAGTATGACAGAAAACAAACTCGCAAGGCAAAGGTCAGTAAAATCCCAGTGCCAAGAACTTTCCACTGAAAAGGGAACAGTACAAATACAAGCAAGTGACACAGGACATTAAAGCAAGAGCCCAAACTAGCAAGAACATTACCAGGTAGCAGTACTAATCTCCTGAATGGTTTTGCCCTATTGGAACTTTCTTCTTTTAGGGAATGTGCAAGGAATTTATTTGAATCATGACCTTGATTAGGTGCCAGATAGTACAGATAATACTATAGGTTAGTTTACTGACATCCATTTGAATCTCTCTCAGGCACCATAGTGAGGAGTGTCTTTGAAATGCTTATATACCTATATAATATCAGCGTGCTCTCAATCCTTAGACTTAATAGTGCAGTTGCACTGATTTACTTACAGCGACTGCCTCAGTCTTCACATCATCATTGCTGTCTGGGGCCGTCAGTTCTATAAGAACTGGGCACACTTTGGTCTCCACATCATACCTCTCAATAAGTTCTTGTTCCAACAAAACGAGCAATGCTGCCTGGCTTGTTTTTCTCACCTATTACAGAAAAAAGCCACAAGGCAAAAAAGAAAAAACGTAAAGTAGATTTTTTCTTTTAGATGCATAGTAAAGTCTGCATGTACATCCATATACTGTTCCTAGCACTACATGAAGACTATGGTGTATGCATATTAAGTCCTCCTGCAAATTATAACATTTAACAAAGTCAACCCCAGATACATTCATTACTTTAAATTAATGCAACGATACATATATTGCAAGACTGTACCCATACAACTTTACGCAAGACAAAAAGGCTGATGATTCAGTAAACAATTCAAGAACAATAACATAATTAAAGCAAATCAACTCTGCTTTATGGAAGACAACTTGCCAAACAAATCATCTTGTTTGATGAGCTATCAAGCAAAAATGTAAGTAGTAATATGCTGACATTAAATACATTGAGAATTTTGTAAGCCATTTAATTTAGTTTTACATGAGACTGAGAACAGTAGCATTTTGATCTGCATCAATTTTAATATAAAGTGTCTAAAAATGATTAACCAACAGTTTTAAAAAGGGAACTGCAAGCAGAGGAAGAATAATTCAACTAGGCTGTTTCTAATTACATCATCTCAGCACTGTTCACTATGGGCTTGACCTAGAAATGATGGTGACAGTCTATGGCCTACATTGTAAGTGCTCAAACTAGATGAGATCATGTTCTCTTCTGGTCTTAATTTCTATGAATTACATTTCACACTTCCGTTTTGCTTCTTCCCTTCTTTTGATGCTTTTACAGTATATAGGCCTATAAAAATAAGAGTGTTTATTTGTGTACCTGTGCCCTTGTACTAAGATACCAAAGGCTAACTTATGACCCTATTATTAAAAAAAAACAAACCCAAAGCCTCTCTCAATCAAATTCCATGTTCCTCAAAACTGTATTTGCTCCAAAATGTAAATATACAGTAAGTCAGAAAAAGTACCCATATTCTATGTATAATGGACTCTTACCTGGTTATTCTGGTCTGCAAGGTATCTTACCACAATAGGCAACAAGTATTTGGAAAAAGCATAGGGGATTGATGGCCTGTTTTCTTGACAGAACATAGCAATATGAGGCACCTGCTCCATCAGCTCCGCTCTCACAGTTGGCTCTGTCAAATAAACCAGAATGACAAAATAAAAAAGCACCATTTATGCAATCATGCTTCAATGGTTAAATTAAGCTTGTCACCATTTTAAATAAATGAATTACATTCTAATCCCTTTAGTTAAAACTGGTTTAACAGAATACTGTTCTTCTTCAACCCATGACAGTTTTATCTGCACTTCTTGCCAGCGCTTAAGACTGTCAGGATGAGAACAGAGGCTAAACATTTAAAACATTCATGCACAGAAATTTCAACACTTAAGAACTAGCCCTATTCCACATTAATCACAGAGTAGAGGGGAACTAATTGAGAAAGAGGACAACCTTGATACCTGCAACACTCTTGTCACCACGATGAAAGAAAAGGAACACTTGACAAGCTGCAAATTTTGAAGAGGAACCCTGCTCAGTAAAGCATCTTGGGATAATCACATATGTTCCTTAGGGCATTTCATTTTTTCCATTAGTTAACTTGATTTTTCTTTTTTACAAATTTTGTCAGCTTCAATATTTATTCATACTTGCAACTGATATATTAAATATGGAAACATGCAACAGAGTCACCAAAGTTTTCCATTTAGAATATAATTTCATATTAAAATATGCAACTTTTAAAGGAATATTAATGTAATTTCTGTGAAGGAAACAAATCACTACCTGAGTGAACCCAGGTATCTACAAGGATGAAATGTACACCTGAGTTGAATCTAAATGGGATGTTCTTCACATTCTTATTTAAATAGACAGCAGGCCTTTATCACAAGCCCAGGAAACAATCTATTTCAAGCCTGAACATTGTACAAGTTCTGTCATTTGGAACTTGCTGATACTTTTAACTGATGTTACAGAACAAATTATTTATGGCCCTGAAAAATGAAAAAGTTCATTACCTTCAGCTTACAGTAATTTTGACTATTACAAATATTTCTATGCAATATTATTCCAGAGTTCCATTGTTGCTGACTGTACCTGCTATAAATTCAGGACTTAGGTGAATAAAGCCTCTGAGACAACAACTAACATTCTAAATGAACAACATTTATTACACCAGTGATTGTAAAAAAAGTCTTTATTCCTTTATAAAAAGATTAAAATTATATTTATTTCTAATATGGACTATTTGCATCTAGTCTTGATTAGCACTGATTATTTGACAGCAGCTTCTGCTACACGTGCTACTATCAGTGTTCCCTCTAAGCTGTGCAGTGTGCATGCACTCATGCCACACTGCCAGGAGTGCCTGCGCAGCCGCGCACCTTACAGAGAACATGGGCCACTATGTTGAGGGATATATCTAAGCAGAATGGAAATAAAGCAAATGGAATGTGCTGTACAATCATTCCAAGCATGGGTTATAATGGTGTGGTAAAACAGGAAATATTGTATTTACCAGAATCCAAGATGACTTGCAATTTAAGATGCCCCACAATAATTAAAGTCTATATCTGGAAAATTTATAAAATGTATTTATAAAATGTAAAGTACCTAATTATTGGAAGATCATCCAAGACTAGGGGCTCTCTTACCACCCCCTCTCCCCAAGTTGACTGGGGGGACCTCATCTTTGATTTGAGTAAATATGTTCAATTTATATTTCTGCCAACCTGTTCCATTATTTGTAACATATATTTAATTTTATGAAGTAGTCAAGAAGAAAATCTTGTAAGAGTTCTTTTTATACGGCACTAACAAATTCCCCAAATAAATCAGATTGCTTGGCTGTTCTATGCATTAGAAAGCAGAGTAGAAATCCACAAATTGTACATTCAAACATTCATCCAAAAATAAAACCCCAGTACAAGCCCTTTGAACATGTTCAATTCTTAATCAGAGCGGAATTAAATAAATATTAACACTAAAAAACACTTAAACTTCAGTTTACTGAGAACACAATTTTGACACGTATGATCATAAAGGTAGAAAAATTTAGCCAACTTGACTATTTTGACTGAGAAGACAAAAGCTGTTGACAGTTCAGCAGTGAAAGGGTGAAAACTGTAGTTTGATTAGGGGAAGAAGGTAGGGGAGAGAAGGGGGTGGAGGGAAGAAGGGGGAGGAATTGCCCAAGAAGGAAGGGGAGGATGGGCAAAATGAAGGTTAGACTCTGTCCCTGCTACACAGTCAAAATTCTGGAAAAAAAATATCTTTTTTCTTCTTCATTCTGCCCTCCCAAAAAACACCCAAAAGGCGAGTGTCTTACTTGAGTGGGATGTGGTATGTGAGCAAATACTAAGGATGTGGGATTTTGCTTTGCTTTTAAAAGCAGCGTTAGATTTGAAATTATCTGTAGTGTTTATTAAGGTTATCGAACACTTCCTATTAGGAAGACCCAGCTTTCCATTATGTGTAACCTTACCAAACTCATTATTAGTATAAAATATTACATGCTGGATTCTCCTTCAGGCTGAATTCCTTTGGGAAAGTTTCAGACAAAAAAAAAAAAAACATCCTTTATGTCAGAGAAGTGCCTTTTGCTACCTCTGTCAAAATCTGCTCAAAACTGAAGAAGTTAAAAGCCTCTGAAAGCTTCAGTTTGCAGACTGAGCAGCAGACTACACAGAATACAGCTACTTAAAAAGGAACACTAAGCCCACACACCAAAGATGCCTTCTTCAGTGAGCATACTTCAACAGTCTCTCACCGTTCCCATCTCTGACCCAGTGCCATGCTGCATTCCCTCATATTGCCTGGTGCTGACCAGACTGTGTGTGCAGAGTAACTGAGAATAGGCTATGGACCAAAGCAAACATGCCCTGTAATGGTTCTTCCAACTGCACTGGGCCAAGCACCAGGAGTAAAACATACAAGTTTACCTTACTTATACCCTTAATATTCCACTGGCTGCAAGCTAGGCAGCACAAAGGAAGAAATCTTAATCAAAACCAAAGGCAGAGGGATGAAAGGTCAAAAGAAGAATGAAGAAAAAGAACAGACTGGGAAAAACAGTTTGGAGAAACTGAAAGAACAAAGGAAAACTGGGAGAGTGAGGCTTGGTTCATCACTCAAATAAAAAGCCAGATAGTTGTGCTGGGCAAGTGGGAAACAGCTAGCAGGTAAGACCTTTGCTACCTGAGGAAATGTGGAATGCAGTTTGGGATTTTGGTATAAGCTTTTGAGGCTAATGTGATAGGGTTCTCTACTCAAAGATGGGGAAAAATGACTGAAAGTAAGAGGAGACCATTCCAAAGGGACAGCTCCAGTAGATGAGAATCTATTGCTGAAATTAGAGGCAAAAAGGCATCATAAACAGATCTCAACTGTTCTTTACCCAGCTGCCAAAAGTTTCCTCTTCCTTCCATAAGTTTTGTCACAGCTGATATCATTGTATAAACCATGCACACAGTGACTTCATACTTAACCATTTAGACTTTAACATTAAATATATATAGGAAATGTATCAGCCTGCTTAGGGTCTGGGTTCAGATTGCACTGAAGTCCAATTATGAGGAATTAGATTCACATGTTGGTTATATATTGGAAGAAAAAGGAGGAGTCTTTTTTTTGTTCCTTTTACAAAACCCATAATGGTTAGCTATCTTAAAATGGAAACTGATCTATATACGTACTCCAGAAGAAAGTGACCATGTGGGAACTCTTTCATTGTAGTTTTGCCAGAATAATTATTTTGGCTTGCTTTGGAAGCAGAGTAATTAATCTAGAATAGAATGTCCAAAATGAAGAGCTATTCCAGAATGACCAATATACAGATGGTGCAGATTAAATTAATTTCTCCGAAGTAGATAAGGCCAAATATTGTGAGATTTGTGTTGTAATGCACTGGACAGGTTGCAGATATTTAATGTTATCTTAACTGGCAGTCCTTTTTTGGTGCATTAATACAGTACATATGACTCTTGTTACCTCTTGTCAATTTAAAGAGGCCTTGCATAAAATATGTTTATAAATCTGAATTAATACTTTTTAACTTAAAAAGAGTTCTCTCATTAAAACACACTTAATATTTAATTTACATGTGCTGAAGAATGAATAGGTAGCATGGAGATAAAACACTACACCACATTAAACCTCCTTCCTGCATACGTCTCTCCATCTGTTTTTCTTAACATAAAGTACAGAATTTGCAGCACTGAGAACCACAACAGCGCCTTACCAAGAGCATGGGTGGGAATAATATTAAATCTGCATGTGCAAGAACTGTCTCAAGATACAGTTAGAATTTTACCAAACTTAGCACATAAACCATAGAAGAAAGCAAGCTGTATTTCAGAGAGAATGTGCTGAACCTGAACCAATGATGGAAGAACCAAATACCAGATATTAGCAAAATGTTAAAATAGAGGAGCACTTAGTGATGAACCAGAGGAGTAACATTATGCCTGTACTGAAGACTGAGAAGAGAAGTAACTTAACTAGGCTCATTTATAAATCTGTAACAGGCCTAAGTAATCTACCCAGATTTCTTGAATCCTATTCCAACACCTTTTCCACAAGCCTGTCTTTAAGGAGGGGAGAACCACATTCCACATCTTAAGGCTGTTGGTGGGATAAGGTAACAGTTGTAAACATTTAAAGACTACTATACTGTGTACCATAAGAATATATATTGACACAAGGCAGAAAATTTGACTATAAGACTTCTGTTCACCTGTCAATATATTTAAAAAAAAAAAAACAGTACAAAAACATTTTCCCAAACCAAACTGCAATTAGTCTATGGAACTCATTACCACTAAATACCCCTGAGATCCAGAGTTTAACAAGATCCAAAACAGCACTTTGGATTGGGAACTATAAACTTTGGATTGGGAACTATAACATGCAGGGACAGAAGTAAACTATCACTGTATTTACTCACATACGAGACAAGGTTCCTCCCCCAACCCAACCCCCCCCAATCACCATGGAGGCAAAAAAGCTCCTCATCTTCTATTCACGTACAAGGAAATCACATTAAATACACTGTCTATCTTTGAACTGCTGCTAAAAGCAGCATGTGCTCAGCAATGGAAAACAATTAGCAAGCTGATAAAACACAGCCAACACTGAGCATGACGAAGTACGTGGCCCATATTGGAATATATGCTCATAAGTGAGTTGCGTTCGTAACAGGTTAAATAGGTCGAGAGGCAGTTTGATAGTATGTGGTGTTTATTTAAGGACTAACTACTTAGAGTGCCTGACCCTAAGGT
>JAGPOW010000261.1:86963052-86994066 GCA_030014935.1 Caiman crocodilus
TCCTGTGACCCTGGCACTCGTTCCTGCCATTGGTGGGGGGTCAGACTAGATGGCCTGCTTTAGGCCCCTTCTGACCCTAGATACTATGATACTATGAAAGAGCTTCTTATCTGGAATTCCCATGGGTGCAGAAGCCATATATGATAGTCCTCAAAACATTCAAAACCCTAATGAAGAACTTTATGGTGTTTTCTACTCATTCAAAAGTGGAGGGAAGTGAGACTGGGATGTGACAAAGTCCCTCTAACCAATCCAATATGGCCTCACTAAACTGGCATGATAGTTCTTGTCAACTCTACAGAGTTGAGAACATTTAAAAATTTGTACATGTTCTCTTGGACTGGTTCTGTCTTGATGTCCAACTTCCAAGCTATCGCTGAAAACAGGTAAACGGAAAGCCCTATCCAGTTCCAGGGTAATAGTTATTGATACAAACACTGACAGAGAGAATCTTCTCTTTCTGACATATGAAATGGGTTTCCACTCACATTGGGAATGCAGGCCCAACACAGCCAGAGTAGTAAACAGCATGAACAGTGTGACCAGACTGTGGCTAGCCCATCCACTCCTAGTTATGCACTGGTGCTCTATGAAGGATACTGCTAGTACTCTCCTTAAAGTATGTTTCAGTCTAACGTTCCGTGCTCAAAGATGAGGAGAAGCAACTGTGAGAAAGCAAAAAGAAACACATCACCAGAAATGACAGCTCCATCAGATAACATGTTGCTGATATGAAGGGCAAAGGCATTTCCTTTTGGAAATGTCTTTTGGTGATCAAGGGCTTATTGGTTTGTACCAGTATTGGGACAGAACATGGAGTTGGGACACAACATGGGCTTTCTTCATGACTTATGACCTTCTGTAATACATTACCATAAACGAATATTCAGAAGAACACTTTGGGTCTCCCTTACTGGGCTGTGATCTGCACCCAGTGCAACTGTATTGCATGGCATGGATTCAGCATCCTTGTCCTGAAGTTGGCACCAGAGATCCTGGTACCTATATCAGTGGCCTTGGCACTTTTAGGTTTCCTTTCCCTGCTGGAAGCAGAGGCAGAATGCCTGGTTACCAGGATGTGCCAGCAGATTTTTCTCCTCCATGCTGGTTTGGAGTCTCTTCTCTACAATCATAGGCAGCTTTCATGGACTGCTACAAGACATGCAATTTGAGCCTAATATCCTCCAAGTTTCAGGTATAAGACAAGATAGCAGTTGGAACATCTGCCCTTCCCCAAGGCAGAAAACATGTTTTCTGTGCATGCCGATTTAAGTCGTATGACTATCACATGATGGATATTGTTTAGATGCTCTAAGTATAGACTGGCGTGCAAACAGCTGGTGCAAAATAGGTATAAGAACACAGAACATAAGAACATAAAAACTCTCATTTACTGTGTCAAACCATAGGGCCATCTTGTTCAGTATCCTGTGTCACAGTGGCAGACAGTGAATGGTGAAAGGGAGAGTGAACCGAGTATGACCAAGGTTTTTTCCCCCAACTGTTCCTCTCTCATTTGAAGGCTTAAGCATTTAAAGGTATAGGAAGTTCTAATTCATATGCCTCCCAAATCCTGTGCTCAATAGCTACTGATGCCCCTTTTCTCCAAGAATCTGCCAATCCCTTTTTTGAGCCTGGCTAAACTGTCAGCTTCCACAACATCTGGGGGCAATGAGTTCCACAATTTAATTACATGCTGTGTGAAAAAACTTCCCCTTGTTAGCTTTATATGTATTACCAGCTAGCTTCATTTTGTAACCCCTAGTTCTTGTGCTGTGAGGCAGTAAATATTAAATTCCTATTCACTTTCTCTTCTCCACTGAATATTTTGTAAACCTTTATCATGACCCACCCCACCCTTAAGCATATCTTTTCTAAACTGAATAGGCATAGCCTCTTTAGTCTCTCCTCATATGGAAGCACCTCCATACCACTAAACATCTTTGCTGCCCTTCTCTGTACTTCTTTAGTTCTTCTATATCCTTCAGTCCACTGCAAAAGACAGCAGAGAGGAACTAACCTTTTTTTAGAAGGTCAGATGAAAAGTAACAAACAGAAGAATGGGAGAGGAGGGGAGAGAAATTTCTGCATAATAAGGTGAAGTGCAAGGCCCTAGAAACAGAAGGTCAGAAGCCTCATGTTCCATCTTGCTATCACAGGAGGTAAGACAGAACTGAGGGATGACTATGGTTTTGCAGTTTGGCCATTGAAGCCAATGCTATTAAAAAGATCCCAAGCTTGTGCACAAGGTACAAGCACACATACAGTGGCATCTACACTGAGACATACTCAAAACACAGCTTCACTTTTCTTAAGTCGAGCTGAAAATCTCCTGAGAAAATATACAAGTAAAGAGTATTATCGCTTCTCGGCCTCTTGGCCCAGATCAAGTGTAGTTCCTGTCTAAAGTCTGAAGGAAACAGGCTGGAAAACAAAGCTTCTGAAAATGTCAACTCTGTCTTGGCTTTTATTACATAATTTTTGCAATAAAATACCATGAGCCTTAAAGTCTATTTAATAATAACAAAATGGGGAGGGAAGGAAAAGTTTACAGGCTTTAAGAATCAGCTTATTTAAAACCTACATCATTTAACAACTTATGGTTAGGCACCAAACTTTTCTCCAATTAGAAAAAGCTCAAGTTAACCCCCCCCATTTTTTTTTAAACATGAAGTACTTAGAGAAAAAAAAAAGATTCTTTTTTAGGTTATAACGTGCCAAACTACTCAAATTTAGAGCATCTGAAACTTTAGTTCAGTTTAAGTATTAAAGTGGAACAGTCTTGTAAACTGAAGTATATTGCTTAGTCCTTTGCATAGTATTTTCATGGTACTACAATTAAGCACATGTGTAAATCCTTGCAAAACTGGGACCCTGAACAAAAAAACTAAATAGACTAATCCACAATGTGACTGATTAGGAGTACAAGGAAGGCAAGCTTTTTTCATTAAAACTTAACGTAAAAACCAACCATATTCTAAAGGTTTAAGTAAAAGAAAAAAAAAGTCAATATTAAATACACCAGATAATTTTAATATCAGGCATTGTAAAAATTTTCAGCATCTTTAAAATTCAAGCTAAAATGTTTTCACTTGGATTTAAAAAGACCCCTTCAGCATTAAGCAACAAATATTGTAGAATGCCTGATGCAACAACACAAACTCCTAAAGTGATGAGACTTGTTTTCTTGCTTTACCAGAAACAAAACAAGGAGGGGAAAAACATAAACCAGGAACATAGATGTACAAAATGTAAGATCTGTTTTAATAACTGAAAATGACAATGACCCCAGTCTATGACCCCAGAGAGCTGGTGGAGGTGTGCTGAGAACTGGCACATCACAAAATTAGTAGGATTCCTTGTTCACAGATGCCAGTACACTGAATATGTACCCTAATACAACTTTTCCAAAAAGCTATGGATAAACAAAACTACTATATAAGCGTTAACGGAAAGAGGAGCATATGTAACAATCTTTAATACAGTGTTCTTTATGATCCATAAAAAAAAAAGCCAACAGGTAAAAATATTTTTTGCTACCTTGGTTTTTTTTTGGAGAGGTAGGAAAAAATGGCATTGCAGGCAGACAAACAGAGAGGATTAGTGTATGAAATTGTACCTATACATGTATTTTTAAAAGAAACACATTTACATTTCACATACATGAACTCTATAGTTAAATATTTAATAAGAACCTCCCACACAGAACAAAAGAGCATACCTGTTAAATATGTTCTCACTTGCAGAGTATTTATCCAGTCTTCCCAAAGGCGTCAACATTTCATCTTGTGAGACAAAGTCCAGGGCTGAAGGTATAATAATCACATCAGACTCTGAGCTGTAGTCATCCACACCAACTAGCAGAGACATCAGAAATATTCCTTATAATCACAGTACTTGAACACTAAAATGATGCCCATTGTTTTTCTGAGACAAGCAAGTCTAGGCAAGAATCTGTCTCTGAGGTATATACTGAACCAAAAAACACACATACACACATTTTCCACTACAGCAGTTTTCTTCCTATAAAGCCTTTTTTATATAATTCAACAAATACTTCAAGGTGGCATCTGACCTAATTTATGTGCAATATGCTCCAGTGTCCCAAGTACAAAATTTCACAAATGTCTAAAGTAACTTAGGTTATACAATTTTTCCATTCGTTTGTCATGTGGCCAAATAATTCAATAGCTTTTTAAAGTATCCTCATAAAACTCTAACTACAGCTGTCAAGAGGAAAATAGTGCATCTCTAGTCTGCAATCCACACAATTGAAAAGTACCTCTAATAAATACAAAACAAAGCAAACACACATTTAAAAAAAACAATGCAAACAATGGCTCCTATTCCACATGCTAGTTCCTGAACTTGAAGCACACATAACCTACTACTGTATGCACAGCACCCCACTGAGATTACTAGAATATTTTCATTTGGGAAGCAGCATTTACAAAACGGGCACAATGCTTACCACTATGCAATATAAATTCTCAGTTGAGGCTCAAAAGTTTTACCAAAATACATTCCAACACATTTATTCTTTATAGACTACATATATGAACCAATTGCTATGCACATGCACTCAACTCAATAAAAATCTCAAAAAAATACACACATCCACATTCAACCTTAATGAAGCCATTAATCCTTTCCTCACTGGCTCAAATTCTAATCTTTCCAAGTATATTACTCCTCTAAACTACTCGAAAATTCAATACACATAAAAAGGCCCATCCTGTAATCTTTACTTATCTGTATATTTCCTCTGACTTTAAAATAGAACCATTCCTACTTGTGAGACTGTAAGATAGGGCCCCCAAGTCACACATCTGCCCCTATAGGTCTGATTCTATGCTATCATATAACTGCATCTAGTCTGACTATACAAGTTCTGCCACACTATATTTCCAAGCTGAAGTCTCAATATATAGCTTACAACAGGGGTACTCAACCTCCAACCCGCAAGCCAAATATGGCCCTGTGAAGCCTTGGAATCTGGCATACAGGGCTCTGAAGGGGTCAGAAAATTTGGTAGCAGCCGATATGCTGTCACTCCTCCCTGCTGCCAAAATCCCAAGCTCCATGTGGTGAACCAAAGCTGGGCCACAACCTTCCTCCTGCACAGTCAGATAAGGGTCAAGCCAAATCTCCTTCCCTTTACACAGTCAGGTTGGGCCTAAGCCATGCCCCCTCCCCCTGTGCAGCTAGTTCAGGGCCAACCCATGCCCCCTTCTCCACCCCTCCCCAGGGTCCAGACCAGTCCATTCCCCCTGCCTCCTTGCAGGTCCAGGCCCACACCCTCTTACTTCTGCCCAACTAGGTTGGGGCTGGTCAAACCTCCTTCCACCTGGACAGGTCGTTCAGAGCCAGGTCACACTCCCTTCCCTCCACCCCGCAAAGGTGGATCAGGACCAGGTAATAACCCCTCCCCACCTCCCACAAGCTGGGTCAAGCCCCTCTCCCCGACACAGGTAGATTGGGGATAAGCTGCCCCCAACCCTCCTCCACGCAGCTGAATGAGTCTCTGCTGCACCTGCCCTGAGTGACAGACTGGGTCCACTGACTGTATCCAGCCTGCAGAGGAACCAGACACTGTCTATCCGGCTCACTGGACAAAAAAATTGAGTCCCGCTGGTCTAGAAGTATATTTTTTAAATGAAATAAAAAAAAATGCCACACTTCCCTACTCATCTGTTATAAAATCAAACTAAAAGATATGGGTTAGGTTTTTAGATGCATCTCTCTCCCCCTGGCAAAATCTTCAATGCCTCATATGCAGGCATCTCTGATTTTCCACAGAATATTTAGGTTTTAGTTTCAAAGTGTATTTTCCCTTAATACTACACTTTTTCCTATACACTTACAGAATCTTTTGAGATTTAGAAAGTGTGTATATTCAAGACCACCAAGTAAACTATGCTATCCTGGTACAATGACAGATAACACCAAAGAAATGTTCATGAAGTAGCACAACTGTGTTAGTACAAAGCTTAGTTGTGAGTACACGGGACCCCATCAAGACAACTAGGCTACTTTCATTATATTTCCTTTTACTGTGATTAGGAATAAATCCCATCCTTAAAAAAAAAAAAGACAAAATGATCAAAACCTATAGTAGCAAGTAGTCAAATGTATGCTGTTCTTAAGAAAAATGAGATGGAAAGTGAAAAAAGTAAGATCTGTGTAAGTGGGCAGCTTACACAATAATAATACAGAATAATGAACTACCATATTTACTTGAGTCTAAGACAACCCTGAATTTAAGATGACCCTCTCCAATAATTAGATTCTACATATAGGAAATATATAAATTTGTTATAATTTTCTAAGCACAGAATCTAAGTATTGGAGGATCATCTTTAATTCATGCCTCCAACCACTGCAGGGGGGAGACAGTAGGAGGCAGGTAATGAGGGGAGGTCAAACAGCTTGCCTCCTACTCATGCCTGCCCCTCTCCAACTGCATCAGGTCCCAACCTACCCCAGCCTCTGCTCTCTGCTCCCCACACCCTGAAGCCTCTGCTGTGCTAGCAAGCTTCATCCCCATTCTAACCCAAGGCATGGAGCATGGCCCCACCCTGGCCCCATAGCAGCCATGAGGGCTGCACACCACAGCTACAAAACCAGGCTGGGGCTGTGCTCAGTGCCCCAGGCTGCAAGGTGAACCGAGCCTGTCAGCAAAGTGGGGGAAGGAGAAAGGCAGATGGGAGAGCAGAGGTCTACGGGAAGGGAGAGATGGGGTAGAAGAGGTTGCAGGGGGGAGACAGCAGATGTGGCTGTGGTCCTGACCTCAGGTAGGGGCAGGGACCCAAGTCACAACATCTTCATACCACGGCCTATACCACCCAAGCCACAACTACCACTTTCATACTCGGTTGTAAAATAAGTGACCTTTCTCCCCATGCCAAATGCGAGGGGTGGGAGGCAGGACTCATCTTAGAATAGAGTAATAGGGTACTCATCAGGAGAACTCAGGAATCATTACTGTAAGACAAGGGGTTACAGCACTAAGCAAGAGCACTTAGTAAGCCTGTTTGTATAGGCATTTGAGGAGGACTAAGGTGTTTGAGATAAACGGTTTATTTTGTGAATATGGCCTTATCTTCATGAGGAGGGAGGTGGATAAACTAAGGAATACACCTCTTTTTCATTGAGGAGGATGCCAGCGATGAGAGAGATACAGAGTTAAATCAATTAGAAAAAATAATACTGCAACATCCACGTATGGTTATGCTGGTACTATTCTTTCAAGAAAAGAGTAATACCAGTACAACTACATACTTACATAATCATGCTAATTTTTAATTTTGTACAGCTGACTCAAGATAAATAACTGTAGCTAGACAACCACTGTTTCATGTTAAGTGACATCTGCCACTTGTGTATTGCTATGTATAGGTTTTAAGAGATGCCTTACTACCTAGGATCCTAGGTGTGGTTTTGGAGGAAAAAAAGCCTCTTGGAAGAATCCAAATCACATGTAACTGAGTGAAGAGAGAAAGTGTGAGCTCTTGTGAATCTGTTTAGTCACTGCCTATACAGCACTTTATACCTGTAATGCAAGCCATCCAAATAAGTACAAAGAACTATGGAAACATGTTACTGACACAAGAGTCAAGGTTATTTAGAATTACAGAATTTTGCTAGACCTCAATTTATTTGCTAATCACAAAGAAGAGAGAAAAAAAAATCTTTGAGGCATCCCTGATTTACTGAAGCACAAATGAATTTCTTCCTTCAGAAGCTTTGTCTTGGTGTTTCATTTTCAGAACCACCATATTCTTAACAGTACCTAGAGCTCTCTTTCTCCATGTTGACCCAACAGGGTACAACACTTTTCTTTATTTACAATGGTTTAATTTGCATGATTTGCTACAGGTTTAGGGAATTTTATTGAAAGTAGCTAACAGAGTTCACCTATCTCCAGGTAATGGAAGGCAGCCAATGACAGCAAGGAGTAAGCTGCAATTCCCTTTGTATTTGCTTCACTTTGTCTAGAGGTAACAAAGAGATACCTTTCAGACAGCAGCATTTGTCCCTGAGGTTGTCTCAAGAGCTCCTTGCCGTGCTACACAGACACCTTTCCTAGCTTAAAAATCATATACAGCTTACTAGGTAGGAGTTTTGGCGCAATGAGCCACAGAAAAGTTCATATATCAGTATAACTAGCAATGAAGCAACTTTGTAGGGGCAATGGGAGTGAAAAGGGAGGATATGCACGGCCTTCATCAATCCATCTAATCTCCATGTCTCCAAAGCCTGCTGTCTCCCTACTCAAACTGTATATATTTAGTTCTCAAGAACAACTTGTTCTCACTAGCCTGTGTTCCTGGTGAAAGTCTATTTGGTTAAACACGCTCACCAACCAGTGCTTTGAGCCAACTATCCCAGGGGTGCATGAGGAACCGTGCACAATCATTGCAAGGACTCTAGCTAATGGTCTTTACCTCTCCATAAGTACTTTTAGAATATCTATCATTTTGATGTGCAAATGCTTATGAACAACTCCAGCAGAAATCCATCTCCAGCTGGAGTAAAGTATTCATCCTGTTCTCTACTTTGAGAACCAGACTCCAGAAACTGTCCTTATCCCAAAGAATTTGAGAACTTTGCTTCTTCTCCTCACAGTTCTACTTGACATTTTCAAATCTCACACTATTTGGTGACAGGCCAGAAACTAAACAGTGGTCTCCAACATTTTTAAGTAGGAGATCACCTTTGGCATTTAGAAGTAACCCAAGATCTACAGTGTGCTGCCACCACCCCCTTTCCCCACCCAACAGGTAAGTCTGTGGGGAGGAAAGTCGGGGGGGGGGAGGAGAAAGGGGGCAGATCGAGACAGAGGGAGAAAAAAATATTTGGGGGTGCACCTCCCCAGCAGGTAAGTCCCACCCAGCTGGGGCTCCACTCAAACTACCCCTGCTACTGCCTCTACAGCACTGCCCCTCACCGCAGGAGCTTCAATCTAGTCCCCGCCCTTCCCTCCCCCATAGACTGACCTACTGGGCTGGGGTTTGTGCATGCATGCATGCAGACACTCAGCCCCCCACCCCAAGCTCAGATTGACTCCAAGAGGCTCTGATATCTACCAGTGGATCTGATCCACTGGTTGGTAATCATTGAACTAAAGGGAAGACAGAGGACAGTGTTGCTGCAACAGCATAGCACAAGCATGGAAAAAAAAAGTTGTAACTACAGTAGTACATATACCACACAGCTTAAAACAGTGCTATCCCAGTTTGATACGCTACAGTAAACACAATCAGACATGCGTTCTAATATGACTGTTAACAGCTACCATGGATAGTCCTGTACTTGTGTTAGGGAAGCATATTAGTCTAGTTTCAGGTGAAGAGATTCAAGAAAGCTCTTCTGGGTGATCAGACCTGCAATACCACCTTCATGTGCATTTAAAGGAAACATGTTATTGAACATGGTTTTCAGTAAATGTCTGTTGTAAGTATTAATGAAAATAGTTTTAGCATAGATCAGACAAAAGAGTTTAATACCTTTTCAGAAAGCATGCTTGAAGCATGATGAAAACCTGTGAAACATGGTTAAATGTAACCTGAAAAAGAAGAAAACAAAGTATTGGGCTTACTCTTTGCTTCTTAATGATATAAAAAGATAGCCTGAGATTTTTATGGCATCTTCGCTCTTAATAAAAGTAGTGTGCAAGTAAGGAAAGAGGTTCTTTCTGGTCTGCTATCCAAATCCAAGCCTATCCTACGCTCAGGATGCTCAACATCCTACCAGAGTTAACACACACCAGAATCTGTCACCAACAGTACCCACAAGTGAATGATGAGGTTGCTATCCCAAACAGCATGATAACCAGGTACCCAATCACACCAAGGTTAACTGGGTCTTTGGGACAAGTCTGGAGTGGAATGCAAATTCATGACTATGGATCTGTAGCAAAAGGCTCACTGTTTTAACATGAATCCTTACCAAAGTTTTATCTACCTTAAAATATTCAAAAGCAGTTGGAAAACTACTTAGATTACTGTAAAACACTCTATTAAAAGACATTAAATAATTTTAGTCAAAGTCTGAATTCTGTTTTCATGAAATAAGTTAATACTTACACCAAACTGACAAAGGAAAAAATGTTATGTTATAGTTCATTTTTCAGGACCTTTCCTTCTTCAATTAAGGTGCCAAATCTGGAAATATGTATTCTTTAACACCCCTGAAAGGATTTGTTCCTTGAAGTGAAGAATGAGAAAAAGGTACACCTTTCAGTCTTTCACTTTATACCATAAAGCAGGGGAGGAAACAAAATATTTTAAAGTCTTTGCAGAGGAAATGGAAGCTTTAATTTGGCACTGTAAACTGAAACCATGTTTGAATCAGGTTAGTAGGCAAGTGAGCTGTAACCAGTTCCTCTATCATGTTTGTATCTGTAGTACCAAGAGGACTTATTTTCCACTCTACCTTCTCTCTTTTTTTCTGCAGTTGCAGAAAGAAAGTCTAAATAGAGTTATTTAGAGTAACTCTATAGAACCCAAGATGCACATTTTAGTGCGCTTAATTACAAACAGTATTTAATCAATATCTGCAATGATTTAGCACAGCACTGCACTCCTCCTTGATCATACTTGGAAACAAATTATATTTAACCCCTTCTCAAAGTGTGCTTATGTTTCCGAATATCAAAATACCTGATCATTCATTTCACTTATATGACCTATAAGTGCTAAAAGTGAAAAATTTCCCTAAGTGCCTTGCCATACACTGAGGATTTCTTGGAATCATTCATATTAGCAGTTGAACAATAACATCTAATTCATCTAATTAAGGTGAATGAGGTTAGCAATAAGTAAGTTATGTTGTTCTCCAAGGATCACAAAGTATGCTGTGCACTCAAATGGTTTCTTGTTAGACTTTTTTTGTAATGTTGCATACAGAACACTACTATCTTGGAATAGTAGTTTTTCTCTTGGAAAAAGTAATTCCACAAAGCAGTCAAGTTGTAGAATTGTGAGTATAACTTTCCTCCCCCTTTTAAATTTTTCAGTATTGGAGGAATAAGGAAAGGGGGTAATCTCTTTGTCATAATAAAACTGTTGAGATTCCTGGTTTTTGCTCTCAGCCAGCATGGTTCACTACAAAGCACTGTAACTTTCCTGCCTCAGTTCTTGTACCAAATGAACATAAAATGAGTTGGACAGAGAAATCTAGCAAGACATGCAATTTTTCCCATCTTTAAAAGCAAACAAAAAAAGGATAAAGATAAAATCTGTTGACCTAATATGAAATGTAGGCAAGCCCTGAATATCCACAACAGGAAGTTGACTGAATAGCTACCTTTAAATAAGTAATTCTGCACCTACTCTTTGGAATATCTTCCTGGGGAGACCCTAGATTGAGGGTCCACAAAGGGAGCCGCTCCAGAATAAGAAGCAGGAAGCACCACAAAAATGCTAATTTCTCTGGATATGACAAACTCCAGAAGATTTAAAAATTTTAATGCTAGCTATTTCACATGTATTTATCATTCCTGGGTTAACAATGAAATGTCAGTATAATAAGTTACTGATTTTCTGTTTCAAGATAAGCTTCACTATATGAAAGTCAATATAAACACCTTGTTTACTGAGCAACCAGACAGAATAAAACAATATGCCTGTTCATTTGATATTTAACATTTACTTCAGGGTAATTCTGACCATTTATGCTTTACTGTTCCATTTCTAAATCATTAAACTCAAATCTATAATACATTATAATTCATGGTAACCTTTTTAATCCCAAATGGATGAAAACTTGTTTCCTGACCTTACCCACACATTCACTGAACCATTACACACTCCCCTCTATCTGAAATATGATTCTAGCCTGGGTCCACACAATTCAGAAATCTAAGAACCTGCTGTATCCTGTTTCAGTCTTCAGCATGGGTTGGAACATACAACCAGGCTAAACAAAAAGGGAGCCAGTTACACACATATATATTGTGAAAAGTTGGTTTTGTAGTTTCAGGCAGGAACACTGCATATTGCTTCTTGAATGCAAGGATGGAGAGGAGGGGGGGTCAATTTATCTGATTCATTTAGAACACTTTCAGGTAGCCCTCATATTGGCTTTACCTGTAAATAAATTATTTAATCTCTGTTCTAGTAACAATTTCAAAGAAACAGAAGATAGACATTACTAGCTACCCAGCAAAGCAACATTAGAGCCATGTTTGACAGTGTCTACACTAACTTTTTTTCTTCACTATCTAGTGCCAGTGACTGCAGGTAATGATAGTTACAACAGCAGTGTAGACCAGGAGTTAGCAACCTTTCACTAGCAGTGGGCCAACATCTGCAACCTAGACACTGCCAATCTCTTGCCGTTGATTCAGCCTTCCCCACTGTATGCAGTGGGCTACTCTCCTGTCCATCTAACGCAGCCTCCACTAAAAAACAGGCTGCTGAAAATCATGGCAAGGGATGGTTTCAAGTGGCCTACTCAGCAAAAGTGGTAAGCAGAGGATACGCTTAGGGGGTGAGAGAAAAGCCCTCCACACAGAGCAGGCTCAGCTGGAGCAGCAGGAAGAGACTGGCACACCTTTAGTAAAACATGGATCAAATCTGATAGCTGGGGTGGCAGAAGGGGATTAGTGCATGGTTAACAGACATCAGCCAGATCAGACATTTGCGGACGAGATCCAATCTCTACAGCCAATGTGCCACAGGCTGCCAAACTCTGCTGTAAACCATCCTGGCAATGGGTTAGATCAGGGGTGCTAAACTCCTGGCCCACAGGACAGATGCAACTTTTGCTGACTTGCCATCCAAATATAAATGTGGCATGCGGGGTGGCACAGAGCCCTAGTCCTGGTGCACAGGAATGAGAAGAGGCAGAACAGGGTTACAGAGACCCAATCTCATGCATGTGGGGCTGGGTGGAGCCTGCATGGTTTAGATCTAGGCATGAAGGTCCAATCCTGGGGGGTGAGGTCAAAATCTAGCCCACAGACTGGCCCCATGCCACTCATTTGGCCCACAGAGCCAAAACGCTAAGTACTACTAGGTTAGATGACATTGTTTACAGACTACAGAATTTAAACCCAGGCCTGTCTGGCCTGTGTAGACAGAAACCAGAGTGCTGTAGTCACATAACTGAATAAGTCTACAATCTTGTGCAGGCAACAGCAGTCAAATTCAAATTTGACAACTCAGAATATACCACTCACTTCTACACTGGAAAACTAAGCTAGCTTAAACATGTTCAGGAACTATCAAGTTATTCTTTGTCCCAACATTCCTTTACCTATCATCTCATCACCCAACATTGCTAACTATAGTGTAAAATGCACCTTACTATTCTTGACCAACGACTTGCCTCTAATGTTCTAGTTTTTATAAGTCATAAACTTTAGTTGGATAAACTTGGAAAGAAAGGCAGTTCAAGCATAGCATGAGCAATCCCCATTTTAGGGGGAAAAAGGATCAAACTAGCAGGCAACATAATATTTCTTTTTAATTCTGTTTATTTTAAACAGAAATAACTCGCTATTTTCACCTCTGAGCAATGCTTACTTAGTCAGCCCTCACTTAACACTTTCACTTCTGTACTGTACCTATAAAATCATTTTTGCAATTGTCCCAAATTATTCTGCTCTATTTTCTCACATATCACTCACACTCATAAAAAAAACCACGGATGATGTTTTTGGAAGGCAGAATGTAGGAAAAAAAGATTTTAGTTATGGCCAGCTGTGACAGAGAAACTCCTTCTGACAACACAGCAAGCTGAGAGAATGGCATCCCGAGATACAGTATGGGTGAGGCAGCAGAAGCTTCCTGGTGTTACAGGACAGGAAGGCTAGGCCCCAGATAAGGGACTGGCAACATTTTTGGCCAGAGTGGCAAAAACAAAACAACCCTGACCCATGCCTCAACTTGACATGCCAGAGGCAGTTCATGGGGGAGCTGTGAGGGGCCTGATCCTCACTGCTGACAGCAGCTGCACATGTACCACTATGGTGTTCCAAGCAAGGTAGCCTTGCGTGCCATGCTCTGGCTGACATATTGGGATTCGTTGTCTCCTCCCCCTCCACAATCTGCACAAGCCACGGCATCTATTTGCTAGCTCTACTCTGCTTCTATTTGGAGGGGAAGGGAAGAACAATATAACTTCCTTGCTTAAGATAATGCACCTGAATTTGAGGGATGATTGTAGGGCTGGGGTAGGCAATTATTTTGAGCAGAGGGCCACTTATTGAGTTCTGGCAAGCCATTGAGGGCCGCATAACAGGCAGCCAGGCAGACAAATACAGTAAAAGCTCTGTTAACTGGCATCCATGGGAATTGGGGGGTGCCAGGTAATCAAATATGCCAGTTATCTGAGAGGGTTTTTTTCAAAAAAGAAACTAAGCCTTCATTTCAACTGTGATATACCCTTTAATATAACATTATTATAACTTTTAATATAATATTTTAACTATGATATAACAACTTTTAATATTAACTATTTTAAACATTATTATTCCTTATATCATAGTTAAAATATTTAAAGAAAATACTATACTGTACTATTACTGCCTCTCAGCTGCTTCTGAAGGCTCTGCTTCGGAGTGTGCCTCTTCTTGAGGCTCATCAACATCAGTAACTGACCCTTGAAACAAGCTGCCTGGATCTTCGACACAAGCTGCAGAAGCTCTTTGAAGCAACCTGCGGATGTCTGCCTGCCTGCAAGTCAGTTGCCTTTTTTTTTCAGGAAATTGTTGTAAACAACATGAAGTTGCATCACTTCCTGAGCAGAATAAGAAGACTGCTGCTCAGCAAATTTCACAAATGTTTCCAGACACCGTGCAGCAGTAGCCCAAGCCACTTTACTTTCTTCACTGTGGTCTTCTTCCTCTGACTCTTGTTCAGGTGCAGAAGATCTGTCAGGATGCACAATCTTTTCTATAATTTCAGCATCAGCAAGTGTTTGTGCAACATCAAGATCTTGCTCAGTGTTCATTAACTCTTCAAGTTCAGTATCTTTGAGTTTAGTGAGTGGATTTGTGGGGTCAGCATTTTGAAGGACATCAAGAATCTCTCTTAATGATTCTTTTTTTATGTCTCACATGAAACCTGCAAATTCTTCTTCATCAGAAGATCCCTATGCAAACATCATTGCTGCCCACAAATTTTCCCCAAGCCTTCCTTAGAGCTGTACTCTTCACAGCACACCAGGCACATGCCACATTGAAAACTGCATCCTTAATTCAACTGAAAATCTTGGAAACTGCCTTCAAAGTTGAATAGCTTCCTCATAAAATCCTTTCTGTAGATGGATTTCAGGTTCTCGATAATTCCCTGATCCACAGGCTGTATGAGTGAGGTGACATTTACAGGCAGGAAGATGGTAAATATATTTCCAGACACTAACTCTGCTTCAGAAGGGTGAACTCGACAGTTAGCTAAAAATCAGAATAAATTTTGTGCCTTCTGGCTTTCCAAGTTTCTTCAGATGCTCTTTCCCTGCTGGTACAAAGACATGGTGAAACCAATGCAAAATATTTCCTTGTCCATCTATGTATTAGATTGTGCCTCGTACTCAACAGGCAGATGAATGACACCCATGAATGCTCTTGGTCGCCTGAATTTTCCAACAACTAGCAGCTTGATTCTGTGTGCCCCCGCTGCATTTGCACATGTAGTACACTCAGGTGGTATTTGCTCTGCTTAAAACCAGCTGTACCAACCTCACCTGCATCAGCCAGGGTAGAAGCTGGCAAACAACACCAAAAAAGGCCAGTTTTCATCAGCGTTGTAGAGCTGCTCTGGGGATACACCAGGCTCCACAACCAGTTTCTGGAAAAATCCACAATATTTTTCAGTAGCCTCATTATCAGCAGATTTTTTTTTTCCTCCAGACACATCAAGCCTTCTGATACCATGGCGAAGTTTGAAGCAAGACAACTATCCATCTGAAAAAACACAGGCCTTGGTCATTCCCATTTGTTGATAGAAGTCTTTTACTTTTTCAATCAGAATTGGGCCAGAAATTGGAGCTCCCTCTGAATGTTTTAAGGTAAACCATTCACGCAATATCTTGTCTAATTGTTTCAATTTTGGTTTGTGCAGAGTACAGCATTGCTCAATTAATCTGTCTCAGAATTCGCCATGTCCTGAAGTAACTCTGCCCTCTGTGCCTTGATGTCATAGATCATACACGAGCCGACACTGAATTCCTGCATCAACCTGTTCCTGTTTTCTCCTTTTTCCAGACACTTAATTATGTCCGATTTCTGCATAAATGTAAAAACGACATGCTTTCACTTCTGTCCTCTGCTTGTTAATGGAGTATTGGTAGCCATAGTTGCGGGATGGGTGAGATATTCAGCAATACTGTGCACAGGCACAAGCTCAATGTGTTCACAACCTGATCAAAAGCACAGGCACAAACTCAACACAATCAAAAGCACAAGCACAAGCTCAACGTGATCACAATAGCGGATGAGACTGCCGCTAGCAACACCACTCAGCTGCATCCCAAACAGCAAGATGGTGTCTGTGACACATGCCAGTTAATAGAAAATTCCGGATGACAAAGTGCCGGATAACACATCTTTTATTGTATTAATTTTCTAAATTTGTAGGGGCCCCACGGACCAAACAGAATGACCTGGTGGGCTGCATCTGGCCCACAGGCCACATTTTGCCCACCCCTGTTCTAGGGGAAAGAGTGCATGCATTATGCAAGTAAATATGGTACAACAGATGAGTAGCAGGCACAGCTGAACACCTCAGCTGCTAATATTGACAAAATAAGGTATTTTGACAGAATCTTGGTGGCAAACCCCATTTTTATTCCTGTATTACTTATGTCTTTTTTCAAATTTAAGTAAGTAACACAGTGGGAAGAATACCAGAAACTGATAAAGCACTGTCTAAAGCAGAATACATAGATTCACCTGTGGGAATGTTCCTGCAGTATATTTAGTCAATGGGTTGATTTTGCTTCCTTTCTTGAGTGGTACTTGTTAATCAAGTAGCACCTACAAACTCCATGAAACATCTCACAGAACAAACTACTGAGCCTGATCAAGGATAGCAAAAATAGATTCTACACCAGCATTGTTTTAAAAAAAATGCGTGTATTTGCAAGACAATATAATGAGAAAAAAGTCAGCATATTGTGTCTTATAATTCCAAAAAGTCATGTCATATAGTCATCTATAAATATTCAGATCTACCCACTATATCACACTCAACATTAATGACACAGATTTGGGTTAAAACAATCTTCAAAATAACTGAATCATCATATTTTGAAAAATCCCTCATGCAGGTCTCCGTATGCAGTTTTTCCTCAAAAACAAATTATTGATCATCAGATAGCCTAACCAATTCCCTACCAAAACACTTGGTATGCCCTGCACCACTGAACGAGCTTGGTAAATCTTGAAATTTATTTTAGTGGAAGGACTTTATAAAATGAAGTTTTGGGATAGCAGTGTAAAGACAAATAAGGAAAATAAATGTAATAGCAAAAATGAAGTGAGTAATGCCTGTGCAGTCTCCTCTGCTTCCCTACCGCATCCCAGAACCATAGGACCAATAACATCCTACAGCAGTTACCATCTTCGCACAGTTAGAGGCATGAGTTCAACAGTCATCTGCTGTATAAAACCAAGCACCATTAGATCAACAGAAGCTGTAACAGTATATTAACAAGAATATGGCCCTTACATTTTGGGATTATACCAAGTAATATACTAAGTCCCCTGTTTCTGAAGAAAAACTGTCTCAGCTATTCATTTTCTACTTTGTTACTTTGTCCCATTTTCTTCTTGTAAAAAGTTGAAGTTCCAAATCTCTCAAAAGGTATTTTGAGGCTTAAATCCAATTTAAAATAGTGAGAGAGAGGAGTTAGGCAGCCAAATACCTTTGAGGATCTGGACTTAAATGCTTGTATTTGACAAGCAAAATAAACATGCCCAAGGAAACTGACAACTCCATGAAACAACTGTATCCCTGAAGTGAAAAGTGTCATTTGCTTTTCCCTCCACAGTAATTAGAGAGGCACTCTGAAACCATGTTGGGAAAACTAAGTGCAATATCAAATATTTTGCCTGCAGTAGCACAGTAATAGTGCAGAATGACCAAATGCTTAACAGCTATCAGTGTTTGAAAAACGCACTGCAATTACACTGACAGTATAAAACCACTACAGAAAGCAGCAGCAGGATTTGAAGGAGTGAGACGTAGTTTCTATTCTTTGTTCTGCCGATAACCTGTTGTGACCCCAGCAAAGTCACTTTACCTCCCTTTAGTGTCTCTTGCCAATTTTATTTACAGTATTTTCTCACATACAACATACCCACCCAGGAGTAACATAGGCAACATAGTTTTGAACAGCAGAATGAAGAAAACTATCTTTTCTTGTAATAAGTAACTCCAATAAATAATAAATAAATAATAATAAAACCCCCAAAATCCATGATTAAAATTAAAGGACCCCCAAAGTCCCCCCCAGCCCTGCTGGTGTCCCTCATTCCCCACTCACAGCCCCCTGGCCCTGCTCATGCCGCTTACAACCCCCACAGCCTTGCTGGTGCCCCGTGCCCCCCCGAAACCACAGCCCCTGTTCCCCAGCCCTCCGCTGCCAGGGCTATGGACCCAGGTCTGAAGCCCCCTTTAGGCTTGGGTGGGGGAAACTCTCCACCCCCACACATACTCTGGGGTGGGGTAGGGATAACCCGTGCCCCTCAGATCTGTACACGGGGCAGGCACAGGCTGCTTCCCTCCCCCAGGGCCTCCACAGCCCAGTGGGCTCCACCCAGCATGGCAGGGAACAGTGGAGACAGGCAGAGAAGCTGCTTGCTGCTGCTCACTCCACACTGCCCTGGCAACGCACCTCCTGCACATGACAGCAGTGACTGCAGAGATAAAAGCAGCACTGGGCTGCACCCTGCAAAGCAGTGGCATGAGCAGGGAGCACAACACCAGGGCAGCACAGAGCTCACAGCGGCAAGAAGATCCCTGCACAGCTCCACTGTTCCCTGCTGTGCTGGGTCATGCCCACTGGGCTGCGGGGGCTCCGGGGCAAGAAAGCAGGGTGGGAGCCTGAGTGTGACAGCCCATGCCTGCCCCACACACAGATCTGGGGTGCCAGTTGGGAGTGCGTGTGGCAGTAGGAAGCCGGAGCGCACCCCCATCTTCCTGGTAGGGGACATCTGCAGCCCTGTCCTGCTCCCCATTGGGGTCCTGCAGCCGCACATTGCAGCCCTGGACCCCAAGCCCCATATACCGCCAGGCTGCCCAGCAGCCCCAGCCCTGCCCAGCTCCCTCCCTCCCCTCCCTACAGGGGCCTCAATCCCCTTCTCCTGCCTACTTACCTGCTGAAGCTGCTCTCTGGGGTGCCTGGGGCCACGTGCATGTAGATGCACATGGTGCCCCCCTGTCTGACCACCCTCCTCCCAACTCTCTGCAGGCTGGAACTCTACCAGCCTGCAGGGAGCTCATTGCAAAATCCATGGGTTTCTCAGGTAAAACAAGAAATCCACATTTGCCTCCGGTAAAAGGTAAAATTGGTGGTTTACTCCATTTTTCCGTGGGAAATCTCCCCAGTTCCTGGAGATCACTCCACCCTTGGAACTGGAACCATGAAAACCTACAAAAGATTACATATAGTCTTGCTGAGAGAGTAGAAGGGTGGGGGTGGAGTGGGAGTAAGAGAGCAAGACTGACCACAATAGGAAGAAACTCACAAATGCAGGAACTGCCACTGAAGCCAGAACTAGCCTGAGAGAACTCACAATTATTACAGATAAAGATGACCACCAATATCACCATTTTCTGAATTAAAAATGCAAAATGTAGTCCATTGATCTAGTTCTACCTCAGCAAATTCTTTATACACACACATGCACACAGGCTATAAACTAATCCAGTTATTTCCCTTAGAGGCTGCGGAAGAAACAAGAAATTACTTTTAAATACTTAGGGGGATACACATGCAAAGTAGGGTGATGGAGGCCTTCACTGATATGTTTACCAGGAAGCACACTCATATTACCCAATAAACTTTATCTCAAATATTTTGAACTATCCCCTCCATAGATCACCACTGGATAACAGTAGAAATGTAAGCATTTCACGGAAGGTCTTAACTTGCATTACAATGAATATTTATCACTGTTTCCTTAGTTTAAAATGTATTTCACACAATCCAAAGTAGCTCTAGGCAGCCCCGCTACACCCTGTTCCTTCAGGAGAGAGACTATGCTGCCACCAGGACTTGCTTCTGCTCCCCAATAACTAGAATCAGAAAACTATCCTACCTCATTCTGCATTGTTACAAATCATCCCTTGTTGTTACTGCTGCAGCTGCACACAGAAGCCACAGCAACAGTTATCCTGTTCAAAAAAGAGGTGCTTGCTCTTCACAACCCCATACTTTCAATCTCTATTTTAGTTAGCAGGCAAAAATCAACTTAAGAGAACACTGATACTGCCCTCTGCACCATCCTTCCTCCCCCCACCTCTTTTTGGACAATAAAGTCTTGCACTTATCTCTCTCTTTCCCTCATCCCTTCCCCTTTTGGGCATTTTCCCCTCACAGGGAAAAGATTTCCATGGGGGGTAAGGAGGAGGAGGAAGCAGCAAACAAGACAGGAAGGAAGGGAACTGGTGTCCTTAACTCAGAAAAGCAGCAACATGGAGTTAGGAGGTAAATGCCACAGATTTGCCTCTAAGAAGTGATTGGGGCCTGGCAGGCACAGCAAGGGGACAGACAGGAAGAGCTTCCTCCTTGATCAACTGCTTGGATTTGGGGGGGGGGAGGGGAAGAAGAGGAGGAAGGTTGCAGGGAGGAGTAGAAGCAGTGCAAAGTGCCATAGAGAGGGATACATCCAATCACACATGATCTCTTCCCACCTCAGCTCTTGTTTCTTTGGCTTCAAAATAGGCTGACTGAGAAAAACTGGAGACAACCTTTTTGAGATGATAAAATAATAGGCGTATACAGGAATTATGCCTTTCTGTCCTACTTCATGGTGGGTCTCCCTGTCTCCTAGGAGATTCAGGCATCCCCTCAGGAACCCAAAGGAGAACTGAAAAATCAGAAGACTTACCATGTTTGCTCCCAGCAAAGTAGCAGGTTTAATAAGTATGCCTTGTTGAGTACTAAAAAACTAAATACAAAAGACATTCCCAACTAGAATCACAGTCACACCACGATACTTGGAGAGCTTTTACTCCCTTGTTTTATGTTGAAACAATACTAGCACACATCACTGACAACTTGGTCACAAAAGAGCATGTACAACCAGCAAGCTGCCAAACCACAACACTTCCTCAGTCTTTATTATTCTCATAGGGACTCAGTCCTGGCTTTAAAGCAATGATTTTGAACCAAGGTGCTATAGCACTCTGGGGTGACATGAGATCCCCTTAAGGGTGTTGCAGGGTACCACTCAATATGAGCACTGTTAGGTGTGCAAACACCTACATGATTCAAAACAGAGATTTCAGCAGAATCCACAGTGTCAAAAACATTCTGATCTACTGTGATCTTTCAAATCTTCGCAACAGAAGAACTGCTCTATTATTTATTTATTGAGTGGAAAAATAAATGAATGAATGTTAACAGCTGGCATTTGCAAGGGGTGCCTAGAGTGTACCAAGGACAGGTGTCTTGAAACTAAAAAGGTTAAGAAGTACTACTTTACAGCAGTGGTTCTCAACCTGTGGACTGCTGGCTCCTGGGGGTCCTCAGACTATGTCTAAGGGGTCCGCAAAAAGATGACTATGATCAAAAGTATGTGAATACCCACATTTACAATTCAAAGGGGTCTGCACCTCCGTTCAAAATTTCCGAAGGGGTCTGCAAACCACTGTTAGAAAAAAGTCTGAAACCCCCTGCTTTAGAGGAACCAGGAGTTAGAACTGCTCCTATGTGGCACTTCTAATGGCATATAAAAATATTGATTCCTACCTATTGTGAAGTCAACCATGAAACAATATAAATTCCTGACCAATAAACAGCTGCTAAAATCATCATAAGGGTCTTCATTAACTCTCTCCTTGTAATCAAGATAACAAGCACAGAGAGCGGAATGCAAACACTTTCTCATTATCAACTGCACCAGAGGCAGCAGGCAAGGGTGGCCTCTAAAGACTTAACACATTGTACTTGGATCATGCCAATTTATACAAGTATCAATTTATAACCAGGCACACTTGGTTACTATGCAAGACTATAAGCAAAAGATAGTACATTACTGTAATATCACACCCCACTGAATACGTCATTTTAAAAATCAGAGTTTTTATTTGAATATTTTCGTCTTAAAAGACAACCTATAAAACTTATTTTGAAGTTGTGGACAATCTTGGAGGCCTATACTCACTATAGTCTGTTAACAGTTAATACTCAACTAGGAGATGTTTGATACCAAAGAAAAAGCAAACTACTGAACTGGGGAAGTTATTTGTAAAATACCTGAAACAAAAGATTTTTGAAGTGATAAATCAGCTTTTTACAGCTGTAGCCTTCTCTGCAGGTGCAGAGAGATTTTCTTCACTTCAGTTTAATTCAATAACTAGTTCACTCAAAGCTGAGAAACCAAGTGGGAGTTGAAAAGCTTTAGTTACAGCTTCTTCTACTGACCTGTGAAACGTATGAGAAATAGAATAATATTTGATGATAAAAAGTCCTTTATGATTCACTACTAGTAAGAATACCTTTTCTACAACTTACTTTCTGCAATTATATTTTTTATTTCACTTCACTTAGGCAATTAAACTATTCTATTCAGATATCTCACACCCAAAGCAAATACAAGTCTAATTATTTCTATTGATTTTTTCCCCTTGTTATTTTAAGCCATGTCAGTCACTGTGCAGAATGTAGGACTGAAGGCCAAAGATACAGCAATATTCTAATTAACAGATTAAATACATTTTCTCTGGTTCATTCTAAGATTATGAATAAATGCACAACTACACAGAAGTTTTACAACAGTTAGGAAAAAAGATTAAGTAGCTTCTGCTACCACAGGCTAAAAACACAGTTTGCCTGATCAAAGGCAGCAAACTAACATATGCTGTATTTGAAGAGTTTTCAAGAACAGATAAAACTCCAGTGTGAATAGGGCCCAAAAGTGGCAATCATACCTAACTTGCACTGCAGGTGCCTGGTCACTTGAAACTGAGCAGAATTAACCTATTTTATACATAATGGCCAGATGACCAGAGGATGGATTCAAGTTGAAACTTTAGAAGTGAAGAACTCTACCATAATACTATTAAAAAAAATCTAGGAGAACCACATTCAAAAGACATACAGTCTGTTCACATTACATAGTTGATATCACCTTCCCATATCTATCCCAACATTTCAAAATTATGCTTTGAGACTAATCTGTCAGCTATTTACTTAAAATAGATTTTTGAAAAATGTAAAACATTCCAATTATATTTGAAAATATGACAATGTTTTTAATGCCAAAAATCACTGAATAAAGGGATGTCAAACATATCAGCTGGAGAGAGAGATTTGCTGCACCCCAATCCTGCAGTGACCATGTGTGAATGTAGAGAGGGAGAGACCCTGCAAGGATGCAATGAGTGAATGAGGGAGCAGACTAAGTATGTAGTCCTGTGCCAAGGCAACCAGAGTAGAAGCTCTGCCCCTTGTGGCGGAGTTTCCCAATGCACCAGCCAGCACGGTGACAGCCCCAGCACCACTGGGGGTAAAGCCCTCTGGCTGCAACGCCTGGGCTTCTGGCAATGGCAGACTGGTGAAAACTGGTGTGCTGACACCCTGAGCAGCACTATGAACAGAAACTCTACCATCATGGCCAGAGCTAGAGCTTTCGGCATAAGCCACTATCCCCAGCTTTTGCTGGGGCACAGGCAGTCCCAGCAGCACCACATTAGGCTCTGCCACAGGGCCCAAAGTTCCAGTGACCGTGGTGGCATGGCTTTGCACAGGCAACAAGACTCCTCCTGGCTTTTGCCAGGTGTGGGCAGCTCCATCAGCACTGAGGGCAAAAGCAACAAAGAGTCAATCTCTGACACCTTAAGCAGCATGGAAGGCTCCTGTGGTGGCAGCCCATCATGGTGAGAGCATGGCAGCCCCAGAAGTAGGGGCCAGAGTCAGGCTCTGGAAAGATGGTGGAGCTTCCCATGGCAGCAGCAAACGCTTTGGCAAGAACCAGGGATGCAGGTATCTCCAGTGACACCACGGGCAGAAGATCCTTCACAGTGGCCATGGACCAGATGACCTGGGTCAGCAGGCTGGATCCAGCCCAAAGTCTGACACCACTACTATATTCCATTCAAACCATTTAAATTTAAAAAAGAATACACAGCCACAGAGCAGCACATAGGCAGCGAGGAGCAGAGCCGGCAGTGTGGAGTGCTGCATGCAGCTGGTAAGTCGTGTGTGGTGGAAGGGGAATGGAAGAGGAGTATGGGGGCTAGATCAAGGCCCCCATGGTGAGGGAGGGTGGGGGTTGGGGCTGGACCAGGGGCTGCCCAGCAGGGCCAAAGCGGATGCAGGACAGAGGTGAAGCTCCCACCACTGCACGCAACTCATCCAGTGCTCAGCTGGCAGCTCCTGCCACTGCTGATCTGGGAGGGCAGGGGGTGGGGTTGGCTGGGGTCAGGTAGATCAGAGGCGCACACCCCCACCACCATCCAGGAGCAGCAGTGCGAACTGCCCCACCTGACCTGTGGCTGCAGCCCACCCTGCACAGATCCAGGAGGCACTCCCCCTGCCCCCCGATAAGCTCCTTGCGGCTCTGTCCTGCAACCTGCCCTGGCTGGTCAACACCTTGCCCCTGCCCCGCCCCTGCCCCATTCCACCACAACAGATTTACCAGTTAGATGCGGCTCTTCAAGCTGAAGAGCTGCATATCAGAAAACAGGTCAGTATCAGCCGATACGCCTCCTTAAAAATCTGCTATCAGTATCAGCCCACAAAATCTCTATCGATGTACCCCTAGTACAGGCTTGTCCAACATATGGCCTGCGGGCCAAAGCTGTTTTCTGTGGCCCACGGTGCTGAGATGGGAAACAAAAGTAAACACAATTTACTTTCATTCCTACCCCTTGTCCCTCCCCCAGCCCCTCAGCAGCTTCCTAATGGCTGCTGAAGGGCTGGGGAAGGGACAAGGTTCCCCGTACGTACCGCATCAGCTTGACCTTGCTGACACGATGCGCATGGGAAGAGGAGTGCTGCTCGGGACAGGATGAGCCTGGCCGGAGCCGCAAGGGGCTCAACTGCACTTTCGCCCTACCTGTGCCAGTCAGTCCCGAGTGGGACATGGCTCCGCTGCTGCCGACCCAGGCGGATCTGTCCCCAGCAGCATGCAGCTGAAGCCAGATTCCCACGTGCTGCTGGGGACGGGAGGAGCCCGGCCGGGTCTGCACCGGCCAGCAGAAGCAGCGGTGGAGCTGTGTGCCACTCAGGACTCTCCAGCGCAGGCGGGGGAAAATGCAGCTCAGCGCCCCCGCTGCTCCAACCAGGCTCGTCCCGTCCCAAGAGGCACATGGCTCCGCCACTGCTTCTGCTGGCCAATGCAGACCTGACCAGGCTCTTCACGTCCTCAGTAGCTCGTGGGAAGCCGGCTTCAGCCACATGCTGCTCCACATGAGACAGACCCAGCCGCATCAGCACCAGGCAGGAAAAGCAGCACGCAACTGAAGCTGGCTTCCCATGCGCTGCTGGGGATGGGAGGAGCCCAGCTGGGTCTGCACCAGCCAGCAGACTGGTATAACGTGACAAGCCTATGGCTGGAAGGGGTCAGGCTCCCTAGATCTGAGACCTGGTGTAGGCTATGGCACAGAGATTCACTCTGGAACAATGTGCTAATAAACTTGTGTCTATACCTGCCAGGAACTCAAGTAGCAGGTGGTTGATACCTGGTAAGCTCATGTGAGTAAAGACTCCTTGTTTTCTGTGTGGTCTTCAAAATGTTTTTATCCTACTAAAATATGCCATACTTTGTGAGAGTCATTGCCTCTGTATAAGAAAGCAGAATCATAGCCACTGGACTAAATTCATGCCCTGTGGGAATAATAACAATTCAGCAAAATGGGTGGGAAGGAAAAGCCAGAGTTCTAAGTGTGCACCCTAAAAGAGGCCATGAAAGAGTTGGAAGCACAGCCTTACAACCAGGACAGCTATCTGGTGATGGCAGTCCAGGAGGCATGATGGGAATCCTCTACTCTCATGAGATATAGGAAAGCAAGAGGACATGAGAAAAACATGTAAGCAGAGACAGTGCAGGGCCTTGGAGCCATGTTAATAAGTGAGGACAACTGTGTTCCCACTCTGGTCAGTGAGTAATTGTGGATACATCTTCACTAGCTTCAAGCCACTCAAACCTGCTGCCAAAACATAAGCCCTTCCTTCCCACTTGCACTTTACCTGTTCTGAACTGGATATGAGGCAGTAAGGGCCCTTCTAGGGTGATCCAAGGACAGTAGAAGCAGATCACACACAGAGTGAGAGATGTTCCCAGAATGTCCTCACCACCACATTTCTTCTGAAAATCAGGGATGTCCTGAAGTTCATTTAATGTTTGTAAAATGCTTGGAAAGCCCCACAAGGATGCACTTCATAGAAATGCAAAATATATTTTTACTTATTTGGTTGGCACCTTGGACTGAGATTTTCAAAGCTGAGCCAAAAGGCCAACTTCCATTAAAATGAATGGGATTTAAAGGGCTCCAAATCTTATACGACAACTTCGTAACGTGCCTATCTACCTCTTTTTGCAAATCTCAGTCATAGTTTGGAAGCTCAGCCAAAGAATGTAAGAGCATAAAACGTGCCATGCTTGGTCAGCCCAATGGTCCATCTAGCTCAGTATACTGTCCCAAACAGTGGCAGAGGTGGATATTATAGAGCAGGCTTGTCCAACATACAGCTTGTGGGCCACCATTTTATCTGGATCGCAGGGCGGCATGGAGTGCGGAGCAGCTCCAAGAGTGGAGCGCGGCAAGGTGGGCAAGGCCAGCCCGCAGGCCACAGCTGGCAGCAAAGGGAGGGGAGCTGGTTACCCATGCGGGGCCCAGGGGAGTTGCCCCATGTGGGAGGCCAAGCAGTGGCCGTTGGCACTGCCAGTCTGTGCCTGCCTCCTCACCCACCCGCTTCAAGCCAGCCAGGGCTGCCCCACAGCAAGGCAGTGCCTCCTCCCCCGGCCAGTCTCCCCCCCAGGTGCTGTGGC
This sequence comes from Caiman crocodilus, assembly GCA_030014935.1. Lineage (NCBI taxonomy): Eukaryota > Metazoa > Chordata > Crocodylia > Alligatoridae > Caiman > Caiman crocodilus. The sequence goes on from JAGPOW010000261.1 coordinate 86,990,225, forward strand.
TCTCTGGGCCCAGCTGCCTGCGTGCGAGGCCTCAGGGGTGCCGCTTCTCATGTGCTGCTGGGGATGGGAGGAGGCTGACCAGGTCTGCACCAGCCAGCAGAAGTGGCGGCGGAGCTGTGTGCCGCTCAGGATGGGACAAGCCTGCGCCGGTCAGTGCCTGAACGGCACATGGCTCCACCACCGTTTCTGCTGGCCGATGCAGACCTGGCTGGCCTCCTCCCGTCCCCAGCAGCACATGGGAAACCAGCTTCAGCTGCATGCTGCTTTTCCTAGCCGGTGCCGACCTAAAGGTCCTGGCCGGTGCCCAGGTGGGTCCTGTAGCACCATGTCAACGCGGGCATGGCACCAGCAGGCTGGGCAGGCCCCAGGTTAACCCCCGCCTGGCCCCGCAGCTTCTCCAGCATCAGGTCAACCCGGCTGTAACCAAGCAGCTCCTGTAGCACCATGTCAACCCAGGCATGCATGCTATGTCAACCCCTGCAACCTCATTGGTGTCAAAGGTCACGTGACATCTCTTCCTGATGTGATACCGCTTCCTGTAAGGTCTTTGAATGTAGCTCGCTGACCCACTGGATGATAAAACATTCATGAACCAGCCCCACATTCAAAAAGGTTGGACACCCCTGCCTTAGTAGATCATTTAGATTCAAACACAATCTACTGAATATTGCATGACATTTAGGCAGTCATCTTCCCCTTTAAAAAAAGAAAGTACTTTAGAAAGTGAAGTCAGTTCTCAGCTACATTTCACGATGTCTTCCTTTTCACTGAGAACATATTTGTTAGCATTGTAGGCAGGGGTTGAAATTTGGTTGTTTTTCTGTAATTAGTCTAATGTCAAAGGATTATTCAAACTCTGGGTTATTGTTTCCAAGATGAACAGTCAACTGATCTTATTTCAAATATACATTTTTTAGACAGATATAATACAAGTACATCCAATTATACCAAAGTTCCTAAAATTATGCCTGCACTACAAGGAATAATACTACATACACAGTTGCATTGTTTGCCCTTGCAAAAATTCAGGCTAACTGCAAGACCATATTTGACAGAATTACATGTATGAGTATATTCAAAAGGCTTTATACCCAAGAATGTGCCAATACATTCTAAGATTTTTTTAAAACTTCCCAGAGCCCATTCCCAAGCCTGCTGCTGGAAACGCAGTTGAAAAATAAGAGCTTTAAGGTCATCTAATCTAATTCCTCAACAATACAGAACTGTTCCCTGCATTAAGTTTTAGTCTGCTTTTTGTCTAGTTCCTTACCTTTTCTAGAAAATAATTATGTGTGTTGAATTGTTCATTTTTATTTCGTTCAAAAGAGAGTGAAGCTTTTTATAGTGAGGTCCTTTAAAGTCCTTTGCCTGCTTCTTTCATAATTCTAACCTAGGGCAGCATTCATCTAATCTTCACAACCTACAACCAAGTAGGTAGATGACTTTGGAAAGGAAAAAATTATGGTAAAAATCATAATGTTCCATCTATTTTTGGGAGGCTAAGAACAAAGAATCAGACTGTACGTGTGTAGGGCAGCTATAACATACATATGTTCTATCAGTAATCTCCTTCATTTATGTTCTGTCTTTTACGTTCAAGGAAAATGTTACAAGGAAGACTAAGAGATATCTTTGCCCATTCATACAGAGCTGTTACACAAATTAAAGATATGCTATAAATCTGAAATCTGGTCAAACTGAATGAAAAAATAGTTAAGAAACCTTACAAGAGATAACTCTCTCTCATGCTAGCCCACCGCGAAATATCTGAAGACAGGATACAAGGTTGAAACACTGGATCACTATCACTGAAATGGGGGAATGCTGCTTAAAAGTGTTTGTTTTCACTTGAATTTTGACCAATTTAACAGATGAACTGCTATTAGTTTTAGATTCCTTAAAGACTATTTTAAACCAAACTAAAGCCACAATCCTCCAATCTGCTCACAGGGAGACACCCCTTCTACCTGTCAAGGGCTGGAAACAGACATCCTCTTTGGAGCACAATCAGCTGTGCTATGGTGTATTGCAGCACAGCTAATCCACTTCAGAGACATCTAACAGACACTGTAAGACCTGTTGCTCTCCACAGTCCATATCCTGTCACTCCCAGGGCTTCATGGACCCAATCCTGGAGGAAACGGGTACTGAGTTCGGGTATGCATTTACAAGGGGGGAAGTCCCAACTTGTAAATGGCGCCCCCATGGGGGGGGAAATTTCCCTGGTGTTCCCTCTTCTGGTTGCAGGGAGCACCCCAACCCAGGGGCACCAACATAAAAAGGTACCAGGGCACCAGGGCCATGTGCAGGAAGAGGACAGAACTCCTAGAAATTCCTCTCTCCACATCTGCAGAGCTGGGGGCATAACACCCCTACTATAATGTGCAGATGGGAGAAGCCCTTCACACCTGCAGACATGCACCAGAAGTTATTCTGCCAGCCCACAGTCTCCTGCCATAAGTAAACAGATGTCACGCAAAAAGGCAGCACAAATTGTTAGTACCCTTGTTGGTGCCGCAAAATGTAAAGCACTTTTGGCCCAACAAAGGGCTACGATGTCTGTTCAATCAGCTCTTGTACCTCCATAAAGAATTTTATGGCGGCACATAGGCTGCAAACAGACACTATCAGTCTCCAGACAGGAGCATAGGCATGCCTCAGCAGAGTGCAGGACTGACATCTAAAACAGAAACCGCATAAAAGAGCCATGTTTCTCCATCCCTACCTTGTAGTTAGCATTTTATATCACCTTTGTTCTGTTTCCAGCTCTCCTCTATAGCTAGAATTTCAGAATACTTATTTATATGATGAGGTACTTCTGTCGCATCTAATATCACAAACTACCTGTCACTGCACAGAGTTTCTTTACCTAAAACGAACACCCTTTCTGTTGCTATACAGAATTCTACATCTATCTTTCTACTATATTGCCACAACGCCAGATTCATTCTCTCACTACAAGCATTAACAAAGAAGAAAGCAATTTAAAGGGGGAAAAAACCCTTTCAGGGAGTAAAAAGAACACATCTTGGATGAGGTCACAGACACAACAGACTTTCCTAGGGTCTCTCCTTGCTTACTCTCTGAATCCTTTACGCAAAGGTCCTCAGTTTCTGAATGGGGTCAGTCCTCTGCAAGTCTTAGCCTCATCCTAATCTCACCATGTCCTCATGCTGGCGTCAGGCTGTTATGGAGAACTGAATAACGCGATTATCCTGGGCAAGTGCATGGGAAACAGACTCCAGCTTCCTCAGAGTTCAAGAGCCCAAAGAGCCTCATGCAACCAGCACAACCCACATGCCCAGCTGGTGTATCCCAAACACGCTGGCTCCTGCGGGGCAAAGTGGGGGGGGGGAGCCACACTCACACAAACAGGGAGGGGTGTAGGGGACACGTGCACACATACACACATGCAGGTGTAGGGGACGCGCACGCACATAGAGGGGCACAGGGGACACGTGCACACATACAGAGGAGATGCACACCCACGCACACATACAGGAAGGAGCATAGGGGGACACACATGCACACACACACCCACACACACGAAGACGCAGGGGACACGTGCACACACAAACACAGAGGGGGTGTAGGGGACGTGCACACATGGGGAGAGGCATAAGGGACACACCACACAGAAGGGGAGGCATGGGGACAGAGGGGCAGTTTCGGATGTACACATAGACATACACACAGACGGGGAGCAGTTTAAGCCACGGACACACGGAGCAGCTTAAGACAGGCAGGGAACGATGCAAGACACGGACACATACCACAACCTGGAGAGCGACACCCCCGCCCGCTGCTTCGCCAGGGTCGAGCCCGAGCCCGAGCCCGAGCCC
>JAGPOW010000261.1:86999767-87020499 GCA_030014935.1 Caiman crocodilus
ATATATATATATATATATATATTATTAGTGTTTTTTTGTTTTAATCACGGAAAAATGTGGATGGGGGGTTTGAGTCAGAAAATTTGGGATTTTTTTTTTTATCAGAGAAAACCAGAATCCTTGGTGATGAGGCTGAAGCTGGTTGGTTCTAGGGAACAAACTTCCCATCTCATCCCAAGACACGGGGGTTGGGAAGGAGGTGACCAGGGAGACTCACTAGGCCGGACAAAGCGGTGCTGTGTGTTTGCAGCGCACTTCCGCCATGCTCCCAGGTGGATCCCGCAATTGTGATGTCACTCCCCAAGGACCCAGCTCTTGGAGGCGACAGTTCCCAGGCTGGTATCACTGTGCCATAGGGTGGGGCGGTCAGCTGATTTAGTCCCTCCCTCTCCCCATAATCTAGAGCTTCTGGTGCCAATTTAAAAGCCACCTTGAAATGTCTTCAGTGCCGTTCCACTTTAGAGCAATTTGGGCTTGTGGGATTGCAGAAGCCTGGTGTCTAAACTGGTGGCTCTCAACCTTTTATAGTTGTGACATGCCCCTCAGAAAATGCCCGCTCTTAGTTTTCACTCGTTTTTTGACTGCAGAAAAACAATAAAGCTATTTTTCTGTTGCAAAGGACTCAGAAAGCCCATAGCAGGTCGGAATGGGTTTAACACTGTGGATTCCTATTTGAAATCTCTGGGTTTATTTTGTGAATTGTGTTTGTGCAACTAACAGAAGTAATAACATTGTGTAGCACACTTGAAAGGATATCAAGGCATGCCATTGTACCCTGACTGAGAATCACTGGTATAACGTCTAAACAACTTAAATTCAAAAGGTTAAGAAGAGATTGGTTACCAAGCATGTCATGCCTGAGGCTTATTTCTGAACCTTTTTCCAACCCATCACAAAAGTGTAATAAGGTATACCAAAACACTATGCATCCATTACCTTTTTATAATTCTTATAAAATTAATTTGCTTGTTTTAATTTAAGCTTCTATAATTTGGAATTGCACTGAGCATTTGCTTTCAAAATTGGGCATTAGTAGTGTTGTTTATTTTTTAATCATGGCATTTTTATGTCACTTTAGAGGGGAAGTAGTCTACAGAGTATTTAGGAAATTTAATTTTTCTATAATGTATGTTTAAATAGGGGAGCTGCTATTTATGCTAGGAAACAATGTAGAATGATTGTTTTGAAAGATTTGTAATATAGACTTTCATGTTGTCCTGACTTTGGTACTCCTGTTAAGAGTACTGTTTCTGTTGCTATGTTCTGGATATACAATACAATGGGATGTTTTTACATTGCAAAGATAATTACATTTTCATTTTTTGCAACAAGTTACTTCAATAGGTATATGGGTCCTCATGTGCAACCAGCAGTAGATGTATTATTTATAGCCACTGTGACAAATTTATGCAACTAAGAGGGCAGGTAAGTGGGATATGATGTTGGTCTACATACCTTTTGCCTATTGGAAGTCCATGGGGATTGCTGCATTTATTTGATCTTTCATATAGCTGGAAGATCAAGGGCCCTCTTGAGCTTGTCTGTGACTCCTGAGAGGGTAGCATGGAGACAGGGGGAACAAACCACCAAGTTTGTCCAGAGATTCTGGATGATTTAAGAGCTATGATGGATTTGATGTATCGGAATCTGATTGGAACCAAAGAGAATCGAAGTTTAGAGGGGGCCTTGGTTCCATATTATCACCAGGGAAGTGCCACAAAATACAGAATTAATGGGAGGCAACCATTTGAAATTGTAAAAAAGCAGAATGATGTGACCCAGTGTGGAAAAGCCTTGGAGGGTATTCCCAAAATTGCAACAATTCATTTTGGGGGCACTGTTTTCTCACATAATTCCCCCCAAGTTGGATCAGTGTAGATTTGGGTACCCCATGACAGCCTGTCACAACAGTGTCCACTTCTGTAAATGAAAATACTGAAGCAAGATTTTTGGTTATATAGTAACACGTGAAAAAGAGAGGAAGGGAAAAACTCACTTTCATCTGGAAATGTGCCACCATATGCTGCCAGCTTCTGCTTCCTGAATATGGATGTCCAGATGGCCCTATTTCTAAAGTTTCTGGTTGCGATGAATGGGATATCAGTCTAGATCTTCAGTCTTTCAAGGCCTGATCCAGAGTCCACTTAAATAACACTCCCACTGACCTCAATGGGCTCTGGCTCCAAATAAGGAAAGGAACAGAAAACTTAACATGTATGACACATAAAATGGGTCTTGAGATATGTGATGAATTGCCAGTTTCAAAGATATTACTACTACAGAATGCCCTCCAGGGGGTGATCGCTTGGGACCACCTGGATTTTTTGTGGTCTCAGAGTGTATCCCAAAACCAGACCAGGTATGGCCTCTAAAGCATGGGGGAAGCCCTGCCTCTCTCCTATTCTGAGACACTCCTGCTGACTTTTTGTTCCTTACCGTCCCATTTATTTCCATTACCCTGACTCAGGAACCTAGCTCCTGAGAGAGGGACTTTACCTCTTATTGGGCAGACCAAATGCAACCCAAAGTTTATTTCCCTGTTTCCCCTAGACATCTGTAATTCTCACCTTTGTTAAAATGTTAACAAAGCTATTTGAGTCTCTATAGATGGATGCAATGGATGTGTCTTCTTTCATGTAGACCAAAAACTCCAGCTTCACTGTCTCTAACCCATTTTCCCCACCTCCCCCCACATCCTTCTCCCCTATGTTAGCTACAGGGAAACAGATGCATGCAACACTGTTACAATATGAATACAGTTAACACAGAAATATTACAATGAACACCATAGTCTGTCACAATTGCCATTTAAAAAAAGTTATCAAGACTTTGCAATCAAAATGATTTAAAAAAAAAAAGCAAGAGACATTTCCTAATGCTAGATTAAAAGATTTCAAAGAGATGTTAAGTGCTCAACAACAAATCATTTAACCAGTGGTGTAGTGGGACCACACATGTCTGGGGCTGCCAGAACACATGAGACTAATGAAAACATTCAAATAGATTTTATGCTAGAATTGGAATTATCTTTATTTCTCCACTTCCAAATGCCAGAAATGCAAAACCATAAAAATAACTAACGTGGGGCCTGGTTTCATTAGAAAGTACCATAAATCTATGGAAGACTACGTTATTATATTGAAAAGGCAGGGGTATAAATTAGAAGACAAGAATGGAGAGCACTTGACATGGTGTTTCATACATGAGGAAAATGAATGTATGATATCTAGGGGTATAGGTTGTAGCCGTGTTGGCAGGGCCATCCCTGGGAGGGGCAAATTGGGGCCACCGCTACAGACCACGTGTTTGGGGGGCCCTGCAGTCAGTACAGTAGAGGCCCTGCCGTGGCCACCACACACTACTGCTGCCAAGTGCTGCCGGCTCCGGCTGCTCGCCACCCCCACCCCCTGGGCCCTGCACAGGCTGATATGCTCCATGGGGGCCATGCATACTCCTAGGGATAGCTCTGCCTGTTGGTCTCAGTTCTAAGCCTCTTAGTCATTGGCAATACATAGGATATATGTACATGCAGGTATATACATACATGTTTATCTACATGCAGGGGCACGTGTACCCCCTGAGATTGGTGGTGCACCCCCTGCAAAAGCGCTGCCAGCAGCACCTGCTGGCAGTCGCTACTCACCACCCCCCATTGGCACCAACACCACCGGTGGTGTCTGTGGGCAGTCCCCAATCACCGCTGGCCAATGTCAATACTGCTGGTGGTATCTGTGGGTGGTTGCAAACCACTGGTCAGCACTCACCCCCCCCTTCCCCCCCGCCAACAGTGCCATGGCCACCTGTGGGAGCTCGCCACTCGCTGCTGCCCTCCTCCTGCAGCTGACAGCACCACTGCCGTCTGCAGGAGCTTGCCATAACATGCCAGCCTCCAGGGCCACGTGGCATTCATGCTGTAAGTGCTCTCATAGCTCTCAGTTCTAATCCTCAAAGAGAATTTACAAAATACCTTTCACAGACACACCTACGAACTTCACTTCATCAACCTACTGGAAACAACAAATCATGGACTAAATATAGACATTGGATGTATGACACATTATAACCTGCCTAATATCTGACTCCCCAGGTAATCTCTTCTCTCTTAATCAGCTGTATTCATTTCCTTTCCCATCCCCCTCACCTATCTCTCACCCATTGACTACTTCAATTCGTATTTTTACTGACTGGCTTTCTTGCATACATACTGGCTTCTGTCTTTTTTACTATTCCATCCTGGAAGAGCACAGACCAACTGCAGACACTTCCTCAGCCTGATGAAGGGTATTTGTACCCAAAAGCTTGCAAAGAAGAATTTTTTCAGTTATTTGAGTTGATCTAAGAAAAGATAATGAATTTACCCAAAGAACCTTGTATGGTATCTACTGTCATGTGCTAAATTATATATATATCTAGCTGTTCAGTGTTACAGGGTTTAAATATTTATATAAAATACTATGTTGCTCCATGTAGACTAACAAAAATGATAAAAACATGCAATATTTAGCTAGCGCTAATCTCAATGGAATCCTGTATCAGAATGTAGCTGAGTTGTGAAATTACCACAGCCAAAACTGAAGGCATGAAACAAAGGCAGAGCGGCAACCCCAGATAGTTTGCACATGGGAATAGCCAAATAATAATCAGGAAATTTGCAAGCCACCTACCATCTTTCATTCATTACCAAGAAATCAATTCCAATTTCAATTAGTGGGAGCCAGTCTCCCCCTCTCACTTGTCAATTTTTCAAACAAACAACTGTATGCCTTCTCCCACACTGGCTCTCCTGTATGCCTCATCAGTGTTTGCAAAGCTGCCTCATTATCCTCCTTAAACACTCTCCATTGCTGTGATGCTTACAAAAATTTGACAAGAGTTAAGTTGCTGGTGTACTAACTTAACTGGTTATCATGCTGACTAATGTCTGCTAATTTTCCTATACACTCCCATCTGTCTGTCTGTATCCATCTGCTGTCTCTTCTCTTAGACTAAAAGCTCTTCAGGACAGGGAGCCTGGCTAAGATTCCTATGTTCTGTCATGTAAATTATATATTATAATAATGATAATGGTAATAATAATATAGCTTATACATGGACTGTTGCACCTATTTAGAGGCCCACTGGGATACAGGATGTGTTAGACTAATAGAGAAAAATTCTAATATTCTTGCATTAATTCACTCACAAAAAAGCTATGTTAATGCCTAGTTAAGATAGCCTTGTGATATCTTATGCCCTTCCAGAATGTCAAGTTCAATAACACACAACTGAAAACCAGGAAATACAGAGTTAGGGTAAGTACCAGTGCAATTTTAACTGCATGAATTATGCAATATGTACTGAGAATTGCCTGCATGCACTCCAGCCACGTTTGTTGTGTTAAGTATAGCTGGTGGAGGGATTACTTGAAGCAGCATAAAAGAGCTCATGTCTATGATCTAAGGAGATCTGGGAACAAGCCTGATGCTTTCAGTAGGTCTGACCGCTGATATATTTATAGGGGTCTACTGAACCTGAGGCAGTGGCTGGCCAGTTTCACAGGCAAATGCCTAGATGGCCACTATTTTCACAGGGATAATGTGGCAGTCCCCCTCCCCCACACCTCTGATTGGCTGTGAGGGCTATCTGTCATGCGGCCCCACTCCTTGCTACCAATTGCTAGAGAGGGGCAGGGACGTATGATGGGCAGCCCTTGAAGCCAATCAGCAGCAAGGGGTGAGGGCAGCAGGTATCTTGGCAAGCTGGGAGCCCTCTTCCCCCTTCCCACCCCAATGAGCTGCACAGCCAGGCCACAGCAATCATGAGGACTGCTGGCTTCCCAGAGGGAGCCAACGTTTTGGGGGGCTTAATTTTTTATTTTTCCGGGAGGCTGCCAAAATCATGGAGCCTGCTCAAAATTGCAGTTTCTCCAAAAATTGCAAAATTGCAATTTTGGTAAGTCCCTATATACACACTATCAAAGGAAAAGGGTACATTGATCTCTCAAGGTACACAATCTACTTCCTGGTGGTGCAGAGTTGTCTAGACTGTAGTAGTGATACATAGCAGTTTTTTGTCCAGGCAACAGATAGCAGTGAAGTGGGATACAAGAGTGGATTTAATGATGGGCAAATGAAAACGTAATGTGAGATGGCATATTATGAGTAAGAATGTAGGGCTTGCAAAAGAGAGCAAAGGGATTGTGGAAGTGTGAGGTTGTTTCAGAGAGTTGGCTCAAGGTTTGAGTATGCAACTGGTGTAGGTAGCTCCCTCTCTGTACAGCTCACTTACCACATGTTTTTGCTTAGGAATAAGAAGGCATTTGTTTTGTGCTAAGGTTTTCATGTGCCTTCTTCCCTAAGTGATATGCACTGTCTGCAAAGGCATAATGCAAGCAGGTATATATTTTGTGGGCATATTGTGGTGTTGCTCTAAAAGAGGTAGAGCTAAGATTGCATTGGTACGCGCTTTAATTCTTTAATAATGGCCTGGTTTTTAGAAGTTTGAGTGTTGTTGAACTTGACATCTTGGAAGGAAATGAGACACAGGAGGACTAATAATAATTTAAGTAAGGTACGAGTGCCTTCAGAATTCTCTACTATACTTCAGGTTACATTACCCCAAAATAGAATAATAGAAAACCTGCTAGATGTGGATTTTAGTGACATGCTTAGAGATCTTTTTTCAGATTTCAGTTAGCTGAAAGTCAGATTCAGTGGTGGCAGCTTAACTACATTCAAGTTATGTAAATTAATGACTGGCTAGGAATCCTCTTGTCTACTCTGTCCAGCTATGCACAATATATTTTATTTAGGACACACCAGGTAGGGACATGCCTTTGTGGACAGTTAGACTCTTTTTCAAATACTCTTTTCAGTAGATATCAGCAGGATAAATATTGAGTTGTTAAGCCTATTTGGGACATAAAGCAAGGCTTTTATACTCAGGTCTGAACAAAGAAAGGTTGGTACCATCTGTTACCTTAAGAAATGCTAGTATATGTTTTTGTTTTGTTTAGTGGATCTGTATCTCTGGAATCACAGGCTCAAATAACCCCAGATGTTCTTTGTTAACTGTCATCCACACTGCCAAGCATACTATATTTCAAGGCAACTTAAGGAAGCATGCGAATTTTAGAGTATACAGAATGTTGACTTTTAAACAGTAAGGGAATGTCAATCCCAATTTAACAAAGCAAGCACCCCACTATGATAACGTGACTGATAAAAAGAGCCCTAGACTGCGGTGCAGGGGATAATATTCAACTCTGCCAGGAGCCTGCTGGGTGCCACTTCTCTGCCCTGCCTCATTCCCACCATTTCTAAAAGGGAGATGATGATATGGTCTTTGAAAACCGTTTTTGAGATCTACTGATGAAATACTCTACATAAGAGGTAGTTATTATTATAACACACAGAACAATGGGACCTAGCTCATACTTGGGTCTCCCGGGTCCTGTAGTGATAAAAATGGTAACAGGTGCCTCCACATAGGCACAGCAGTTTGCCCATGAACAACATAATGCAGGATTATAATCTTGGGATGTAAATTAAGGCAGAATCTGTCCTTAAATGATATTGGTCTCCTCATACTGCAATTGTCAATTTTAAAGGTAAATGGCCAATTTCTTTCTTTCTTCAGATAAGTTAGAGGGAGAACTTGGCCCTGAAAAGTAGGGATCACAACAAAAAGAGCAATACTTCATACATTTTTTTAAAGAATTTGTTATACTAGAAACACTCAGAAGTACAATGAGGATAAATCCCTTAGGGACCTGATTAAAGTTCAGACTCAGATAAAACTTCTGTCAAAAATTGTGAGTACGAAAACTCTTTTATGTCTTCTTTTTCTTTTAAGAATGAATAAAATCTAGAAACTGTTAGCAAGGATTATGTAACTAACAAAGAAAACAATCAATAATAAATAAAGATGATAATGTCATACGTAATTTTTTAAATATGCTAATTTACTTAATTTTGTATGGAAAGAGGATTCAGTGGATGATGCATTTTAGCAGAAGTAAATATAAATGGGAGGAATACCAATACAGATAATAGGTGTTTCTACAATCTTTAAGAAAATTTTAGAGTAAGAACTATGAAATTGGGCAAAAATACAGGGCCAGAAAGCCTTATAATACAAGATATAAAAAACTTAAAGATCTGTTAGCTTCAAAATTAATTTTTCTTCATTGGTTTAATAAACTGCTCCAGAAGGTTAAGCACTTCATACTATATCTTGAAAAGTAACTCTAAAACAATAATGTCATAAGGTTCTGTGTTTTATTATCTAAATAATTTTCTTATCAAATGTATTTAGTTTACATACAAGAGAATGTGAATTTTCTAATATGATTCTGCTGGATCATCCCAGTAGGCTTTGGGCCATGACACTTTTAAGGGCTGTTGTTGACTCCAAGTTGAACATGAGCTGCCAATGTAAGGAAGCTGTCAGTAAGGCTAATCATACCTTGTGATGCATCCATGGATCCATCTGGGGTAACTAGGAATAATGGCCATAAATTGATAAAGAGCAGGTTCAGGCTGGACATCAGGAGGCATTACTTTATAGTTAGTGCGGGTAGGACCTGGAACCAACTTCCAAGGGAAGTGGTGCTCACTCCTACCCTGGGGGGTCTTTAAGAGGAGGCTTGATAGACACCTGACAGGGCTCATATGACCCCAGCATCTGTTCCTGCCCAAAGCAGGGGGTTGGACTTAATGATCTGTTTAGGTCCCTTCTGACTGTAGCTACTATGGTACTAGGATATTAATGAAAAAGTAATGCTTTAACACTCATGGGCAACTGGTGCCTCCTCAGCCTGGGAGGGGGTACTCACAGAAGCCAGCGGCAGCATTGGCAGTGGGGACAGAGCTGGCAAGCACCTGCAGATGCTGGCGTCAGCATTGACAGTGGGGACAGAGCTGGGGAGTACCCGCAAACATCAGCATTGGTGGTGGCAGGGATGGAGCTGGTGAGCACCTGCAGATGCTGTCAGCAGCAGCAGCAGTGGTGGGAATGGCCCTGTCAGGAGGGGCATGTGCCCCAGCCCATTCCCTCCCCAGTCGCCTATGTTAAAATTCAAGTCATAGTCCAGCGCTGTCAGAGACAACTACTACCAACACTCTACATTTTTCAGAATTCAAACTTTTCCAGAATTTGAATAATAACAACATTTCAAATCTGAACCTACATTTAAAATAAGATTTAACCTATGTGGAATGCAGCATTGCCAATAATCTCTTGAAGTAGGTGTGTTTTATTGCATGATTCATAAAGACAAGTCAGCTGTAAAGCATGCACAGTAATACCAGTATATGGGTGGGATCAAAATAATGATTTAGTGGAATATATTTGTCAGGCATGCCCTACAGGAAAACCCCTCTGATTACTTACTTATCCCATGGTGAGCAGTAATGCACGCACATGTAAAACTCATTTCAGTGAACTCCCAGTGAAAAGAACAACATGGCACATTATAAAGAAGGAAATTCAACATCACTTGCCCTCAGATATTCCACTGGCCATAAAAACTAACATGTTGTAGTTGGGGTGAAACATTAAAGTGCATAAATATAACATTTATTTAAAGGGCCTCTAGCCATAAGTAATTGCAATCTATTTTCTTTAAGCTCCCTCTCAATCAGATTAATTAGGAAAAAAACAACCTGAAGTACTGGGTTTGTTATGATTGCAGCATTTATTGCTTGCTTTACTTTCTCTCTATTCTTCCTGCCCAGGTGACACTGAAATCTGTAATACTAATTTTGTTTGTAGCATTAAAGATCTGCCCCTAGTTGGCCTGGAAATTATGGCCAAAATAATATTGAATCAGACCCTAACAATGGGGAGTTGATTATATTATTCTAGCCAAGGTGGTACAACCTTCTTAAATCTAATTAAGAAAAAATGAGTTGTAGAAAGATGTGTTGTCTATGAAAATACCACACTAGAAAGGGATTCATGACTGAAGTGCCAGATTTGTTTCGAGCAGCTGCATAAGTATGTATTGAGGTAGAAAAGGGTGTAGTAGGTATTCTGCCACGCTTCTTTATGCTTCTTGCTAGGGATCAAGTACAAGAACACACCCATGTGTACTGAAAATCTTTCCAGTAACCAGGATTGGGGTATATAGAGTATCACTAGAATGCTTCTAAGTATGCATCAGCAACTAAGGGCATATGTACCCCTTCCTTGGGTATGGATGGAAAGTGGAATGTGTGTGTTGAGTGGACTTTGTATATACAAGTGTTTTGTAGTTTCTGAGGTGTTTGTATTCATATTGAGACAACTGTATTTCCATGGACGTGCATAAAGGTGTGGAGCAACAGTGGGATGTTGATGTGTTTACACCCAAATTCTGAATCTTATCAATTTATATTAAATAAAGTGTAAGTTAGTGGAAAGACACTAATACAAGTCCAACAACAAACACAGAAAATTGCATTTCTACAACATTGTTGGGCAATTGTCTTGTGTGGGCATGCTACTACCTGATTTATACAACAGTGTTTAGTGTAGTGCAGTGACTATTTATTTAAACTTACTAAAAACTTTGAGCATAATCCAAAATTCAGTTTTAATCATATATGCCTTAACTGGTCAGTTTGAAAAAAACTAGAAAAGAAAACCTGAAGCAAAAAGCTGATGTGTTCTTGCATTATTAGTGTACAGCTACTGTCTTAAAAACTTGTTTTTCTGCTGTGTCTTATATCTGATTATGTCAAAATACTAGTCAAGATTATTTAGTTGTCTGTGATGTTTGAATGGCTGAGAATGTGAAAAAGGAGAGAAGACTGATGCTTCATATAATCTGTCCAGTACGCCAGATCCTCCATTTCTTTTGGCCCTGTAGGGAGATGAATAGTGGTGCTTCTTTCTAATTTATGTTTTTAATTACAGCTACCTGTAAAATATTGTATCTTTTCACTTGAATATATCCGCTTAGGATTTAAATCAGAGTAAGTACATGAATAAGATTTTACTTTGCCTCTGATTTAGAAAGACTGGGAGAAATCAACATTTTATGCTCTGTGAGGTGTCACTTGCTTAGGTATCTGGGCCTGTCAAAACTAGTTGATATAGTTCTTAGTGATGTCAATCAACACCACTTTGGAGAATAGGAAAGCTATTCGTTTCTTGTGAATTTACTGCAAAACTTTCTCTTTGAAAGAACTTCATACTGAAAGGTCAATTCATATGCACTACTTATCTAACAATGATTCTTGGTAAACAGCAAAGGATCATGCAGCTCACATAGCTGTTGATGAGACAGTGAAGATTTCTGGAGTGATTTTTTTTTCCTTGAATCCACAGATACACTTTTCATCCATTGAAGTGTGCTCCCAGATGACATAGTCCAGGGGTGGCTAAAGTATAAAGTGGCATGGCACTGTATGTGGCAGATCAGGGAGGGGAAAAGCAGCACAGCAGCAGGTAGGGCAGGAAGCAGAAGGCAGAGCAGGAGATCAGGTGCAGAATAGGGAGAAAAGCAATTGATGGAGCAAAGAAGGAGATCAGAATGGCTCTCAGGGAGGCACAAGGCCAATCTGTGGCACACCTGCCAGAGAGGCTGGGCTCCACTCATTTAATTCATATGATCCTTTACTTGAGGAGGGAAAGGATGTGTCCAGGAGTCCAATCCAATGGACAGAAATACTGCTTGAATTCTGCTATTCAGTAGCTCTGTTCTGACTAAGTTCTTTGCACATTGTTATTTGCAAAGTTATTAGTGAGCCAGAGGTCATGTCCTCTTCTAGCTTTGTGGTCAGTTGACTTCAGAAAGACCATATCTCTCCAGACTTTTCTGAATTTTGAATTAATCCTATATACTCTTTGATTTCTCCCTTGGTATTGCAAGGATACAAGTTCTTAATTTATTATTCTTCTGTTCTGGTTCTGTGACTAAGGTGGCTTCTCTGTCAAAGCATTCGTCTCAATTTCTAGTCAGAAATAATTTAAGAAAGATTGTTGCCCAGCCTACACTGTTGTGTCTGAGTACTGCCGTTTAATATAGCTGTAAACCTTCACCATAGATTTTCACAGTAATTCTCTACAGAAATGTATTCAACAGCCTTCATGTCTTTCAGTCTTAGTGTGGCCCTCCTTGGCCTATCTGAGGTGGTGAAAATATGTGGCTTTGCACTTGAGGAAGAAAGCTTACTTTGGAACTTTGACTGGTATGTACCCCTGTCCAAATAGCAGTATTTACAGCCTACAAATCTGTAGCAAAGTTCTAAAACCAGCCACCCTATAATGTCACCTTGTCTACAAACCAGCATCAAGGCAGGTGTGGGGATTAATCAAACAAAACAAAAAAATCCAAAATCTGCATTATTCAAATACTTTCCTTTATTTCCACACCAAAAATAAAAAATTTGCTCTGTGATGTACTTGTGTGAGTTTGCAGTTAATTCATTCGAACTTATTCTCTTAGCCAACATCATAATTAAAATGTGACTTTTGCTTCCTATTAATATATCATAAATAAAATCATCTCTTTCTTGATCCTTCATAGTACATTTTGTTACCAAATGTAAAGTAACGTACAAAACAAAATATGCAGAACTTCTATATAGGCACAATGGGTCAAATCTTAAAGTCCCTACCCAGGTAGAATTTCCACTGAAGTAATTTTGAGTTATGCTTGAAAAAGTTCAACTGAATAATAACAATACTGACAGAATAACCACAATAACGATAGAATATGTTTGCATTAGAACTTTCTGAAATGTGTGGGGCATGACTGTACGAGAGCATTTTCTTTGCTCTTATATTAGAGATCGCTCTGGTTCCTAAATCCTCCCATATTTCAGGGTGGCTTGCATTTAGATGTTTTGTTCAGGTCATACCTAAAGCCTCAAAGTGAAACTCGGTCAAAACCATTGAGTTTTATCTCATCTCCAGACAAAAAGCATTTGGAATCACCATTTGTTGCCTAGCACCTAGTGAGAGTTTTTTTCAAGCATGATAAGGCAGACTTTGTGCAGGTTTTCTTTCAGCAAGTACCATGACTTACTGTCTAGTTTATCAACAAATCCATTGCATCTATAATATGCAAGGCATCTCTAAAAGTTGTTTCAAGGTAACAGTGAATCATGGAAAACTAATCTATTTTGTTTAATCAGACCCTTCTATCTAACCAGCAAAGTAAAGGTGAGTCACTGGAGTAAGAGTTTATTCTGCTCACTCATTTCCTGTGGGTGTGCTCAGCTTTTATCCTATCCTTCACAAACTCCTTACAGTAACTACTTTTAGTGCAATTTAACCAGTGTAGATAAAAAGAGTGGAGGTGCTAATGTAGACTTGTAACTGGCATGTAACCAGCAGTTAAGAGTACTGCTGAAGCCACTATAGATGTTTGAAGATGGACAGTATTTGTACCTATTTTATTTAAAAATTATTTGTAGAATCTTTTCCAGGAAGTAATTGTAGAGAACTTTCTGATCCATGTCGTTCTACAGAAAACCACCTATCAATAGGCATTCAGCAACTAAACATCAGTTTGAAGCTAAGCTCTACATACACTGGGCACTTTTTAAACGAACCTTATGCCTATTTGGCAGTACACAAATTGGCCTTCTATAAAAGAACCCTGTTATCTCTTCTTGGCAATACACACAATAGAAGCCTGCTTACTTGACAATAGAACTTTGGCCTTAATTTAATGCTTTTTTCATACTTTACAATGTTTAGCTTAATTAAAAGGAGGAATTGCTATCCTTTCAGCTGGCAACAAACAGAAGCTATGGCACCAAAATAAAGCTAATGGTGTGGCATGGTGCTAAGTTACAAATATCTACTGTATCATCCAACATAATATAATAAACTAGTCTAAGGAATTTACTGATAGCAAGTTACTGAGATGCTATTCAGTGAAGTCATCTGTATTTTACTGTGGGATTCCCATTGAATTGCTCTTTGGGTGATTTGGAGGCATAGAGATGTTGTTGTTCTGCGACTATTGCAAGGTCTGACCCAGTGCTAGCATGCCTCAGACACTGCCTCATAAACTGGTATATATGAAAGCAGCTATATATGAAAGATCCTGAACTGGACTAGAAAAAAATAGGATGTCAGCAGTGCAATCCATACAACCTTGATGGACTTCCTTGGAATAATCATTACTCCTGACATTTCAAAGGGCACTCAATAAGATCAGGCTGAGGAGAATTCTGTAAAGGAAAATCATTTATAGTAACTACTGAGGCTTCTGAACTGCAACTTTGTATACCCAGGTCTAGTAAGACTATGCAAAATATGCAATGACTACATAAAATCCTAAAAACTGCCTTGCTTATTTTGCTGTTTATGGTGCTAGTATGTACATGCCCAGACACATACTTTGTGCTGATTGCAACTTAGTCAGTGACCAATATGTGTATCATAAAAGTGATGGATACTTGATTACTAAGCCTGACTTTACTATATTTTTATTTTGAATTCAGCTTTTATCCATAGAGGTTTGTCTGTTTGGTAGACTGCGGCCACTTACAGACATTCAGTTTCTCCTGGGAGTTGCTGCTGCTGTCCCAGGAGAAACCACCAATGTACAGATGTTCAGGAGTTTACTCCCAGTGAACAACCAGGGTTAAATTATTCTCGGGAGAATTTTTCTTGGGAGATTGAAAGTCTGCAATTTACCCTTCTGAGAGAAGCCAAAGCACAGCTCTCCAGCATCCCAGGGTGCTTTGCCCTTCCTTTCCCTGTAGGGAGGCTCTAGCTAGACTCTACTACTCCAGCCAAGCAGGAAGCAGGACATGCCCCCTTTATGACCCTACATTGTGTTTCAGGGACACATATGACTCTGAGCAGTCTGGGTCAGCCAATCCATAGGCACCAACCTTGTTTTTTTGCTGGTGGTTGCTTGGAGACATAATTCCACCCCCCAACAACCCCCAAACCTGCCTTAAAGCAGTGTTGAGCCCTGCACATGCTCAGAAGCAGCAGCCCATTACTTCAACCTGGCTCTGCAGTATGTATGTGTTAAGACTGGGTGCGTTAGCGGAGCTTTTTATCTAATAGCTAATTGAATCAACTTTAGCTAAAAGCACCTGAAAGCCCTGCTGAAGCATCCAATCTATGCAGATGCTACAGAGCTGAGTTAAGGTAGCACGCTGCTGCTTCTGGTAAAGCACAGTTTTGTTTTGTTTTTAACATCTGCAAGAGGCTGTGTGGGTGCTGCCCACCCACTGTTTTTTTCAGTGGGTGCTTGAGCCCTGGAGCACCCACGTGGTCAGTGCCTATGAGTCACTCAGGGATGCCCTTTATTCTCCTGCCATCTGCCTCTGGGCAAACTGAAGGAGTCTGCAGAGCATGCTGGGATGTGTGCACAGGGGTCCCCTGGCTGTGCAGTGTCAGCAATGCAAGCTCTTTGCTCTTCAGGGACTCTGTAGTCCAATGTCTGTTCAGGAGTCTCCAAATACATTTTTCTACCAAGCGAACAAACCCAAAAGAATTATTCCAGGTCATTTGAATATGTGACACAGCCCAAGTGAGGTAAACTGGTGGTCTTGGCTCAGTCTCCAGTAGACAAAGGTCTACTAGTCAATTAACTAATTGACTTGATGGGATTGTGTCACCTGTGTTGTCCAAGTCACAAAATTAATATAACGATTGGTATTACCTGGGACACCTACACAGGACCTACACAGAACTGGAAAGTACCTACTGAGTCACTAGTCCAGTCATGCATTTCAGGACTGGACCACATCGTATAAGCCCATTCATAAATTTATCAAGTTCCATCTTAAAACTAGTTAAGTTTTTGCTTTGACAAATCCTATTAAAAAAAATAGTTTCAGAACTTCACTTGTCTGGGGTCTGTTTGCTGCCAATTTGTTGACCTATTTGTTTGCTGCTAATATTTTCCTTTATCTTAAAAATGCTTTTTTCCCCTGCTAGGTGCTTATACTCCTGATCTATAGAGAGCAAACACATTCTTTTTCAGCCTTTGTTAGACTGCTAGACTAAAGAACCCAAGTTCCCTTAACCTTGTCTGGTAAGAGAGTCTCAATGGAGGGAGCGCATACTGAGTGAGCATAGAGACCAAACTATCCTTTTACAGTTACAAGTTATCTTTTCAGCTTCCTTCTCAGGTATATTAGTTATCAAAACCAAGGAAGTCTGCGCTGCTTGCCATTAGCTACAGCACTGGGTGTCTGGATTAGCAGAGGACAATGGTCTTTAGTTCATGAACATGGCTCTTTTCACTAGCAAAATGCTTCTCAACTGCTCTGCAAACCATACAACTACTTTAGGCTGCACCAGTATGCTTAGAACAGATTGTGACAGCTGAAATTATGTTTGTGTAATAAAGGTGCTTGCTGAAAGCCCTATGAAGATTAGACCAAGTGTTTTTCTGTATTTGTTTAGATGTTAAGCTATATGTTGTTGCTAAGAGCCTAATTAAAGTGAGGCCGTGTATAAAGTAAGGCCTAATAAATTTAGCAAAGCCTTGAAGTAGTAAGGCCTGTGGCATAGTTAAAATTACCTTATCAAAGGAATGCAAGGTTTGTACTGCTAATTGGTCAGTCTAAGGACAGTTGAAGTAAAAAGAATCTGAGTGGTTGTATGTTATCAGAACCATTCAGAAGCTTTAAATTGGCTGAAATATCTGGAAACAATTCAGAAGGAAGATATAGCTCTGTGAAAAGGATTAGTTAGCTGTTGCTGCATCAGTGGGCCCGTGGGCCTCAAAGAGCCCAAGAACTGCATTCCTGGGTCCTTTCCGGTACCCCTTTGGACAGTGTCGTTCAGGGACGCCTGACTTTGCTGAACTTTGTGGAAAGAGAAGCTTGCTGTGTATCAGGCATCAGAGGGGACTGTCGATAAGCTGCTGATGCAAATTGCTTTTTCTGTCATTGTTTTGTTACTACACATAGTTGTGTTTTTGTTAAGTCAATAAATCTTCCTTACCTTTCTACCCCCGACCATACTCTTAATCCCGAACCCTTCACGGGTGGCTGGGACACAGATAATCAGATTTTCAGTAATTATATTTGCAGGATGGCTATGAACCTAATGACTGGAATATCTTGCAGAAGTTTCTTTTCCTTCTAACCCCTTCCCACAGTGATTGGGCTACATGGATCTGGATCTAAATCTAGATCTATCACTTCAACAAATAGCATCTTAGTAGCTTTCTTTCAGTGAAATCCTCAGAATAGTTCATGATATTATAAAGGTGTAACAGGGACCCAGAGACTCTTATTACTAGAAAGCGGGAAAATAGTTGGCTAGCCTGCTAAGTAAGTAAACAAGCAGCCAAGAAGGGCCACGAACAGCAGGCCTCAGCAGTATCAGAGATGACTGAGCTGCCCATTCGACCTAAAGGTAATCATCTGGGTGAGCTTGAGAGTCACCTGATATAAATAAGGCAGTGCTCCAGGGTACATAAGGCAATGCCTTGGAGACAGGGGGTACCTCCAGGGAACCAAGCTCCCAGGGAAGAGTGGCTTTCTGAGAAATCCCTTTGCAGGTGCCAGAGCTCCTTTTCCCTGAAGAAGTGATAAGAAACCAGAGGATGAAGGCTCCTTCAGTATGTGTTTACCAAGAGTGGGGAGGTTTTTCATAGAAGTAATAGCTTGCTTTTTTTTATGTTTGTTTTAGCCAGAGTGGGGATGTTTTGCTAAAGCAAAAGCTTACCTTTTTTTCCATTACATTTGTTTACCCAGAGCAGGGAAGTTTTGGGTGCTTTTAGTTTAAGTGAAGTTGACATCTTTATGTTATAGTTAGAGCAGTGGACCAGAAGTGGATACAAGGGATGAAGAGGAAGCTACTGGGGTGCTTTGAGGGGCTCACTGAACTTTGAGCCCTGCCAGATGGCAGCGAGTGTGAGTTACAAGAGGGCTCAAAAGACAAAGGTGGTTTTGGAACCCTGCCAGGGCTGGACACAAAGCAGGCTGGTTGAAGCTTAGAGGGCAAGAACCTGAGCTAGGCAGGACAATCTAGAAGTGACAATCTAGAGGTCAGGAGAGCCAGGGCCAGAGGCAGAACCTGAGAAGGGCATATATAAGAGACAGGAGCCTGAGATAGGCAAGAGTAAACCTGCATCCCAAGAAAGGCAAGAGCATGTGAGAGGACCAGAGGCTCAGAACAAAAGACCAGGGCTGAGACCTGGTAGCCAAGGTGCCCAGACAGTGAGCTTTGGGCAAGGAGCCCAGGCAGATAAAAGGAACCAAAGCTGGGAAGGCTGAAGGTCCCATAAAGGTTTTGAAGCCTAAAGGGCCAACATTGAGTTGGGGAAAATCACTGTGTTGACATGATAACTAGTAACATTTGTGAAGCCATAGACATGGTCAGAGGTCACAAACACAGCCCTGAAGGCATATGGTGTCCGAAGAGTGACCTGGCAGTGGACTGGATTCCCTCTGGGCATTGGCTTTACTCAATATAGAGACCTAAGCTTTCCTTTTCAAACAACATCAAGGTCTGGCAGGAGAGTGAGAAGAAAGGGTCCAAGGAACTGGGAGAGGGTCACAAGAGGGCACTGTAGCACTGCTTGACTCCAGCCCTGCCATTAAAGGATAATATAATTTAGGGGTGTCCAACTCACCTAGTGCCCTGGGCCAGATCTAGCCTGGGGCACAAGGAGGCAGTGGCGGCAGTGAGGTACACTGTAGAAGTAGTGGTAGCAGTGGAGCATGTGGTGGCAGTTCCAGACCTTGGCACATGCCTTGTGCCAGACCCAGAGCTGCTGTCACCATGTGCTGTGTGTCATAGCAGCAACCCCAGCTCTGGCTCCAGCATGGGGGACATGGTAGGGGCTGAAAGGGCTGCCACATGCTCTTAATCTGCTGCTACTGCTTCTGTGGGCACTATCACTATCACTGTATACTCTGCTTTCTCTGCATACTTTGCTCCTTCTATATGCTTTACTGTCTCCACTGCCACTACCACTTCATGCCCTCAACTTCCAGTGTCCTACTGATAGTCCAGTGGGCTGGATAGAGCAGCTCCACAGGCCAGATCCAGCCCACTGGACTATCAGATATTTGTAACTTTGCACCATGTCACATTCTCCACCTCTCTCTTTCTCATATACATTATATGTACATTATGTGTGTGTATACATTGTTATAAAATACAAAATTGTGTGTATATATTTATATGATAAAATATACATTAGTGTGTGTATGATATTTGGGGGCAGGAGCAAGGATGTCACAAGCAATAGTAATGTTGGAACATGATATTGGTCTACAATAAAATATCAGTCATTTAGAGTTTCTTATAGAAATGGCATATAAGGAAGTCACTGGACTATTGGCCCTAATTTTCCTTCTAGGCTTGTGAAAATTAGGAGTGACAATACCGACACTAACAAAACTACACAGCTTTGAACCACTGCATGTGAAGAAGGATTGGGCCCTCTAGCATAGTGCTTGGCAACTTATGTCCCATGAGCCAGATTGAGCCAGTGGAGCCATTGGATCTGGCCTGCAGATGAGGGGGCTATGCATGTGGGCACCCTTCTCGTGTTACTGCAGATCCCCCCAGGTCTTAGCACCACCCACCTGCCTCTGACCCCAGGGTGGATCAGCCTAGCCTACCCAGAAAAGGTTGGCCACCTCTGCTTTAGCTTATATCTATATGGCATAATAACTGAGCTAGACCTGCATTGTATCATGTAGACACACCTTTAGATTTATGCCTTTTAAATAATATAATTCCACTAGTACTAGCACAGGAGGCCTGGGGATCATGATATAAGGTCAGGGAAGCTGGACATACAGCCTGCAGGCCAGATCCCACCCTGTGTGGTTCCAGCAGGCCACAAAATTACTGAGTCAGCCCTGCTGCAGTATCTGAGACTATGGAGCCTATTAGGCATGGTTGTTGACATCTGGTGGAGTGTGAGGGCTGGCACAGCCCTGTTTCCCCTGCCAGCATTTCCTTCACCATTGTTTGCCCCACTGCCACTGGCCCCACTGATCTGTGAGGAGCATCACTGTCCAAATCTGGCCCAGGGGATGGGATGAGTTTGACACCCCTGATATAGACAAAACATTTCTAATGAAGAGGGAAATTTTAAATTATAAAATGTAAGAGAAGACCAATTCCAGTTTTAAATGATATCCTTCCCACTGACTTTCTGTACAGTGTGTGGTCTAAACTACAAACTACTCTTACACTCTATCTGCTGACGTGGGCTACTTGCTCCCTGTGGATGGTCTTTAATTAATAGAACTGATTTTTTTTTTCTAGGGACCACATCATGAATATTTCTGTAGCAGGAAATTATTGAACACTTGAACACTTGAAGATCTGGTTCATCTGCCATTGTTGTGGTAGAGCAGATCCTTCAGCTGCCGTCTGTAAGTCTCTCGATCTCTTGCGATTTGTTGCCAGTTCTTGCCTAGTTTTGCTTCAACGACTTTTCTCCAGCAATCCAGTGGACATCCTCGAGGTCATTTACGGTCATACGGCCACCAGAAGGTTGTTCGAGTTGACCAACGGTTGTCTTCTCTCCTCACGACATGACCAGCCCATTGTAGCTTTCGTTTTTGAGCGTCTTCATATGCGTCTTTAAATTGAGTTTTTTGTCAAATTTCGTTGTTGTGGACCTTGTCTTGGAGCTGTATACCTAGTATACGTCTTTCCATTGCTCTTTGTGTTGTCTTCAGCTTTTTTTGTTCTGTACCTTTCTTCGACTGTGTCTCACATCCGTAGTTGAGTGTGGGCAGGACAGTGGAGTTGAAGAGTTGGGCTCGTATGTTGGAATTTTTGGTGTTCTTTAGTACTTCTTGGATGTT
>JAGPOW010000261.1:87020599-87045739 GCA_030014935.1 Caiman crocodilus
TGTGGGCAGGACAGTGGAGTTGAAGAGTTGGGCTCGTATGTTGGAATTTTTGGTGTTCTTTAGTACTTCTTGGATGTTTTTGAAGCTGAGCCATGCTGCACTGCGTCGCCTGAGGATTCTGTGTCCATGTTGTTGTCGTGGTGGGGCTTAAGCTGAAACTTCAACGTCAAGACGAAGAAGCGAAAGCGACCAAGAGACACGGATAGTTCGTCAGGGCTTGCAACCCACACGAACGATAAACTCATTAGCAAAATCTCAGCCAAAGAGAGTCCCAACTGGCTTAGAAGAGAAAAGGCGTTCGCCGGGCACTAGGACAACCAGACCTCTGAAGGAAATTATTATTTTATTAATTCTTGTATTTTTATTCATTCACTGAAATAGGCATTAAGTCTTAGCAGGTAATGAGTTAACTTTAGGTATTGGGAATAACTGTTGGGATGGCAGTCCACAGAAGGAGGCCATAGGAGTTGAACTCATCTGCACGGAGGAGGGAAAACGTTTTTGTGTCAGAAAGATGCTTGTTATTTAGAAGGATAGTAACAGTTGGAGAGGGGCACTCATTATGATGTACTACAATGCTCCAAGGAGTGAATAAGTATAAGGTTCTTCAAGAGGTCTGTATCTACATCTGCCCCTCAAAAAAGAGAGAAATTTAGATATTTCCTAAGCTCTGAGAAAAATTCCCATGAGTTAGAGAGCTGCCATTATCCCTATTTTATAGAGGTGAAACTGAGGCACAGAGCTAAGATGTGGCTTGGCCAAGGTCATACAACAAGTCTGTGATAATCAGAAATAGAATCCATATTTGTCTTGTGTCCTTATCTTTTTTTCCCTTTCCTCCAGTGCTTGTTCCTTCAAAAAAAATAGCATTTTTTCTACCTGGGTAGCCACATTTCCCAAAAAGTAAACGTAGACAATATTCAATACCTAATAAAGTTTGCCAGTGCTGCCTTTAAACATCTCTGTTACCATGTCTTTGATCATGATATCAAGACCCAAACCAAATTTCCTGTCTACCAGGCTGTTGTTATGCTTACTTTGTTATATGGGTGTAAAACTTGGATGATATATCAGAAACACCTGAAACTTTGGAACATTACCATCAGCTATGTCTTCAGAAAATCCTCCATATTAATTTGAAGGACAGAAGAATGAATGCCAGAGTTCTGGCTCAAGTAAACATCACAAGCATTGAAACCATGTTTATACAGTACCAGTTCTGTTGGTCAGGACATGTCATAAGGATGCCTGACAACCAGCTCCCAAAACAAGTCCTATACTCCCAATTCATTGTTGGTCATTGCTCTAGAGACGGGCAAAATAAGAGCTCTGAGGACACCTTAAAGGCCAATCTGAAGAAGATTCAAGCACTGAATCATTCCCAGTAGCACTGTGATACATGACAATGCATCAGCAGTTTTGAGCAAACTTGTTTATTATGGAGGTAACCCAACATCACTATGATCTACTCCTTCCTTCTGGAGCTATTTGCCATGTCTGCAGTTGAACATGTAAATCTCAGATTGGCCTTGTCAGTCATCTGTGCACTCACCATTGACTTTCTTATTTGCTGGAAGTCTATCATTGTATTAAGGGACTGCCAATGCTCCTATAAAAAACTCTACCCTCCCACTGTAGCTAGTGCTAGACTCAATATAGATACCTGAGTTGGGGCCTAAACAAACCTCACAGACCCAGGTTTCACACTCATCAACAGCTGGAGCAAGATCAAAACTTTGTGGCTTGAACTAAATCCTAAAGGTTGCTTACGCCAGAGTAACTTAACTGCTAGTAGCAGGCCTGGGAAGGCTTCTTTGGCAATTGCCTGCATATTCAGTTTAAGTTTATGTTACAGGCTAAACACAGACGTCACATTTTTTCCTAGGAAAATGGCTTTTGTCCTGGGATCCTACAGACCTATTTTAAGTACCTCTGCTATATGTGAGATAAAATGTGAAAACTCACCCTTCCCCCTCCTCCACGTACACAACAGTGCCTCATTTGAGTTAGTTGTCATTCACTCCAGGGGCAAGCTACATATGTATAGGAATATACAGCTTTTCATTTGTCCCAGACAGTGATTCTCAGCTGGAGTTCCTTGAGATAACCATGGCACATTTTAGGGTGCCATAGAGTACAAACAAACATGATTCACAAGGTAAACCCAGAGATTTCAACTAGGAATTCACAGTGTTAAAAACATTCTAACCTGTTATGGTCTTTCTGAATTGTTTGCAGCAACAGAATTGTAGTGAAAAAATTGAGAGTAAACCAAGAGCTGGCATTTTCTGAGGGGTGTCTTGCATCTAATGAGGAGTACCTTGAGTCTAAACAGGTTGAGAAACACCAGTTCCAGGTTTTGATTCAGATAAATCAGAACTGCCTCAAATCCAATGTCTGGATAGTTTAGCCATGGTGATATAATATCATGGGATAGGCAAGGATTTCTTAGGCTGATATCTTTATTGGACCAGCTATGTAGCCGGGATAAGGTGAGACAAGCTTTTGAATGCAAGACATTCTTCCTCAGGTCTCTGATCCCAGGAACCAGGGTAAATAAGACGAACATCTGTCTCTAGCAGTCACTAGAAACTGAAGTAAATGAACTTGGAAAGGGGATAGGGCATGATTAGAGAAGTCTGAGAGAAATACTGCTGAAAAACGGAGCCACTTCTTACTGGAATATCTAAAAAGCAAAATAAAGGCCGGGGAAAAGTGAGGCAAGATTTTATTTTAAAACATTATGAATCTTATAATTATTAGTCAAAATAAGCTACCACAAAAGGAAAAAGAAACATTTAGGATATTAAGGCTTGTTTTCCTTCAGTTTCAAGCAGACATCTAAAAACACTAAAACATGACAAATTCCTCAAAAATGTTTCCCTGACCACAGCTACTTGCATGCAGACAAACACAGAGCTTCCAGTTCTTGGAAGAGAGAACGTCATTAGCTGTTTTTAATCTTTAAGCACATGTCTGTATGTGTTGTTTTTCCTTCTTGGTCACTCAATCTCTGTATTTGCAAGCAAAATGTGTTGCCTTTTTCTTGTTTTTTTATCTCTCAGTCTCCTTGCTAACACAGGCAAAGTGACCTTAGCTGCCTTTGCTCCCTCTAGTTCATCCTGATCAGTTTACGTTGTTATTTTTGTGAGCTGTTTTTCATTTAGCAAGACCTTTTTTTCTGAAAATAGATGGCTCCCTGTTTATCTTCCTTAGGTTCTGAAGTAAATTTACAGTATTTGAGATTTCAGCATTTTAATTAGGGCTGGTATTTTCTCATAGTTAAGAAAAAATCCTAGTGAAAAGAACCAATATAATGGAAATGTAGGTTTGGGGCTTTTTGTTTTTTATTTGTGTTCATTGTGTTAGATGTCATGGGCATTGTATTGTATCCCAGTGAAAGTGAGCAGAGGGCCACTCCTCTTTCTGACTGTATATAACCCCTAGACAAAGACGTAACGGATAAACATTCATGCAGTAATTACTCATGGAAGTTGGAAGCTGCTTTGAATCAATTGTGTTGTAAGCAAAAGGCTGTTTATGTTCTTTTCAACAAACATAACTTAGTTTGTTGAAGTTTGTTGATTAGCCTGTTCTATTTTATATTATTTTATGAACAAAATATATATTTATTAGAATTATGTGATCTTCCTAATAAGACTCAGCGTGGCATACAATAAAATATAAAATAAAAGACATAAAAAGAATAAATCAGGTACAACCCACTCAAAGCCCCCCTAAATTTAAACACATTCCATCCCCTCTGCTCCCTTGCCTCTGACCAAGAATATGTATTTCTAGTACCACTACATCCCCTTGTTGCCCAGCCCAGCCTTGCTTCCCAGCCTACATTTAATATTTCTGTAAAAAGAAAGTAAAATCCTACCCACTCCTACACCCCTGCCTCACACAGAGGAGTTCCTTCTCCCACAGCCTGTCCTTCTCAAGTTGTACTACCGTTCTCAAAACTCATATTCCCTTCCTCCTGGAAACACAAATATTTTTAATAAATGTTTTGAAGGAGTCATACAATAAAACACCCCTTTCTTCACCTCTGTCCCCACCAAACGACAATGCCAAAGATTGCTCTTTGGTCCTATCTGCCCCAGGGCAGGCTCCAGTCCTTTTATGGGTCCAGTTTGGCAAACCCCATATGGGATTCACCTTTTATGGGTCCAGCTCTATATGAATCTTAGCAAGAGGCCTGTTGTAAGGGTGATTGGAGAGTTTGTCATCATTATTTGCAGGGTTTAGGTATTTTCTGTTCTGAGTTTCTGTGTTGTGGTATGCTCTTAAAAATGTTTTTGGCGGAAGACAAGTTGCAACTACAGATATCTCTGCACAGACCCTATTTATTCTTGGATTACATCTTTCCTGATAGGCCAGGATACCTGGGATGCTAACACTCCTGCACTATAACAGCTTTTTCTAATCTCCTTGGGGATAGCAACTATTTCTCCTTAGCCATTTCTTTTGCCGAGGATTTTGGAGGTTTGGAAGACAGAGTTTAATATATGGGATAAAATGTGGAAGTAATTACCAGCATGATGAACACAGCAACAGTTACTATGGCAGGAAGCTCCAAGTGACATGGGGATAATTTCAGACTGACCAATAAAAGTTGTCCATAGTTTTGTTTTAATAATTCTAGCTGTTTGGACTAATTACTGTAATAAAAATAGATCACAGTTTATGGAATAAAATGAATGTGACTACAGTTACTATGACAGGAATCTTCAAATGACATGGGAATAATTTCAGACTGGCCAATAAAGATTTTCATAGTTTTGTTTTAATAATTCTATGTTTAACTAATTAATGACTGTAACAAAAATGGATCACACCATTTATGGAATAAAGCAAAGTTATGGGATAAAACAAAACCTGCAAAAGCATGCTTCTGTTAATGGCAGCATACCAAGTGAGGTAGCATATAATCATACTCCATTGCTTGTAATATTTTGTCCCTTGAATGCAGAGGAAAGATATGGTAGTAATTAAAAGCCCAGTCCCATGCCCAGTATTACAGATGTCAGAAGCAGCACCCACATGGACTTCAGTGGCCTGGACTTAAATTAAGTTGCAATATACAGCTAAAAACACATCATTAAATATTGATGAGATATCATAAATTCTGGTTCATAAAATGTAGGTACTCCTCTCCCGGTTCACTTTTCCTGCTCCCCAGAAAAGATAACATCTTGGAAAAGCTCTATATTAAACATGCCAATGCAACAGGATCCAGGGTTGAAGGCTCTGGATTGGTGGCCAATCTTGACCTAGTGTCCCTCACTCCAGACCCCCTGCCCTCTGCCCCCAGGCCCCAGACCCACAATGTGTGGGGTAGAGGGTGGGTGGGGCAGGGTGGGGTGTGCATGGGGGGCTTTCCCACATTTTTCTCCTTAAAAGGAGAATCAATTTTTAAAGTGTGTTCGAAACCCTTTCATATATTCTTGTGACCCACTTTTGGGTTGCACCCATGGGTTGAGAAACACTAGACTAGGTGACATCTGCAGGTCCCTTCCAGCTAGGGTTCGGCAATTATTTGGGCCTGCAGGCCACATAGACAGCTTTACTGAGCTGTTGCAGGCCAGGTCAGCACCCTGCCCCCTGTGCAACAACTCCCCAAAACTCCCTACGTGGGATGGGGCTGCAGGTGGGTGGGGAGTGGTGTTCAGGAGAGAGCAGGACCAGGCTGGGATCACAAGGTGGTGACAGTACAGAGCTGGGGACCCAGGCAGAGCCAGGATCTGCTGTCCTTATGCCCTTGTGATGGGCATGGGTTCCATGGGCAGGGGCATGCAGGGAGTGGATCACAGCTCTGCCCTAGCCCCAGCCCTGTGCTGTCACTGCCCCAAGATCCTGGCCCCCGCCCTGGCCCTGGATGCAGCTTCCTGTCTGGCTGCATGCCCTGCCCACATAGCTTCTGGCTGGTTTCCCTGGAGACCCTGGGATTGTGGGGTCGTGACAACGTGGGGCTGCCAGTTTGGTGATGCACTCTCCGCACGTCCTTGCCTGCAGAACTGGGGCTCTGCCCATGTCTCCATGGGGTCTCCATGGAGACTGGCTGGGAGTGGCATGAGCCGGGTGCATAGCTGGCCAGGGAGCTGTGTCCAGGGCAAGGTCCAGGATCTTAGGGTGATGACAGCATGGCGCCAAGTCTGTGGCACAGCTGCAATCTGCTACACCTCTTCCCACGGAACCCGTGCCTGTTGCAGGGGCAGGCTGGCAATGGATTCTGCCCCATGTCCCAGTCCCGTGCTGTCACCAGCTCATAATCCTGGGGTCTCCCTGGCTCTGCCTGCCTGTCTTGCTCCCTGATGCCCCTCCCTGCCAGCTTGCAGCCCTATCCCATCCATCTGGCCATGCACCCTGCCTGCATGGGTCCTGTCCCCAGTAGTGGGTGGGGGGCAGACATGTTGGGGGGATGCAAAGGCAGTGGAGCTGGGTCTGGCAGTATCAGCTAGGAGCCACCACTGCTGGGGTTGCCAGGGAATGAATCCAGGCACTGGACTCCTCCAGCCTGACTGGCCACATGCACCATGGCCCTTCCCCTTGGCCAGATGGAACCAAAGGACCCATCACAAGCTGAGCAAGATCCCTTGGAGGGCTGGATTTGACCTGCAGGCTGTATTTTGCCCACGTCTGTTTCCAGTCCTACTTATCTATGCCTCTATGTCACCGCTCCAGCTAGCCGCTGTGCTGCAACCTGGGGCCTCCTGTGAAGAACCTCAGCAACCTTTCCTCTTCCTGCAGTAAAACCAAAGCTAACCACAGCAACTCAGGAAAAAGGTAGCAGGGGCGGCAACAACAATCCCCACACAGGCTGTTTTGCCCGCAAAGCAAAATGCTTGTGGCCATTTAGAAACGTGGTGCGGCTCTGGGGCTGCCTCAACCTTGGCAGACCCCAATCATTTCAGAGGGCTGATTTTGGGGTGGGGGGGTCATTGTTGAAGCAGGACCCCAGTCATTTTGTAGGGCTGATTTGTGTGTGGGGGCTGTCGTTGTTGAAGCCGGAGCCTAGTCATTTTGAAGGGATGATTGGGTGGGGGTCGTGGTTAAGCAGGACCCGTCATTTCGGAGGGCTGATTTTGTGTGTGCGCGCGCGCGTGTGTGTGGAGGGGGAGGGGGTCGTGTTGAAGCGGGCTGTCCCTCGGTTAGACACCTTGAAGCCACTCGTTTCCGCACAGGGCGACTGTGCCGCCCGAGGGGGTCTAGCCAGACGCGGCCATTCCATCCCCCCGCCCTGCCGCGGACCGCTGCGTTAGGGGGTGGCGGCGAGCCGCGCCGCGCCGGGCCGGGCTGGGGGAAGCACCAGAAAGGCGAGGAGGAGCCGCGCTCCGCTCTGCTCATGTGACAGGCGGCGGCTCCCGCTCCGGGCAGCCCAGAAATAGCTGTGGTCGCTTTTCCGCTGCCGGGGACTGGGAGCCGGGCCTGGCTCCGGCCGACGATGCGAAGCGTCTCCTGCCCGAGCAGATGATGGCGATACGCGAGCTGAAAGTCTGTCTGCTCGGAGTGAGTACCGCGGGCCTGGCCAGGCCGGGGCGCGCGGGGAGGGGACCGGCCCGCCGGGAAGTTTGCGGAGGCGGCGCCTCTGTCCCGGGATGCGGGCGGCTGCGGGGCTGGAGCTGCGGCTCTGCCCGCCCCGGGGCGCAGCTTCCCCCCGGCCTCCCTGCGCCTCGCTCCCTCCCTGGGGCCCTTGCCCTCGTGTTTCCTGGGAGAGCCAGGGCTCCCGCTCCCGCATCCGGGGGATGCTGCTTCACACACACGCACTCTCGCTCTCTCTCTCTCCACACACTTTCTCTGTCCTCACACAAGCGCATGCCCCCATGTCAGTTGGCACACATATGGGCACACACTTTGTCCACACACGGACACAGTCTCTGCACAGACACATGCATACACATTGTGTTTGCACACTCACCCTCTTTCTGTCCGCACATGCAAATGCAAGTGTGCACACCCGCACAGACCCTCGTCCTCCCTCCCACTCTCTCCCCCTGTCGAGGGGCACACTCTCTCTGCATGTGCACACTCTCTGCATGTGCACACTCTCTCTCCCCCTCTCCAGTCAGGCCTTTTAGGGGCTGTTGTTTTTAATCCACTCGTTTTAATGCTAACACGATTGCCACACCACTTGCTAGCTGTGTAGCAGCTGCAAGGCAGTTGGCTGCATGCAGAGATCACAACAGCTAGAAGAATGCTCCCAACTTGGCTGAACTGGGGCACGCATCTTTCTTTATTCGCTGCATGGCCCTGGGACAGTCCTCCGAGCTGAAACTTGGCCACTGACCCACCAGCCGGCGGCAGGGTAGAGAATAGGCTGGAATGGTTTATTCTTTTTAATGGGAGACCAACTTGTCTGTGGAAATAAGATGCTGCTTTTGGGACTAGGGAGGAAAAACTTCCCCCCCATACTAGCATCTATCATGCATGACTTGAAGAGAAAGGATCTTTTTGTTTGCTTTTCTTTTGCCTCGCTCCTCTTTAATGGTGAAAATGAGCCTTAGTCACCTTTGTATCCTCCAGTGTTTTCTATTCTGGTAACAAGCCAGTTACAAGATAACAAACTGTGGAAGGGATTTATTTTTATTAATAAAGTTTTAATTTAAGCATGGAAA
The DNA here is from genome assembly GCA_030014935.1 of Caiman crocodilus. NCBI lineage: Eukaryota > Metazoa > Chordata > Crocodylia > Alligatoridae > Caiman > Caiman crocodilus. Next base: position 87,029,221 of record JAGPOW010000261.1, read on the forward strand.
GTATTTTGAGCAGAGCATAATATCACTGATGGGGCCTGTCAGCTCTGACAGTTGGCTTCAATGCGTTGATTATCCAGTCCATAATACTTGCCATGTATAAGCGATTTTTGTGTGGTGTGTGTGCAGTACACATCACAAGTAGAGTGTGAGTCTATCAGCTTTGCTTTGGCACAAATGAAGTACGCTCTAGCTTATGAAAGCTTCTACCTCTGAATGGGTTAGTCTAAGGCACAGATAGAAATTACATTTGTTGCACAATTGGCCCCTTGAATGTGCTGTACAGCTGTGCCCTTACAGAAGGGCATGGCTGCAGGGCACTTTTAAAGTGCCTGATTGCGTGAAAATCTGAACCCTTGTTACATGAGGGCTCAGATGAAGGTGTTGCAAAGCAGAGTGCCTTGCCTGATGTCTGTCAGGTCATGCTGGGAGTCCTGCCTGGGTGCTTTCTTCAGAATGGAAAGGGGAGAAGAGAGGGAAGGGAGTTCTATCTGGGGTTTGCCCAGCCTGTGTGGGAGGGTGGGGCAGGGGATTGGAGCCACCTCTATGTTGGGTTGGGAGTCTCCAATCCATCCACCTCACCCTCTAGCACAGGCTGAGCAAACTCCAGACCAAGCTCCCTTGCCTGCCATCACCTCCCCTTGCTTCCTTTCCCCTCCTAGTCTGAAGACAGCATTGGGGCTGGGAGTTGGGGTGGGGAGGAGGAAGAGTGGGGCCACTAGGGGAGAGCAGTTGCAGATGTGCAGTTGCACCAAACGAGCTCAATCCCCACCTTCTACCCAACAGCAAACATCTGGGAGGAAATTCTGTAACTCATGGCGCTTTGCAGGGAGCAGCATGAGTTATAGTGGAGGCTGCACATTTGTCAGTGCACTAAGGTGCCTCCACTACCTTTTGCTTGACATCAGGCTAGCACAGTTAATTACCTGTCAGTACTGCTTTGTGCTTCAAGCTTCTGTTGCTACAGACCAGAGTAAATAGAGAATTTTCAGAACCTCGTACACTTTAAGCCATGCCTACAATACTGAAACTTGGAGAATAGCTTGTTTCTGTTACCATTGCTTTAGATAAGCCAATATAACATCAGTGAGAGAGTTTTCAAAATTTTCCTTGATGTAGAAATGACATCAGTCTTATTCCATATGATCCCTTGTTTCAGCTTCTGTACACCCAATCAAGTTTTGACTAGTGTTTGTTCCATGCTTTTGTGTACAATTTCAATGGAGTTACTAAAACATGGCCCAATGTAGTCTTTCTAGGAATTTCATTTTGTATAATGCTAACTGCTTTTTGCTGTTTTTTTGTTTTGTTTTCCTGTTTAGCAGCATTTTCTTAGCATCTGCAACAATAATGTGCTTAGCTTTGTGTTATGACTCCACTTCCCTCATCTTTGGCATGCCAGAAACAAACTATGTCCAAATGTACTGGTGAAATTCCTCTAAAAATATTACTTTAATAAAACATATGTGCATTAAAATTTTTTCAGGGTCTCTATCATAATGTTTCATGTAAGTTTGAAAAACTGAATGTGTCATGTCAGATGCCCTTTATTTCTCTTTGAAAAGTCTTTGTAAACTAAGTTGAGGACAGTGACCTCTTTTTCATTTGTCAGATTTTTCAGTGCCCTATACTTTGCTGGCACATACCCTAGTATAAGTGGGTACTTTGCCCTGTAGTAAAAGTCAACCCACAGTGCAGGACACTGAATCCAAAGCATTTGGCAATAAACATTCTTTCCTCAGTAAAAAGCCTTGCATTCATCTTTAAAATGGTATAACTATACAAGTAAATGCACATTTGTGAAACCTGAGAACTCAATGGAAGAAAATATGTAGATGTTGCTTGTTCTTCACAAATAGCAAGTCTTGTGATTTTAAGAAGTAGGAGGAGTTTTGTGAAATTATACTCCTCTTGCACTGTTGTTGCTGTTTTGCAACAATAAATGTACAAGAGGTCTGTGTGGAAATAGTTTGAGTGTCCCTTCCCCTACCCCCTCCAAAAGATATGTAAACGAAAAGAACATAGAGAACAGCTATATGTTATATGAACATGCAACTATCCAGAATGTTTAAAATCATAGAGTAGCAGAGAAAATTTCTAGGAAGGTATCAAATCTATAGTTATACTAACCCAATACTTACTGAGAAGAGGTTCCTGAGCTTCAATGCAGTATAATCCTAGAAAACCATCTACTTCTAATCACAGTAATCCAATTTACCAAGGAAGCTGACAGTCAGTTTTTCCAAAACCACTATATCTTTCATTTGACAAATCCGTTGATCAACTTCAGGCACCGATTTCCAGAACTGGACAGTTGAGTGCTTACAGGGTAAACAAGTTCAGTCATTCGTTTTCTGGTCTGTTTGAAAGAGCTGTCCACAAGATGCTAATGTAAAAACAAACCTTCAGCTATAACAATAGGAAACTTTTGTTACCATTACCTTTTAGTAGTTTCTAGACCCAATTTCAGAACTTTGCAAAACAATATAAGTCTATTAACAATATACTCAGAAGATTTCCTTGTAATCAGTAAAATCTGAGACATCTAAATTGTGTGACACAGGCAAATCCTTTTGTTTGCAAGCAGTTGAGATTCTGGGGGTGCATCGGGGAGATTCTATGTCACTGTAGTGTCAGTGGGCACAAACTGTGATGCCGATGTGACTGCACTAGCAACAAGCTACTTGCTTTAGCAAGTACTACATGACTGCGCTGTGACAAGTGGGTAGTTGGGTGTACATATAGATGCGCCCTGGGAGTATCAAGTTTGATCCTAAATCTGTCTTCTTCCTCCATTTGTCAGTAAAGCTCTGGCTTCCCTTTCGCAGGCAGGCAGGCAGGAGGGTCCTCTCTCTCTCACTCTAACTCAGTTTCCATTAGAATCTATAGGCCTGAGCTGTGCAAAGGGACAGGAATCTGTCTGTATTTGCCAACTCAAAAATTCACCACTGGAGAACTCTCAGCTCAAACAAAGCTGACAGGGCAAACAATTGAAACTCCACCGAAGCATGAATAAGGCATGCACAACCCTGCCATTTCTCCTGCTGCTGACCCTGGAGGACCCAAAACTGCTATTGTAAACTAGAGCAGCATTCCAAGGGTGGGGCTCAGTGGTGTCTAGTGACTGAGGAATGGGAAACTGTAACTGGTTTTTTTTTTATGCCTCCTATGCTGTGCTAAGCCCAGGAGTGCATTTGGCCCAGTGTCCTTGACTTGTACAGACTGAAGTAAGGTAACCAAGTGGAGGATCACTCATGTGGCACAAGTGGCTCCAAGGTAGTTCCATTGTGGCTGCTAGTGAAAAACAGGGTAATGCACACAAAGGTGGAATTGCAGCTCAGGAAGCATAGTAGTATTTGTCACCAATAAGCCCTTAGGCATATACAGCAGGAAGTTTGCCCACCTGTATTGAAGGCTGGATTTCAGGCCTAGGCTATATTTCACTTTTTACTCCTAAAAAGTGCGTAGCTCTTTTTTTTCTTTTAAACCCTGGATGGATGTGAAGGAAAGGCAGGATCTCTGTCTGTTCACAAAGCTTGGGGAAGCCTACAGTACTGTAAATAAAAGTAACAGGAGAAATCTCCATCCTTTTATGAGGTGGGATTCATAAACTTTAGACAGCATTGTAAGGTGATTATGTGCTATCAGAACATATACCACTATATACCTAGTGGAGCATGGTACTTTCAACAGAATAGAAGAAGAATGAAAGGGAACCTCATAGCAGTCCCTTTTCATATGAGGAGCTGATGGCCTTACAAAACATGGTGGGGTTTTTTTGTTTTTGTTTATTTCAGGATTCAGCATGGGAAAAATAATTTGAAAGGAAGTGGTTTTTGCTTTTTGGTGTACTGGCAAAAAAGTTGAGGCTAGCTTGTAAGGCATAGAGCAGTTAGTTGTGAGTAATCCTGTTTACTTAGAAGTTTGGGTTGTAAATACTTGTCTCATTTGATGTGGGGCTGATTGTCCTGGGGTTTGACCCAGATCAAAACAGGCCTGGGGTAGTCAATCATCTTCATTCCAAACTTCATTGTTGCTCTTCTGTTAGAGAGGCACACGCAGCCTGACCTGGGAAAAAGTACAGTAACATTACACATGCACACAACCATGTTTTAGGAAAAAATGTTAGCACATTTTATCTCATATATTTCAGAGGGACTTGAAGTGGGAAACTGGACTTGTAGGTCTGCAGGATGCCAGGACAAACACAGTGTCCACTTAGAGCCTCAGGCATATTACTCTGCAAGGGAGCTCATATCTGTTCCTGCACTTGCTTTCTTCTAACCAAAGCTATGGAACACACCCAAGTAAACTGCCATTCCTGAACTGCTGTATGTGTAGCACAAAAAGGTATTGAAATACATCCATTGCTTTTGCTCAGTTGTGCCATCTTTGCCTTCATGTTTCATTCTTCATACTCATTCTCTCCAATCAGCCAGTGTTGTAAGGCATGCTCATTTGTCTTGCTTTGTGTAGAGGTACCACAGTGTAGAGGCAGATCTATACCAGATGCTGTGTGTCTTGCTTTGGCTCCTGACACTCTTCTGTGTAGCCCCAGGAACTGAGCTAAAGCTGCGTGACAGGTTCTGACATAATTGTTGTATGATAGCCATTGAAGAGATTGCCAGTGTTTAAATTGAGTCTGAGTTCTTTGATTTTTTTGTTATTGTTTATATATTGCTGTGTGTTGTATGCACGTGTAGGAATCATATAGTATGTTAAAGAAATTTAATATATAATAAAGATGGTATGTTTCAGTGTGCTTTTATATACATACATGGATCAAACTTTCAGGAATCCATGGGTTAAGCAGAAATAAGGAGAGGCAATTTAAGTACTAATGTTAGATTAGAAGTTGTAAGCCTTAGACAAAGGAAAGGAATGTAGGATCATAAGATCATAAGAAAGTAGAGATGGAAGGGAATTAATGGGGTGAGCCTAGCCCTCTGCTCAAGCAGGATCATTGCTGACTAAACCGTCCCAGGCTAGTGTCTGTCTAACCTGTTTTTGAAAATTTCCAGGGATGGAAGTTCCGCAGCTTCTCTAGGTAGCCTGTTCCAATGCTTGACACTCAAGGTCAGAAAGTTTCTTCTAATCTCCAACCTAATTTCCTTTGCTGCAGTTTGAGGCCACTTCTCGTAGTAGTGTGTCCCCTATGGCTACAGAGAAAAAGCTGTCTCCATCTTCTGTATAATCACTCTTTAAATATTTGAAGACTGTTATCAAATTTCCCCTCAGTTTTCTCCAGACTAAATAACCCTAGTTCTTTCAGTCTTTACTCATAAGTCATCTTCTTCTAATAATTTTTTGTTTTTCTGCACTTGCCTTTTTCCACATCCTTCTTGAAGTGGGACACAGGACTCCAGGTGAGGCCTCACCAGTGCTAAATACAGTGAAACAATTACTTTCTTTAATTGCAAGTGACACTGCTTGGTACAACCCAGTATGCTGTTGGCTTGTTTTGCAACAAAAGCAGTGTTGGCTCTCATTCAGCTTCTGGTCCACTGTAACCCCAGGTCCTCCTCTACAGTACTGCAGCCCAGCCAGTTGTTCCCCAGTTTGTATTTGTGCATGGAATTATTCTGTCCCAAATGCAGGACTTATGCTTGTTCTTGTTGAATTTCATCTGCTTGATTGTAGACCATTTCTCATTTATCCAGGTCATTATGTATCCTAGTCCTACCCTTCTGAATTTTTGTAACTCCACCCAACTTGGTTTCATCCGCACATTTGCTTAGCATGCATTTGAGCCCTTTGTCCAGAACATTAATGAAGCTATTAAACAACACTGGACCCAGGACAGACCGTAGGGGAGCCCCACTGATACTTGCTTCCAAATAGACATTGAGCCATTGGTGGCTCTTGTTGAGCAGGATGATCCAACCAACTTTGTATCCACCTTATAGTAAGTTCATCTTGGCTTTCTGATGAGGATGTAATAATGACAGTTTCAAATGCCTTTCTTAAGTCTGTTGAATCCCCTGCTTGCCCCATCAGTGCTGATCTGATATGGACCAATATATTAGTGTACCTCTACAAAAGGACTGAGGGTGAACAAGGAATATCTTGAGCAAGAGAAGGGCTCTCTGCTAATTTGAGCTGGATCTGCTGGACCCAGCCAGCATAGGACAGCTAGAATTTTTTCCTTGTGTGCCCAAATTGTAAGTATTCTAATCAGATGCTTGTAAATGTAACTATGTGGATTCAGACATTGATAATTGCTGTGATACATAACTAGTATTTTTATAACATTTTAAAAAGTTCCTAAGAGATAACTACTACTGGCTTTTGGATTAACTGAATAAGTTTTAGCTGAATTATTGACATGGTCAATCAGATTCCAGCACCATGTATCAATTTGAGGTATTTGTACATACAGACCACTGAGAAGTCTGAGTTCTAATGTGGGTGGTTATGTAATTTAGGTTGCCTGATAACTTTAAGGAGAAGCAAATTTCTCTGGCATTCCATCTTGATGACATGATAAACTAAGGAGAAAGGTGAGGGTCTGGGTTGCACAGGATACAGACCAATTTGTTGTCACAAAATATTTCTGTAAAACTCTGAACCACTTAATGTGCCTTTTAACTTAGCCATTATACTGAAAGTGTGTGTGACTGAAAAACTTCAAATTCTACTAATGTTCATAAACCAAACCAAATTAACCCTATGTCCAGAAATGTTTATGTTGTTGTTTATGCTGTGGTTCTTCAAGGTTTCAGTCCAAAGTAGGGCACCATGTATATGGTCATGTAAACATTAAAGTAAAGAGCTTACCTGATGAAAGAAATAACAATCTAAGATCTGTACAGCAACTGGATCTATTCATAGGAGTATTAATACTGACACAGGACTGCAGTAAAGCCAGTTTGCCTCCACTTGAATGCAGAAGGGCATTCACATAATCAGTTGGAATATTGTGGCCCAAATCAAGAAGAAAAAACCTAACCCCTCCCCACCCACCCCCAGCAAAGATCTAACAGAGAGATGCAGAAACCCAGGGATGACAGGAAAAGGACCACAGTTTTGGTTTTGTTAAATGTACAAACATCTTACAAACTTTTTAATTTTATTTACTGAATGGGAATCTGAGTGAACAAAGAAGATTGAGTCACTGATGACCTCTTTTCCTTCTTCTCTTAGCCTAAATGTGGAATGTCCACAGTCCCATTTTCCTGATTTACCACTGAAAGGGTCAAGCTAAGAGAAGAATGCAGAGGACTGCGTTTTATTGGGGGATGGGGTGGGAATTGCTTAGAAAAATCAATTGTATATCTATGGAGAAATCACATTTGTTTCTTTTTGTATTGGTAAACACAAATGTTTAGGAACCTTTTCCTGTTTAGTTTTAAAAGGGCTCAGTGAGTCTCTTACAAATGGTGGTATTCAGATTGTTACAACACAGGCAGTTAAGTACACATTTAAACAATAAATCTGCTATAGACCTCATGCTGCAGAGTCCATAATTTCATTTTGACCTTAGATCTAATGCTTTCCTAAAGAATTTCCAATACTACTTATTATTATTCATATCTTCCAAAGGTTCTGGGTGAAATTACTTAGTAAAATGACTCAATTACTTTTTGACCTGAAACATCCTTCTAGGAAAAAATAAATTCTTCTTTCAGTTTCACCAGTACAACCAGACTGAAAGCATCAAGATTACTCAGGCTTAACAGAAGATAGAACATGGTCCAGAAGTTTTGTTTTTTTGCTAATTAAAAAAGCTTTTGAAATTAGAAACCTCTTGCTACTAATAACCACCCCCAACAGGGTTTTTTTTGTGTAGCTGTCTTGTTCAGAACACTGTGTGTCAGGTTGCGCTTAACTTTTGTATAGAAGTTACTGATTATACTTGTTTACTAAATCAAGTCTTGATATACAGTTCAGCTGTAATCAGTAAATAATGTGCAAGTTGTTATTTGTTAGTTCTTTTTTTTCTTTTTACTTTCCAGAACGTTACAAATCATGTGTGCGGGTTATTTTTTTTATTTTGTTTTTATCTTTTTGTACCAACTCAGTATTGACTGAAGAGCTGTCACTTTTTTTCTGGTGATTCAGAGAAAATTAAATTTTTAATCTTCCTACCAAAAGGAGGAAGTAGAATTAATTTTAAACTCCATTTTGTATACAACACTTGAATATCATTTTAGGCTTTGCTAAGGTAACTGGCTCAGGCAAATTGCACAAAGCAATCAAAACCCTTCCGTGTAAAATCTTGTGGTGCTTTCAGGTGGTCATAAGATGATTGATTCCTTACTGTTCACAGCTACTCACTGAAAGCTTCTGATTTGTGGACTTTTCCTAATCATTTAATACAACTTTTTTCTTCTAAGGACTAACCAGAAATTAAACAAAGTATTTTTAAGCGTTTATCTTTTGTGTTTATAAAAATACTTATGTAGAACTCAATTTTGTTTCACACTTTTTCTTTAGAACAGACACAATTTTGTTTAAAAAAGACTCTACGTGAAGTTCATTGAAAAGTAAGGGAACGTTTAATACCATAGTTGTCATAAGGTAGTATTTCCTTCTTTAATAACACCTTTTCCTCTTCATAAAATTAGATCTAACTAATATGGTCATATAGGCCCAGCTTTTGAAAACAGGTAAACTACACTATGTATAGGTAAATCCCAATTTCTGCAAATACCAGTATGTGCATATGCAAAACATGGGTTGAATGCCTATTTTGACCTTGTACATGGGCCAATTGATATACTCTTTCATGCATAAACAGAAAACTCCAGCTTGGCTGCAAGAATACATATTTATATTCTTCTGTAGAGGCACAGAATGCTTCATCCACGTTGGTATGTATCCGGGCTCCAACGTGCACCTACATATTGGAAAATCTGTGTCTGTGCTATCACAATGCTTAAGTAAATTCTAAAGGAGAATAAAACTGTATATCAATTAATAGCTGTACCCTGAAAGATCTATATCTTTCAAACTTATGTACTTACTGCTAAAAGCAACAAATAAGTCTAATGAAAATTCCTCCTAGGAAAGTGTTGCTCATTCTCATTAGCAGGGATCCTGGTTTTCCATGATAAAAAGCTGCAAATTCTCTGATAAAAATCTCTAAATCCATACTTAAAATTAAAGGCCCCCCCACCGTCCCTGCTGGTGCCCCTCACTTTCCCCCACAGCCTCTTCAACCCTACTGGTGCCCCTCTTTGCCTCACAACAGCCTTCCAGCCCTGCTTGGGCCCCTTGCCTCTCACTTACAGTGCCTGCCCCCTTGTCTTGCCAGAGGGGGCCCCCAGCTGCCAGGGCTATGGGACCAGGGACCCAGGTCCACAGCTCCCTGCCCCCAACAGAAGGCAGTTGCAGTAGGAGTATGGAGCCAGCTCCCTGATTACTGCTGCCTTCTGCTGACTTGGGCAGGGATGGGGCTGGTTCCTGGGTGACATGTGTACTCCTGGGGAGCAAGGGGGACCCGTGCCCCCAGATCTGTTTGGGGGGCGGGCTGCGGGCTTGAGCTCCCTCCCTGCTTCCCTGTCGCAGGACTGCTGTAGCCCTGCAGGCAATACCCAGCATAGCTGGGAACAGCAGGGCCGTGCCAGGATCTCCTTGCCCCCCACTGTGCCTCCTGCACCTGCTGCTGCTCGGAGTGATGGAGCCCCATGTCGCTTTCTTCAGTGTAGCCGGGCGTACAGGAGGCGCATCACTGGGGCAGCGCAGAGTGAGCAGCTGCTAGGAGATCCCCATGCAGCTCTTCTCTCCCCAGCTGCACCGACTCGTGGGGAGGGGAGTAGGGCTCCCCTCCCCATGACCCAGCGTGGCTGGGAAGAGAGGAGCCGCATGGGGATCTTCTGTCAGCTGCTTGCTCCATGCTGCCACAGCGATGCATGCAGGGCTGTATTGAGGGGAGCAGTGCAGAGGTCCACCGCTCAGAGCAGTGGCAGGTGCAGTGGGGGGCAAGGAGATCCTGGCGTGGCCCCACTGTCCCTAGCCTTGCTGGGTCTTGCCTGCAGGGCTACAACAGTCCCACGGCAGGGAGCAGGGAGGGAACTCAAACCCACAGCCTGCCCCCTGTACAGATCTGGGTGCACAGGTCCTGCTTGCCCTCTTAGAGTGGAAAACACTGAGTGTCCTGAGTGCCGGCTGGCTCCACATCTCCCTGCTCCTGGCTGGCACCTCCATGTGTGGCTTCCCTTAATGGCTGCTAGAGATGCTTTGGTTTCACCTGCCCCTGGCTGGGTACTCTGGCCATGAGCGGAGAGATGTGGAGCTGGCCAGGCACTCTGTGTATTTCCCCAACACCTCCCTGCTCCCTCAGCCCCCAACCAGCTTCCCCCCAGCCCTGCCGTGCAACCCCCGAGCCCCTCCCTGCAACCCCCCAGCCCCCTGAAGCCCCACTTACTAGTTCACCCTCCACTGGCTCCAGGAGAAAAGTGAGCATGACTTAAGCCTTGCGACTGACTAAAAGCCACAGGCTATGCTCTTTACCCCTCTGCCTCTGCCTCGCCCTGCCCCTCCGGGTAGGGTTGGGGCTTTCCTGCCCTTTTTGCAAACAGCTCTTGCAGACTGAAACTCAGCCAGCCTGTAGAGCTCTTTGCAAAAGGGGAAAATCTGCAGGTTTCTCTGGTAAAACAGAAAATCCACATTTTCTCCAATAAAACCAGGACATCCATGGTTTTCTCTGTTTTTCCATTAGAAATGGAAAATGTGGATCCCTGCTCATTAGTGATAAAATCAGTGAACGAATCAGATTCTGTGTCTTCAGTCCTTTGTAATAGATAATGTTGTGCTTTTAGTACTCTAATATTCTATACTGCTCTGAGCCACTTACAGTTTAGCTGAAATTGTTCTCACTACTATTAACTGCTGATCTACTTTGTGCTAGTTGCAGTAGATGTAGGGATGCCTATTATTTGGAATCTTGCCAGTTTATTCTTCAATGGCTCCATCAGGTCCTTATGGTTCAGTAGTTCATGGGCGAAGGTATTTCTGGCTTGTTGTCAAGTATTCTTCTTGAAATACATCCTTAAAACATTGGACAGGGCCCATAACAGATGTTGTCTCTCCTCCCATGTTAAGGATATTCAGGTGTTGCATTGAGATTAGGTACCTTGCTTAACACTGCCCTGCTGCCCAACAGCACATAGTGCTTTTGTGCATCAACTACTGTAAACTCCTGGAGATAGTTTTGTAGTTGGTAGGGTCAGAAGGGAACTGAGCAGATCATCAAGTCCGACCCCGTGCCATAGCAAGAAAAAGTACTGGGGTCAAATGACTCCGGCAAAGTGATCATCCAGCCTCCTTTTAAAGACTTCCAGTGTAGAAGCCAGAACCACTTCTCTTGGTAGTTGGTTTCAGATCCTAGCCACACTGACAGTGAGTAGCGCCTCCTGATATCTAGCCTGAATCTACTGTCTGCCAGTTTATGACTGTTATTTCTTGTCACTTCTAGAAGTGCTTGGGGGAACAGGAACTCTCCCAACGCTTACTGGTCCCTGCTGACTACTTTGTAAATGGCCACTAGATCCGCCCTCAGCCTTCTTTTGTGGAGGCTGAACAGGTTCAGGTACCATAGCCTCTCCTCGCAGGGCCTGCCCTTCTTACCCCTGCTCATGTGGGTGGTCCTTCTCCATGTTGTCCACATCCCCTCTGAAGTGCGGCGCCCAGAACTGGATGCAGTACTCCAACTGCAGCCCTGACCACTGTCGCATAAAGGGGGAGGATCACCTCTTTGGACTTGCTTGAGGTGCATCTGTGGATGCATGACAAGGTACGGTTAGCCTTCCTGACCACGTCCCCACACTGTTGACCCATATTCATTTTGGTATCAATAATGACTCCAAGATCCTTTTCTGCCTCTGCACTGATGAGAAGAGAGATTATGTCTTTTATCAAAGATATTTGTTTACTAATCGCAGAATGGCTTTATTGTACATAAGCATTACATGTCTTCCTTTTAATATTGTTGTCTAACAATGTTGCTGAGATTACACTGCAGCTGCTTTCATAAGGTAATGTACCTGGAATACAGTTTGCCATAAATTTTGTAAATATTTCATGACTGGCAGCTTGCCTTCTGTGACGTTTATACATTTAGTCTTTCCATTTGAAATCACAGTGAAGTTACCCATCACCTCACTGGAGGTCTCTATGGTTTCAATCATTTTATGTATCCCTACTTTTCTTTTTCTTGGGAGAGCTGCACTATTAAGAAAGGAGGGGCATTTTTCTTTCTGCCTTTCATATTGCCTTCCCTAGTACAAAATACTAGATTAGGGGTGCCCAGCATTGGTGCCATGCAGCATGGGTGCCACAAGTAGTTTGGGGGAGCCTCTGTGCATATAGCAAGCAGCAGATTGGGGAGGGGAAAGACAGCACAGTGGCAGATTGGGCAGGCAGCACAGGGCAGGAAGCAGAAAGCTGAGCATCAGATTGGGTAAGGGAAAGGGATTGGAATGGCATTTGGAGGGTGCAGGGCTAATTTGTGGCACATCTACCAAAAAGGTTGACCTCTACTGTTTTAGGTCATTGATGCTTACATTCCAATTGGTTCATTTTTGTCCTGCTTCTAGTATTCTTTAGCCTTTGCCTTTGGAATTGGATAAAATTGTTCTGATCCCTTTTCCTAAACAGTTCTGCTGCTCATGTGATTTAGAAGAGTTTTTCTCTGGCTATTTCTTTCAACAATCTGCCTGTAATAGGGAGATGTAGTAGCAGGGAAGCCCCAGGTGAAGGAGAAGACTGCTCATGATGGACTGGCTATAGGGCAAGGGTGGCCCTATACAGGCTAATACGGCCTGGGGGCCAGATCTGGCCCATCAAGCCATTCTATCTGGCCTGCGGGGCCCTACAAATTTAGAAAATGAATATTTCTTTGCTGCTGGCTGCTTGTCAAAGATGACAGGAGCTGAGGCAGTAGCACCCAAGGGAAGCCAGCGGCAGAACCCAGCCGCAAGGCCCAACCAGCCCCACTCGCACCAACTAGAAGCTCTTGCCTAGCAGAGGCTTCTGGCCTGGGACCATGTGGCTGTTCCTGCTTCCCTGTGCCAGAGAGGGAAATGTGGCCCTCGACAGCTTGCCAAAACTCGGTAAGCGGCGCCCTCCCCTGCCCCGAAATAATTGCCTGCCCCTGCTATAGGGGAATAGGCAGCCAAGGCCTCATGGATAGCAAGTGTTATTACAGGGTTACCTGCCTAGCAATAGTACAATAAGGCAGAGCCCTGCTTAGGCAGTAGGGACACTACTAATACAGCAGGGTAGCAGCAGTAAGCGGCCCTGAATGGAAACCTCTGTGGGTGCCTGGAGACTTGCCTGATAGGAGGGGGCAGGGCTTAAGATCGTAAAGCCTGAGACCAGGCAGTCAGTAGGCAGTAAGGGAAGAACTCTGTAACAGAATGGCTGTAGGAGAGCAACTGGTTGATAACTGAGCTGCCCTGGGAACTGCAAGCAAGGTGTCTAGCGCTTCCAGGGAAGTAAGACCCAGTATGTGGGAGAGTTCTGTTGTACAGCCATGGAGCTGGTGCTTATGTTTGGGCCTCAGTGTGGGGATAGTTTTAGTTGTAGCCAGTGGGCTTGTATTTTGGTTTAAGGTTTAAAATAGAGAACTGGGAGTAGCTAATGGGAAGGTCTGGAGGCCACAAAGCATGCCCAATAAGACATCTGAGGCCTTGAGCACTGCCATGAGCCAGACACAAGTCACAGGGGTGCCGGAGGGTCACAAGGTATTCTGAGCCCTGCCAGTGGCTGGAGCTTATGACACAGGCAGGTGGAGACTGAGAAGGTCAGAGCATGAGCTAGGAGAGATAATAGAGTCAGCCTGAAGCTGGGAGGGCTAAGGGCCAGAGCCTGAGAGGGTTGAAGCCAGGGGTCCAGAGCCCAAAAAGGGCAAAACTAGAGCCAAGGGCTCAAGAAGCGGCGAGACAGGCTGGAGACTTAAAGCTAGCTCTGGAGCAGTAGGCTTAGGCTAAGGGGGCCAGCTAGAGGAAAGGGACGGAGGCTGGGAAGGCTGAGGCCCCAACAAAGGTGGAGAGGCCTAAGGAGGCCTGCCCTGAGAGTGGTTGACCAATAACATCTGTAAGACATGGGCATGGCTGCAGGGGCAGAAGGAGGCCACCCTGAAGGCAACAGGTGCCCTGGGGCACAGGCAAGCCAGAAAAGCTTTCTTGGCGTTAGAGGCAGAATTGAGACTAATGTGATTTGGGAGGGATGTGCTGGCAGAAAAACAGAGAGATCACTCTGGGACCCTAGGGCAGCCTCCCTTGTCACAGATCTGCTAATTACATCAAGGCATGACACATGAGGGAAAAGAGAGGGAACCCAGGGAGCTGGAGTGGGACAGGAGCCAGAAGTAGGGATCATATCCATAAATGATATTTAGTAAGAGAATCTTGAATGCCTTCAAATCATGTAGATGCCAGAGTTCTCAACTCTGGAATATAAGTATCTGTTTTCAATTCTGCTGCTCAGTTTCAAGTTAAGAAAAAGGGTCTTTTTACAGTTCTGTTCTGCTCGTATTCCCAGTAACATCAAATATTTTTGTCAGCAGTTATATGCTTAGAGACTTTCTTTCTGACAAAAGTAACTCACCCACTTTTCATCCTTTTTTCGCCGATGAAATACAAGGATCAGTCTGAAAGTAATGCCTCCTATTATTTTTTTCCAAAGGCAAACTTTCTTAGTATTTGAGCTGCCTGTTTGTGACTCTGCCATTCTTACCAGTCTGCCAGAACAACTTTGGAGCAAATCATCATACCATATTTTCTCACATACAACACACCGCTTTTTTTTCTAAAACAGTTTCTGCAGAGTAAAGTTTATTATGCTTCACAGGGAGCAGAACAATGAACAGGCTTAGCTGCCTAGCTGCTGTTACTCAGTTACTATTGCAAGTAAAAATATTTTTTTCTTCATTCTGCATTTCAGACAAGGTGTATATTTTTTTCCAGACTATGTTGTATGTGAGAAAATATGCTATATTGTTCTTGAATAAATCAGTAGTGTTCCTTGTAGTAACCTGCACAGAACTTGGAGTACTGATTTCAACAGGAAGAGCTGAAACAGTAGACCCAGAATCTGCCTTTACATGACTTAAAATAGAACTGCAGTGAGTGCGTCTACATGAGACATTTACTGCTCAGTAGACTAATTAGCTGCGCAGTAAACATCTTGCATCTACTCATGCAGCCCTACTAGGTCGGAGTTAACAAATTTACTCCACAGCAAGATACTTGTAAAAAGTACTATCCCGCTGCAGAATAAAATGCTCTGCAGTAGTGCATGTATAGATTCTGCCCTGTCTGGCTGGGACACAAGGGTGCTTCAGTCTGGGGGCTATCTGCTGCCTAGACCTGTACTGAAGCACCCTTATGCCTATCTAGCCCCTCCACAGCAGGTTGAGCCAGGAAGAGCAGCCCCAGTCTGGCAAGCTGACCCCCCCCCAGGCCCTCAGCCAGCCAGGGCTGAATCGACCTGTCCTAACGTGCTGCGCTCCTATGTCCTAGAGAAGAGTAGAGGGTGGGACGTACTGATATCCTCATCGTTCCCTATTAGCTAGCTTAAGTGGATCCTTGCTCAACTTGTTGGCTTTTTGTAGATCCCTTTCTTAGGTGCTTGGGTCAGTGGGTATATTAACAAGGTTTAAACTGCCACAAGAAGAAGTTACAAGTACATGATACAAACCTATGAACCAAAGTAAATGTATACTAAACCGGGAAATTTTACTCTGCTTCCAGAGTACATTTCATAGATTTCATAGACATTAGGGCTGGAAGGGACCTCAGAAGATCATTGAGTCCAGCCCCCCACCTGAAAGGCAGGAAGTCAGCTGGGATCATAGGATCTCAGCAAGATAAGCATCCAATTTACTCTTGAGGGTGTTCAGTGTGGGTGCTTGAACCACTTCCGATGGCAGGCTATTCCAGACCTTGGGGGCTCAGAAAGTAAAGAAGTTCTTCCTTATGTCCAGCCTGAAATGGTCTTGAAGTAGTTTATAACCGTTCAACTTCGTCATCCCTTGGGGCGCTCTGGTGAACAAACATTCCCCCAGATACAGATGGTCACTCCTGATAAAGTTATAGGTGGCCATCAGATCACCCCTGAGCCTGCGCTTTTCCAGACTAAAGAGTCTCATAGATCTCAGCCTGTCTGTTTTCCTGACCTCTGATCACACATGTGGCTCTTCTCTAGACTCTCTCAAGCTTCTCCACATCCTTTTTTGAATTGTGGAGCCCAAAACTGGACGCACTACTCCAGCTGCAGCCTCACCAAGACCACGTACAACGGGAGAATGACGTTCCAGGATTTTCTTGAGTAGTATCTATGGATGCAAGACAGCGTTTTGGTCGCTTTACTAGCCGCAGCATTGCATTGCAGGCTCACGTTCATCTTGTGGTCAATGATGACCCCCAAGTCTCTTCTATTCCGTAGTACTAGCCAGTGTAGCACTGCCAAGCCTATAAGGTTTTTCCTCCCAAGGTGGAGAACCTTGCATTTTTCAGTGTTAAACACCATCAGGTTCTCATCCACCCATTTGCTGAGCCTGTCCAGGTCAGCCTGG
>JAGPOW010000261.1:87045839-87068987 GCA_030014935.1 Caiman crocodilus
TTTTCCTCCCAAGGTGGAGAACCTTGCATTTTTCAGTGTTAAACACCATCAGGTTCTCATCCACCCATTTGCTGAGCCTGTCCAGGTCAGCCTGGATCGCCCTTCTGTCTTCAGGTGTGGATGCTTTGCCCCAAAGTTTGGTGTCGTCAGCGAACTTGGCCAGTCGACTTCTGACTCCAATGTCCACATCATTAATGAAGATGTTGAACAATATGGGTCCAACGACAGAGCCTTGGGGGACCCCACTTGTTGCAGGGCACCTTGATGATTGACTTCCGTCAATTACCACCCACCCTCTGGGTCCGACCATGGAGCCAATTTCCCAGCCAGCAGATTGTGGTGGACCAAAGGCCACAATTGGCCAGTTTTGCCAAGAGGTGATCATGGGATACAAGATCAAAGGCTTTTTTGAAGTCAAGATATATGACATCAATCTCTTCTCCCTTGTCCAGGCAGACAAGCTGTCTGCATGCATTTGTTTCTTGACATTTTGCCTCAAGGTTCTCCGTCTTGGAGTATGGAATGCACCATGAGTTAGAGCGGGGACCTGCATGTCGTCTATTGGTGTTACAGACCTGAAAACCCTGATATACCCTTCAAGTGAAGGATATCCCCTGTGGAAAGGCCTCATGTGTTCCAATATGTTCTCACTGCAGAATTATGTCAGACATTTACTCCTATGCTGTCCTAATGCCTTCCTGTCTATGAACAAAACTGTCACACAATTTTTAGCTGATATGGCTTGAGTACCGGCAGAGCCTGGGTCTATCCATGCCTATCTAAGTTACCAAGGCTGGTAACTTAGACATTTTGTAATATGGATGCAATGTACATTTTACAAGTGGTGATGGTCCTTCAGTATCTTGTTGCCGTCTCTCCATATATATTCATGGCAGAGTTCTCCCTCAGTTTGCTGGGAAATGCTCAAAGTGTTTCAGCTTACTGGAGCATAAAAGAGCCACTGATGACTTCCTAGAAGTCCTAGCGATATATAGAGATGACTTGAGCAGCAGCAAGGACACCATAACTCACACGGCTGATTGTTTAGCTGTTAACAGTTGGGCTAGGCTAACTATTCACGGCAGACCTACCCTGAGACATAAGCCATATGAGCTTAACCTCTACTTCTGGATTTTTACTTCCTTAATAAGCAAATCTTTGATAAGAGGACAAAGTCCAGTTCAAGCCTTCTCCCCAGGTGTGTGGCTGTTCTTAATTTGGACTATTGCTCCAGTGTTATCCTAGTTTCACCCTGTCTAAAGTTCAAATTAGAGTTTGACCCAGTTTCTTATTGCTTCAGGCACATAATTTTTCAACAATGACAGTCCTGCTTTAAACCCTGCTTATGCTCCATTTATCTCTTCACTTGAAGTATCCTCCCTTCCAGGCTTAATTTTGCTGGCAGGTGCTTTAAGGCGCTGCCTGTGCCAGTCTATCTTCAGAAAAGTATCCTTTCTTCCTTAGTGCAAATGAAGAACCTTTGTCCAATCAAGCCACAAAATTTAGGACTCCAAAAGAGGCTGTCATTGAGAGAAAACATACTTAACAGTAAAGCTCATGGAAATGATTGTTCTTCTTTGGCTGACATGTAAAGCCAGTGTGTTTATTTTAACCAATCTATATAACCAAAGGACATTTCCAATTAATAACCTAACCTGTATGAGTGAAAACGTGCTTTAAAATTGCTTCTTGATGTTTGAATAACTTAGTATTAATTATATTAACTGGTCTCCTTTTCTTTTTTTTTATATTTTGCTCACACCAACAGTATCCAGTGGCCTTTTGACACTTCATGAGTCTAGACTCGAGAGAAATAGTAAACTCCTCTAGACATCTACTAGAGGAGATGCACAATGGTTTGTGCGTGGGGCTAGGAGCCTAGAAGGCTGAGTTTAATTTGTGACTTCCAGTGACTCACTGTATGACATCTGTTAATTCACAACTTTGCTCCTTCTCCTAGTGCATCTGAGGATAGCAATGGTTATTCCTCTTTCTACAATAATTCTCAGATATATGGGTGCAGAATACCTTTTTTTTCATTAATGTATATAATACTGAAGGTTCTGAACTGTAGGTGCAGTGAGCATTCCTTCTAACTTCTCTGTAAGATACAACTAAAGATGATTGGGCGTGTTTGTCTATTTAGGGACCCTGTCAACTGCAGTATATCTATTGAACAAATTCTGTTAAGTGTTTCAGCTACCTTTATTTTTTTTCCTCGTCTGACACTTTTTCTATACTATGTAAACAACTGCATTTAACAATTTGTGTTTTATTTGGTAGTACCTCAACCAGATTATAAAGCAGGTCAAATGTATGTTGCATAGATGCATCTAAGATGTGTTATAACTGTGTTTAAAATGCTCCCCTCAACCTTTCTGTTTCATATAAAGTACATCTTAACACACTTCATTTCCATCCACACATGCTGCACAGGACTGCTACAACAGCAGAGCTTCTATCCTAGTTTGGCAAATGTTTTTTCATTTCCTTGTTTTTGAAGATTTAAGTTGCTTACCGGCCAAAGAAGGAAACTCCAGAGTTAGCTGTTAGAAAGGGTGTTGTCATGTTCTTTCTAAACAGATATATTGCAAGTTAGTAATTTGACAAGAAGTACTCTTTATAGTTCTCTATAAAGAGAACCTGTAATAATTTATCTTCCTTTTTTATAAAAACAATAGGCTATTTTGACTTCTGGGCTCCACTTACTTATGTTTACTAAAGACACTTATTTATTCTCATACTTGCAATGACTGTTGTTCTTTTTATTATCAAAATAATGATGTAACAATTCAGTTGCATTAAATCTTTTGACAGCAGAACTTTCTTTATTAAGAGAAAGATTGAATGCTGCTATACTAGCTATAGTCAATGGAAACAACATGCACTTTCAAGGGGATAGCCTAGTAAGACTCCCATTGACTTTATTGGGCACAAGATTACTTAGTTTAAGGTAAACAACAAGGAACTAAGAGAGCAAACATGATAGCATTTGCTTTTAATTCACTAAAGTCTTATGCCTCAAATAGTCTTACAGTGCTACCCAATATGAGAAAGTTGTGTGTAGTCGTAACCGTATTTACACGCCTAGGATCCATTCATTTCAAATTTTCATTTATCTTATTAGGAGTTAGACCATCTAAATACTGTACTTCTGAGTATCTTCGAGTTCTTCCATTTAAAGATGCAGTGCCCAGAAAACAGCATCTTAACTACAGTCATCGTTAGAAGTAAGTTATTTTATGAACATTAATAAAATGATTGTACTGTGAAAAGGTCTCATAAAACATCATAAAACTTTTATAATGTAAGTGATTAGCCACAGGAGTTTGGGAAGAAGAAAGAAATAACTTTCCTCATCCACTACTAATCAGACAGGTAGTCTGATTTTCCACACCTATAGGTTTACCATATTTCCAGTTCAAAAAAGAGGACATCTGTCAAGGCAGGGATGGGTAATATGATTGGGGGGGAGGGAGGGCGCAGTGATATGCCCCTGCCCTTTCCCTGCCCCTCACTCCCAAGCCACAGCCCCACCCCAGCCCTGCTGCTGCCCCTCACTCTCGACCACCAGTAACCTGCCCCCCCAGACCATGCTGGTACCCCTCACGCCCTACCTGTAAACCTCCCTCTATGCTGATGCACCTCACTCCAGACCCACAGCCCCCTCACTCCCAACCCGCAGCCTGTGCTCTGCACTCTTGACCCACAGCCCCCTGGCCCCAAGCCAAAGCCCCCCCAGCCCTGCTGGTGCTCCACACTCTTAACCTGCAGTGCTCCCACCACTCTTCCTGACTACATGCCAGGTACATGTGTGCCTGCAGATGCATGTGATGCCCCCTGCCCCAGGCAGCTTCTTGCTAGGGTAAGCTGGAAAGTGCCAGGAAGAACTTTGATGCTGAGCAAAGCAAAATCCTGGACATTTGTTGATATTTAAAAAAAACACCTGGATGGAGCTGGGAGGACCCCAGAAGAGGACATGTCTGGGAAAACCTGAATGTATGGTAATCCTACTTACTTATGCCTGGTTTTCAGACAATAAGCCTGACTCTCTATTTGAACACAGCTAAATTCTCATGTACACCAAGGCCAATTTACACCACTTTAGCAGCCTAAAGGCAGTTCACAGTGACTATAACTGCATTTGAACTTTAAGGCTCCTGTGTAGTAATAGCAGTGTAAAGGGACTTTTAGTGTAAATATGGTTACCATATGTCTGGCTTTCCTGGACATGTTCTTTTTTTGGCATCCTGTCTTTGTGTCTGGGCAGGTTTTTAAAATGAGAGCAAATGTTTGGCTTTTTGCTTTTGCTTTGCTTTTCTAGGCATGAGCAGCTTGGGATTGCTTGGGACTGGGAGCAACAGGCAAGTTGATTGGCTGTTGTGGGGTCACGTGCTCTGGGCATGGGCCCAGGCAAGTAAGAGTGTGTGTGTTCGTGTGTGCGCGCGCGCACGCATGGGCAGCAGGGCTGAGGGGTGGGGAGGGGACAGAGGGCTCTGGGTCAGGAGTGAGGGGCACTGGCCATTGGCAACACATGCCTCCTGAGGCTGGGGGGACACGGTGACCACCTGCAGGCAGTGACACAGGCGTTGGCAGTGAGGACGAGTCAAGCTGGGACCATCTGCAGGCTGCCGCGGTGGTGTCAGTGATGGGAGGGGGTCCCCCCTATGGCTGGATGCCAAGCCTGGAAGTACTGGCAGCATTTCTTCAGGGGGGGCACCAACACTCTGCCTCCCCCCCCCCCGCCCATTGCCTAAGCCAAGAGCACTCACTCTCAGGGAGGGCACCAGTGCCCCATCTGTTGTCTATGGCAAGGGACAGGGGGCTATGGGTTGGGAGTGAGGGGCACCAACAGTGCTGGGTGGCAGGGGGCTGCAGGTTGGGAATAAGGGACACCAGTAGTGCTGGGGGGCATGGGGCTGTGGGTTCAGAGTGAGGGGCACCAGCACGGTTGGGGGAGGCAGGGGCTTAGGAGTGAGGGGCAGAGACAGAGCACAGGCATATTGCTGCCCTTCCCTCCCATCATATATGCCTCCCCCTCCCCGCCCACAGGTGCTTTCTTTTTTGCTACTGGAAATATGGCAATCCTAAATGTAAATGAGAAAAACACCTTACCATTCTGATATAGAAGCATGTTACATCCACTTCACCCTGGTGTATATAACTGCATAGAATGGAAGGTGACTAGAAGCAGGGAGTTAGTGTTGTTTTTCCTTCTTTTTCTTTAGCTTCTTAGTTTGTAAGATAACCACAGATGTCTCTACTTCAAAAACCTGTTTTAAACTCTACCTATGGAAACTTGTACAGTTTGGAATGCCAGAAGGAAAAAAGTATCATTTAGATTAAGGCAGCAGTTAGTGAAATTTGACAACTGTCCAATGCCTAACTCAGTCTTATATAAGCAAAAAACATTGGCTAAATCTACAATCACAAGTTTCATAAGCTGTAGCTACTAGTGATAGACATAAGTAAGCTGCACATTGATCATCTGAACAAATGTTTGTATTTTCTTATAGATGTTTTTAATTTAAATGCTAGCCTTCAGTTTTAGATTCTTAGAGGCTGTGGCAGAGTATTTAGGATTTTGCTGCTTCTGCTTGGTTTAGAAGACTACTTACCAGTGCATCACTTACCAGTAGCATCCAGAAACAAAAGTTAAATGCATATAGATTGTAGCTACCAAGCAAGTTATGTTTCAGAGACATTGGGTTTTTTTCTGATCAGCAGAATTACACATTATTCCTTATATCATCGAGTGTCCCAGTTGCCTCTGACATTCTTTGCCATCCAGTGTAAAAGTTATCTGTGGAAGATCATCTGCCTGAAGTGTAAATTGACCTAGACAAATTGGAAGATTGGGGAAAAGAAATCTCATGAGGTTCAACAAGGACAAGTGCAAAATCCTGCATTGGGATGGAAGAATCCCATGCACTGCTACAGCCTGCGGACTGACTCTGACTAGCAGCAGCTCTGCACAAAAGGACCCTGGGGGTTGCAATGGACGGTAAGATGAAGCTGAGGCAGCAGTGTGCCCTTGTTGCCAAGAAGGCTAACAGTGTACTGACCTGCATTAGTAGAAGTGTTGCCAGTAGATCGAGGGAAGTAATTATTCTGCTCTGTTCTATACTGGTGAGGCCACATCGGAAGTACTGTGTCCATTTTTGGTCATCCCAAAAATCCCTACAGAATCAAATTGGAGAGAGTCCAGCAGAGAGCAGTAAAAATGCTTCAGGGGCTGGGGCACGTGACTTCTGAAGAGAGCCTAAGGGTTTATTTAGTTTGGAGAAGAGAAGACTGAGGAGGGATTTTATACAGTATAACTTCATAAATCCAGCATGCGTGGGGC
This sequence comes from Caiman crocodilus, assembly GCA_030014935.1. NCBI lineage: Eukaryota > Metazoa > Chordata > Crocodylia > Alligatoridae > Caiman > Caiman crocodilus. The sequence goes on from JAGPOW010000261.1 coordinate 87,052,186, forward strand.
TGAGCACTTGCTGGAAATTTGAAGATGTTGGATTTTTGAAACTGGTGTGGCAGCTGGTTGTGGAGTGGGGGGTGGGGGGGAAGAGGGGAGAGGTGGCCAGTCCCAGAACAGTGGTCACACGCAGAGTGGCAGCACAGGTGATGTACAGCGGTGGCAGCCGTTGCTTGCAAGCTTCCCCCTCCCCGTCTGGGTGGAAATAATTCTGGATTTTTGGCATCTGGATTTATGAAGTTATACTGTAGCACTGTTAACTACATGAAGGGTGGTTCCAAAGAGGAACTCAATCACTGTTCTCAGTGGTGACAGATGATAGAACAAGGAGCAATCAATGATTTCATATTGCAGCAAGGGAGGTTTAGGTTGGATATTAAGAAAAACATTCTCACTAGGAAGATGGTGAAACACTGTCCAAGTTACCTAGAGAGGTGGTGGAATCTCCATCCTTGGAGGTTTTTAAGGCCTGGCTTGACAAAGCCCTGGCTGGAATTATCTCATTGGGGATGGTCCTTTTTTGAGCAGGGAGTTGGATTAGATGACCTCTTGAGGTTACTTCCAGCCCTAGTCTTCTATGATTCTTTAACAAAGAACATTCTGGGGCTGATTCTTTTTTGCAATCAAGGCTCGATATAGTGCCAGATTCAGATCAAAGGCTTTTAAAATCAGGATAATTTTGAATTCTTTATATTGCATGCTTTGGCTGATAAAGCTGTTTTCCATAGAATTAAGTATAATTCAGGAACTGGTCCATGTGCTAAGCTGTGTTCCTTAGTCAGTACAGGTTAGGAGGGAGGACATGGTCTTAAGAACATCACCACCAGTCAAGTTTCTGGCATAGTATAGAGTGGGATGTGTGAAGCAGGGCCTATTCTTTTTGGATTCGGATTTGGCTTGAATCAAGGACAGTGATTTGATTTGTTGATTCGGATCACTGTCCCTGATTCAATTTGGCTGAATCCGAATCTGAAGATTTGATGTTGATTCAGAGAACACAGACACAGCTTAGAAAGTTTTTTCTACATAACTTGAGGTAGCAGGTGCAGCCTATGATCATTGTGATGCTGGGGCACATAGAGCATCCCACAGGAGTGTGGGGGGGCCCTCCTTGTGCTCAGCAGTGAGCCCGGAAGTGGATCAGAAGTACTTCTGATCTACTTCTGGGTCTGCCAGGAGCATGCTGGGCTCCCCCTGTTGCTCCCCGGCTTGGCAGTCGGCCAAGAGGAGACCCTGGGTACCTCCCTCAGGCCCAGAAGCACCAGTCACTGAGTTGCAAGGTGTGGGCGGGCCCCCCCAGCACTCTCCCCGGTGGACCCGGAAGTGGACCAGAAGTGCTTCTAGTCTACTTCTGGGTCTGCTGCCTAGTGCGCTGGGAAGCTCCCCCCAATCCTGTGAGACGTTCCAGCATTGCAGTACTCATGAGCCCCTGCTACCTAGAGGTACGTAGAAAAAACATTTAAATCTGTTTCTGTGTCCGAATCTCTGAATCTTTCCAAATCCATTCAGAGGGTTCTGATTTGATTCAGAGAGATTAAAGTGTCCTCTGATTGGATTCAGAGATTTGGCCACCGAATTGGCCAAATCTGATTGGTAAATCAAATCAGGGACCAAAGCTTTGCACAGCCCTATGAATAGTTTCAAGACTTCCTTGTCTTATGCTTATACATGCCTGCAGGAAATCATTCCAGCTACTGTGGGTTGCTAGGGTATAGATTCTCTGCACGTGTCCACTTCCTGTTCCTGGAGCTGACATAGAAACTAAAAATTTCTTTATCTAGGAGGAATCCTTGTAAGGCTGTTTTACAGCAGCTGTGAGCCACCAGAACAATAGCAGCCACCCAGGATTTTACTCATATTCACCTTTGAACTCCCTTGAAAGCAGTTGAGTTATAAGAAGGCCTCTTTGATACTTGGTGATTTATGTTATATTTGATTTAGCAAAATTTTCTTTTGTTCTGTTTTAATATAGATTTGTTGTGCTTCAGGCTGGCTACTGGCTGACATTTTTGTAAAAGCTGTCTATCACTGATCATCAGTAAAGAGTCTGTTTTTTTTATCCCTTGTCTCTGCAAAGCAGTGTATGATTTAGAAATGTATTCAAATGGGAATTTATGTGTGCATAGTCAGTGAGTGCTCTGTGCTGAAACAGCTTCTGCCATCCTTAGAAGCAAATATGCAAATCTTTACTTCCCTGTTAGTTTAAGAAGGCTGTCAACGGTTGTCACAGATAACTTATATTGCATCAGGACACACTTTAACATGTGTTGGGGAATTGTGGGAGTGTGCTACAATTTCTTAGGGAATCTGAGGAGGTAACAAGGGAGGAACCTATCCCAGAAGAACAGATTTTCTTTTATTGAGAAAAGGAGCCCATCTTTTTAAGTACATCAAGTATGAGGTGATGTGTTTCCAGGGGTTATATAATCAACACTTAACATGTATGTCAGTAACTATGGTAGATGCTTGAAACTGTCCACTGAATGGCTTTCATCTATATCAATATCCCTCACCTACCATATAATTCATATGGACTTTGACCGTTGCAAAGTTATGCAGATAACTTTCTTCTTTTAAGTATAAAGGGCTTCTAAACATAGCACAGACAGTTTTTCCCCACATTATGTCCTGTGTCAGCTTTTTTATTTCGTTTCCTTTTTTCTTGAGTGAATGCAGCTTTGTGGTCAAGAGAAGAACATTCCTCCTTTGTGTTTCTTTTCCTGTTCCCTGACATGCCACTGCTGTAGTAAAGCATTGCATTTCACATTTAGTATCTTTCACCTCTCTGACTTGGGCAATGCAGAATTATGTATATTTTATGGTCTTCTGCATCACTGTTCAGTCTTTTGAGCAGGTGCATTTTCTCCAAGTGTGTGCCATGTTCCATTGCTTGTTGGTATGTATGTACAAAGACAGCAGCATGTTTTGGACAACAAAAGGAACTATTCTGTAAAATCTTAGGTGAACAAACCTACTGCCGCTTTTCGCTAATGTTGACACAGAAACATTCTTGGAAACTAAAACCCTGAGATGACCAAAATGCTTACACTCACACTTAGCCTTGGGCACATGACTAACCCTCCCCTGTTCCTCTAATCATTTGCACATATACTTTAGCCTTTTCGTGAGTAGGAAGGCGCTTTCTCAGTGACTTAAAGTGGGTAGAAGGAGAGGGGAAACCCCACATGGCATATGGCAGAGAATAGAGAGAGAAGTGCAAAAGAAAACCAAGAATGAAGGGATGCAGGCACTGAAAAAGGCAAACACCTCTAAGTGCAGCATAGAAGGAAAAATGAAAAAAGGAGAGAAAGTGAAGGAATAAAATCAGGGAAACAGATAAGTTAATTTTATTTAATTTCTCTTTAGCAGCCCTTCCCAGTAGCCAGATATTCAGACATTTTGTTTACTTTGCATTAAAACGAAGCAGTATCTTCTGAGCAGCCAAGAACATTCTGTCACTTCAGGGCTCTTCAGAACCCACAGATGTGGTAAAACAAGGGGATTTTGGATGAAATTTTATGGGCTATTGAGATATTGTCCAGATATTACGTCTGTTAGTCCCCCTTTTCTTGTCATCTGGAGGACCGTTGGATTTCATCCTGTAACTTCTTAAGCACTTTGGTTGTAATCCAGGGAAGTTTATAAGGCATGCAAATAATCTCATTGCCTTTACTGTTTTGTTGGGTCGGAGCAGTGTGCTCCGTACCTTTTCTGTTTTGGAGTGAAATCAAATCCACTCTTTGTTCTAGCTAAATCAGATTGTTTTAACTAAATCTCTTGAGCAGAGATTTCTAATTGTGCTAAATTATATAGGCTAGCATTGCCTTTTGGAATTTTTCCCAGTGTATTTAGGGTCACCATATTTCCAATATCCAGAAAGAGGACATGTGTTGGGGGAAGGAGGAGGTGGAGAGTGGGAAGGGTACATGATTGTGGGCAGTGATATGTCCATGCCTGCCTCTGCCCCTCACTCCTAAACCCTTGCCTCCCCAGCACTGATGGTGCCCCTCACTCCTGATCTGCAGTTCCCTGCCCTTCTGCCCTACTGGTATGTCTCACTCCTGACCCGCAGCCGTTGCCCCTCCAGCCATGCTGCCCACACAGTTCCCACGCACACATGCACTGCACATACTCTTCTCTTACCTGGAAGTTTGCCTGCATGCAGAACATATGACTCCCAACAACCAATCACTTACCCTGCTGCTCCCAGCCCCAAGCAGTCTCAAGCTGCTAGTGCCCAGCAAAGCAGAGGAAGAGCAAAAACCTGGACATTTGCTCCCAGTTTAAAAATCTGCCCAGACATGAGGACAGGGTCAAAGAAGAGTACATGTCCAGAAAAACCTGGATGTGTGGTAACCCTAGTGTATTTGAAATTGATGTCTTCAAAGTCATTTTACTTTAGACCTTTGGTCAGTCTAGACCAGGGTAGCCAATTTGTGGCATGCGGGCCATAAGTGGCATAGGCACCCTCTGTATGTGACATGTAGTGGATTGGGGAAGGGATAGGTAGCACAGTGGCAGATAGCAGGAAACAGAAAGGAAAGCAGCAAATCAGGCAGTGAGCACAGAAAAGGAACCAGAAGGCAGAGCAGCAGATCAGACAGGGAGCAACAGGGCCTGGAGCAGAAAGCAGGGAAGCAGCTTGTGTAAGAGCATGGGGTTAGAGTGGCACTTGGAGAGTGTGTGGTCCTATTTTAGGGCAAGCCTGACAAAAGGGTTGGCATCCACTGGTCTAGACACTCATTATAGAGCTAAGAAATAACATATTGGTTGAGAATATTAAAACTTTACTCTGTGGGTCAAATGGTCAATTTCCTACACTCTGATAATTGTTGCAATAGTTGTCTGTCATGGACCCTCAACATTTTGAGGTGTTCATGGGATATCATGCATTTTTTCCTTAATTTGTTTACTCATATAACATGTGTCATCTCTACAGATATGCATCATCAAGCTGTCATAGATGCTAGGCTGGGGTCAGAAGGGACCTCAACAGATCATCGAGTCCGACCTCCTGCCTGAGAAGGAAAGAGTGCTGGGGTTAGATGACCCCAGCCAGATGCCTATCTAGCCTCCTTTTAAAGACCCCCAAACTAGAGGAGAGAGCATTACCTCCTTTGGAAGCCCATTCCAAATTCTGTCCACTCTTACCGTAAAGAAGTTTTTCCTGATGTCTAGCCTAAATCTGCTCCATGTCAGTTTGTGACCATTGTTCCTTGTTAACCCAAGAGACGTCCTGGTGAACAGAGCATCTCCAATTCCTTGCTGCACCCCCCTAATGAATTTGTAGGCAGCCACAAGATCACCTCTCAGCCTCCTCTTGCGGAGGCTGAAGAGGTCCAGGTCTCTTAGTCTTTTCTCATAGGGCTTGGCCTACAAACCCTTAACCTTACGAGTGGCCCTCCTCTGGATTCTTTTGAGGTTATCTACATTCTTCTTAAAGTACGGTGCCCAAAACTGGATGCAGTACTCCAACTGCAGCCTGGCCAGTACTGCATAGAGGGGAAGTATCACCTTCTTGGTTCTAGTTGTCATGCATCTGCTGATGCATGATAAAGATCAGTTAGCTTTGCTGATGATTTCATCACACTGATGACTCATGTTCATCTTGGAGTCCCCTATGACTCTGAGATCCCTTTCCACTTCTGTGGTGCTGAGAGGGTCATTTCTCAGCCAGTTGGTATGCTGGATGTTTTTACACCCGAGGTGCAGCGCTCTGCATTTGTCTTTGTTGTACTGTATCCTGTTGTGTTCTGCCCACTTCTCCAACCTGTCCAGGTCTGCCTGCAATCATTCCCTACCCTCTTGAGTGTTCACTTCGCCCCACAATTTAGTATCATCCGCAAACTTGGACAGGATACGAGTCACACCCACATCCAAGACACTGCTGAAGTCATTGAAGAGTACAGATCCAAGGACTGAACCCTCCGGGACCCCACTATCCACATCCTTCCAGGTCGATACCGACCCATCTATTACCACTCTCTGGGTACAACCCCCAAGCCCTTTTGCTACCCACTGGATTGTGTAAACACTTAAGTCACAGCCTCCTAATTTATTTATGAGATTGGGATGAGTTATTGTATCAAAGGCCTTCCTAAAATCCAAGAAGGTGTGAGAACACTCCAGGAGTGTCTTTCAAAGGCACATCTGACAGCCTGTGTCAGGTGTGTCACAGTCCTACAGCTCTGTAAAGTGCTGAATGCTCTCTATTCTCAGTCAAGTCATTAAGATATGAGGGAATAATGGCATATTAAGGCTCTATTATTAGCAGTGCTTTCCATTTATCCACCTGCTTTGTGCCGGTAGCTTAATATCGTATTAAAACCTACTTGACTCTGCCCCATCTTCTTGGAGACATAGCTTTGGGGGAAAGCAGAAGGGAGTGAAGAGAGCACTATCATAGAGAAGAAGATATCAGGACTCATAGTAGAGATGATATTTTTTATTAGACCAACAAGATTTTTGCAAAAAAAATCTTTAATTGCAAGCTTTTGAGCACAAACATCTTTCATCAAGCATTGGAGAAAAGGTTGTAAAAATTATGGGTAGAAATGAAAGTTTATATTTCAGATTTTTTTTTTTGCAAAAATCTTGGTCTAGTAAAATATACCATCTTTACTACAAGTCCTGATTGCTTTTTCCTCTGGACCAATATGGCTACAACCTGGATACTTTACACTATCAGAGAGAGTAATATATAAAATATTTTAGCTGTAAAATAACATGAGTGTACTAATAGGAGTGTAGATTAATGGTGATGGTGTCATTCTAGGGAAAATTTCAGACTTCTACAATAGGTGAATAAAGCTGAGGGTTTTAAAAGAACTTTTATTTGCTTCACTAAACTATTACACTTGGTTAAACTTCATCTCCAACATTTCTTTAGATTTAATGAAACCTCTAGGTACACATCCATCCTGCAGTTGTGAGGACTGTTACTTTTACTTTAATTCCATTTAATATGTGCATAAAAATTACCTGTATTTACTCACATACCACATGTTCCCCAAATAAGATACACTCTTTGTTTTGAGAAGGCACACTACAGAGAAAAAGATTTTTGCTGAAACTGACCTGCCACAGCATGGATTCACTAAATTGTGGCCGCATGCAGGACAAAGGGAGTCCGGTCCACTCCTCAGCATCATTCACCTTCTTCTTGCAACCCTGTCATAGCTGCTACTGAATTCAGAGTAACTTTTGACTGGGAGGAAGGCTGGGAGGCTGGTAGTGACAGAAAAGGTCTGTCTATCTTTCCACAAACCTACCTTTTTACTAAGAGAGGGGACTATCTTTGTGTGTGTTTGTATAAATCTTGACCAGTGGGGTTTTGATCCTAATCAGGGCTTCTGGGAACTGTGCAATGTGAATATAAAACATACAGATTAGAATTACCCAAGTGCATTAAAAAGTCCTCTATATCCTTGTCTTCATATCAATTTTCATGCCCCCCAATTGTTTTCTGCTCAAATACTGTTTCATTTAGCAGGTAAAACTTAGGAGCCCACATCTTAAAACAAAACCCATAATTTGGAAATGTGCCAGCAAAAGGAGTAAAAATATAAAAGTTTAACAAAAACCCTTGGAGGAGCAATTTGACAAAAATTCTCTCCTTGTCACAGTTCCACTTGAAAAGGATCAGCTTTTTACCAATATATAGAGGAGGTTTCTGGGGAAAAGGGTTTGGCCTGGAAAGACTAGAATTGGATTGCTTAAATCATTTTTAGCTATCAAGCTGTATTTAAAAACATCCTTTGTCAGGATGCTGTTCTATAATGTGTTTAAATGGCTTTGCTTGACTGTGAAAATCTCAGACTGTTTATGTTTTGAGGCTGAAAATTTAATGTAATTTCTCTGATTACTGCATGGCACTATTACAAATGACAGTTAACTAGATTGATACACTGAGGTGCATTTATATGGACTGTAGAGATAAAAGCCTGCAATCAATATTCATTATCACTGGAAATGTGGGGTATAGTAACTCAACACATTTTCCTACCCTATGTTTTTCAAAATCAGGACAGAGTACTAAAATTTTAAAACAGTTTTTACTTTCACAAACTCTTACTGGGAGTTTTCTTGAGCTAGATTTGGGAAGACAAATCGAAAAAACAGGATGATATTTCTTTTCCAAGCTTGGCCCCAAAATAAGCTCTGCCTATGTGAGTTGCCAAACTCAAAAGTGTACAGTGTTAATATAGCTTTTTGTTTCTCTCTGATTAAAACCTTTCCTTGTATGTCAGTGCAATCATTGTGTCATTTATATAAATTTTATGATTAGGCATGTTTGATAGCCCTCTGTGACTGCCACAGTAACATACCTGTCCTTTCCAGTTGCAGTTGTGCACATGAAAAAGTAATGAGGGAAATCAATAGTTTTAGCTGTCTTGAAGGTTGGAAATGTTTGGTGTTTTCTGAAGGAAGCTAATCACAAATTCTTTGTTTGCTTTTAATTTAACCTTTACCTCCAGTTAGTTTTCCTCCTTGGCTCTGTCCATGCTTCTCAACCACTTTACCCCATTTTTCTCTTTTCCTCATGCACATGCTTCTCTTACATTTGATGTCCTTTTTTCCTTGAACATATAGTTACTGGTTCCCCTTCTCATTCAGCTGTTCTGGCCTGCCTGCTTGACTTGGTTCCTCTTCCCTTTGCACTTCTAAAGCAGGGATCACCAGGTGGTGCTATTACACAGTTAACACTTCCTCCTTCTTGTATGCATGCTCTGTCAAGCCCTTGAAGAAGTGCTGTATTTTTGGTAGTTTTATGATGATGTTTCTTTTGGGGGCAGCTGTGCCAAGTAGCAAGGTATTCATTTTCTCTCTTAATCTCCACCTTGAGTCAGTTCTTGATTCAGAATTGCTCCTTGGGAATCGGGCATTGTTCTGGTGGAGGTCACAGAGAGAGGATTGTCTATGACCTGTTTGTGGTTGCTTTTACACGTGTTCCAATGCATTCTGATTACAGTGGCTTGGAGCAGAGTTGATTAATTGAGTCTGCTGGAGCCTTTGAATTGGAACACTCTAGCCTGCTGCAGCAGCTCTTGTATTCAGAGTCCCCACATTTCAAAATGGTGGTGGTAGTGCTTTAACTAAAGCTTGTTGAACGAGCTTTAGTTAAAGTGCCCCCACTTTGGCAGAACGCTATCTCTGTCTCTGACATAAACTCTCTATCAGGTGGATGCCTAATCTGAGAATTTGGATATCAGAGTCACTGCAGAGGGCAGACACCCCTAGCTCCATCAGCTTCAGGTAACCCTGAGTTGTAACCTGAGCTGGATACATTCCTGAGGGTGGGGGACACCTGCTCCCTTTGCCGTGACTGGCCTCAGACACCTGGACAGGGGAGGCTTAAAATTCCTATTGTTCTAAGCAATGTAATCATGACTGGGATGGGGCTAGAGACTCTGCCAGTCTACCTGGCAACCAGCGATGTATTTCAAATTGGTTGGCTGGCAGCCAACAACTGCTGGCTTTCATTGGATCAGGTAAATGAGGTTATAAGGTTTCTATAAGTAAAAAACTGCCCACGAGGTGGGGCAGCAGCCATGATGAGAACTCTCAGAGACACTGAATCATCTGAAACTCACTGTCGCTCTTGAAACTCATGGTCAATGAACTGTTTGTCTCCAGAGGAAATCTCCACCTGCCTGTGGATAATATTTGTGAGTAAGCTACTTGAGATCTAACTAGACATATAGCTTGCAGTAGCACAGATGTGTAATCAAAGGCTGCCATGCCACTGTTTGCTCTAAGGTATTTCTCTGATATTGCTCTATCCTGTACCCAATTCCAAACCTACTCCTTGTAACCAGTAAAGTTCTCCTTTGTACCTAGCTTGGGAGACTTATTGGTAGAGAGATTAGATTATGCTTTGGGATCCCCTTGGTTTGGCTAAGGGAGACCACTATTTGTGCTTCAGACTGAGGGAAGCACCCCAAGTCCTTGCAGTGGGTCAGGTACCTTCAAAGACTACTAGAAGTGTGTTTCCCAGGGGGCACAGGGCCAAGATCAATCCAGATCCTGGGTGGTGGTGGCATTATCCCCAGGCTTGCAGGTGTGCTCCAGGAAGGGGGTTGGCTGGACAGGGGGTGCCCCAGGGAGGCACTTGAAGCCTGGACGGTGGTCAGGTGTAGTGAGGTGGTTGGCTCAATGCAGGAGCGCTTCCTACTGGCCTGCCAGACGTGGTGGTAGGGGTGGGATCTGACAACCTGCTGTCTTGAAGGCATAATTTGGGGAAGGAAATACTGAAAACCCTTGAGCAAACATTCTCTAATTTGGTATCAGGTCAACTGGACAGTGTAACTAGCTAGGATGGCTGATGAGTATGATTATATGACTCTGGCTGACTTTATAGACATTAGGGCTGGAAGGGACCTCGGAAGATTATCAAGTCCAGCCCCCTGCCCCAGGAGCAGGAAGTCAGCTAGGGTCAAAGGATGCCATCAAGGTAAGCATCCAAATGTTTCTTAAAAGAGTCCAGGGTAGGTGCTTGCACAACATCTGAAGGAAGTCTATTCCAGGCCTTGTGGGCTCAGACAGTAAAAAGTTTTTCCTTGCATCCTGCCTGAAATGGTCTTGGAGGAGTTTGTGACCATTTGACCTTGTCATTCCTTGGGGTGCTCTGGTAACCAGATGTTACCTCAGATATTGATGTACACCCCTATATACTTAAAGGCAGCCACTAGGTCACCCCTGAGCCTGCGCTTTTCCAGGCTAAAGAGTCCCATGTCTCTCAGCCTTTCATCATAAGGCCTATTTTCTTGTCCTCTGATCATGCACATGGCTCTCCCCTGGACTGTCTCAAGCTTTTCCACATCCTATTTGAACTGGATGCCCAGAACTGGATGCATTACTCCAGCTGCAGCCTCACCAAGGCCGAGTACAGTGGAAGGATGACATCCTGAGATTTGCTTAAGAAACATCTATGGATGCAAGCCAGACTTGAAAGAGGTGATGATTGAAAGAGGCCTTCCAATGAGGAAGCCTGTAAGCAGTGCTGATGAAATTGGCTTTAGATTTACTACATACATACCATATCATTAACTGTCATGTTGTACACTGTAATTCACTAATAAAAAATAACTGTTGTATTAAGCTCTTTGGCCTATATCCCTGAGCTTTCTAAGTCACTTGGGAAATTCCAAGGGCTTTTATTCTATAAGCAAGCTGCAGTGCTAAGTTATGATTAAAAAAAAGTATTGGTAGTAGTAGTAGGCAACTGTCTGTCTCACAAGACAATAGAATTGTGCTGAGTTAGGAGGCATCGGCATGCTGAACATGTGAGTTTGGCTATAGAGCCCAATTTCTGAACGATGTCTCTTTTGCACTTATCACATTTGAAGTTGGTGTGGGATTCTTTCTTCTGCATGTTGGGTTCTTCTTTCCTCCTGAGGGTACAGACGAAAGTGCAGCCCCCTGCTGTAACTCAGAACGATTTCTGCAAAGCGTTTTGAGTTACAACATTACCCCAGATGAGGGATTTTCAACCTTTTTTAATAAGTATACTCTCTATGGCTGAACGCAAACGGGGAGAGGGAGGGGTGGCATGAGGCTGGATGCAGAGTGGAGTGGGGGGTGGACAGCTGGACGTGGAACAGCAGCAGCATGGGTTGGTGGATGGTGGCCACCACCAAATGCAAATTCCACCCCACTGCGTCCAACTGGCCGGGCAATGCCTTTGCGGCCCGCAGAGGGGCACTGCTGCTCTTGCCCTGCCCCAGCCCTGCTCCTGGAAGGTGGTGGCACAGGGTGGTGGGTGGCGATGTTCCATCCCTGCCCTTCTGTATGTACCCCTAGGGCCTTCCCAACTACTCCCAGGGGTATATGTACCCCCGCTTGACAACCCCTGTTCCAGACCAAAGAGAAGTTCACTTTTGGTTCCAGGGGAGAGGGGAATTCTACAACCAGGTTCCCTTTGCAATGGTGGTTCTCTGCCACTGCACACTGTTTTCAGAATGTGAGGCAGGAAAGGCAGCAGAGGGAGCTCATTCTTGGGGTTCCCCAGCTGGTGCTGAAGGGTAGGGTGGGTTTATTGGAGCCCCCACCTTGATGGGGGAGGGGTCCAATACACCTGTCCTACTCAGCATTCAGGGCTGAAAACCACCAGACTGAACTCCCTCTGCTCTGTTTCTTCGCTCCCATTCTGCAAACAGCAACAGGTTGGGAGCTCCGCAGAGACAAGTTACAAAAGACACTACTTTTTAAAATGTAGTTAGATGATACCTCATGCAATAAAGGGTCAGATTTTCGCCTAGTTGGCTGTGTTTAAAGCTGTCTGCAGCTGTGCACTTGTTTGGTCATGATTATAGACCGGGGTGGGCAATTATTTTGGGCGGAGGGTCACTTACCCAGTTTTGGCAAGCTGTCAAGGGCTGCATGTGTAGCCCCGCCCTTTGACAGGTGCCCTGCCCCCTGGTCACCATCTTGGAATCAATGTCCCAATGTCTTGGTACCAATGTACCAGGGCCAGTACCGGTAGGGCCCAGAGTGGGGCACAGGCTGGCAAGGGTCTGTGGAGCTGGGTTGGGCTGCACCAGCAGGGAGGAGGGAGTTGGCCCAGCTCCATAGAGCTCCTGCCAGCTGGGAACCTGCACTCTGGGCCACCCTGCTCTGGGCCCCACTGGCACTGGTGGGCCCCATGCTCTCACTGGCTCCCAGCGTGCTCACACCCAGTGCCTCCCAGCCCCGCGACGCAGGTGGGGGGCAGCATTCAGCCCTGATCTCCTGCTCACCAGCAGGGAAGAAGTTGGTGCTGAGCTTGGGAAAAAGTGGCTCCTCACCCACCCTGTGGCCGGCACTCCCTGTTGCAGGTGCTCACAGCCCATGTGAGACTGTCTGGAGTAGGCACAGGCAGCCCCAGGTAGGCTACAAGCGGCTGCAGCACAGGATGCTGGCCATGGGGCGGGTGAGGGGCCACTGTTCCCTGTGCTCTGCACCATCTTGTAACCCGCCCCACTGCCAGCTTGGCAGTGGGGCCGGGTTACAAGATGGTGCTGAGTGCAGGGTGGTAGGGAGAAAGCAGCCCCTGCCTGCCCCATGCCTGGTGGCCTGCATTGCAGCCATTCGCAGCCTGCCTGGAGCTTCCTGTGCCTGGTCTGGACAACCTCGGGTGGGTTGCAAGTGCCTGCAGCACGTGGGCGCCAGCCATGGGGCAGGCAAGGGACCATTTTTCTCCATGCAGGGAAGGAGCCCAGGGAAAAGCTGAGCGCGGGGGGGGGAAGTGGTCCTTCCCATGCCCCATGGCAGGTGCCCCACGCTGCAGGCACTTGCAGCCCAGGTGGGGCTGTTCAGAGAGGGCACAGGCAGCCCCATGCGGGCTGCAAGCAGCTGCAGCACGGAGCAATGGGCATGGGTGGGGAGAGGCTGCTTGCCCGTGCTACACTTCTTCCCTGCCTGGGGTTCCCCCCTGCTTACATGAGCTTCCCATGCAGGGCAGCTACATGCTCCCAGCCCAGAAACCCTGGCTGGGGCTTCTGGCCAGGGGACAGGGCTGGGCAGGCTCCACTGATGTGGGAGTCTGCCAGGCTTCCCCTGGGTCCTACTGCCCTTGGTTCCTGTCATGGAGAAAAGCTGCATGGAGAAAAGCTTCCCTGCAGGTATAAAGCTGGTACATTGGTCCTGTCATTTTTGACAGGAACCAAGAGCGGAGAAATATTAAATTTTCTACATTTTTGGGGGGTCGGATAGAATGGCCTCATGGGCTGGATTCGGCCTGCAGGCCATATTTAGCCAGCCCTTGCTACAGACTGCTTTCTATGGCCAGATTGGGCAAAAATTGTCACTTCTGTCTGCGCCTTCAAGGAGAGTTTGTTTGTCTCTGAAGAGCTTGATGATATTTCCACTGTTCAGGATCTAAATAAGGCTATAGAAAATCTGACCACTGGCAAGAGCCCTGGGAAGGATGGCATTCCTGTGGAAGTGTTCAAGTGAGGGAAACGTGTGCTCTTCCCCACCTATATGAGCTTCCTACTCATTGCTGGATAGTAGGGACAGTGTCACAAGATATGCGAGATGTCAGTATGGTCATTCTATATGTATATGTACTTGTGGCAAAGTGGGGCTCCCCAACTAGCCACAGTGTTAGTTTCCCCACCTGCCTTTGAGCACACCACCCACCTGTCTCTCCTGCCATGCCTTGTTGTTAATTAATTAGGATATTAAGACAGGAGGCTGCCCATTCTGGCCCTGATGCCAGGGGGTGCTATCTGTGGCTCCGTTCCTCCCCTGTGCTGCAGCCCAAGCCTTGCAGATGGCATCCAGATGACAGTGCTCCCGGCTTACAGCTGGACCAAGCTTAGGCCTTGTTGTCTCACACATTCATACTGCCCTTTTCTCACTAGGGCCTCACATACTCCACCCCCTCTCACAGGGTCTTTCACATATCGACAGCTCATACTGCCTTGCTCTCTCTTGGAGTGCGCCCCTTAGGCCATAGGCTTTACCTAGTTCATACCTTGGGTGACAGATGTACTATAGGTTGCCAACCCCATCTTAAGGGACAAAAATAGCAAAACTAACTCTTGAGCCTCCAATATGACATCCTTCAGTACTTGTGCATGTCTTTTGCTAAGGGAAAAACTAAGGGATCTGGGACTGTTCAGCCTGGGGAAGAGAAGACTTCAGCCGCATGCTGCTCCGGATGGGACTAACCCAGCCGAGTCAGCACCGACCAGGAATTATAAGAAAGAAGGTCAAGAAATCTTAAATGCCTGTGATTTAACCACACAGTGCCATGTGTGAGATGCATGGAGAGGAAACCACATGCTGAATAATCAAACAAGCACGGGTGCCAAAAACTTGGAGCAGATGTTTAACTTCCGTGGCTGCCTGAAAACTGGAAATGTAGACAAGAAAATAGACATTATCCAACACTTGGGCAAATAAGCAGAATTTTCTGCTACTGTAACCATTTTTCTACTCATGTCTGTTAAAGAAAAACATAAACTCAGTGAATGATTCCAGTGATGAGACCAATTGCACTTTATATTTACCAGGCAAAGGCTTTTCTGCTGGCATGCTAATGGCTTACTCAGTGGAGATAAACATTGAAACAGTAAACTGAGTGCTCTGTTATCTGTATGGTACTTAGTAGTCACTGTCGTATCTGTAAAATTTGCAATAATGGATATATCCTCATAATATCCATGCAAAATAGAATGTTATCCTCATTTTTCTGAGAGGGACCTGAGACAAGACAGTTTAAGACCAAGTTTGTATAGAAAGTCTGCTGCTGAGTCAAGAATTTAACTCACTTCTCCTGTGTCCTAATCCATTCTTTCAACCACAAGACCATCCTTCCCTCTGTGTGGCAACCAAACAGACCTGATGGAACAGGCAGATGTTCTTGAAAACAAGCAATGCACTTCCTGTGTCTATAGTGAAAAGATGAATTTTGCTCTGGTATATAACAGAAAAGTAAGAGTGACATTTTAGCTGTTTCTCAGAACAAAAAACCTGTTTGAGGTCTGAGAATTATATATATTAGGGGTACACCAATAAAGTTTTTTTCTGGCTGATACTGATGGCTGATTATTAACCAGCCATGTTGGCCAGTACCAATCTGATAGTGAATATGCAGCCCGGCAGCTTGGAGAACAGGATCTGGCTGCTAAGTCTGTTGCGAGGAGGGAAGGGGTATGTGGGGGAAAGGAAGATTGAGGCCCCCATGGTGAGGGAGGGTCAGGGACAGGAGTAGACACTGCCCAGCTGGGATGGAGCCCTGGGTGGCTCACTGGGGGGCAGCTCCCACCACTGTGCGTACCCTCGGGCGAGGCATGGGGAGCACATGCCCCCTGGATTTGTTCATGGAGCTAGGGCAGGCTGCCCTCTGCAGGCTCAGGGCTGGGGGCTATCCTGGCTTCTTCCTGGTGGGGGGCCAAGCTGGGGCTGTGCTCAGAGTGGGTGGGGGCAGGGTGAGCAGAGGTGATGCTGGGAGGCGGGGGCTACAGTGTGTGCTACAGCCACCCCAAACTTTGTCATAGCTCCCCCTCCCAGTGTCACCACTGCCTGCCCCATCCCCCTCATCCCCACCCAGAGTTCAGCCCTGGCCCAGACCCCTGCCAGGAAGAAGCTGGCGTAGTCCCTGGCTCCGAGCCCAGAGTGGGCAGCCTACCCTTGCCCCTGCACACAAATGTGGGAGGCACATGCCCACCATGTGTCCCTGGGGGCATGTGTGTGCAACAGCAGGGAGTCACCCCCCCGTTTCTGCCCCCTTGTGCCCCAGATGAGCCACCTGCAGCTCTGTTCTGTGCCCTGCCCCACCCCATCCTGGCTGTGCACTGTCTGCCCCTGCCTCTTCCGTTCCCCACACCCCTTTCCCCCACAGACTTACTGGCCGGATGCTGCTCTCCAAACTGCCAGGCTGCATTCCTGGCCACATGCATGCTGCATCTGTGCACATGCACGTGGCATTTATTGGTGACATTATCAGCCAAACCACATCAGCCAAAAAAAGCTGATTGCCAATAACATCAGTTTTCCTTTTATTGGTGCTGATATGATATGATCTGATATATTGGTGTATCTCTGTGACAGGGTGACTGAAGCACGAACACAAGTGTTAGAACAAAGAAAAGAAACTTACTGGAAGATGCTGAGGAAACCACAGTGAGCCAAGGAGGAAAAGATGCTGCACCCTGACTAATTAAGGGAACCAGCAGGGCCTGTGGCAGTTCAAAGGCTGCTGCAGCAAACCCAGCTGCCTCCGTTCTGTCGCACCTTGAGAGCCTTAATTTCCACAGACTCCTAGGGCGAGAACGAACACTCTCTAACTAATTTCTTTTTCCCGCACTAGGCTTTGATTTCCC
>JAGPOW010000261.1:87069087-87083211 GCA_030014935.1 Caiman crocodilus
GCTGGCTTCAGGCATTACTACAAGGGGTTTGATTTCACTACGAGGGTTTGGCTTCTTAGGTGGTGTCATGAGTCACCGCCTACAATGCAATCTGCACACGTTCGAGCCCAGGATAGGTAAAATGACACTGCCAAAGAAAAAGAATAGAGCTGCTCCAAAAAGTTAAAGGGGAGATAGCTGGGTCAGAAAGGCAGTGAATCACATGCTGCCATAGCGAGCTCAGCCGGCCAGGAGGGGACATCTAAGAGGACGCTGAGAGAGTGTCTGAGGTTGAATGGAAGAAAAGGGGACCAGGGAGAAGACAGAGAAGGTGGTGAGAACTGACGAGAGGAGGAACCGACCCTGGGGCTTGGAGGAAAGCTCCGGTCCCCAACTTACCTGGTGAGGAGACTGCTTCATTGGTGAGTTCAGTCCTGAGGAGTGAAGATAACCTCTTTGGAATCCTAGAGGAGAAAAGAGATATGGATGAGATTACACTACAGGGAGGGTTAAGTCTGTCCAACCTTGAAGGTTATGGGCAGAATTAGAACTAAGAAGTAACTGCCTTGGGACCAGTGCAAGCAAAAATGGGACAAGCAGCTGACTTAGAGGAGGACCCCTTGACAGAGGAGTCCATAAGACTGATACTGGAGCTCTCAGTTTCATAGGCAAGTAATAACACACCTGGAAAGTTCACTGATGTGCTTAGGGCAAGGTACGGGAAGGGTGGATCCCTACAAAGATAAGCCCATCTCTTGAGCCCTTTAACTGATCCTTTTGTCTGCCCAAACTGTTTTGGCACCTCGCTGTCTAACATCAAGGCATGGCAGGAAATTTTTCCTAGCGACAGAACACAACCAATTGCAGCAGAGAGACAACTCACTTCTAGGTGGCATACCATCAATCTCTCACAACCTCTAATTTATATGTTGTCTTACTATGGAAGATTTGGCTCCCACCATCACAGCTTTGCTGGGGTAATATACAGACCTATTCAAAAGATAGCAAAAATTACTAATAATACTGTATACTGAAGGGCGCTAAAGAAAGATGTGCAGTGTATCATGCATAACCGTGACTGTAGCATTGGGGCTTTTATAGACAGTTCACTTAAGGTTCTGGACAAATTTACGGTTGAAATGCTCTGTATTCTGGAGACCATTGAATATAGGTGCCATGCAAACTTTACTCCTCTGGGAGCACTTCATAATAATAGTGAAGGTGTCCAATGGCACTGTTCTTCAGCTGGGGATGGGAGAGCAGGAATCACTGCATGCATCTTGCTGTCTGTTCTCCAAAGATTCACAAGCTGAGTGCCCAGGAGTGAGCTCACTTGCTATACAACCTGTTCTCTCCCACCACTCCATTGTGGGTAGAGGGGGAAGTGATACACTGTGGGATGCCAAAGGACCACTGGAGCATGCAGGCATTTCAGGAAGCATTTGGGCTATTTTTCAAGTGTTTCTTTGGCTGTATGTGTATACACTCACTGTTTGAACCACTTTAAAGATATTTGTATAGCTTCAAACAGCATGTACCCGTCAGGTTTTGAGTAGTTGCTCTCATGCCACTAGGGACTGGCTGTACCTATCCCGCCTCCAGTTTTCTTCGGGCACTATTGCTGTTATTGCATCATCTCTTCAGGGAGACCCCTGATACTCGCCTGCCACAACTAGTTGTTCTCTTCAAAAGTGAGAGGCTCCCTCAGAGTTGGGATTTTGCTGAGAGATGTCACCAGCAGATGTCCCTGGGGCTTCACCTCCCCTAAACCCTTTCCATGCACCAGCCAGTGATGTTCAGCTGGATGTTAGTCAGACTGTATACTTCGGTCATCAGGCCTGTTGCCATGATCTTGACGTGTGCTTCTAGTACAGCAACCTGAATGCAGTGTTGTATTAGCACACCACCTTGCCTGCAGAGATCCTATATTTTGGACCTGTTAAAGTGGGCCTGGGTTATGCCTGTCCCTGGGACTGGGACTAAGTCCCATGCCTGGGAACTGTATATTGATGGACCAGATTGTGGCCTGCTTGACTTCACATGTCCTAGCCTGGGGTCTCCGGAGGCCCCTCGATCCTCGGCTCCAGGGAAGAGTGATCGATTGCCTCCTGCCCTTAGTGCCAACTCAAAAGTATAAGAAAAGAATCAAGGTGCTGGGAAGGTACAGTGTTGTATCCCCACTCATGCGTCCTGTGTGTGCTGTGATGATCTGTCCCTTGGCATCCTTCCCAGTCTGGGCTCAGTTCACCCTCTGGGCTGTGGAGTGTATCCCTTTTCAGGGCCCTGTCCTGGGTCCCTCAAATGAGAGGCTCCAACCATGCCAGGGGGAGTTCCCAGCCAGTGGTGGACCGATGGAGGGGGTGAAGAGGGGGCCATGGCCCCTAGGCGTTGGCCTGGGGTGGGTGCTGGTTGGGCCCTTAAGAGTTCTTATCATGCAATGTGACCAGGGCTGGCCCGTCCCATCTGCAAAACCTGTGACTGCAGGGGGTCCTGCAGAGCTGATAGTGGCTGCTGCATTTGTTGTGTAACCTGCCCACCTGCCCCATGAGCTGGATGTTTAGTTACCTGTTCTGGCCAGGAATTCCAGCCACCACCTATCCCCCTGCATTCAGTTTGCCAGAACTTTAATTTCCTTCCCAGATGAAACAGGTAACCAAATAGGGCTGGGGCAGGAGACTTTAAGTATTGCTATGAGAAGGACAGGGGTGGGTTGCAAATGTAAGCATTGACCCCCAGGTGCCAGAGACCCATGGTACATCACTGTGCCCAGCTGCCTCTCAGCTGGTGTACCCCCAGCATTCTGTCTGCCTCTGGCTCTTACTGGATCTGCCCGGGGTCCCTTGATGATGTCACTGCCTTGAGCTGGTCCTGACTGTATAAACAAGTGGCTTGTGAGCTACCTGGGCAGTTTGTCTGTCTGTGTTTGCTCTCTGTTCAGAAGGCCTGCCAGGGGTATTTCCCCCTTGCGGGGTTATTAGGGGTTTTTTCCTGGTGCCACGGGGCTTCTCTGCTGTGGCCCTGGTGCCAGAGAAGGGGTCTCCACCTCTTTTCCCCCATAACCCTGGGACACAGCACATCTGTGCAGGGCCTAATAAACTGTAGTGCTTAATATAAGGAGACGTAAGTAAATCCCCTTCATATCAGGGGATGTAACAAAAAAGCCACAAAATAATTATACGTTCATTGAATGCATTCCCACCTAGATTTCTATGATTGTCCTTGGGTTACAAGGAACTGAATATCAGGATTAAGAAACAGCATTGTTATGTGACAGCTAGATTTGAAATCCTGCACGAGAAGAAAGGTACCCTTTTGTTTTAGCATTTTGTATGTATCAAATGGGATTTGGCAAATACCCTTTGCCCTGGAGAATACACAACTACACATCTAAGAGGCCTGTAGGTAGGTACTGTTTCTAGTGTGTGTGTGTGTGTGTGTGTGTGTGTGTGTGTGTGTGTGTGTACACACAAGATGCTGACTGTGCAGTAGCCAAATTACCAGTAGTGTGTCGCGGCACAAACAGTAAGGTTTATTATTATTAAGCTACTGTGCACTTAAAAGGTGTTTGCCAGCACAACTGTACAGTAGCTCTGGTTACTGCGCCTTTATTTAGTACTTTGATTATACAGATACTAAATAAAGGCACAGTAACCACTGCACAGTAGTATCTTGTATAGATATGCCTTGTCAGAATTTTTCTGTACCTGTGTATTCCAGTTACTCCTGTACATCACAGATAGGCAAGATGGCATAATGTCATTTACTTTGCAAGATCACAATATCAGGCTTGTGCAAGTTCTGCAGATCACTTGGGATGATGAGTAGAGCACAGTGTGAATTCCAGAGAAAACAGAACTCTCATTTGGAGGGGAATCTTTTAAAGTTTAAAGTTGGCCGAGAGGGATGGGGGAAAGAGAGATGTGAATAGCTTACAGTTGTATGCAAACATGTAAGAAAATACTTGGCAGTAAAATAATTTTTTATGACAAGATCATAGTACACACGTGAAATAATCTATTTTCATTCACAGAAGACCATATGAGAGAAAAACCTAAACTTCTAGAAAGAAAACAAATCCTTGTTAAATGATGTGTTCTTTTGGAAGCAGATATAGGGCTAAGATGCCTGAATGTAGGTTCTCCTTGGTAACAGCTAGTTCATCATAAGAGATCAGGCTGCTCTTAGCTTCACAAGTCAGATGAAAAGGGGAAGATAGGTCCAAGGGCAGGTCTTGAATTTCCTCCATTTATTTGTACTGTGCTGCTTTATGCTGATTTGACTCACCTGTGAACTGAAGTAGTTTGAAGGCAGCAAAAGCTTTGTCTCCTTCCGATTAACTTCCGCCTGTCAGTAAATGACTGCATTCCCTCTCGGATGCAGCAGTCAGAAAATTTAGGTTGAATACTAGGGACACTCCTGAACCCATGGTACCTGGAGGATGATAAATTATCCTTACAGATGATCCTTCAGGACCAGCAAGTAAAATATGCTTGTTTGTGAATAGCAAAAGGCTGAATTTTAAAGCTTTCATAAATTTAGTGGATACAGCGATCCTTGGGTGAAAAACAGTGATTGAGTGTAGTTTGTCTAGCCTACTCTTAAAAACCTCCAAGGATGGAGATTTCGCCACCTCTCTGAGTAAACCTGATTCAGTCTTTTACTACTCTCCTCATGAGAGAGTTTTTCCTGATATTTAACCTAAACTTCCATTGCTGCAACTTGAGACCATTGATTCTTGTTTTGTCTGCCATGCTCTCCCCTGCTGCCTCCCTTACGGTGCCAAGCTGCCGACTAGCACCCTCCAATTCTTGCCTGCCATGACTTTGATCTAGTATCTATTTTATAGGGAGGCTGCCTTTCATCCTCTTGTCCACGGTTTTCTTGTTATCACTAGTTCCTCTCCTGTATTGGGTGTTCTGTACACCCTAGCCTTATAGGCTATGTGTGGCTCCAACCACCCTTGTACCACACCCCAAGCTTTGCAGATGTAACTAACGTTGTTCGGTCTTGCTCTCCGCGGCCCTCTCTGGTGCTCGGGCTCTCTGCGGCCCTTTCTGGTGCTTGGGCTCTCCGCGGCCCTCTCAGGCTCTCCACGGCCCTCTCTTGTGCTCGGGCTCTCTGGGCCCTCTCTCGCTCTTCACGGCCCTCTCTGGCACTCGGGCTTTCTGCGGCCCTCTCTCGCTCTCCTCAGCCTTCTCTGGTGCTCAGGCTCTCTGCGGCCCTGTCTCGCTCTGTGTCCTCTCTGGCACCCGACAACTGCGGCACCCTCTCACTGGGGCTTCTCGCTTCCCTCACTCTCTCTGGGGCTTCTCACGTGCCTCCTTTCTGGGGCTGGGGTCAGTGTACCCCGAATGCTGCGCCCTCATTGGCACTGGGGTCCCCACACTGCTGTGAGTCCCCTATGAGTCCTCCTCCATCCCCTCTTAGCCTCACCCAGACCATCAGTCACAAACAGCAAACGAAACACAAGCCCCTGGGCTACAACACAAACTCCAGCTGTCCGGCTATAACATTAATCCAGTCACCCCTAGGGTGCTCCATCCTTTACCAGTCTCAATGGCTGATGCATTCAGGGCTCTTCCCTTTGCTCACTCCGGCAGGGCTCCTTCCTCCTTGACTGCCAGCAGGGAACTGCCTCTCCTGGCCTGCCTGTGATTTTTATAGGAGCCAGGCCCTGCCCCTTCTTGTCAGCTGGCTAGGCAGGTGTGGGTCATTAGTTCCCTCTAGTTGCCTCAGCAACTAGCACCTGAGGAGTTATCCTGGCTCTCCAAGTAGCAGGCACCTTAGTGCCCTGCTACACTGTAATCTGCCACCACTGAGAACAGTCTAGCTCCATCCTCTTTGTAACCATCCCTCAGGTAGTTACCCAGTTCCTTCAGCCTCTCCTCATAAGTCATATCCCCCAGCCCCTGAACTATTTTGATTGCCCTCTGCTGGACTTCTTCCAACTTGTCCACATGCTTTCTGGCGGGGGGAACCTGGACACACCAGTGACCTTACCATTGCTGAATAGAGGGAAATAATCACTTCCCTTGATCTGCTGGCAACATTCCTACTAATACAGCCCAATATGCCATTAGCCTTCTTCACAACAAGGGCACACTGCTGGCTCATATTCAGCTTACTGTCCACTGTAACCCCTGAGTCCTTTTCTGCAGAGTTGCTGCTTAGCCAGTCTATCCCCAGCCTGTACTGGTGCATGGGATTGTACCATCCTAAGTGAAGGATTTTGCATTTGTCCTTGTTGAACCTCATGAGATTTCTTTTGGCCCAGTCCTTCAATTTGTGAAGGTCTCTCTGAATCTTAGCCCTACCTTCCAGCATAGCTATTACTCCCCAAGACTGGCGTCATCTGTAAACTTGCTGAGGGAAAACTCTATCCCATCTTTCAGGCTGTTGATGAAGACATTGAACAAAACTGGCCCCAGGCCCAACCCCTGGGGTACTCCACTTGACACTGGCTCTCAGCTAGACATTGAGCCATTCATAACTACCCTCTGAGCCTAATAATCCAGCCATTTTTCTATCTGCCTTACAGTCTGTTCATCCAACCTATATTTCCTTAGCTTGCTTGTGAGAACGTTGTGGGAGACTGTATCAAAAGCGTAACTCAAGTCCAGGTATATAGTGTCCACTGTTCTTCCTACATCCACAGAACCAGTCATCTCATCATAGAAGGCAGTTGGGTTGGTCAGGTATGACTTGCCCTTGGTGAATCCATGCTGACTGTTCCAAATATTCCTCATGCTGCTTACACTTTGAGGGTGGATTAGTAAGACATGAGAAAAAATTGCAAAGCTGTCTGTTGCTGATCATCTGAATAATTAAAATGTTAGAGCTGGTAGCAGGCATGGAAGATCTGTTTTTTTATTTATTTTACTAATCGATATTAGGAGGTGTAGCAGCTGCATCAGGGGAAGGTAGCACTATTCCTGTCCCTAACCTCAGTGCTGTTTGGTCAGGCATAGTCATTTTTTGCAAGGAGCCAAGGTATAGAGTGAGTGGCTCAAGACTGTGTCAGAACTTGAGTTGGAACCAGCATATCCACTTGAGAACTTCCTTTGACCATAGTTTATGATAGTTTTCTGGAAAAGTCTGAAAGTGCTTTCTGATGTGACACAGTCAGCTGCCCATATTGCATTGTGGTTGGTATCTACATAGTTAGAACTAGTGTGAATTTTCATATGCCGGAGGCCATAAAAATTCTCCCACAGTTTAATGGGGGGTTGTAGTAAAAGCTATATACCAAAGATGAAAGTACAGCCAAATTCTACTGTGGAAAGAATAAATATTTTAATGTGCAGAAGTGAAACTGCCAAGTCAACTGCCCATCTGTATTATACAGCAGCATCTGGTAGAGTTACCAGAACTAAATGTCTTTCAGCATTTTGATATTTCTAAAGGCTTACTTTTTCATACCTGTTCAGACTCTGTCCTTCCCTGGTGCCTTATCCACATGCAGAAAGAGAGATTTTTAAAAATTAAAGAATAGTTTTAAATTATAGAGTCTTTCTTTTTTTCAATTTCAGACATTTTTAATGTTTGCTTTGCTTAAGGAAAAACTTTAGTATAACTGGATGGACTTTTTGGTTTATAAAGAAGCCAATATTTTACCTCAGTTATACTGGTGAAAGGAGCTGAACTAGTACAAGGAGAAAATTTTTTTTGGCAGTATAGTGTGGACTAATGCCTATTTTATTTTTCAGCTGTACTGAACCAAGGTATCTGTCTAATGGCATGAATATGGGAGTGGAAATCAGGAACTGTTTGTGTGCATTACAGCTTTCACACTGATTTAAAAGGGAATGGGATTGGGATTTAAGTCAGTGAGGGTGCTGTCACTGGCTCCAATAGGGCAGCAGTTGTGCTTGATCTGTGATCTTTAGATAAATTGCTCCTTCTTGTGTCTGGATTTCATTAAATTAGGTGAATCCTTGCTTGCCTCAAGAGGGAGTTATGAACGTTCACTTATAGGCCAGATTTTCCAGTCACATGGTACACACAGGTGTATTTTGATCTCTTTCTGCCAACTTGTCCTGTCTCACTTCCAAAATATGCTTTATTCTGCAGAAAGGCAGGTAAAAGTATTGCTTCCTTTCCATTAGCTTTTGAATGGGGTGGACAGCCTTAGTTTCTTTGAGCAAAAACAGCAACACTACAGTAATAGAGACTGCTTAGGGAAGGAGTATCAAACATATGGCCTAAGGCTTGAATCCGGCCTGCAAAACCACTAAATAGCCTAGTTGGCAGATGGCACTTGCCGGGCTACTGGAGTTTGGGAAGCAATGGGGTGGGGTCTGTCACAGAATTTATGTCCCCGATGGACACAGACTTTGGCAAGGGTGAGCAAGGGTTGTGCATTGGCTTGCCCTGCCACCACCAGTACCAGGGACTGATCAGGCAGACCAGCCTGGTTCAAGTACCTTAGCAGCCACACCTGCATTAAACCCTTAGCTGACAAACTCTGCCCCAGTTAGAAACAAGTGAGCTTCTTGATTGGCTGCTGGGAGCGCTGCCTATCCATCTGAGTCTGTGGGTTTCCAGGCCACTCGGCAGTCCTGATTTAGTCTGTTGTGGCAAGCCTCCTGTGCTCAAGCTCTCTGGTTTTCCTGGCTCCTGACCCTGGCCAAGCTTCTCCTTGGACTTCAAGATTTGGAATTCACCTGTAGATCTGAGTTCTGCTTCTTGACCACTGGCTTTGGCTCTGTGTTTGGATTTCAACCTGTGGGGTGTCCCCTCCAGACTTGGTAACATGGCTTCTAACTTTTTGGATTCTGACCTTGGCTTGTATTGTAGATACTGCTTCAGTGTCTCCCTCCAGGTCTGCTAATTAGCCAGAACTGGCCCTCATCCCTCCCTCAGAGACCCAATTCCTGTGCTAGACTGCCCACAACCTAGTCCCATAACAACCAGCCCTGGTCCTAGCCCAACAAATCCAATCAAGGAGAAGCTCCCCATGATCCAGATCTGGCCTGGGACGTGGGTGCATTTGACACCCCTGAACTAGGGGATACTTAGAAGCAACAGACCACTTGGTGTATTAGCCATACTCACCTTCTGGCCGGCATAGCCTACCTCTAAGACTCTGGCTTGTTGAAAAACATGTTGACACTACACTAGATTAAGGTGCTTTCTTTCATTGAACACCTTTTCCAGGGAACATCAGCGCTGTTCCTAATTATGCGATTTGACTCGTGTAAACAATGAAGCAAATTCGGCTGACTTCTCTGGATTTTGATCAGACCTTGTATTTGATTGCTTGTTTGTAAAGGTTTGGAAGTATAAAGTGCTCTGTCACTTCCAAGCACTGCTGAAAACTATGTGGAAAAATACCAGCTGAGCACATATTTTAGCTGCTTTTCATAATCATTCCTATGTGTTAGTACTTAAGAGTTCTCTGGGTTTGATGTTTAATTTCTTTTGAGATGGAATCTGCTGGATTGAAGGATTAGGGCTTGAATCTACCCCCCAGTTAGATTCCAACATCCATAACAAGACATCAGTATTGAATTTGTCTCTGCGAATCTTCTTTTGGCTACAAAGACCTATTATAAGCTGGAAAGATACTTATAATATATAAAGTGATACAAAAACATACATTATGGTTTCAATCCTGGCTGCATTCCGCATGATAGCAAACATTCCTTTGACATCAGAGCCAGGACTTCTCTCTCTCTTTCCAGGACATTGACTCCTTTAGGATTCTCTATCAAGACTTTTGTATGGAGTGAAGTAATAACTGTGTTTTAAAATTGAAATGGGAAGGTAGTCATACAATCTTTTGTGGCTCCAAAGCATGCTGTTTTTCTGAACATGTTTGTTCTTAGTGTTTAGTTTCCACATGTGAAATTTCATATGGTATTCTTGTTTATTTACATTGCCAAAACTCCAGAACCGTAAAATGTGTGCCACATAATTTATTGTAATAGAATATTACATATGTAACAAACCCATATGTTAACATTACACAGAAAGATACTGTATAGCCCAGAATAAAGCAGCTGCTCTTGCATCCTGCATGACTGTAGGACTGCTGTTTTAGTGATCACTCATAACGTGTAGATATAATTTGTGAATTTGATACTTATTCCAGTTCAGATGTAAAAATAAATTAAATTCTTTGTGGCAAGGACAGTTTGTAAAATGTCTGGTATATTAGGGTCCTGACCTGACTGAGATCTCTGGAAATTACAGTCAGTAGTGCCTCAATATGAGGGTGACAGTGTCCCAGTGAATAAGGAAGTCATTGGTGAACTGAGACATTGCTATAGTAAGAAGATTGCACCAGGCTCTTGTCACCCCTAAGCAAATGAGCTGTTCTGCCAAACTCCTAGGACTATTTATGTGGTTTAACGTTTGCAGGATTGAGACCGAGGTTTGTAAAAAGTTACAAATGACACGCACATTTATGCTAAAGAGAAAGGCTGCCTATGCTTCCTTTATTTTTTCCTGACTAGGTATAGACATTTGGCATTGTGACTGATTTGTTCCTGGCTCTGTGGGATCAGGGTTTTGAAGTTAAGATGAAAAGTTGGGAGGGTCAGAGTCAGAAACCAGTTGTATTTTGTATAAAATAAGAATTGGCCATATCTTTCTGCCCGCCTCATGAGATTTCCAAATCTATTTTACAGTCCAAATGGGGATGTAAGTAACCTTCTGAACTTCTGAGTGATTCTGCTACTGAACATTTAGAGATTCAGTTAACACTATTGAACTCTCTTCTAGTCCACCCTTTCTGTATAAGTACTTTTATACACATACTAGTGAATTGCCAGTCAAGAATGATGGGGGGGGCACTGCCACTCACCACCCTGCGCTGCTGCTGCTGCCTTCCAGGGGCGGGGGGAGAAGCTTGCCCTGCCATCCCCTCTGTCTCCCTCTGTCCAGTAGCGGACCTACATTTTTCGGGCCCTGAAGCTTGAACTGTTATGGGGGCCCCTTCACAACCAGCAACGAGGTCTGGGTAACCACTGTTATCTTCTTCAATGGGGTTGTTCCATGACATCACCACAAATTTTTAAAAAATTTAACCACTACATCTCAGATTTGGATTAAAATTGCTGTACTAGATTATCTCACATGTCAAAGTCACTGGTGTGAATAATAATTTTCTATGCCTTATAGTTTTCAAGTTATGGCGAGATGAATTATTATTTTTATTATTTTGTATTGAATTACACTATATTATTAATATTATTATTTTTTAAAAACCCCTTCTCATACAGTAGACCCAACATTTTTAAGCAATGTGGACTAGCTGCTGCCTCCAAGAAGCAGGGCAGGTGGGGAGGGGCCTGGCCCTCCCACTCTGTCCCTGTGTCATGGCAGCGCTCTGCCATCCTATTTCGTCCCTGCCCTGGTGACCTCACCCCTGCTCTGTCCCCTCTGTCCCTGCCTACGCTCCGCTGTCCTGCTCCGTCTCTGCCCCAGTGTCCTTGCTCCTCCCCACCCCACTCCATCCCCTCTGTTCTTGCTGTCATGACGGCACTCTGCTTTCCCAATCCATCCCTGTCCTGCTGGCCTCGCTTCCCTGCTCTGTCTCCACCATCATGGCTGTGCAACACTGTCGCACTCAGTCCCCGCCATCCCTTCACCCACCTCTGCCTCTACCCTGTGCTGCCGCTGCTGCTGCCTCCAAGTTTAAGAGTTCTAAGAGTTACACCTCCCCCAGCTGGCTCTGCATCTGGCCCCATGACACTCCTCCCCTAAAATAGAATCTATTTTAATTAAGTCCATTTAATACTTTGTCAGTAAACAACAGGTGCCTCTTTTTACTAGCTTCTTTGAAACAGCTGTACCTACTTTGGCCTCTGCAAGATTTGTTTAGCTTGGTATAGCTACTCTGTGTTTAGGAAAATGTGGACACCAAGTTATTTTATATGCAATAAACTATTCTGTAGGGTTTCCAAAGTGTCCTCTGTTAGATTCCATGAGCAAGCTGATTTTCCACTGTGGGGAGAGTGAGATGATGTCCTATTTGACACATTGAAAAATTATCCATATATTTTAAGGGAACTATGCATTTGTAAAGTTGGGTTCATGTTAATATATGAGAAGTGAAGAAAATCCAAGAGATTTGGTCAGAGGTAGGCAGGATTTGAATTACGGGGGAGCCTGGAGGGGCTAAACCCCCTCATAAGAGATGAAAGCACTCCCATAAGTGATGAGAACCCCCCAGCAGCCAGGCAGAAACTGCTGTTTAGCATGGGGGAAAAGCAGTCCTTCCCCATCATTGCTGCTGGGCACTTTTTGCTGCAGCTGCCTGGACCCCATGCCTGGGCTGCCCTGTGGCTTCTTTCTGCTGCTGCCTCAAACCCTCCCAAGAGTCAAAGTATAATTTGAACCCTGGAGGTAGGAGCTTGGAGCTCATGTAAAATGAGCTTCAGACTTGAGGACATTTCATCCCGCCAAAGACCCAATTTCATTCATTTGTGACTGCACTTGCACTTGCCACTGACAGAAATTATAGGAAATAATACAGAGGTGGCACCGGGTCACAGGGATCAGATCTAATTTTAAACACTGTGCAGGAAGCTGCTTACCCACAAAAGAGAAGTAGAGTACCTCTGGCCCAGTGGGAGTTTGTTTTTTTGAGGCACAGTTTAAGTCTGGAAAAATAATTAGGTTACTCAACATGGCCACAGGGGACTTCTTAAAAAGTTCTGGGTTGGCTTGCTTTTGAGATTTGTGCAGGGACATCTGATGGACTTGATAACTAAGACAAAATTTGGAAATAGCAGGAATGTTTGTTGCATCTATTGATTTGAATCTGCTGGGCTTATTTTAAATTGTGCTCTCTTTGAACTCTCTTTGAACAATTACATACTGCAGAGAAACAACTAAAGATTAAGGTCTGCAGAAATTGTCGGAGAAAAGATATTGGCAGGTTTTTAAAACATTGTTTAGGTAGCACCAGGAGCTTATTGCATATCTTGTTCTGCTTCATTTTGCAAACCTGAGAATTAGTAAAAATATATTAAATGGTTTAAAAAATTTGGACACAATAGAACTTATTGGATGAGTCTCATGATCAGCTCCAGAAAAATTAATGTAACTCTTTCCATTGACTTCTAATGGTTTGGATTGTAACCTGGGCTTTGATTGGTAGCATCCTGACCCATTACATGTATTGTTTAAAGAACTAGTTAATTGCACAATACATTTAGACATGATACACATGCAAAGTAATTATCACACAGTAAAAATGGCCAAGAAACCATAAAAATGGTTAACAAGCTGTAAATTTGTTACTTGAAAAAATGTAGAACATTTTTATAGTTGGTTTCTACCAAATTTTTATTTAAATGTTATGGTATGTCACATAGTGTCAATTTAAATAGAAAGAAGGATCAGGATTGGTTTCTTGTCTATCCTTCAGAGACCCTCTATAACTTTCTTGGGGCATATTTATGTTTTTTAGTATACCCAATGGAGTAGAAAAGAAGGGCAAACCAGAAAAAATACTTTTTTGGAACACTGGCCTTATCTTAATTGGCTAGAAGAGTTAATGTTGAGTAATACAAGGCATTTCTTTCCTCTGTCTTGCTCACTCTCATCTTCAGATTCTGGACTTGCTTACATTGCAATATTCCCAGTAATTATCTCTATATTCAAAAAGAAGATAAAGGTCTTCAAAGTTGTCAGAGAAAAAATACAGGCAGCTTTTTAGGTAATTGTTTGAATAGCATCAGGAGTGTAGCAGGGTGGTCTGACCCTTTTAGTGGTGCAGCCAGTCCTGTAGTAGGAACCCAGTTGTGAATGGTAATTGGACAGTTGAAAGCCCAAGGGGAGAGAACAGGGAGTTAGAGCTGGAGAATGGGGCTAGCAGGCAGACTCTACACAGAGGAATTTGCTTCTAGGAAGAGCTAGAGCTGAAGGGCCCTCCTGCTGCCTGAAGAAAGGCCAGAGGTTTTGTTTTGTTTGTTGTTTGGGCAAGGATCTTTGTTTTATGGACTGTTGTTTGAGTGGGCTGAGGGGCTCTTTTGGAGGACAAAGCCCACTAGTGCAGAACCAGGCATGCCAACCTGTTTCAATGACTATAAAATGACCTTCTATGACCAGGTGACCAAAGCCATGGATGCGGGGGTCCCTGTTGACGTAGTCTTTTTGGACTTCAGGAAGGCATTTGACACGGTCTCTCACCCC
>JAGPOW010000261.1:87083311-87145582 GCA_030014935.1 Caiman crocodilus
GAGTAGACTAGATAGGTACTTGGCTGGGGTCCTGTGACCCCAGCACTTGTTTCCTGCCATTGGCAGGGGGTCAGACTAGATGGCCTGCTCTAGGCCCCTAACTGACCCTAGTTACTGTGAATTACTATGAAAAAAAAAAAAAAGATTAAATTGGTTCTAGTAAGGAAACTAGGGTTCCCCACATAGCACCAACCACTGGGGTGCTTGCTCTTCTGGTGTTTTAGTACATTTAATTTCATAACAATAATACATCCAATGAGTATGTTCCCAGGGAATTATTGCATATCTCAGGTGGTTAAGATCTCTGTCTCTGGATTCATGCCTTATGAAAGGCACCTGGGGCATTCTATAAGCTCTGCAAAATGCACTTATTTATCTCATAATTAATAGAATCTTTCAATTTGTTATTTATTTTGAAAGCATACTTGCTCAAGCCACCCCTACAACAAATATATAAAGATTAATTTCCTTAGACTTAGCTTAGTGGAATACCTCTGGCTTTGAATGTGCAGGGTTTTTTGTTGGTTTTTTTAAGGCAGATAAATGGTCAGAACTTTTCCAGTGGTAGCTTAGCAATGTAAAAATAAATAGAGATGTGAGGTTCTAGACAAAGTGAATTTTAGAAATGCATAAGCATTAAATGAAGGACGGCTCCTCTCATGGTGACAGTAAAAAAGATAGTCTGTGAATTCCTTTCCTTTCTAAATATGTCAATTATTTCATTTGTCTGTAGAATATTTTTGTTGTTTAAAACATCATACTTACTGTTAATATTACCACTTACCTGATCACTGTATTTTTCCAATGTAACTTACTATTCTTCTTCTTTTCATTTACAGGATACTGGAGTTGGGAAATCTAGTATAGTTTGTCGATTTGTCCAGGACCATTTTGATCACAATATTAGCCCTACTATTGGGTAAGTACCTCTGTTGACCTCTGTTGTTATTGTTGTTGGGATTTTTTATCCTTGAAATTTTTTATTTTTACCCACATCATCATATTACCTGCATCTCAAGTCCCATCTTTTTCCAACTTTCAAGGCTTTTAATTTCTCCAGGTCCCTTATGGCTTCTCTCACTTCCTCTAATGCCTGTTCATGCTCTCCATACTCTACTTAACCGTCTCTGTTTTCTTTCATTGATGCTTTGGCTCATGTTACCCCTTATGTTTTAGAATGCCCTCCCAATTAACATTCATCAAGCATATTTTCTGTTCAGAAGTTCATGAACCATCGTGTTCCATGAAGCTGTTCTTCTCAATTCTATTTTGTCTTCCACTGTGCAGACTCATGTCCTTAGACTTGAAATTCATCAAGGCCAATGGTGATGTGTAGGAGGTGCATGGGGTACACCCCCTGAGAGCACCGGTGCACTCCCTGATAGCCACATTCACTGCTTCGTTGATAGGCGGTGGGGCAGGCTGGGACGTCAGTGCCCTCCCAGCAAGTGCCAGCTGATCATCGTGCTTGCTGCAGCTGCTTCTGGGAGCGACTGCAGTGATTGGCCGGTGCTTGGTCCCGGAAGCAGCTGCAGTCACTCCCAGAAGCAGCTGCAGTGAGCACAGTGATCAGCTGTCGTGAGATTGCCCAGAGGACCCCTCTCCTCTGGGACTGGTGACGGGGGGGCACATGCCCCCCCTGACTAAGGCAGCACCAGTTGCCCATTATTAAGATTGTGTATGTGTGCATCTGTTTGACTTGTTTTAACCTTCGTAAAGCTCTGTGTACCTGCACGGCAGCATATGAACATTGTAGAGCAGCATTTCTCAACCTGTGGGTCACAACCCAAAAGTGGGTCACAAGGATATTAGAAAGGGTGGCAAACAAACTTTAAAAATGGTTCAACAAACTTTAAAAATGGGTTCTGCTTTAAAGGAGAAAAATATAGGAAACTACAGTTTAAGCCTGTGAGGGATTGCTTGCCTATCCTCCCTTCTCCAAACACCATCCCCCTGCTCCACACACTGGGGGACTAGGGTTGGGGGACAGTGGGTTGGGAGTGAGGGGCACTGGGTTGGGACTCACCATCGATGTTTATAAATGGGTCCTGGTACAAAAAAAATGATGAGAGTTTGATCATGTTCTCTGGAGGAAGATGAGATGCATACCAATAAATGTTCTCTTTTTTATGGGCTAGAGTGACTAGGAAAACTATATTAAGTTAGAACGAATATCATTCAACTATCAGGCAAACAGGAATGAAGTTTGAGGCCAAACTCTGTTCCTAGTTGCACTGGCATAAAAATGAGATATTCCAGATTCTTTCTAGTGTAAAAGAAGATGTGAGCCTTATTCTCCTGTCTTAGGGCTCATGCTTCAAGTACAGATAAATAAATTAATTCCTCACTTCCAATTCTCTTTCTAACTTACCTAGTCTTTGTGGTGGCAGCCATCTTACATCAGCAGCCTCTTAGCTCCTTTTGCTCACATCAGTTTCATTTTATTTTTATCAAGAGCTTCCAATTCAAATGTTACCTTAGGCTGTGCAATTCTGCTTTAGTTGTCAAGATTAAATTTAGATTCAACATGTTCTGTTCTCATTGAAATCAATAGGAGTTGCACTCCAAGGCTAGGGACAGACATTACACATAAGCCCATTTAAGTGATCAGAAACTGGTTTAAAAACGTGTAACAGAACAGGTATTCAGGGCACATAAACCAGTTTCAAAATGGCAGAAACCAGTTTGAGATAAACCTGGTTGAATGTAGTATCAGACTTAACTGATTTGGCTCAGACTGGTTTAAGCAATGCCTGTCCCAGACCCCTTCCTGGTTTAACTTAAATTGGAGTCCCTCAGCATCCTGGCATGGTCTCTGCACTGGGCTCTCTGCTCCAGCAGAGCGGGTCTGGCCTCGCCCCTCTGCTCCCCAGCCAGAGCAGGGACAGACAAGGGCAGGGGTTTGACCAAAAAGGGGTTTAATTCCCCCACATCGTTGTCCCACTGGCAGGGACTCGAGCCTGGTCTGCCAGGCACTCGTCCCTCACTGCTGCAGTGGTGAACCAGCATGGTTCCTGAGGCAGAAGGGGCAGGAAGGGGACTACAGCCCCCCTCTATCCATGGGGGACCACAGCCTGGTCTCCCTGCCCTGACTGCTGCTGCCTCTGTTTGTTCCTTGCTTGGGTGGAATAAGCCTCTTTCACTGGATGCTGGGGGGACGGGGAATAACCCCCGTTCCTGCCCCTGCCTAAGGGGCCTCGCTGGCCTGTGAATAACCACAGCCCCACGCTGCAGTGACAAGGGGGCAGGGCCCTTGATAGAAGCAGCAACTCCTGTCATAATGCCGAGGAGTGCAAGCCCCTTCCCAGTGGGGAGGCCCTACTGCGGAGCAGGCATAGCTGAAGTGGACTGCACGCAGCAGCATTGGGGCCTGGAGAGGACCAGAGCCCTGTAAGCTGCCGCTGCACTCCACAGCAGCTTTCCTTGCCCTGCAGCATGGCTTGCTGCTGGGAAGAGGCTCGTGCTCATGAAAAACATGACAGGGGCTGCTGCCCCTGTCATGGTCATTTCCCCATCGTTTCTCCAGTGATGGCTGCCAGCTGGCAAGCCCGTCAGGGGGGTGGGGAGGGGCAGGAAGTGGAGTTATTTCCCCCTCTGCCCCTGGGGCACAACAATGGGGCCTGCCCACCCCGGCTGCTGCTGCCACCACCACTCACTCTTTGCCTGGAGCAAGCAGCGGAATAAGCCTCCAGAATAAGCAGGCTTATTCTGCTGCTTGCCCTGGGCACAGAGTGAGTGGCGGTGCCTGGGGTGGGCAGATGTCATTGCTGTATCCTGGGGGCAGAATGGGGAAGAACTCCATTCCCTCCCCACCAAGGGGCCCTACTGGTTGGCGTGTGGCTCCACCCCTACCCGGCTGCTGGAGCAGTGAGGGGGGAGTGACTATGACAGGGTCAGCAGCCCCTGTCATGGTTTTCTGCAGCTCTGCCCACCCCTCAGCAGGGTGTACCTGCAAAGAAGGGGCTCACACTCCCCAAAACTATGACAGGGACTGCTGCCTCCATCATGGGTCCTGCCCCCTTGTCACTGCGGCAGCTGGATGGGGCTGCAGTCAGTTGCCAGCCAGCAAGGCCCCTTAGGCGGGGGCAGGAGCAAGGGTTATTCCCCCTCCTAGCATCTGGCAGAGGGACAGGAGGGGACTTTCTGCCACTTGCCCCATGCAGGGAGCAAGCAGCAGTGGCGGCAGTCAGCGTGGGCAGACCTGGCTGCAGTCCCCTGGGGTAGAGAGGGGAATAACTCCCCTCCCTGCCCCATTTGCCTCAGGGGCCATGCCGGCCCATCGCTGCAGCAGCAAGTGGGAAACGTCTGGCAGATCCAGCTTGGGTCCCTACCATTTGGGCAGGGAGGGGGAATTAAACCTCTCTTTGGCCAGTTCAACCCAGGCTGGCCACGCCTCCCCCAGCACAGCTTCCCTGCAGCCAAGAGCACACTAGTGCATGCAGTTCCTCAGTCCAGAGGGAATGTCTGTACTGCTACCAACTGGTTCAACCTAGACAGGTTAGAATAACCTGCAAAGATTTAATCAATTCTGGCTCCGGCTTTTGAATGTCAGTCCCTAGTGCAAAACTCAGTCTGAACTTTAGAAATTAAAACCTCATGATTAATGGTCAACAAAACATATAAAACAAAGTAATTGTAAGTAAGCATTTTACCACTCAGGGATTGCTAAATGTTCTAAGGCAGTGGTTTTTAAACTTGTTTAGCCACTTAATCCCTTTACTTGCGGAATATTGCTGCTTGTACCCACTACATACCACATGTCTGCATTTACATTCCTTAGAAACAATGTCAACACTAATACCAGCACCCAGCAACTAGTACCAACACCATTACTCACCATGCATTGACCAATTAAAAGCTCCACTGTCATTATAAACATTTAGGCACATACCGCTTGGCAGTGTTGTGTACTCTGGTTTTAAAATCACTTTGTAAGGTGTAGATACTGTCAGGCAAGGTGGGAATGCTAAAAGACCCTGTTCTGACATGTAGGAAAGATTTCATTTAGGTTTATGATGTGTCTGAGCATTTAAGACTGGATAATACAGCCTATGTAGACAAAGTGAAATTCATTTATATCTATTCTTCACAGAAACTGCCAAGCATTGAAACCTGCAAGTAGCATAGGCCTCTTCCTTTTAGTCATTTTTAAAATGTATTCTTTTTTACATTCAGGGACAAATCTCCTACTTTGGTTCAATTGGAAAACATGAACATTCTTGATTTCCTTGGACAGAGGAACTAATGCATGCCATCCATTAAGAGATCATCTGGCTGGGATGGGTATTGTTTTGATTTTAGATCTATTTGGAAATCCCTTATAAAGAATTATCTTTGGGTGTGGTGTGAGAGTGGCTAAAAGCTTTCCACTGTAATACCTCAACCTTTGCTTTTGGAAGCCTAGTAGAATCCCAGGTGGGGGTTTTATGATCAGATTCCACGGCAGTTTTGGACCATTGAATTTGATGATGAAAGAAGGTGGGCAGAGAGAAGGGAAGCAAGAAAGCACGTTGCCAATAGCATTGTTGATTGGGAAGACATTTTTGTATAAAAAATAATGGGAACCTGATAGCTCCTTCAGTTCTAAACCATGAGCAGCCTTTTATACCATGTAATGACATTGGTAAGTCAGTTTCTTTGATCCACATAAGAAAAATTGCCTTGCATGGTATGGGGGAGTGTTTAAGAAGAAAAAGAAACCCAGAGTATTGGACTAAGTACTGCTAATAGTTCTTGTTTCTTCTCTAAGTGGGATAGCAATGTAGGTAAGATTATCTGTCATTTGAACCAATATTCTAAATATATACTCCTACCCTACTGTAATTCCTGATGTTCTGAAATGTGAAGTGTTGCATAATACAGGGGGCAGAAGGATGGGAATGGGAAGTACGCACCCTCAGAACAGCCAAAGAAAGCATTGCTTTTCCTGTGTTACTTCAGCTTTTTAGATTCAATGCAGTGCTGTTCAAATTGAGTCTATTTGCAAATGTCTATAAAGGGAACCCCAAATGTATCCTCCCCAGAAAATATTTTGATAATGCATGTTATTGGAAGTAATCTGGAGTATTTCTAATGCAAAACACATTCCAGTTGATGAATCTTTGAGCCAGGGATTAAAATTATCTGGAGCAGCAGAGTCCAAGAAAAAAGAGAAATTCAGCTAGAAGCTAGACTCCTCTAGGTTTTCTTCAGTTCTAGCACTGCAGTGCAGAACAAACAAACAAACGTATACAATAGAAATATCTACATACTTTCTTCAAAGGACCTAACTTTGGAAGAAGTCTAGGTTGTAGCTGTGTTGTTCTAAGGATGTAGGCAGACAAGGTTCTTTGAGTAAATTCTATAAAGATCCTTGTCTAACTTTTACACTGAAAAAGATTCTGTGTATTTTATAAGTAACAATATTTATTTTGTATGAGATTAGTGAGGGAAAGAAAACTTTTCATTGTATTCATGTTCTGTGTTCTGTAAGCAATGTTTTTGTCTCATGGTTTTGTGGAAAGCTATATACCCATCCTATCTCATATACTAGCATGATGAAATGACTCATTCATTGCTTGGTGTAGTAAGAATATTTGCAATCAGCCTCATTCCTTGCAGGAAGGCATTCCTTAGGAACAGCTGCAACAAAACTGAAATGGAGCAGGTAACTGGCCAGCGGGCAAGCATTTTTTCAGGGAAGAGAAGGAGTATGGGACCCAGACCTTCGCTTCTGGGCCTCTCCGGAAAGATCCCTTTAACCTCACCAGAGGAACAGAAAAAGCTTAATATTTTAAATGTTTTTAATCCAGGGTTGCTTATGGGAGTATTTTCTCTCAGGAAATGGATTTTTTGGCTCTAAATTGCCTAACTTGTGAGATCTCCCCAAAACTTAAAGTTAGCATACTTGGACTATTAGTCCAAATAGATTTTATGTGTTAATCTCATTGGTGGTTTACACCCAAATAATGTCCAGGTCTCATTTCTTTCTTTCAGTGCATCCTTCATGACTAAAACTGTGCCTTGTGGGAATGAGCTTCACAAATTTCTCATCTGGGATACAGCTGGTCAGGAGCGAGTGAGTATTACTATATGATATATTTTTATTGTATTTATAATATTTAGAACTCCTTTCACTTCTAGAGGACTTGGCAGGCATGTTTAATTAATTCTCATGACTCCCTCTTGTTCTTACTTTAGCAACAATAACTAAGTCTTACTGGGTTCTTTAGTAACTGGTTACATTAGTAACAAAGTATTACTGTCTCCATTTTACAGATGGAAAGACAGTGGTAGCTCAGAGTCTACTGCATTGAATTGAAACTTCTCATCATCCCTGCAGAGTCTCACAGAGCCCTGGTTCTGCCAGCATAACCCAGGGCTAACTCTGATCTCTTACTCTAGACAGTTGTACACTTGGTTGCTTCTGGAGGCCATGCATGTTTATATATGCCCCAATGACTTTGTATCCTTCCATTCCCCTCCTTTCACAACTCCTTAGTTGCTTTCTTCTTTTTATTCATTTCAGAGAATCCCTGCCAAGGGATTGGTGTGACTCACAGTCCCTTCTCTGCCCTATGTCAGACACTCTGTATCCGTCATGCCCTTCTTTCTTATGCCAGGTATTATATGTGTTCCCCAGTTCTCTTTTCCTGAAGTTAGAGTCCCCTGTTTTCCTCTTATGGCAGGGGACCTTGATATGGCTTCCTCCTATGTGTGTCCCCAGAATTAAGGAGACCATTGTCCGCAGTAGAAATTAGGAAATATGAGGTATCAGTTTCAGGAAAGGGAAAGGTTTATTTTATAGCTAAGAGTTACTTGCTGTCCCAGAGACTTATTTTTCTATCCCTGTCTCTGCTACAGAATTTGTGTGTAATGCTAGTCAAGTTACTTAAACCAGCCTTGTTACAGTAGACCAAAAATTACACATTCCTTATGTTCTGGACATCGAGCTTGAGAGGCTGGGATCTTATCTCCAGAATTACTGAGCACTCACAGCTTCAGATGAAATCAGTGGAAGCATTGCTTTGAACATAGAAAGAGGTATATCAGTTTCCTTTGAAAGACTGTATCCCAAGTGTCCCAGATTGGGCACCAAAATTTATGGACACTAATTTCTCTATGCCACAATTTTCCATTTGTTAGGTGGGAGTAACAATACATCTTACCTTACAGAAGTGTTGTAAAAAAATCATTCCTGTGAAGCAGTCACATATGAGGAAGATGTCCCAAGTCCAGATGTCTTCCAGAAGCTCTGTAAGACCTTCCTAATTGAGCCAGACAGCCTAGCCTGGGATGCTGTTTAGGGAGCTTCTGTTTCCTATTTTTTTTACTTGCTTTTATGTGTTGTTCTGTCTCTTACTGTAAGCTGTCATAAGTCTTTGTTGAGTCTTTACATCAAATAAATAAAATTATAGTAATGATCAGAAATGATGGAGATGAGCAGAAAAAAAAACATGCAAAATTAATAATTGTGTATTCAGAACAAGGTTTAAAATGAATGTGCGTGGGACCAAACATCACATTATGAGGATAAAATGTTCAGTTGCTGCTCATCCACTGATCACTGTACATCCTGTGCACTGAATGAGGAATGGGGTCTATGGGGAAAAAATAGTATATAGTCATGTAATTAAGAACTGTATCAAAATGAATAGGCAAAAGGGGGCTGAATTAATTGACCGGAGAAAATCTTGGTACTTATATTCCCTATGTGGTGAGTGCTTGTCTCTTGTAGCCTTAACGTTATTTTAAATAAAACTTCTAGAGTTTGGTTTTGGGTTTTTTTGCAGATCACCTACATTTAGGCCAGGTCTTTTAGAATAGGACTCTTATTCTGGCTGCTTACACTTTTGGATACACAACTTGAGACACCTGCTATTCACTTATATTACTCAAAATTGCTAGTCTTTTTAAAAATTTTCCACCCCACTTTAAGTAAGCAGGGAACTTATATCTATGAATCAAATATTTAGCACATTCTTAATGGCAATAATAATCACCTGTAGGCTGACTGTAAAGGGTATAGTATGGTATATCCAGAAATTATCTTGATGGGTTTGAAAAGGATGGAAGAACACACCCACATTTCAATATATCTTAGAACTTCCTTGGTAAAATTAGAGCTATGGCAAAAAAACATTAAAAAAGTGTTGATGGGCGATCATTCACAAACAAGTAAGATTGTCTTAAAAGCATCTTAATAGTGAGTCCACAGGTGGCTCCATTACCCAATTCTATATCCACATATCTTGTCGCATTGAGGACAAGTGTTTCCAGGAGGGATGAGCATTGTGTTGCTGCATTGGATGTTCTGATGTTTTTCACCTGTTTTTCTTAACCTCTTCTGCCTGTTGATGAGCTGTTTCAAAGAGTTGAGGTCCTTCCCAAAGAGTCTGCCTCCATTTTGGTTGGTCCTGAGCACAGGCCTCCCAAGTGTTGATGTTGATGTTACATCTCTTCATGTTTGGCTTCAGGGTGCCTTTGAAACACTTTCTTTGCCCTCCACTACTCTGTTTATTAGGATGTTAAAAGTTAAAAATGAGGGTGTTAAAAAAGTCTTCACTTATTAGGGTGAGAACAACAGGGATTCTTTTGCATATACTAGTCTCTTCCTACCGATCCATTTTCTGTTGTTAGCACTTGACTTGATATCAGTCAAGAAACCACTTACACTATATTTAAAATGTGCAGAATGACGCAAAGTGCATCCGGCTAAACCAGTACGTGCTTAGCCATTTTAGTGTGTGTTATTTATGATGGGAATAAGCTTATTTAAAATTACTAAAACTACTTTGTACACAGACCAGAATGTATTCTTGTGTGCATAGTATTTTTAATGTGATCCACCATCCTTGATCTTGCTTGCTCAGTTTTTTTTCTTTTATTTTTATGCTTTGGAATAGGTTCTTAAGTCAATTTTTCTATGCAGTACCTTTTTGTATGAGTGGTGCTTTGATAGCCTAAGGTATTAAAGGCTTGATTTTCCTCCAGATTTACATTACCTTGATTACCCATGAAATTGCTCTATTTCTTCTACCTTATTGTTACACAGTTCTTAATTCTTGGGCATATACTTAATATATATTTTGCATTCTAATCCATGTTTCCCAGTATAATATTCCTTATATTTGAGAATCTCAGAGCACTTTATGAGTATTATGTGCTAAGTCTTACAGTCAGCTCTGTGAGGTAAATATTAATTAACCTTAGTATACGGAGGCAGAGTCTGAGAGAGGTGCTCTAAGTCAGATGAGAACAAACTCTGACTCTCTCAGACTTGTATTTAACCTACAAATCCATCCTTGTAAGATTACATTACTAGAAGTTTCCAGTATACCTTCCACTCAGTGTCTCAGTTGGCCTTTTGTGGGCCTTGGTCTGTACAATGCTGACCAGTTTGGTTAGATTGCTAAGGATCTCCTGCCTATCAATTTTAAGTTGCATAAAGGATGCCTTTGGACATGCAGCTAATATTGTGACTCTCATTCAGTCTCCTTAAAGCTTTTCCCATAAACCTAAATGGGGACTGTCCTTTCATTCTGTGTTTCCACAGTACCTCAACAAACCCTGATTCAATGATGAGAGGAACAGAAGCAGCAGATGTTAATGCTACTTACCATGCCATAGCATTTGATGAAGTAGGCTGTTGCCTATGAAAACTTATGCCTCTCTGAACCAGTCTCTATCCTGCCAGCCATCTGCCTGGCGTCAGACTAACAGAGCTAACTACCTGTCTCTGTTTATCCTAGCAGAGCAAATAGAAGCAGGGCAGCCCTTCTCACAGACAGAAGGACCAGGCTTCTTCCCTTCCACTTCCTGTATTCAGAATCAGAAATTGTTTGCAGAACACAACCTGCTGGGAGGTTCAGCTTAAAGTGACATCAAGACTTGTCATAGTTCTAGTAGAACTTAACAAGTACTCATCATCACGTTTAGCACTTATACTGCTTCTCATCCATAGACCTCATGGTGCTTTACAATGAGGCATAAACACTTAATGAGGCACCTCTACACATGCAGTGTGGCTGCTCCAACGCGTTTAATTACAGTGTGTCAGAGCAGACTGTTAATCAGGTCTGCTGGAGTGTTGTAGTTACTGCACTCTAGCACAAGGGTTTTCAACCTTTTTTAGTTGGTGTAACCCTGATGTCCAGTCCAGAAGCAGGGAGTCCTCTGACCGGCCAAGGGGCACGGGTTCCCTGGTAGCAGATCAAGGAGTGGGGTGGTAGTGGGGATCGCCAGCAGCGAAACTGAAAGTACTGGTGCTGAAACCATAAGAGGCCCCCACTTCTCCACTCCGCTGCCGCGTACACCCTCAGAGCTTCCCAAGTACACCCATTTGTTCGCATACCCCTGGTTGGGAACCCTTACTCTAACAGACTGCAGCATCACATGTATCAGCATCCCCATGCTGAAAAATGGCATCAGGGGTGCTTTAACTAAAGCATGTTAACTAAAGCTCATTTAACTAAAGCATTAACACCCTTGCCACCATTTTTCAGAGTGGGGACGTTGATGCATGTGATGCTTCAAGTGCTTTAATTAGAGCAGCTCTAAGAGCCACTCTAATTAAAGCCACTTCCCCACCTCCTGGAGCACATGCATCAGTGCCCCAGATGCCTGAACCATTGGCACTAAATTTGCAAAACTTGAACAGGCATTTCTTCAAGTACTAGCTCTGACTATGTCAGGCTACTGAGAATTGTGAAATAAAAATATGAATATAAAATACATTAATTTGAGTTTGAAGAAAGCATAGTGCCTATCGAAAGAGCATCTTCAGCTGCAGTTCTCTCTTCCTATCCTTACATACTTCTGATTTCTTTTGTTTGGACCCTTCTTTGCTTCTGCAGTGGTTTTGATCTGTGTATTTGGGCTTCTTCTCTTCTCTTCTTCTGCCTTCTTTCTACCAGGGTGGTGTCTAAAACTAGCCTGCATTTAGGCTGTCCACCACAGGGTGTCCAAGCTTCATTCAGCAGTGGTGAAATATTATATAGCAGCATTACATATGAAAAAGCTCAGCTGGTGATTGTTTCCAGTCCACCTGAGAAGCCTTGGAACCTGTATAGATGCTTTTGAAAACCCACTGAGTATTGGGACCTCAGGCACCATTAGTAAAAGAAACTACCTTGAACACCTGTTGGGCACCCAGGAGTCACTTCATGTCTAGCTGGACATCCAGCTGCTTATTTTCCTTGCTCAGATTTTGGAAATTTTGTCTGTAGTTTGTTTTAAAAACATCTGGTGAAGCAGTTCAACACAGTCATCCCCATAAACACCCTCATAGGACAACCAGGCAGAACTTGGTCACAGAACAATAAATAACAAACAGCAACATGTAGAAACTTATTTTCTTGCACAGCAGTGTCTGAGTTGGGGAAGGTGTGCTCAGAACAATACAATTTAGAAAACGGAAGAGTTAAAGATAAGAAATATCCATGTCTTACCAATTAAGACTACCACAGAGGTTAGGAAGAGACACTACATTTGTCCCTGGACAAGTTGTACCCGTGTTTGTCCCATAACAGAAATTTCCCAGCATTTTCATGCACACATGTTGCCCTTCTAACTGGGGCTTAGTGAAGGGCTGAATGCATTGCCACTTTTCTGTCATTGATTCAATGATGCAGTTCTGGGATACTTGTTCATATGTACTTTGCGATGTCCCAGGATAAATTGTTAATGCTTCTTATCTGGATTTATCCTGGGACAACAGACTTAGATGTCTGGAAGAGTGTACTTTGTCTCAGAAGCGCCCGAAGATTGGAAGAAGACCAATGTGGTACCTATCTTCAAGAAAGGGAGGAATTCGGATCTGGTAAACTACAGGCCCATCAGCCTGACCTGTATCCTGGGTAAGGTCTTGGAAAAGATTATCAAGGAGGCCATCCTTAACAGACTAGCTGATGGTTATATCCTGAGGGATACCCAGCATGGGTTTGTTGCAGGTAGATATTGCTTGACCAATCTCATTTCCTTCTATGCACCTAGCACCT
Source organism: Caiman crocodilus (assembly GCA_030014935.1). Taxonomy (NCBI): domain Eukaryota; kingdom Metazoa; phylum Chordata; order Crocodylia; family Alligatoridae; genus Caiman; species Caiman crocodilus. Next base: position 87,096,289 of record JAGPOW010000261.1, read on the forward strand.
AGACAAGGGAGAGGAAATTGATGTCATATAGCTTTACTTCAAAAAAGTCTTCAATCTGATATCCCACAATCTCCTCTTGGCAAAACTGGCCAACTGTGGCCTCGGATCCACCACAATCCGCTGGCTGGGGAATTGGCTCCGTGGTCGGACCCAGAGGGTGGTAATTGATGGAAGTCAATCATCATGGTGCCCTGTGACCAGTGGGGTCCCCCAAGGCTCTGTCCTTGGACTGTATTGTTCAACAAGTTTATTAATGATGTGGACATTGGAGTCAGAAGCAGACTGGCTAAGTTTGCCGGCGATACTAAACTCTGGGGTAAAGCATCCGCACCTGAGGACAGGAGAGTGATCCAGACTGACCTTGCCAGACTCAAGAAATGGGCGGATGAGAACCTAATGGTGTTTAACACTGAAAAATGCAAGGTTCTCCACCTTGGGAGGAAAAACCTGCAGCATCCTTATAGGCTCGGCAGTGCTACGCTGACTAGCACTACAGATGAAAAGGACTTGGGGGTCATGACTGACCACAAGATGAACATGAGCCTTCCATGTGATGCTGCGACTAGTAAAGCAAACAAAATGCTGGCTTGGATCCATAGATGCTCCTCAAGTAAATCCTGGGACGTCATTCTCCCATTGTACTCGGCCTTGGTGAGGCCACAGCTGGAGTATTGCATCCAGTTTTGGCTCCACAATTCAAAAAGGATGTAGAGAAGCTTGAGAGAGTCCAGAGAAGAGCCACATGCATGATCAGAGGTCAGGAAAACAGACCTTATGATGGTAGGCTGAGAGCTATGGGGCTCTTTAGCCTGGAAATGTACAGGCTCTGGGGCAGTCTGGTGGCCCTATAAGTTTATAGGGGTATTCACCAGGATATGGGGCAACGATTGTTCACCAGAGTGCCTCAAGGGATGACAAGGTCAAATGGTTATAAACTCCAGCAAGACTGTTTCAGGCTGGATATAGGGATCCTATGACCCCAGCTGACTTCCTGCCCTTTGGGCAGGGGGCTGGACTCGATCTTCTGAGGTCCCTTCCAGCCCTAATGTCTATGAAATCTATGAGAATAAAATGATTTATCTCTGGACAAATGCAGCGTCTGTTTGCAGCCGGAGAGACGCTGCGGTGGAGTCTCCGCAGATAATTAAAAAGCTTTAAAAAAAACCCAACAGCACAAGGACTTGAGCCAGAAGCTAAGGAAAATGTTTTGGTTCCAATTCCTAAGTTAGGACAGGTTTCAGTATAAATAGTTTAATAAAGAAGTATAGTAATTTTTTGCATTATAACAATAATACATTAGAAAATGGGGCTTACAAAACAAACTTTCTGTCATAATATGAGTTACATAGTTGCAGAGTGCATCCAAGGATATTCCTGGCATGTCTGCATGCCTTTATTTCCTGAGAAGAGTATATTTTCTTTGGGAAAGGAAAGGGACTGTTAAATACTGGTCTGAAGTCCTACTTTAGGTGTGTGTGTTGTTAAATAGACCTGCTTGTTCTATTTTCTGTTGTCCTTTTCCCTCCATCTTGTCTTCTCCTTACCATTTTTTAATCTATTTTACAATGCTGCCCTGAATTGCACAGCTAAAATTTGACAATTACATTAGTGTGAGCAAAGATTGCTGTCTTTAAGAACAGTCTCTTCAGAAGTTAGGTAATGATATTTTTTTGCTGTGTATGTCAGTCCATGATATCCTAAATAGCTTTTAATTACAGTGCTTTGTCTGTATGCTTTGGGCTTCTGCAAACTTTCCATTTTGCCAGCCTGAAAAATATTGTGGCAAATGGTTAGGAAGCCTTAGAGCTGTTTCCTAGGCAAGAAAATTTATCTGTACACTTTTTCTTTTACTTTTTACTACAATTTTCCATATAAGGTATTCAATCCCAGCTAGAAATTATACTGAAGTTCTTTTCAAAATTCCATATGCAGTCTCTTCTTACTGAATAAAAAGCCATTTGAATTTGTCTGCCAATAATCATCACTTCAGTCTGTGCAACTTCTTTCATCCAGTATATTCCCTGTCTTCATCCACCAGTTAGACTTGGCATAATTTTCCCAAGTTCTGGATATTAGACAATGTGTTTTAGAAAGACCTGGAGCATGCAGCCAAAGCTGTTCTGAGAGTGTTTGTTCTGGGCATGCTTATTGGTCTTGCTCAAGGATGCCTGTAGTTACATTGCCTCATACCCAAGATTGTGAATCAGGAGCATGCTTCATGGTATGTTTCTGGACATAGGGTGGAAGCAGTGTAGGCAAACAAGCTGTGTGCCAACTACCACGTTCCCTCCACTGAGCAAATTCTCTTACCTGATTTCCATGTCTGCTTTTAGGCATTAAAGGGGTGTAGAGGAAAACTCAAGTAAATATAACTTAGGGTGTGTACACAGGTAACAACTGAACCATTTCCAAATATCACTGATTGGTGATTTGTTCACAACTGTAGCAATTCAGAGGTGTCCACACATACTGTGCCCTAGTGTTCTAGGTAAAATGGTCACTTTTAGGCGTTAGTTTAGTCATTAGGCCATATAACTGCTGTGGTTCTGATTTAAGGGGTGGGAGTGAGACCCAGCCCAGCATACCTGGTGATGGAGGGGGGTTTGGAGGTTCCATAAGGTGAATGACCTGTGGCTGAGGGCATTTGCACTTTCCTGCTTTCCCTTCTTGTCCTACACATGAGCTCAGTAACCTTCAGTAGCCTGCACTTGACTGAACTCTGCAGTGTGCTCACCTCACTTGGGTGGAGGGGCAGTGTTTGGACCCATGGTTTTGGGTTCTCAGGGGCTTGGGTGGGTAGGAAGAAAGAAAGCAGTTAAGCAGGGAGTGAGAACACAGCTGGTTGTTAGAAAGATGGTGTCTATGGAACAAGCAGTGCAAGAGAGCTTATTGATTTACAAAGTGCCAACAAATGTGAGGAAAAAGAGGCAACAGAGTTCTGGCTGCATATCTGAGGCAGTTGCAGCAGTGAGGGGGATGTGGAGCAATGACTAGCTCAGGGGTGGGCAATTATATGGGCCTGCAGGCAACATAGGAAGTCCCCTCCCCATCCCGGTGCAACAACTCACCAAAATTCCCTATGTGGGATGGACTGGGAGTGGGCTGGGAGTGGTATTCAGGAGTGGGAAGGGCAGGCAAGATCTGGGTTGCAGCGTGGTGACAGCATAGGGCCAGGCAGAGCTGTGATCTGCTGCCCTCATACCCCTGAGATGGACATGGGTTTTCTGGGCAGGGGCATTCAGGGAACAGATCATAGCTCTGCTCAGGGCCCCAGCCTGCACTGTCACTGCCCCAAGGCCCTGGCCTGGGTCCTGGACACAGCTCCTGGCCTGCCTGGCTGCACGCCCTGCCCTTGTGGCTCCTGGCTAGCCTCCATGAAGAACCTAGGATCTTGGGGCAGAGCCTTGGTTCTGCGGGAAAGGACGTGCACTGTCACTTGCCTAAGATACCAGATCTCCCCAGCCCCACCTGCCCACCCCTCTCCCAAACACTGCTCCCTGCTGGCCTGCAGCCCCATCCCAGCCCACCTGGCTGAGTGCTCTGCCTGTGCAGGTCCCACTTCTGGCAGTGGGTGTAGAATGGATAGGCATATGCCAGCCCAGGCTGTGGCATGCGCCTGGGTAGCGGAGATGGGTCCACCAGCAGCAGCAGCCCGAAAGAACTGTTGGGAAATTGAGTTGGGCACCCACGCTGTCCCACTCCCACTGAATGCCACATTCCACAGCCTGGGAACAGGAACATTCCACAGCCTGAGCTGCCTTCGTGTCTGGGCTGGGCAGGGTCAAGGGACAAGCTACAGGCTGAACAAAATTACTCTGTGGGTTGAATTCAGCACACAGGCCATATTTTGCCCACCCCAGGACTAGACCTACGTCATGGAATGCTTGGTATCGTACATAGAACATATCCTGTTCAAAGTACACCAGGTCAAAAGAGTATCTAATAGGAGTGCACCAATAAAAATTTTGGGGATCGATACTGATAGCTGATTTTTAAGGAGGCATATTGGCCAATACCAATCTGATTTCCGATACGCAGCCCAGCAGCTTGAAGAGCTGCGTCCCATTGGTAAGTCTGTTGTGGTGGAAGGGGAGGGGGGAGGGAAGATCAAGGTTCCTTCTGGGGCAGAGGCAGGGGCTGGGGCTGGGGATCAGGCATGGGATGGGATGGGCAGTGTGGGGCATGGGATGTAGCCATAGCTTATCCAGGGAGACACGTGGGGGCAGCTTCTGCTACTACGTGCACCCCAGGAGGGCACATGTGCCCCTCAAATCTGCATGGAGCTGGGCAGGGCGGGCTGCAGCCATGGGCTGGGGCCGGGGCTGTGCTAGGCTCTTCCTAGCAGGGGCTGGGCTGGGTGGTGCTCAGGGTGGGTGGCGGTGGCACTGAAAAAGGGGCTACAGTGGGAGCTGCAGCCACCCCAAAATTCACCATAGTCCCCCCCATCCCCATGCCACTGCCTCCTGCTGCAAGCACAACCCTGGTCCAACCTGCCTTTCCCCCCATGTGTCGGTAGAGCTCAGTGCCGCCCCAGCCTGCAGTGGCAGCCCCACCTCAACCCACACAGATTCGGGGGTGCAAGCCCCCACCCCTTTCCCTCCCGGGGTGCATGCAGCAGCTGGAGCTGACCCCCTCCTCCCCACGCCTCCTGGACAAGCTGCAGCTTCATCCCGCTCCCCCACCCTAGCTGGGCAGCACCTGGTCCAGCCCCACTCTCTCCCTCACCACAAGGCCCTTGATCTGTCCCTCATGTCCCTTCTCTTCCCCCTCCCCCCTCCCCTTCCACCACAGCAGACTTACCAAATGGACGCTGGTTTTCAAGCTGCTGAGCTGTGCTCCTCACTGCCTATGTGCTGCCTTGAGGCTGTGCGCATGCATGGGCATTCATCAGCCAAATTATTGGCCACATCAAACCGATTTCCAATATAGTCAATTTTCTTTATGTTGGTGCCAGTCGATATCTGACTGATATATCGGTGCAGCTTTAGCATCTGATTTTTCCAGGTATGCTTCTGAACTGTTTCATATTTAAACTTTGTTTGAATTGAGTAGCTGTTATGTAGTCATACCCTTCACAGCTGCTTTACACTCCCCTTCCCCTGTTTTGTTAATCCGATAATTTCTTTCATAAACACTCCCACTTGAATTAAACTAATTTAAGGGGCGCTAATTTGGGTGCAGATAAACCAAGTTATTTTTCAGAGAAGACATAACCTCAGCTGGGTGTTACTTGGGTTTCCTGTTAGGACTTCCTATATCCTCTTTCTAGAAATAGTTTCTGCCATCTTAATATCTTGTATGGTGTTAACAGACCACTCCTGTCATGAGTCATCAGGTTTATGAACGGTACTAACATCTGTGGTTAGTTTCGTTTTATGATTAGGAAGCCGGAAGAAGATAAGCAAATTGCTTTCACCATTGTAAAACTCAGACTATAGTCATATAATTAACTTGAGAATGTGTGTACACACATGCATGTACCTGTAGAGTTTCACGTGTAGTTTAACAAAGAACCAAAACATTTTGAGGGTATCATGTCAATGAACATTTCACTGAATGATTTCTGAGTTTGATGAAAGCTGAGCACGATGTCATTTCTATAGCATTTCAAAGTTTTGTTTTTTGCTTATTTTAAATATCCCATACAAATTGTCCTAAAATGCTGGGATATATATTTACAGCAAGAATTCTCACCTTTTGTGTGGAATGTATCTGAGTTAATAAGGTGTTTTTCAATCTACACAGAAAAAAAAATTCTGTCTAGTTTTCATAGACTTGTTGTTGACCATAAAATTTCTTAAATATTTTTTCTCTTGTGTTGCATGGTGATACCTGAGGAATCTATCTGTTCTTGTAGGCATGACATGTGACTAATAGGCCTGTGCAAAGTGGCTAATATTCACTTCAGATTCAGATTCAGCTGATTTGGGGGACAGTAAATTCGGTAATTCAAATCACTGTCCTGATTTGATTTGGGCAAATCTGATTTGGAGATTCAGCTGCTGCCGAATCTCTCAATCAGCCAGACCAGGCTCAGCCCCTACCCCTCCTTCAGCTCAGCAATGGCTGCCCCAGCTCCTGGCACTTGTTAAAAATAACCCCTGTGCTCACCGGGTGCTACTGGGAGGGGGGTGATCCCCTCTGCCCCCCGCTGCCCCATGCTGCATAGGGGGCTCTGCATGAGCCCCCCGACCTACCCTTTGCTCCCCCAGCTTCCCCACGGGTGCCCCACCCGAGCCAGCTCTGGCCTTTTAAGAAAAATAAAAACCCGAAAAAACCCTGGACTGACTTCTCCTGCCAGCAGGGGGCAATCACTGCTGCCCTTCATTGCCACAAGGGGGGCTCTGCATCAGTCCCCTGAAGCGCCAAGGCCGCTGCAGGAGCAGTGAGTCTTGGAGCTTTTCTCTGCTTTTTTATTTCTTAAATGACTAGAGCTGGCCCAGGTGGGGCACCCTTTGGGGGGCTGGGGGAATAAGGGGGGAGGTCAGGGGGCTCATGCAGAGCCCCCCATGCAGCATGGGGCAGTGGGGGGCAGTGGGGATCGTCCCCTGCCCAGCAGCACCCAGTAAGCATCGGGGCTTTTTTTAAAGTGCCGAGCTGGGGTAGGTGGGGCACCCGTGGGGGGGCTGATGGAGTGGACAGGGGGGCTGGTGGAGCACGGAGAGTCGGGGGGGCTGTCAGGGGTCCCCCCATTGTCCTCTCCCCCAGTCCCCTGCCCCTAATACTTACCAGTTCTTTCCCAAAGATTTGGAGATCTTTGAATCAATTCATACCTTTAAATTGGTCCCCTGATTCCATTCGGGTTTGGAGAGTCAGCCACAAAATGGGGCCAAATATTGTGGTCTTTATAAAATAATGTCACACGTGACTATTTTTTAAAGTTTTCTTAGAAATGGAATTACAGACTTTTGTTATGTATAGGAAAAATACTCAGGATTATGAAATTCTAAATCATGTCTATGAATGGCATTTATGCATAACATTTTTCATTTGGTCTTTGCTAGCTGAGAATGTTAGGAATTTCCTCTCTATTCCTCCACTGGTTTTGTGTGAGAAGCTTGTATTTTGGAATAATTTACCTGACATTTCTGTTGTTTTTTCTTAGTTTCTATCCAGCACCCAAGGTTTTAGCTTTGTACACTGCTTTTCTTGGAGACCATGGCTTCATAAGACAAGGTGAACACTCTAGTACACAGTCCTGAGCAAGGTCTAGCGTTTAACAAATGGGTCTGGCCTGGCCTCAGGAATAAAACATATTTTGTCCATGAACGCCATGTGCCGCTGGCGGCTGGTAGGGCATGGCTGTGCCAGTGATGGCAGGAGCATGGTGATGGTGGCAGGAGCCTGGCAATGGTGAGTGAGGAGCTCTCACAGATGCTGCCGGCACTGTTGGCGGCGGGGGAGGGGGTGATGATGAGTGCCGACCATGACAACCACACACAGGTGTCAGTGGCAGCCGGGGGCAATCATGGACCGGCAGCAGGGTGGCAAGCAGCACCTGCCCGCAGGCGCTGCCAACAGTGTCGGCAGCGCCTTTTTGCAGGGAGTACACTGCCACATGCAGGGAGTGCACATGCACCTGAGTTTACCTCCTACACATTGCCCCTGAAATTCTTTATAGGAATAGAAAAGAAAAGAGCTAAATTACTACAATTGTTAGGAAGTAAATTTCTCTAGCCACTTACAGAGAAGGCTCTTGGAGTTGCTTGGCTAAATTCAGCCCCTTTAGGTGAGCAGGTATAACACCGCTGAACTTTAGCTTAGTTTTAGTTTGAGTCAAGTTCCTATGTCTGGCCATATTGACAACATAGGTCAAAAAATAAAAAGGATTGATTATTGCCTGATATGCAGGAATGCACTTTGCAATGAGGTGGTGGGGCCTTCTGATGATTCACCCTGTTAGGGATTGTTGACTGATTCTTGCTAAGTCTGAAAGATAGCTACAACTGAACTCACTGTGAATTTGATTGGAAATTCAGGTTGCTCCTTGGGCTGAGACTTTAAATGAAAACTAGAAAAAAGAAGGTAATCTGAGTATTAAACTGCCTAGTGAAGAGTCATTCTGTTCAGGAAGTAGAGTTTGAGCACTCTCAGCACCAAAGAGAGGATAGAGGGCAATAACAGGAATATTCATTTGAAGACTTCTGTCTTTGATAAGATCTGTCCACTCCTCTTGCCTCTGCTCCATATCAGTGCCCATCATGATATGTGCTATTAGACAAGAATTAGCAACTTATGTCCCATGGGTCAGATCAAGCCCATAGAGCAATTCTATCCAGCCTGTGAAGCCCAGATATCAGTGGCAGGGGGTTTCTGGAGTGACAAGTATGTGATTTGCACACATGGCAGTGGCCAGACAATGGGAAGAAGCACTGGTGGCCAGGATGGAAACACTGGCACTCCACAGAGCAGGTGCCATCGTTTTGCCCCACTGCTCCTAAAAGTTGCCTGCCCCTGCTATAGGAGAATGATTGTTTGTTTGGATCTATTTAGCATCCTGGTAAACAGATGTACTTGTTGGATTTTTTTGTTCTGTGTTTAGTTGAAATCCATTTTGCTGTCTAAATGAGCATGTATTACATGAGGTATAGTTAAGGTATTTTAATGATTACATTGTCTGAGCTTTGATTTTTAGTTTTCTTATAAATATTCTGTTATGGCTGGTTTTGGGTTTTTGTGTTTTAAACACAATAATATGTAACTGCAGAGGAAACATAAAAATATTTTACAAATCTATCCAAGATCACATATAGCCCTCTAACAGGGGTCCCAACCCTTGTAGCTGAGAGTAGGGGTAGGTAGCGTAATAGGGCTGCAGCCTGGGGCAGGTGGCTAGGTCAAGACCAGCTACTGGGGAGTAAGCAGCTAGAAGAAGATAGGGTCTACAGTAGGCCTGTGCTAATAGATAAGTATTAAAGTTGGATTCAGCCAATTCAGAGGATAGTGATTCGATTCGGACCACTGTCCCGAATTGATTCAGCCAAATTGGCTTCAGAAGATTTGGTGCCGATTCAGAGAAATTTGGAGATTTGGCCATAGACTATAATGGGGAATCACTGAAATGCCTATAACTTTGTCAGTTTTGGGCTGATTTGGATAAAAAAATGCAGGGATGGTAGCCTCTTCTGAGGGCATGAAGCATGTCAAGATTCAAGGAGATAGGTTCAGGGTTTCTGGGAAACTGCACCTCAAAGTCTTGAAAGCAAAACTCATGTCACATGTGTTTAAGGTAGATTTGGATGAAAAAAGCAGGTACCTTCTGAGGGTAAGAGGCCTACTAAGTTTCAAGAAGATAGGTGCAGGGATTTTTGGGAAACTGTACATCAAGCTGCTGACAAGTAACACTCAAGTCACATTTGTGTATTAAGGTGCAGTGGGGTGAAAACTGCAGGCATGCTAGGCACTGCTAAGGCCATGAAGCCTACGCAGCTGTAAAAAGTGGTTTGTAAATTCAAACAAGCACCAAACCTTGCTAACCTAAACTCATCACCAGAAGGCAACTTCCTACAGCTCAAAACACAAAACCTGCCAACATATCTCCAGTACCCCCACAAACTGCGCACCAGAATCTATCAAAGACAAGAATATTTAACTATCTGTGGGGACACATTGCTCACAAAAAAAATACTCTGTGTCCAGTCTCTTCAGCCTGATCCTGAAAGGGAATTTACAAACCACTTTTCAAAGTCAGGCATATGAACTTCACTTCATCAACCTCCTAAGTACAGAAACTCATGGACTCAATGTAGACATTGGATTTATGACACACTACAACCTGCCAGACATCTGACTCCCCAGGTATCTCTGCACTTTTACCTGCGCTGCTACATCCCTCTTCCCCCTCAACCCCAGCCTGTCCCTCACCCCATGACGCTCCATTTCCATTTTCACTGACTGGCTTTCTTGCCTGCATTGCATGCCAGCCTCTGGCTTCTTTACTATTCTTTCCATCCAGGAACAGCACACAGACACACCAACTGCAGGTGCTTCCTTAGCCTGATGAAGGGTTTTTCAACCCAAAAGCTGGCAACCCAGGCAGCTAAGCTGAGCTCATCTAGAGCCTCACAGCTCTACTCCTACCATCAAGTCTCAAGCCTGTCAAAGATGTGATGGGTCTGGGCTTTCCCCAGCCAGAACTGTGTGCATGTGTGTGGTAGCTGGGGTTTATGGCACCTCCTACCTGCCTTTCACCAGGGGAATTCTTGGTCCTGGCATTTCCTGGGGCTGCTGTGCTGCCAGCAGTCCCACCAAGCCTCCTGGACCCCGGTAGAGTGCAGTTTTAGTGGTCATGACTAGGATCTGGGGTCTTCTTCTTCCCCATAGCCCGAGCCCATACCTCCAAGTTCATCCTGGCATGAAAGCTCAGCAGGGACATGTTCTTCCCCTGTTGGCTGGTGATGCAGTGAGTGCCCCCTCTGGCTCAGAGAGTGGGGTATTAACTGGTTTAAAAAAATAAAACAGAAATAGGTACAGATGGAGTGAGGAGGGTGGCACTCACTCCATCTGTAGGTGGGGCTTGGAGAGCCCCAGCAGTGGGATGTTCACCTTCAGGAACACCAGCTGCTCCACCAAACCAGGATCCAAACAGGTGCAGTGGGGTGTCACTTGCTTGGAACACTAGTCGGTAGACAGGACAGGTATACCCGGGCGACCATGGCCAGATCCTGCCACATGTGGCTGTGGCTTGCCCAGTAGGCCAGGGGGTCACAGTCAAGTGACTCCATATCCTTGGTGAGGTAGGTAGCCACCAAAGCCTCAGTGCTACCTGCCCTAGGCTGGGGTCTGGTGCATCTGGACCCCAACATTGAAGCCATGCCTATGGCCCACATCGGCAGCGGCTGGTGCGAAGGAGACTGGCTGGTGCTGGTGCTTGGAGTGCTGGAATGGGAAAGTGGATCCCCCTCTTCCACATCCCCTCACCTTTGCTCTTCTGCCTCCCTGACTGTTGACCAGCACCTGCGTCCAGTGATCGAGGGATTTGGTGCTGTCAGTGCACATGCTCCCCTTCACCCTTGGGTTGCACATGCCTGCCAGCATGTGGACCATACTGGACCTCAGGGGATCCAGCCATCTCCTGATGCCCTCCTTCAGCCACCTCACCAGTGCCTGCATGTCTGGTGACAGTGGCTTGCCCCAGCCAGGAACATTGATCCCCTGCAACTTCTCTGTTTGGTCCTCAAGTTCCCTCACTATGGGGATTACCTGGCTAGGGAAGGCATCACCAGCACCGAGGGTCTCAGTGGCCTCAAGGAAGGGCTTGTGGACTACCAAGATCTAGGAGATTGTATCCCACTCAGCTCTGTTAAGGGGACCACTGATACCAATCTCTGTGAGCAAGGCCATATCATGGACGGCCTTCTGTTGCTCCACCAGGCTTGTGGGGGACAGAGGCTTTGGAGTGAGTGGGGGACTTCCCTTTGAGCATGCTTGCACTGGTGCCAGGCTGAGGAGGAAGGACAAAGGGCTGCTGCTTCCTCAGATGCAGGAGCATCGGTATGGTGGTAACTGTACCTCCTTGCCCCGGCTGATCTGCCTTCGGCAGTGCTGGCAGATAGCATACTTGGGATCATCTGCCACCACAAAATGATCCCACACTACACTACTCCTCTGCTTCTGGGTTGAGGGTGGGGATCCTGCCTTATTCCCCTTCTCAGCAGGTAGAGGGACAACAAGAGGAGCTGACTTAGCTGAGCCACTTGCCTCCACAACCTCCTTTGAGGTGCCTTCCTGATGAGGAAGACCTGGCTCTAGGGGAACTTTGAGAGGTATTGAGCACAAACTCAGATTCCCCCTCAGTCCCGAGAATTTCTTTATCTAGGGTGCTCAGGTCCCCTGGTTCCACATCCAGCTTCTCCTCTGGCAGTGGGAGGCTCATGCTGGGAAATGAAATTGGGGTGGAGGAGACTGTCATTCTGCTGCTGGTGCCCGTTTTTGGAGTTAGGGGCGGTAGCACAGGTGCAGGGACAGTACTGCTCCCACCTCCTTGCTTCCACCATCAGCAGAAGACTCATGACTGCCAGGAAAGAGGATGCGTCTATGTGGCGGGGAAGAAAGGGACAGGAAACTTTCAGCTCTAGCTCTCTCCCTACTGCCTCTAGCCTCTCTCCTTCCCCTGCCAGGAGACCTGGCACCTGCCTTTCCAGCATGCTTTATATGAATCTTTCCAGTGCTAGAAAGTGTGTCTGTGTTTGTAACTAACTAATAAATATATGTCTTCTTCTTCTTTGATGTATGACTGTATGTGACTTCTTCTGTGTTGTGTTTACTGTTGTGTGTGCAGCTTAAATAACCTCTTCTTCATCGTCTTCTGTGACTGTCTGACTTCTGTGTTGTGTTAATCTGAACTTCTATCTGACTTATTCTGTGTTGTCTTTAGTCTCTATGTAACTATAACTAATATTATTAACTATACATAACCTTTTCTTCTTCCATGAATGTCTGACTTCTGTGTTGTAATAATATCTGACTTCTTCTATGATGTATGTGTATGAGTGTGTGTAATGTATGTGCTTCCCTGCACAGTGATGGATCACATTACCAGGCAAAACACAACCTTCTTTTTAAAAAGTGTTGGAAAAACCCCCAAGAACAAATATAAATTGAAAGAAATGGATTGGATAGGGATAAGTAGAGGGATTCTAGTTACTAGGTTATATTTTATCCTTTCCAATAACAAAAGGTAGCAGGAGAATGACTAGGTAGCAAGCCAAGCCAGTCCAGTACCATTCAGATACTGTTGCACAGGCAGAAGCAACTCATAAAAGGCACAGAAAGTATGCACACAGAGGCTTATATTCTGTTTCTACACCCCTCCCCAAGAGCACTGTGATTGGAAGGGAAGTCAGGGAAAGATGTCAGTCACTAACCAGCTAGAGATGTCAGTCTTTTCCCCCTGCTTCCCCTCCCTCTTCTTATTTTCTGTTCCCTTGAAAGAGTGCCTTCCAAATCTCCAAATCTTTTCTGAATCAGTTTGAAGCCTCTGAATCAATTTGGAGGTTTTTTGTCTTCTCCTAATTTGAATTGGATTTGGAGATTCGTCCTCTGAATTGGGCCGCATCATCTCCGAATCGAATCATGGACTGAAGCTTCACATAGCCCTAGTCTACAGGGCTGCAATTGACTACTTGGGAGCAAGCTGCATGGCAGTAGGTAGCAAAGGGCAGAGCTCTATTAATGTAATAAGCTAGTGAGTATAACACAGCTGAAAAGACTGTGGTCCATCAGAGAGGGAGAAAGCCAGTCATCTTTCTGATCCCTGTACACCATTAGGCAGGGGGCGGCCTGGGCTTGAAGGGAAGGAGCCAGGCAGGAGATTTAAGCAGGGCTTCTGGGCTAGAGAAGGGATTTTGACTCAGACTGTGGTGAGAGAAGGAACCTATCAGGAGAGCAAGACTCAGATAGAGTATAACTTGATGTGTTTTCACATTTGTTTGTAACTTAGCCATGGGACATGGTAGTGGCTGAAGGGCAGGAAGAAGACCACTGGGGGTGCCTAATGAAGGCAGTTCAGGTGAAACTGGTTTGGCCTATGGCAAAGCCCAGGAACTGTGTGCATGCTACAGCATGGATCAGAGAGACTGTAAGGAGGGCCTGCAAACTCAGCAATATTAAAATAGAGATCTCCTCACTGGGAAAAGGGGTTTCCTGACTAACAGGCTGGCTGTTTGAAGGTAGTCTTTCAAATAATGTATCATTGGTAGCATCAAGGTGGGTGAGTGTGCCAGGTGCCAGATAGAAGGAAACAAGCTAGGGCAGGATGCCAGGGGGCTGCAATATACCCAGGCCATCCAATGCCTTGCTACATCCTTCATAATGGGATATGCAAGAAATGAAAAGAAAAAATTGGAATATTCTTAAATAACTTGTCATTCTTTTAAAGCCAAGCTTGGCCCCATTAAAGGCCAATTTTCCACTGACTTCAGTGAAGCATGACCATGGTGTGTGAGTTGGTCACAGGATGGACTGTAAGTTATCAAAGAGATGTAGTTATGGAAAAGGTAAATGCAATCTTGGGATGTTTTAGGCAAGCAAGTTCCAGTGCCTTGCCCAACTGGGAATGTTTTATGCTATGACACAATCTAGTAATACTGTGAGAACACCTGAGAATACTGTGTACAGTTTTGGCTACATATGTTCAAGAAAGGCTAGATGAAACTGAAACAAGCGCAGTAAAGGGCTACTAGGATGATCAGTGGAATAAAGATCTTGTCTTGAGAAGGGATTCTTTTAAGATGAAGTCTTAGTCTAGCAAAATATAGGCTGAGAAGGGGGATACTATTAGTTTTCATACATATACTAGGGAAATAAAAACCATAGAGGTAAGAGAGCCATTTGATTAAAAAATGATGTTGGCATAAAAACAAATGTGTGTTAACTGGTCATGAATTCATTTATTATAGAACTTAAGAGAATGTTTCTGACCAAAGGGAGAGGTTCTGAAACATAAGTACTGGAGACAAAACAACCACAATTGATTTCAGGATGGTTGATCATTTTTAGAAAGAAATTATAAAATGTGATTGAATTCAATTGATTGAATTCATTGCCATGACCCAGAAGAACACTTCCAGTTCTGTTCCTGTATTATTCTGGGTTGATTTGCATTGGACTTGTCTCCTAACCAAGTCAGGAGTACTTGAGCCCTTGTCTAAACTGCACAAATATCAACATCCCTAGGGGCCAAAACAGCAGACTGTAAGGGACTGGGACATAGGCAGTCTGGCCTAACTGTTAGACCACTGGGGGAAACCCAGCCTATTAGGGCTGGGTCAGAGGATGAGGGCCATAATACCAAATCTGGAGGGAAAACCAGGGGAAGAGTCCACAATGCAGTCCAGGGTCAGGAGCTGGAGGATCAGATGCCAAGTACCAGTCCAAGGGCTAATCCACCAGTCCAAAAGCAGAGCCAAACAGGGGTCAGGAGCCAGGAAATGGATCCACAAGGAAATCCGAAGTCAAAGGCCAGAAATAAGCCAAAATTAGGGCCAGGAACCAGGAGACTTGGCACAGCAGAACTGGGTCAGAACTTGATTGGCCTGCAGACCCAGAGTCCCAGCTCATGTTAAATCGATAGGGGCACTCCCAGCAGACAGTCACCAGGGTTGGTGTTCCTGAACGGGGGCAGAGTTAATTAGTCAAGGCTTACTGGAGGTATGGCTGCTGAAGTACTTTGTTCCGGGCTGGCCTACCTGATCATGATCAGTCCCTAACACAGCCAGAGTATATGGAAATCCCCTTTTCCTTGGTTACTGCCTGCCTGTGGTGGTGACAAAGGAGAGTTCTTTAAGCAGCTCTTTCCCAAATATTTTCAGTGGATGTAGAAAAGCCTCTAGTGACTGATTCCACTGTCAGGAGGACAGCATTTTACCAGAGGAGCTGAGCTAAACTGTTCAGGATTTGGCTTCTGGGGTTTTCTATTTTTTTTTAATTATTATACTAGAAATGCTAAATTATTCATTTGAGGTATTACAAATGCTCATTCACAGTAGAGAAGTTTATCCCCATTGATTTCAAGTTTTGTGCACTGCTGTTTTTTCTTGCCATTCATTTGGGGCTTCTGTCCCATATCTAGTCTTTGGCAGGCTAAGAAGTAGGCACATTAGTGTTTGTATTCCCTTCATTAATTCTGCATGAGTATTTTCTCTAGGTAGCTAGGCCAGGAGAAGATCCAAGATGACTCTTTTTCTTTTAATTAACGGCTAGAAAGTAATCTATTTTGCACTGGAAAAAACACAAAATAATAATTATGTGCATAATGCTGAAACCAGCACTATTATCTTTTAAAAATCAGTGCTTTTCATAAATTATTTGCATTTGTTAAATTTGTCCATTATTGCAGAGAATGAGGAAGGTTGTTCCAAAGGGCAGTTTTTCAACTTACTGATTTATTAAAGTTAATTTTTCTTTGTTTGTCTTTTTTACTGGAGAACAGAACATTCTGTTAATTAGTTCAGGGAGGGGTAAGTCTGTACAATGTAAGACAGCACTGTACTAAGGCATGTTACACCCACATCACACCCTAGCTCCCCATTCAAGAATAGCATAGGTTTGCTAATGTAATGCTGCTAGGCTTCACCTCTTGGTGCTCCGTTCAGGTGGAGTAGGCTTGGCATATCTAAGCACACTGATGGTGAGTTTTGCAACAAAGCTGCCTTGCACCAACTAAAATTCCCATGGGAGTGTTAAATGAATTGATTTACCTTAAAAAGGTAAATTAGTTTGTTGCCTGTTTCTCAGTCTGCAGCTTCTTATGCCTCTCGTGATGTGGTACTTGTCATTGATTGCCCTTATTTCAATTATTATTAAAATGAAACTCTTCATGATTCTATAGCTAATTCATATTAATATCATATCAGAATGTTTTCAGGAATGTTTAAAATAGTGTTTTGTAAAAAAACACTTGTTTTATTTTAGACTGATCCTACAGAAATATGTAGTGAAATAATTTTGGTATAGAAGAAGTAGCTTCCTAATACCAACTAACAGACAAGTACATGTGAATTCTCAGTAGTTTTCTTATATAGATACATCACTTAGATTAGATGTTCAGGGAGTTAGGTGGAGGTTAGATCATGGCCACTTGATCTAACATAGTTTGCCAAGGTGCAGACCTTACATTTAGGGTACAGAAAAATGTGACAAATTTAGCCCGATCTGGCCATAGAAAGCAGTCTATAATTGTGACCAAACACAAGTGCACAGCTGCAGACAGTCTAAAAAATGGCTGATCTGGTTGAAAATCTGACCCCTCGTTGCATGGGTTATCACATAAAGATATTTCAAAATGTAGCATCCTCTGTAACTTGTGTCGGGAGCCCCAGCATGTTGCTGTTTTCAGAATGGGAGGAGGGAAAAGAAGCAGAAGGAGTGTAGTCTGGGGGGTTTTCTGCCCCACCTGGAGGGTGGGGCAGGTGTATTGGAGCCCCCCTGAAGTGGGGGGGCCTCTAGTTCACCGACTCCACCCTTTAGTACTAGGTAGGGAGCCCCAAAAATGAGCTCCTTTTGCTGCTTCTTTCCCTCCTTCCCATTCTGAAAACAGCAAGTACTGGCAAAGAGCTGTGGCCATTGCTTTGGGAACCTGGCTGCAGGCTGCCAGCCCCAGCTAGATTCCCCTTCCCTCTGGAACCAACAGTGCACTTCTGTTTGGTCTGGAGTAACACTGTAACTCTGAACACTTTGCAGAAATCGTTCTGAGTGCAGCTGGGAGCTGCACTTAAGTCTGTATCCTTAGATGCCTAGTTAGGTTGATTTAAGGGCAGACTGTACAGAAGTTCAGGAAGTTTAGATCAGTCTATAAACAGCTGACCTAATCTAATTTATACTACTTCTGAGGTAGGGTTAACTTGGATTAGGTGCAGTGACACTGGTCTAATTGAGCATCTGCACAGTTCTTGGCACAGCCCCTGGGCTGTACTTTCCCTACCTGCCTACTGGAACTGGGCTATTTTTAGCTGCCTGGCTGCCACCCTCAGAAGGACAACTCCTCTCTGCACCAACCAAACCCCCCATTCCACAACCTGCTCTTGGTACCATTTTCACTGGTGTTCACTGGTGCCAGGAGCTGATGGAAGTAAGAGGGGTGGGAAGGATATGGGGGTTTAGTTCATGGGGATGGGGTTGTTAGGTTGGGGGTGGGGGAGCTAAAAATAGTCCCTGGTCCTAGGGGAGAAGAGAGCCCTCCCCAGCCTGCCAACCCCCCTACATGGAGCTGTCAGCTCTCCCCCCTGATCCCATCAAACCTCTCCTATGGAGCTCTCAGCCCCCCTGATTCCCCCACCCCAGTTTAACTTCCATCAGGTTCCTGGGATCAGTGAACGGTGGTAAAACTGGCCCTGGGAGCGATTTGCAGAATTGGTAGATTGTGTGACATTGCGGGTGGGTCTGGGGGTTTGGCGGGATCAGAGAGCCTCTCTAATCCCATTAGCTCCCCCCACCCAATCCTATCAAAGCCTCCTGGACTTTGCCAAACCCCCTATACTCCTGCTTGCCCCCCCCTTGAATCTCCCTAAGTCCCCCCAACAGGCTGTTCCCCATCCTGACTTACTTAAAATTGTGTGGCCATTTTAACTTGATCTAACCTCCCTGAGTATTTGTATGCACCCTTGGTCTGTGTCCCAAGTGCTCTTGGTTAAAACAGACAGTAGACCACCTGCCTACCATTTTGAAATAAAGCGACAAATCTCATTAATGAGAGCATTGTTAACTCCCAATAAATGGGACCTAAAAAGGAGAAAAGATTTTGGGACCTGATTTTTTTTTGTGCTGATTTCTTATGTAAAAAGGAAGTCCAAAAAATTGTAGGGGGGAAAGTGAGGTACAGTTCTTGCTTTTTACTTTTAGAAATTCAGATCTTGTTTTTAAGCAAAACTATTTTGAAATGAAGAACTAATAGCATAATGACATCACCAGAGACTAAGCAGTTGAAATTGGAATGGAGTTTTAGTCACTCTAGAGCCAAGAGAGCTTTTGAGACAAGATGCAACATACCAACTTTTCATTTTGAGTGTGGACTGTTTGAGATAATCACCTAAGATCCCCCCAGCCCCACCCACTCCTCTTCTAGTAAAATTGTGGGAGGTCTTGATATTCCTGGATATTTCTGAAGTAAAATAAGAACATATCTTCCTCTTTTTATAAGAAAGCATCAACAATTTTTGAAGTTTCCTTTAGTATTATAAAGTAGGAAGAATTGGAACCTGTCCCCACAATACTTTTCCCCCCCCACAGCTTATAGAGGTGCATCTGCACATGCAATTAGTATGAAGCAATTAACTCTGGAGCAGTTTGAGTTGGGGTAAGCTGCTCCCAGGTGTAGTGTCTGCAAGTGCTCCGGGGACAGCAGCAATTTAAGTTGGGGCAGAGCAGGCACCCAGCTTGCTGGGTTGACCGGGCACAATTTGTGCCTATGGTCAGCATCTATGTGTGCGTCTCAATTCAGTAAATGATTCTGCCTTAAGAGTATTGTTCCTGACAGTACTATGTTACAGCAGAGCTAATTAGTTTACTGTGTCCTAATACCAGTGCATGTGTAGACTGGGATGCTTCACTGTGGAGCTAATTAGTGTACTCCGCAGTAAAGCGCATGTGTAGATGCACCTTGTATGTCTCCTATATAGTCTCTTCCCCAGCATCTGGTGAAAGAAGCATGTCCTCTAGTCCAGGAAAGAAGAGGCTGAGTTGATGATGTTGGCAATATGGTTTAGTGGAGTAGCCCTCATAAGAGAGTCCTCTTTCTTTTCTTAACCTCTCTGACAAAAAGAATACCTGAAGTAAAATCACATGAATCATTTGGATTTCCACTGTGCTTCCTTGGGCTAATTTCTGGAATGCTAAGCATTTGACTGAAACTACATTGCCCATGTAAAGTTTAGTTACTATCCTCCAACAGCTCTTTTAAGGCATATGAATGCACTGTAATCCAAAATAAAAATGACCCAACATGTATGAGGCAAAACAGGAAGGACTTGTATATATATTTTTACTGGTATAATTTCTGGGGTGCTACAGTTTAGTTAACTGGATATTTTGCAGCTGTTTTGGAAAATGGGAAGTATGGAAGGGAGGTATTGAATTAAATACGTAAATAATCCATCCTGTAAAAACCTCAGCAAGTGCTTACCCCTACTACTATCACCTTTTTCCAGAAAGCCAGCTCTTATAAAGTCTGGACCAGGGTTTCCCCCTACACCCTGCTCTCTTCAGCTTTCTTTCTTCCCTGTCTGTTTCTTCCTTCCCTGACCATGTGGCTCAACAGGAATATTAGGGAACTATTGAAAAAGAAAAAAGAAGCAGATAAGCAATGGCAGAATGGTTCAGCAACCACAAAGGAGTACACTTATATAGCCAAGGTCTGCAGGTGTGAGACACAGAAAGCCAAAGGCAGGCATGGAGATGAAGCTTGCAACCAAAATAGAGGACAACAAAAAGGCCTTCTATAGGTACATAGGGAGCAAGAAAAAAATCTAGCCCTGCTGTGGGACCCCTACTGAATACAGAGGGGCAGTCCACAGTTGATCCCTGCAAAATGGTAGAGCTCTTAAATACATACTTCACATCAGTATTCCTGAAATCAGACAGGAGCTGTTCACCTGTCCAGAGACCCTGAACAGGTGAGGGTACTCTTAGACCATTTGGGCATTTTCAGGTTCACTGGGCCAGATGACCTGCATCTGAGAGTCTTGAAAGAACTGGCTGAACTTATAGCAAGGCCTCTGATGGAACTCAGGAGTGGTCCCTATCTTTAAGAAAGGAAAGAGGGATCACCCTACAAACTATAGATTAGTCACTCTGATTTCAGTCCTTGCGAAAAAGTTTTGAAAAAAATTGTTATGGAGGCCATCAATTATAAGTTTGTAATTCGTAGGGTATTAAGAAGCAACCAGCATGGCTTTGTTGGGGTAGATTATGCCTAACAAACCTGGTGTCCTTTTATGACCAGGTAACTAACCAGCTGGACGAGGGACATGAAGTTGATATCACTTACTTAGACTTCAGTAAAGCCTTTGATTCTGTTTCCCACAAGAGTCTCTCAATTACACTGGAGGGCATTGACTTAGACCAGTCTACAGTGAGGTGGGTGGACAACTAGCTTAGATGCCAATCCCAGAGAGTTGTAATCAATGGGATGGCCTCATCCTGGAGGGCCATCTCCTGTGGTGGCCCTCAGGGATTGGTGCTTGGACCCGTGCTCTTTAACATATTTATCAATTACTTGGATGAGGGGATGGAAAGCTCAAAGATTAAATTTGCGGATGATACCAGGCTGTGGGGAAATGTGGGCACATCAAAGCATAGGGTAAGGATCCAGGATGACCTTAACAGACTGGTTTTATGGGCTGAAAGCAATCCGATGAAGTTTAACAGGAAAAAGTGCTGGGTTTTTCACCTGGGTAGGAAGAACCTTCCATAACTTCACTATCAGTGGTAGTCCACTGGCTGGCACAGCATCTGAACAGGACCTGGGGGTCACAATGGACCAGAGGATGAATATGAGCCAACAGTGTGATGAAGTCACCAGCAGGGCAAATAGAACTCTGGTGTCCATCAGCTGATGTGTGGCCAATAGATCCAGGGAGGTGCTTCTCTCTCTTTTTTCGACATTAATCAGGCCACAGCTGGAGTACTGCGTCCAGTTCTGGGTACCACACTTCAGGAAGGATGTGGATAAGTTTGAGCAGGTACAGAGAATGGCCACCCATATGATTAGGGGCCCTGAGGATAGGCCTTCCGAGGAGAGACTCCAGGAACACCCAGGGTTACTAGGAATAATGGGCACAAATTGTTAGAGAGAAGGTTCAGGCTGGACATCAGGAGACATTACTTTACAGTTAGGGCTGCTAGGCTCTGGAATGGGCTCTCAAGTGAGGTGGTACTCTCTCCTACCTTGGGAGTCTTCAGGAGGAGGCTGGACAGATACTTGGCTGGGGTGTTATGACCCTGGCACCTGTTCCTGCCGGGGGTAGGGGGGTAGGGGGTCGGACCTGATGATCTGTTTAGGTCCCTTCCAACTCTAAGCACCATGATACTATGAACTGGGCCTGTTCAGTCTGAGTAAGAGGAAGGCTGAGAGGTGACTTGAAGTAAATCAGGGGTGAGCACCAAGATCTAGGGGAGCAACTCTTCAGGAAGGCACCCATTGGGAGGATGAGGACCAATAGGCACAAGCTAATTGAGGGAAAATTTAGGCTGGACATAAGGAGAAACTTCTTTTCCTTATGGGTAACTAGAATTAGGAACATGCTCCCAGCAGAGGTGGTACAGTCACTATCTTTGTAGGTGTTCAAGAGGAGGCTGGAAAGCACCTCATTGAGCTCATTTCAGCCCAATAACCTCCTGACCATGGCAGGGGACTGGATTTGATGATCTTGCAAGTTCATTCAGGTCCTTTGATTCTATGACTTTTTTTTCTTCAGTCACTAAGTTTCCCCTTCTTCCACTTTCCTTCCAAGGTTCACATCCCCTACCAAGCACCCGTATATTCCACAGACACATGTTAGCACCCAACTATTTGTTTAAGTTACCAAGTTATAGGCATCTCCAGAGGTTTTGGGCTTGAAACTGAAGTTTTATTATCTGAGCTCATGTGCATATTTGAAATTAACTTGCTTAAAGTGCTACACATGGAACAGCACCAAATTTAGCCCCTGTGTACCTGAGAAGGGGTGAAGAACTGGTTTGGGTCTGTGATTTACACAGAATAGCTGGATAAAGTGGTTTGGAGTAAGATAATTATGATAGAATTGAAATTTGCCTTCATACACCAAAATTAGTATCCTGTGGAAATGATGGGGACAGGAGTCCACACATTTTAAAATAATTGTCTGAGGCTGTCTATAGACAAAGGGTGGGCAGTTATTTCGTCTGGAAAGTCATTTAATGAGTTTTGGTGACATGAATAACTCGTGCCTCCCGGCAGCTGGTGGGGCACGGTGGCAGTGGCGAGAGTACGGCAGTGGTAAGTGGGGGAGCTCCCACAACTGCTGTCGGCGCTGTCAGTGGCAGGGGGTGTGGGTGGTGAGCACCAACCAAGCGTCAGTGACCACCCACAGCCATCGCCTGCAGTGGCAGCCAGCA
This sequence comes from Caiman crocodilus, assembly GCA_030014935.1. NCBI lineage: Eukaryota > Metazoa > Chordata > Crocodylia > Alligatoridae > Caiman > Caiman crocodilus. The sequence goes on from JAGPOW010000261.1 coordinate 87,118,861, forward strand.
GAGATTGCGAACCACCTATAGACGGCAGCAGGGTGGTGAACGGCGACCACTTGTAGGCGCCACTGACAGTGTCAGTGGCACCTTTTTGTAGGGGGTGCAATGCCATGCTCGGGGTGCATGTGTACTCATGAATGTGCATGTGGGGCACTCATGGCCTGTGCAGGCAGAGTTGTCTGGTAGCCTGAAACTCCAGCTAGTTCTGGAAGATACATGTAGCAGCAGGCAGTGGGGTCAGGCCAGCCTGGCTTCATTGCGTAGGACTCATCTCATGTGCAGCTCCCAGGACCCAGCCAGAGCTTCATGCTGTGTGGGAGTGAGTTCCACATGATGGAGATGGCAGGATGGCCCCCTTTCCTGCCCCCACATGCAGCTCCTGGGACTCCTCTGAGAAACAGGGAGCAGGGCTGAGCCAGCTTGGCTCCCTACCACTTCTAGCGAAGTCCCAGGAGCTGCTTGTGGCAGTAGTGTTGAGCCCCAGCTCAAGTCTGGGATCGTGCCCGGAATGCAGATGCCAATATACACACCGAGGGTGGAAGTACAAAGAAGTTTATTGCTAGCAATAAATGGTGCGAGTGGAATAATTCATGTAACAAGCACACTGAGTATTATCTCTGGGTATTTTTATACAGAAGTTTGCAAGGTTTCACAAGTGTGTCGTTCAGTGATTGGTTACAAGTGAATGACGCAAGAAGTTCTCTACTGAGCATGTCTTTATATCTGTGTTTAAGCCATGTATGATTCATTAACGTACTTTTTTTCCACCTAGGGGTGTGATTTTTAATATTATAATGAGCCCTTCGACCCAGTTCCCTGTCTTTTCTTATTTTCTTTTAAGCCTCTCTTACCCAGTTACCGATGTCTTCTTCTTATCATCACAGATGGGCATTCTTTACATAACAGTCTTTTCTCCTTATCGTGTTTGGGTGGAGGTTTTCAATGATATTCCTTACAGTAGGAAGTGGGGAAGGCTGCCAGCTTCATCATGTGGGGCCCCCCCTGGTGGTGCACAAATCCTGGGAGCTGCACATGAGTCATGGGGAGCCCTGTGTAATGGAAGAAGGCTGACTTGGGCTTCATGCTCCCACCACTCCCCTGGGTGTGGGACTCATACTCCACGCTCCTGTTCAGCAGACGCTTTCCCCTCCCTGTTGCCACTTCCCTACCTCCTGCCTGGAGGGCTGCAGCAGGGACGCAGGGAAGAGCTGCTGGAAGCAAGGGGAGCTGAGCTCACTTTACGAATAGAATTTCAGTCGCAAAACTGTAAAAGGGTAGAATGTTTGATGCTGTAGGTAATTTTGGATTAGCCATAATGACCAATTGATTACAAAAGCACATTGATTTTGAAATTGTCCTCAGTTAGTCACTGCAGTTTAATGTGCTGTTCTTTTGGAGAACAGTGTAAACTTCATGGTTGCATCTTACAGTATCTTCTATTACTCGGCTTCATGCTGATCTTCTATCCATTCCCTATCTTTGGTAGTGTCTTCCTATTTTGTGCCTCTAGTGTTAAAGATGAAACAGTTGGGTTAATTCTGCCTTCAAATTATTCCTTAAACCTTATTTGTTTTCCTCATCTTGTTATCACTAAGTTCCTGGTATCCCTCTACTGCTGGATCACCTGTAATTTGGACCTTGCTGCTGCAGTGGACAAGCATGAGAAGGTTCAGTTATAGGATCAGGGTCACATGTTGTATCAGGTCAGGAATTCTTTGGGGCAGAAAATTTGAGCCTGAGGATGAGCATGAGCCTGCACTGGTTTGAGCCTTGCATAGGTGGTTACATGCAAAGTAAATGTCAAATGACTAAATCAGGGTAAGAACATCTTATGATTATTTTGCAGTGATTCTTCATGGATATAAAGCCTGGGACATGGTACAGGACCCTTTTGTCTTCTGATGTGTTTTTAAAGCACTGTGTACAACTTTGCTAGTGTACTAACTTTGCAAATTTTCCAGCCGGGCATGAAAGCAGGTTTCCTGCTCCTTACCATAGTGAAAGCTGGTAATGAAAGAAAACTAATGCTGTTTTACTTGCATGTAAAAATATGTACTGAGAAAGTGAATGAACAGAAGTTTCGAAGAGGATGCTGTAGTTGCAAGGAGATTAAAAAGACTGCAACTATTTTGCAAGTAGATTATTTTAGTTAAATTCAAAAATCAGTTTTGGTGATTCAGCAAATGGCCTATTAACTTCCTTTGCTTGTGCTATCACAAGCTAACAGTTTACACCAGCGATTTCATGTTTTGTCATTTAAATGAACAAAACTGCTGCTATTTTTTGGAATGCAGTTTTCTAGTAACAATAATTATCCTTTAAAAAGATCTCTTGAAATGTAAAGTTGTAGTGAAAAAATTAATTTTAAAGAACCTGTTTCATAGAGATAGTTATCATACAGGATAACTGCATGTCACATATTTACAGTGTAATAATAAACTAAAAATTTTCATTTGTTATGATTTTTGTAAATGACTTGCAGTATTTTATGTGCATTCAGTCTCAGGTTGTATATGGTGGCCATAGCTGGAATTCACATTCTTGTACAGTGCGAATATAAGATACAGACAGTATTTAAAATCATGTTAAATCTTCAGTTTATGGGTGAATTTCACCAGAAAACTCTTTTTGTCACAAAACACATACTGAGAAAAACATATAGAATTACTGAGGAATAATTATCTTAGTCAAGTAGAATAAAGAATAGCAAAGGATCATAGGCGTTCCCTTTTCACTGGTTTTACTGATTTAAAAATGGGCAGATATCAAGAAGCTTGCTCTCTGTTGGAGGAAAGAATATGATGCAGTTGTGCCATGTCTTTGCGACCTGACAACGTGCAATAACTTCAGTTGGTTTACGGAGATTTTTTTGGTGTTTTAACAGTTTCATTCCTTGGCACCGATGTACTACCGAGGTTCAGCTGCAGCTGTTATAGTATATGACATCACCAAACAGGTAATGCTTTCTGTTCATAATGCCTCTATAGCACATACTTTGCTTAATGGCTGCGCACGAGATTTTTAAGGTTAGTTGCCTTAAAAAATGTGGAGGTTTGAGAGAAGCTTCATTCTTGTGACACTTAAAAATAGACAGGCAAAACTGGAGTTTTTGCTGCAGGAAACAATTCAGAATTTACCGCTCTTAAGATAGAAACCATGACCACCTGTAAAGTATAATAGTACTTACATGAAACTAAATACTTATTAAGAAATAGGTTAATTGATGGATTAATGTAACAAAATATCAGATATCCACATTTTACAAACTGGGAATGAATTACTTTTAAATATGATCATGATCTTGAATTAACACTTGAGAATTGAACTCATCTGTGATTGCTCTACTTTGAAAAAAGCAATTAAATTATTTCTCTTTAGCCTTTGGCTCAGTATTATTAATTGAAATGGAAGTGTATTGTCAGCTTGTAAAGTATCGCTACTTTTTTGTCATGCATCTGGACATCACTGCTGTGGAGGTTCTAACTCCATTGTCACCACCACAATGGCAGATTTCTTCAAACCGAAATTTGATTTTGAGAGAAACGCCAGCAGATGAAACTGAGTTACGGAAGAAAGCTATTCTTAGATGGATGTTTCTGCCCATTTACTCACAGTTTTCTTCTCTCCTGCAAATTAATTATTTACTTGTTGCTGTCCAGGGCTGGCTCAGTTCTCTGATGTTAATTAATGGACTATCACCGATGACACTGGTTACTGCTGCATAGAAGTAGGGTTATCCTTTTCTAAAATGCTGAGAAAGTATGAGGGAAGAGTAAATCAAATCAGATAAGCTTTTATTTTTCATTTAACCAGCTGGTAATTGATCAGAAAATTTGTAAGCATTGTACAGATAGAACTTAATCCAGTCTTTCTTATTCAGAATTCCTGTGGAACACCTTTCAGAAGAACAATCTTAGGGAGAAAAAGGGGTGGGACTAGTGTGGCAAATGGCAACATTTCATCCTTTTAAAGTTTGATATTTAAATTTGTATATTATAGTGGAAGGTATATTATATCCCAAATGTTGTCCCTTAAGAGTTTTTTGAGATATATAATATATCCCAAATGGTTTCTGAAGGAAAAATTTCACTTTGTCACCAGAAGATAAAACTTATATCAGTAATAACTGGAACAATTTAGCAAGCATTCCTATCTGAGACAGGAAAATTAGAATCAAGATTGAAATTTTTTTTAAGAACTCAGTTCGAGCATCAGGAAGTCCTGTGGCCTGTGTTTAATGGGAGGTCAATTAGATCATTACAGTGGTCTTTTCTGGCCTTATAATCTACTGAATCAATGTTTCTTGAAGGTTTTCTGTGTTCCACTAGCTTCTAAGAATTACTTGTTATCTCAGACATGGAGATTCTGTTAGATATTTCTTTATGTATTTGGTTTAGGATTCATTTCATACTTTGAAGAAGTGGGTAAAAGAATTAAAAGAACATGGTCCAGAAAACATTGTAATGGCCATCGCTGGAAACAAATGTGATCTTTCTGATATCAGGTAACATCCATTTATGACCAAGATGGTGGGTTTTGGTATACACTGTTTACTTTCCTCAAGCAGCCAGGTTTGTATTGTGACTGCTCCTAAAATATTATTTTGCTCCTAATGAAATCTCACCTAGAATACTCTGTTCAGTTTGGGATACTGCACCTTGAGAGAGACAAATTGGAAAGAATCCAGAAGAGACCAATAAAAAGAATTAGAGGTCGGGAAAACAGGACATATGAGAGAAGGTCTGAAGAATGTGGATTGTGTAGTCTAGAGAAGAAAAGCTTGAGGGCAGATTTGTAATCATGTTCAAATACAAAAAAAGGGTTTTTATAAAGAGGATGGTAATTAATTGTTCTCTCTATCCACAAGAAGTAGCGGGCTTAAATTGCAACAAAGAATATTTAAGTTGGTTTAGCCACCCTTAAATTGGTTTAGTGGAACAGATTACTCAGAGCAGGAGTGCTCAACCCCCTGGACAGCAAAGCCATGTTGTCTGGCATGTGAGGCTCCCCAAGTGTCTGGTAATTTGGTGGCAGGGAAGCAATGGCAGCATTAATTGCCAGTTCCCTGATGCCAATTCTCCAGACCTGTGGGGTGTCTCACAGACTGAATAACATGGCTCTCTATGCCAGATTGCCCCAAATACGGTCCCACAGACTGACCCCCATACAGGATCTGACCTGTGGACTGATCCCCACACCACTCATCCAGCCCAGAGAAACAGGACCCCACACCATTACTCTAGTCTACAGGGCCAGAAGGTTGAGTGCTACTAACCTAGAAAGTTGATGGATATGTAATTGGAAGTTTTTGGATGTAGTTTAGATAAGCCTTTGTCTGGGGTAGCTTAGATGGGGATAATCCTGTAGCAGTGGTTGGACTAGCAGTGGTTTTCAACCTGTGGTCTGTGGACCCTTGCTTGTCCACACACTATGTCTAAGGCATCTGCAAAGATGACTGATGAATCAAAAGTATGTGAATACAAACACTTACAATTCAAAGGGGGCTGCACCTCAATTCAAATTTCTTAGGGGACTGCAAATGAAAAAAGATAGAAAACTACTGGAGCAGATGATTCCTTGAGATCTCCTTCAGCCCTGTTTTTCTGTGATTCTCAATACTTTGTTTTTTTCAGTGATGCAGGTTTATCCTGTCTAACAGCAATAGTATCTCACTGTCCACCACATTTTGTTCTGAGCTCCCTTTTTTGCTGCATATCCACTGTGGTTTTGATGGTTTGACTGGAACTGCCAGGTAGCGTATAGCATTTCCTTGGATACTGGAGACATTGTAGTAGCTGGATCAATGATACCTGTAGCCTTTTTATCCGTGTATTCATTTTTCATTCATATTAAGAAGTGTGGAGTGTCTTTAACCATGACTGAAACTAGCAAGGTAAGGATAGAGAAATGAGATTGAAATGATTTAATTTCATTCTTAGAACAGCTTTACTGTTAATGAAATTATGCTTGGAACACTGTGCTGATTGAAATCGTGCAAGATGTTCATTCTGCTCCACTATAACCAGTGCCATTGTGTGCCTATCACAGTTCAGAAAAGTCCAATTGATCTTGGCATGTGAAGGCTGCTGTGTTCTAATCAAATGAAGAGTTAATACTGGATGCGAAAGAACAGCCTCATTCCAGAAAGTGCATTTGCAAGAACATAAGATCTCTCTCTAGTCTCATATAGCAGACTTGTGTCCCAGACTTGAGATGAAGAGAAGGACCCTCCTTGAGAAAATGAGGGGAGGTCAGACTTTATTGCTTGGTAGGAGAGCCAAGATGCTCATAGCATGTTCAGAGACTGGGTTCACCTTCATATTTGTCAGCTCCTCATTGGATTTTCACGTAGCCTAGCAGCGAGGGGAATCATGTCAGGCTGAGTACCATAAGTAATCCTTTGTGGCACTCAATAATTCTTTCATTATTTCAGGAGCGAATATTGTTGTCTGGTTTTTTTTTCCTGTGAGCTGTATGAGAACAGGATTTATGATCTTTCACCATATTTTTTCTCTTCGAACCCCATGGACTCCCCTGACCATGTTTCACATTTATTTTGTTTTTCCTTAAGGTCTTTACTTTGACCCTGATACAGCAAAACACTGGAGCACACACTTAAGTTGAAGCATGTGATACAGTACTTTGCTGAATCCAGACATTTTTAAAGACTGTTCGCTTTCACTGTCATTTCTGAGCCAGCTAGAGGAATTACAGCACAGAATCATGAGGTGTTCCCAGTTCTTAGGGGCTGACTGTTTGGTCTCTGCAGTGTTCCCAGCTTCTATTGGCCTGGGAGTGAAGGGCACAGCTAGCATGGCAGTATACTGTACTTCTACCAAGACAGTTAGACTGAGTGAGTCTCATAAACTTAGAGAAATGACTTCTGACTTATTAACATGAATATCAGAAAGCAACAAGTTGCTTCTTAAAGGGAAAGAAAAAAGTGGGCCATTTGTAGTCTTTCTAGCTAATTCGAAGTGGAGTTTTTGATCGTTTCCAGTTTCCATCTTCGACTCATTTACATTTATTGGTTTTGTTTTTAACAATACATTTGCTTGATTAAAACAGGAATTGCACATTTGATTCTGATACTCTTTTTATGAATAAAGATATTCTGTTAAACTATAATGCAGTGTTTTATTGATCTGAATGAGCTTCGTGCCACACATACTAGTGAACTATGAGTGCTTCTTTTCAAAATATAACTTTATATGATGACTATTCCCACACTTGTGCAACAAGAGAAATTTGAGAAAATGTCTCGGTCTCAAGCTCTGGCTGCTGACCTCGCCAATGACCACAAATGTTTTGAGATTCTTTTGTTACAGGTAGAGATTTTTTTGCATATACTGATCTATTAATTATACAGCATAATAATAATAATAAAATGAATGGGGTTTTGGAGACTGAAGAAGGGCAAGATACATTATACATGTATAATTATTTTCCTAGTTGTAAAAATCTGATTGATTTAGACCAGTGTTTCCCAACCTTTTCCAGCCCAAGGCACACTTACATTAATAAATATTTTGTTGTTGTTGTTGTTATGGATTTTGTGGACAGGCCCAGATTTTTGCGATCTCCACAAAATCTGCAAAACCACACATTAAGTAGGTCCCTGTTTATACATGTTTCTAGCACTTCTATTTTTGTCTTTATAAATTTTTATACTAGCTATTTTGCTTTTCTTGGAGCAACAGGCATAGTTATGGCAAACATGAACACAGGCAAAAGAGGACAGGCTGAATCAGGTTCTTTCCACTTGATTTTCTGTCACCTTTACCATAGGAATTAACTGGCTGATAAGGAATGATTGGGGAAATAGCAGGACTGACTTGCTTCCACTAGCAAAAGGGTAACACTGGACCCACTGATAATTCTGACAGTGACCTCATCACCTTCCAGAGCTCTTTTCATCTCTCTTAGGTATGTTAGCTGAATCAAGACAATCAAGAGATGTTCTGCTGTTCTTCTTATCACATGGCCATTGAATGTTGGGTTGGCAGTCTGAAATAAATTCCTTCCCTCTGACATTCAGGGAATCTCTACTTTAGGATCAGAAATTTTGATTAAGAACATTAATCATAATGCTCCATTTTCTTATTGGCTCTAGAAATGTTTAAAGTTTGGTTTATTTTTACATCTCTATTCTGATAGGTGAATCAGAACCTTGGAGACGCTAAGATCTAAAGGTCATTTCAACAAATGAATAGCTTTGTTCACTAGCAGCAAAACCACTATTAGAATTTTAGAGAAATTTAGAAACCAAAGGCTAGAACTTTCTACTGGTACTTAGGTTTTCATCATTTAAAAATTAATTAACAGCTGAAGTTTTGATTTACTGGAGTACTCCTTCAGTACCTGCCCAGGAAATCCAGTGCTACACATTTAAGTTACTGTATACTGTTGATCCTAAAAAATTTCTATTTTAAATAAGTATTTTAAAATATTTCAACTCAGACTTGATCTGTGGCATTTGAGGCTTCCTGTTTAGCTGGAAACAAATTCATGTCTTTCAAAAGACCTATTCCTCTGACCTTTTTTCAGGAACTTAAGACCAAATCCTCTCAGTTCTTATCCCTTCTCTCTATTATTAACACTCTTAATTTAGGTTTATTTGCTTCTTGGCTTAGTCAGCTGCTCTAAAGAAAAGCTCTTGTGCTTTTCCTTTTGGGCTAAGTCAAGTAATCCAGATGTTCAACACAAATATTGACATGTAGACTCTTTTTTGAATCATAAAACAATAAACTAACATACTTGCTACCCACAGGCAATGGAAATTTTAGCATTTCTTTTAGTGACATCAGAAGGACTTTTCAGAAGGCGCTAGTAAGTGTTACAGAGCTTCCTATGCATATAGACAAACAATACTTTCCCAGCCCTTCCCTCCAATCTTGAAGATTGGGGGTTTTTTGTTGTTTGTTTGTTTGTTTGTTTTTTTATCAGCATACAGAAAGTTGAAGTCTTTACTAGCCAGTCCTATTTCTGAGAGTTCTTTCATCCTCATACTTTACAAGGTTATGTAAAAAAGTTAAGAGATGATACCAGGTTATAGACCTCAAAAGAAAAATGCTCATGAGCCAGCTCAGAATTGCATAAGGAGAGGATGCCTGGCTTTTGCAGTTATTCCTTCTGAAGTAGATTACATATATTGAGCCTTATTCAAGAAAAAAGTAAATACTGGAAACAGTGACTGGATCAAAAGATTGGTGCTGCAAACCCTAACTGTTAGAAACCAAACATATCAGAATTAAAACTACCTCATCTCTATGCCCTGCCTCATCTTACTTGAATAACTGTATTCTGATTTAAAATACAGACAGCTTTCTAAACTCAGGATAAAAACGAAATTATATGGTTGTGCTTTCTGCTTTGCACCTCCTGTTAAACTACAGTGCTCCAGACTGGGGAGGTTATACAAGGGGTCACATAGCTACGTTAGGACTTCTGGGCAAGTGTTAGGGCAGATGCTGCTGGTGACAGGGCAGATCTATTCTACATAGAACAGATTGGTGGCTGCATTGAACCACTACAAGGAAAAAGGCTTTGTTTCACAACTTGGTCTCAAAACTGTACTTTTACTGTGCACATAGGCATTTAGGCCTATCTCAGCACTTTCTGATCTGTGTTTCGGTGAGGTGGAGTGTCAGCTATCAACAGTGGGGGTCACAATCAGTTGCAGTCCCTCCCACCTCTCTGCCACCTGGCCAACAGAATTTAGATCAGCAAGGGGTCTGTGTTATTATACTGGTAGAAAAAGTTAAGGTTCTTCACCGGCATGAAGACAGGGGACTGTGAAGTACACTGAAGTGCGCAATGTGCTCCTGTCCCCTATTTCCTCTCCTCTTGCAGCAGGAAGGAGAGGGAGATGTTCTGTCATAATTTGTCATGATGTCCTGCTCACTTCAAACAGCCAGGCATGTGACCTTTCACAACACCCAGAAAAATATCTTGTTTGTGGGCCTTGGGCAAAAACTGGTTCTAGACTGAATTGAGAATCAGATGCTCCCTCTAATGTCTATGCATATCTGTCTGATGCCAACAAAAATAGAGTGGCTGATGACAATTTTCTGCTTTCAAAGCCTTGTCTTGATGGCAGGCCTAGGAATCCTTAAATCAATAATTAAATGATACTTTGCTGCTTTAAGCATAGTGACCTACATAGAAGCCAAAAATATATATTATTCATTATTTTGTATAAAATAAGTATGTTAAAGCATTTGGGTCTAGGCAGAGTATATAATCTATTTTTTATGTTATTGTATTGTGAAGAAGTTTCAGATTTGTTGAGTTTATCTGATTGTAAGAGGCTGGTGCTATTAATCCAAAACGACCCAACTTCCTGATGGTATTTCTGCTCTGAAAAAATTAAGAGATTATTCTGTGACATGCTGACACAGGTAACTTAGTCCCACCTGGATGTAAGTCTTTGAGAGACAAAGGAACTAGAGAGTGGGCTGAGCAGCACTAAAGCAAGACCCGTAGGAGTAGCCATGACTGAGTCAGTGCTGTACGCTATAACCTAGCAATAATGATATGTATTTAAGAATGCATATACATTTGGAGGGAAATCAAGAACCAAGATCAATGTGATTATTTGAGCAAACATCAATTAATGTAATGGATCTAGGTTGTTATCTTCAGAATACCTTGTGAGAGAGATTTGGCCCCTTGTGTCCCTTAATATGCAAATTATTTAATGGGGTTTTTTTTACATCTTGGGACTGGAATCTTGAATAACATGGCTAAATTCATGTGAACTGCAGTGGATGCAGGAGTGGGATTTATAACAGATTTATCATTTTTGAAACAAAGAACATGCCCATTTGGTAAGGATTAAGACTTGTGCAACTGAAACCTGGGAACAGTGTAATATAATAATGCTCTCAAAAATATATTTGTTTTGATAATCCTTTGTATAATTTAAAAAACTTTTTTTTCTCAGGGAGGTACCTATGAAGGAAGCCAAAGAATATGCAGAAACTATTGGTGCAATTGTTGTTGAAACCAGTGCAAAGAATGCAGTTAACATTGAGGAACTCTTTCAAGGAATCAGTAAGTACATTTTCAGGTTTCTGGTGGATGTGCTTGGAGTCCTCCTTCCTAAAACAGTTATCCATTTTGTCTGTGAAAATGTCTTTCTCCACTGAGAGGAAACAGCTTGCGCTAATTGCGCATACAGTTTAAAAATACAAAAGTAAGAGTGATTTTAAGTAGATTAGAATAAGGCAGAGCTTGGGTGGCTGCTGTTATTTTCCTGTGCATTTTTTATCATATAACTAAATCCTGTCTTACACCATACCCCCTATTCCAGGCCTGATGGTCAGGGATCCTGGTTTTCCCTGACTAAAAAAATCACATTGTCAAATTAAAACCCCCAAAATCTATGATTAAAATGCAGGTTCCCTTACTCCCTTGCCAGCCCTGTCAGAGGGAGCCCCCAGCTGCCAGGACTTTGGGGCCAGGGAACCCAGTCCACAGCCCCCTGCCCCTGGCAGAAGGTGGCAAATGCTGCACTGGAGCAGAGCCTGGCTCCTTGCCCATGCTGCCTGGAAGTCTGCCTGATGTGTCCATGTGTGGGGGCTGGATCTCTGCCACTGTGCGCACTCCAAGGGGGGGCAGAGGGGATGCATGCTCCCCTGATCTGTGCATGGAGGGGTAGGGGGCAGGGCTTCCCACTGCAGGTTTGTGCTCCTGCCCTTCTGCCCTCCCCCAGGGCCTCCACAGCCCAGTGGGTATGACCTAATGCACAGGGCACAGTGGGGCTGTGTGGGGAAGCTGCTTGCCGCTGCAAGTACCGTGCCCCCTGCCTGTGCAGCAGCAGCAGCAGCAGCAGGGGCAGCAGTACAGGATTGTGCCCCTCACTGCTGCTGCATGCTCAGGGGACACCTCACCAGGGCAGCATGGAGCTCGCAACATTCCTGGAGGACTCAGATAGATAAATTAAATGTAGTCACTGTAGTGGTATTTAGCAAATGTTTTTTCTCCCCATCATCTCTTACAGGGTGAGAGATCAATTTTTTTAGGGAAGGAAAAGGAATGCTTCCTTTCTATTTTTCATTCTAGGCGTTCTGGTCTCAGTACCTTAATGAAAACAGTGTAAAAAGCACATTCCAGCCGTCTTATCTTTCATCTACACTACAGCTTGTAAGCCACTTCCTTTTTCTCTTAATTTCAACATGGCATGAACAGATTGTGAAATCTTTCCTTGCTTCTATCACATCATCTACATGGCCTGAGATGGTGCCTGTTTATATCTTATTTCAGACATACCTATCATGTGTCTGAAATTGAGAACTAAGGTTTACAGCCTAATGCTTTTTTTTTTTTTTTTTTTACATAAATAAAGTTACCAAATTTGTAATGCAGCTGGCTTGGGAAACCAGCCCTTACCCATTTGGATTTAGAGTCCACAACCAGCAATGGATGTTATAACAGTAGATGTAAATGTACACATACAAGAACTTACCCAAGTTGCAGAATTTAAATCTGAATAGTTGTTTTCTGCCTTTCATAAGTAATACTAAAATAAGTTGCAGACATTACCCTTAGTAATAGATATGTTTGATATGGAACATCAGTTAAATTGCAGTAAATTTTAAATAGTTACCAAGCAGATATTAAAGTCTACAACTAATTGTCTTTACACATAAAAACAGTCTCAATGGAGAAACTTGTGACCTTAGCAGAATTCGCAAGAGTTGGCAGGATTGTAGTAATTTGTATATGGAAACTATGGTGCACTGAGAAGAGAATAAAGATGCACAGTTGCTGTAAGCATTAGTGAACCAGGAAATGCTCATGACTGCAAATTATCATTTGAGATTGTGCAAGGGGAAACAGAATGCCTTTGACAGTGTCATTCTATGCATGCAGCACTGGAATCACGAAGTACTGAATTTCTGAGGATATATGTCCAATTAATGTGGAATCAATGCTGCTTTTTCTGAGTGTGAGCACTGGCTGTGGCTGTGGGCTGTATGATTAACGTGGTGCCTTAAGGTCATGCTGTAGCACAGATTTCACTGTCAGATTGAATCATTGTTTTTGTGCATTTCAACCTTTCCTATAGTGATATAGGCAGAAGTGCATGATATTGAGATACCTATCTCTTAAGAGATGGCAGCTTCCATTTGTGAGGTGTATCTAATAAATGCTGAATATTTTACAACCCACAACTGAGAAGATAATCCAGTATGTGAAAAATATCTCACATTTACATTCCTTACTGACATTGACTGACAATCATACGGCAAGCTAAAGGGACTGAATAAATGTTAAGTTTGGCTGAACATGAGTTTTCTAGTTGTGCCCACTTATTCCTATGTATTTTAATAGCTTTTTAGCTGTTTTAAGCTGAGTGCCTCTTCCTGGAGAAAAATAAACCTTTGAATGAACTAGGAGATTGTATAAAGAAAAAACTATTTAGAATACATAAAAAGCAGGGCTGTGTTTCTGAGACAGAGAAGTCTTGGGGTTACAGATGCATTGAATGAATACACAATTTTATTTTAATACATTTGTAAAAGGTTTTTAGGCAGTTTATCTCAGGATAACTGAAATGGTCCAAGTTGTATGTTAGTTGCATCACCTGACCGTTGTCTAAAATCTCTCCTCGACATAGAAAAATGTAAGTCTGAAGGGAAGACTAGAATCAGTAGATACTGCTGAGATCTCAGTGAACAGGCAAGTTCTGACATAAATGGTTCTTAGTTTACTGCGACAGGTAAAGCTAAGGAGGTTAAGAACACAGTAGGCAAAGCTGCTTTGTTTGTTCTGAAGAGTCTGCACTGACTTGCATAACCCAGATACTTTGCTGCAGAAGTGTAACCAGTAATTCAGAGACCTGGACAGAGATGTTGCCAAGCACTGGAGTGTGGGGATGGGGTGTGGAGAGATACCAAGAATGAGGGTGCTGCTAGCTCCCTTTCTAACTTGGTGCTCAGAAATGGTGCCTCACTCAGCCCACCCTAGTTATGTAAAGCTTTGCAGGATTAAGTTCTATAACTCCCCTTCTCCTTAATTCCCCACACACAGATCATAGGAAAGTAGGGCTGGAGGGACCCCACACGATCATCTAATTCAGCCCCTTGCTCAAGACAGGATCATCCTTGACTAGGGCTGCACCAACAGACATTTTGGGAGCCAGTATCAATAGCTGATTTTTAAGAAAATATCAGCCAATACCAATCCAATTTCTGATATAGCAGAGTCCAGCTGGTAAGTTTGTTGCAGTGAAATGGGAGGTGGAGGGAAAGAGCATGGGGGGACAGATCAATGCCCCCATCAGTAAGGAAGGGAGTGGCCAGCTGGAGCAGGCCAGGCATGGGACAGAGCTGCAGCTCATCTGGGGACTGTGGGGAGGCGGGGCAGCTCCCATTGCTGTCTGGCAGCTTGTTCCACCACTGCATGTCATTTGTCTAGCGGCTTGTCTCTCTGCTGCTCCCACCACTTGCCAGGGTGGGAGGGGTGTGCCCCTGGACCTGCACAGGGTATGGAGCAGGGCAGGCTGCAACTGTGGGCTGGGGCTGAGTGGTGGGAGCAGTGGCGAAATTAGCAACTGGACTAGCAGCATGCAGCAGTGGAAGCCCCCCGTCGCACCTTCCTGGATGAGCCACGTCTCCATCCTATGCCTGACCTACTCTGGCTGGCCACCTACCCTAGCATGGGCCCCACTCCCTCCCTCACTGCAGGTGGCGTTGATCTGCGCCTCCAGGCCCTTTCTTTCCCTCCCCCTCCCTTTCCACCTCCCCTTCCACCACACTAGACTTACCAGCTGGATGCAGCTCTCCAAGCTGCCGGGCTTGTGCTCTTTGCTGCTTGTGTGCTGCACTGTGGCCATGTGCATGCACAAGCATTTATTGACCAAATTATTGACTACTTCAGGCCGATTTCCAATATAGTCAATTTTCTTTATATTGGTGCTGTTCTGATATTGGACTGATTTATCAATGCACCTTTATCCCTGACTAAACCATCCCAGTCAGCATCTACTCTGACCTGCTCTTGAAAACTTTCAAGGATGCAAATTCCACTTATCTAAGTAGACTGTTCCAATGCTTGACCACCCTCCTAGTCAGAAAGTTCCTTCTAATCTGCAACCTAAATTTCCTCTGCTGCAGCTTGAAGCGATTGCTCCTAGTCCAGTCTCCCACAGCCACAGTGAAAAGCACATCTCCATCCACTGTATAATCATCCTCAGAGCTGATCTGAGCAGGGTGCAGGACCTGGGATAAATCAGCCCATGCAGGGCCCTACTCCAATCCCACCCCGCCCTGGACCTGAAGAAGCTGCCGCTTCCATCAACAGTGCAGGGGAAGGAGGGGGTAGCAAGCAACTGGACTAGCAGCATGCAGCAGTGGAAGCCCCCCCCCGCACCTTCCTGGATGAGCCACACCTCCATCCTACTGCAAGCGGCAGTGACACAGAGTTGCTGTGGCTGCTCCATCCATCTCCATAGGGCCCCCCAACACATGGGCCCAGAGCAGTCGCCCTGATTTGCACCTCCTCGGGGGGGAGTCCTTTAGGTATTTGATTGCCCTTTAGGTATTTAAAGACATCAAATCCTCACTTCATGTTCTGTCCTCCAAACTAAATAATACTAGTTCTTTCAGCCTTTCCTCATAAGTCTTGCCCCCAGACCCCTAATATTTGTTGCTATGTACTGGACTGTTTTCAAACTGTTCGCATCTTCTTGAAGCATGGGGTCCAAAACTAGACACGGGACTCCAAATGAGGTCTCACCAATGGTGAATAGAGCAGAAGCATCACTTCCGTTGATTTGCAAGTGACACTCCTGTTAATATGACCAATATTCTGTTGGCTTTTTTTGCAATAAAAACATGCTGTTGGGTTTTGTTCAGCTTATGGGCTACTGTAACCCCCAGGTCCTTCTTTGCAGACCTGCACCCTGGACAGCCATTCCCTACTTTTTTTTGTGCATGCATTTTATTCTGTCCTTAAATGTAGGAATTTGCACTTGCCCTTGTTGAATCATATCCAATTGATTACAGACCATTTCTCCAGCCTATACAGGTCATTCTGGATCCTAGCCATGATCATTTGTGGAATGTCAAGGGGTATACAGAGTCCCTGCCAACCTTTGAGCCAGACCACTGAGGTTTTGCAACTATTTGCTGCAGCTTTTATTTGAAAGGGTGCTGTTTCTCCAATCATCTCTGTGGGACTGCTGATGAGGTCCAGCTAATCGGAGAAGTGGCACCCTGTAAAGCAATGGTAAAGAGCTATATGGCTGGTGCTTAATTCAGCAGCCTACCTGATATAAATGATCTGGGTTCTACTGCATAACTCCATCATCTGTTGTCCCTGTGTGATTTCACACTGAAATTTGGTAAACTTGGCCTTATAACATTAGGCCCTGCTTGACTAAATATTTCAGAATTACTGTGATTACAGGATGTAAATTGGTCTTTTTCCTTGAATTGTACACTGAGAGAAGTTCTGCTGAAGTATTCAATGGTAATTTTGACATATTAAGGAGTAGAAGATAGGGTGTTTCAGATAAATGCTTGATTAAATTTAAACAGATGGAAATAGTAGGTGTAAATTTTGTTTTATAACTGAGTGGTATATGTAAGGTCATATACTGTTGACTGAATTTCTGTTTCCTCTCATGTGATTGATGTATACAGTAGTTTTTTACAATATGCCTCTTGTTTCCATTCCTCCAAAGATACTGATTTATTAAAACTGTACCCACAGACACTAGCCATAACATTGTAAACAGCATGCACAAGAAAAAAACCCTCAAAAGTTCTACATTTTTTATGTGCATTTTTTTTGTGCATTTTCTGTCCTACTCATTTGGAATGACTGTGACAGCATCTCACCCAACTAGTTTTTAATTATCAAGGTGATTATCAAACATCCTGTAATTGTGCAGCACTCACACCCTGGTAATTTTGTAGATGCCCATTAATGTATTTATGTATATAAAATGGTCCCTTGGTATAATGTGCAAGGTTGTACACACTCTCCTGTTTCTCTTTTTATATGTGCTCCAGATACAACACAAAGTTAGTACCAATTACTTTAGTTATTCCTGGTAAATGACAGGGTTTAACCTTCCACCTCGCTGAGCAACACTTCATGCTTCAGTGGGGCCAGAGTTTAACACAAAATGACACACATTAACAACCAAAGAAAAAATAAATTTAACCACAATGTTAGTAGAAGCCTAAACAAAAATACATAGTGGTTTAACATTATGTTTCGCAAATTTGGGGGCTGCTGGTTTTTGAGAACGAGCCATTCCCAGATCAGGTATATCCTGTCAATGGTATCATGAAAATTGACAGAAGAATATCCTGGCTGATTTCAAAAGCAGCAAAATAAGGGAAGGACTAAAGTGCAGTGAAATGTCTCAGGTACACTGCTTACTTTAGATTGGGGCCCCAGCCTTTGAAGAATCATTTGGTGAAAAGCGCTTTGCTTTCTCGGGCCTTTCAGATAGAATTTTTAAAAGAGTATTATATAGATGATTGTTTTAAAATGAAGTTGCTTCCTGAGCTACACTTCCTAATTGGAAGAAAGAGTTTGTATCTCAGGATAGAGCCTTTCATGTGGGGAAGGCTCAGTCATAAATATGTGAAGCTATCGATTTCCTGACACTTGGCCAGCTACTCTCATATTGAATATTTAATGTAATGCAAATATTTGCTTCCTAGAAACATTGCAATGGTTGTGGTGGGGAGCTAAAAAGTAAAAGTCTATGCTAGGAATAGTTGAATGGAATGTTTTAAATTAGTCTTATTTGGCAATATGCACACAATTATTCTAGAGGAGGCCCAACCAGTGCCGAATAGAGGCACTACCACCTACCATACCTTGCATCTGTAGATGTAGCCCAAAATCTCATTTGCCTCTTTGCAGCATCACATCTTTTGCTCATATTGAATCTGTGATCTATCAGGACCTCAACATTTTGCTATTGATCAGCTGGGCAGGATTTCATGCTGAATACTTTCTGTTTTTTTCTGGATGTGATGTGAGAAAAGTAAAGATATCCTGCTACAGTTCCAAAGATGTAAGATTGAGGGCTGTTCCAGACTTGGGCTGAAACCTGCCCCCAGGTGACCCTGCTATAAATGATGGTCTCTAGTGAGAATGGAAAATCAAAGGCAGCCAGATATCATGCTAGCCATATCATTCCCTTGCCTCTGCCATTAGATATAGAAACTGATATACTGTTACCATGCTACCCCCGTTGGCTGCTTAGTTTGGATGGACTTTTGACTTGACAGTAATCTTCAGTTCTCCGATGTATCAGGTCTTAGCAGGGTTGAGGCCTTTATCTGCATAATTGAAAAAACATGTAAGAAACAACTGTGGAAATCCTTCAGTGGAAAAGGAGAAATCTAGATTGTAATTGTGTTCCCGTCCTTACCCCCATCCCTCTAATGTTAGTCCCTTGCTCAGGCGATATGTATCTCCCTACCGACTTTGTCATCCTTTTTTTTTTGGATTCACAATCCTAAACATCTATTAATAAAAGTCAATCTATTTAGACTGTAACCTACTCAAGAGGACCAGAAAAGGCTTTTAGGTTCTCTTAAACTGCTATATTATATGTGAATGTTAAATACTTTAGTTGTTGTTATTTAAAGCCATTTAATTGCTCTGGTATGACCAGGAGAAATGTGAAAAGGGGAGACTGTAGTTTTGACTTAGGAAAACGATTCAACTAAAAACCCCTAAGGTATGAGAGAAAATAAGGTGACATTCCTACAAGCTTTGAAAGATACCATGCAAGACGCACAAAAAAAAAATACTACACTAGTGCATGAGGTTGGCCTGAGCTGTGTCTTATTCTAGACCCTATTGTTTCAATGTTAGTTATTCCCGATAAGTCTGCAGCAGCAATGGCCACATAGTATTAGGTGTATTATGTATGACCCAAGTAAAGAAGGCCAACAAAACAGAAGACAGGACAGGGTGACACCTTACAGACTAACACAGCAGTGCTCAACCTCAAGCCCAAAGGCCAGATCCTGCCCACTTAGCCATGTCATCTAGCCTGTGGGGTTCCCCAGGGATCTGGAAATTTGGCATCAGGGGAGTGGTGGCAGCATTTATTGGCAACGAATACTGCCACTACTCCCCTGCTGCCAAATTTCCAGACCTTTGGGGAGGAATAAGCCAGATTACTTCACCCTGTGCATCAGATCAGTCTGCAGCTGGAACTACATCATGAGGCTGAGCTGTCTTTCTGTGGCTGGATCTGGCGCATAGGGGCTGTCTTTGACTAGATCAGATGCATGGGATTGGGTTGACATGTGGGGCCAGCCCCACACACTGGATTGCACCCATGGGCCTACCCTGCATAGGTTCTGACCTGTGGGCCCAGTCCCAGGCCATTTGTCCAGCTCATGGGGCCAGATGGGTTGAGCACCACTAAACTAACTTGATCAGAAATGCATAAGCTTTTGAATGCAGCAGCCTACTTGGTCAGATGTTATGACTGGACTTGCCACCACAGGACAGAAAAGGTATATAGGGGGGAGATTTAGAAGAGCAGTCCTTTTTCTCTGTGTTATCGTGGTACCCCTCCACCCCCACTAATGATGTAGTTAGTTCACATAAGTTTGAATGACATTCCCACATCCTGATGTATGAGTTAGGACCCATGGCCTGACAAGCCAGCCCATCAACTGGGCAAATTAGGGGATCAAGATCTGAAGGAGAGGACTCAATTAAAGTAAGCATTCTGTTGCTTTTTTGAGTTAGTTTGCTTTTTATAGTGCCTGTAGATTTTGAAAGTTCATGGGTAGAAGAAACACTAGTATGCGATACATAGGCAATTTAAGATTTTGCTCAGCTTGACCTGATGTATTCGACTGGAATTATTCTTAGGAGTTCTCAATAAAAAGGTTTTTTCCTGCTGAAGAAGCCAAGATAACTGAAGTGTTACAATGCTTTCTAAAGGTCATCATATAGACAACCTGTGTTTGTGTGCTTGTGTTTTAACTGGCCACAGCTTCCTTTTACATACCCAAATCTAAAATATGGATGAAAGCTTTATGGAAAACAGTTATTGCATATTGAAAATGATTTTAATGAAAGCCATGTCATTCCTTACTAATACCTTAATATCTGTGTGTATTTATGTAACAGCAGAAAATAGATTTCAACATTTACTTTATATGTTTCAGGTCGACAAATTCCACCCTTGGACTCTCATGAAAATGGTAACAATGGAGCAATCAAACTTGGAAAGCAGACTACACAAATGAATAGGCGATGCTGCTGACCCAACTTGTTCTGTTTTGATATTACTTGAAAAAAATAATATTATTTGCTTATTCATTGAGCAAAGGGAGACTTCATGATCTCAGTGACATGGCATCTTGTCTTGAAAGCAACAGTACTCCATGTGAGTAATAATGCAAGGATTGGGAGCAGAAATTTTTTTTTTTTTAAAAGAATTTGGCAAAACCTAAGTGGAAAATCCTCCCTACCATTCTGGCCAACATTACAGTGTTAAATTAATCCAATCCTTTTTTTTTTTAAGCCACTGACTGTTGATCTTTTTTTTTTTTCAAATAAACGGACCTCTTCTTATGTGAGCTTTAGAGTTGCTGCAAAAATTCTGCTTTCTACAATGCAGAGCAGACTTAGTATTTTTAATTGATCTGTATAGTAATGTAGTGCATATGATATAAAGCCTAAACATTTGTCTGCATACTTCTCAGCCTTCTCTTACAGGCAGGCTATGTTCCTAGAACTTTGCTAGGATTATAGCTTCATCAGAAGATTTTTTTATCAGCCATCAGCAGGACATGGATTAATGACTAATTAAAAACATGGATCAAAGTGTCAGATTTCAAATGTTATGGGTTATGAGTCAGGGAAGAATTCAGCCCAGTTTGTGCTACTGGGAGACCTAGTTGCAACCATCTGCATTTATCTGAAGGATGGAATTCCCTTAAAAGGGAATTGTTTGGGCTGACTAAGCAGACAGATTTCTTATTCAGTTCCAGAAAGATACTACATTCTACCTAGTGGATTTAGTCCAAATTTACTCCCTTTCCAGGACTTAGGCTTTATCAGTAACTGAAGTTACAAGAATATAAAATTGATCAAAAACTGGCTGCTTCTAAAGTTCTTGTGGATGCCCCTCTGTCCCCAAACGTAGCCTTCTCTCTTATCACCACGAAGAAGGAATCCAACATCCTCTCCCATCAGGTTTTCAAGTGTTAATGAATTCAGTAGAAAAATACTAGTACCCCATTCAAATGGTAAAGGGAGTACAGTATAATTTGGGGTCATGGGATGAAATTAAGAACATTCTGATTTTCCTGGAGATGAGATCTGTTCAGTTGTGAAGTATGGGAAGTGGTACAAAACACTCATTGCTTGATATACTTGTAACTAAACCAAATGAAGCACCTGAAAACAGTGTACAGAGAAGTCAGCTACTGGAAATTATGAACTAGATCATCTAAGACAGAGATGCCCAGACTATGGTTTGCATGCCATGCATGGTTCCTGGGCAGCTTAACTGCAGCTCCTGTAGCAGGGGCACTGTGCACAGATAATTGATTGTGGGGCATGTGCATCTTCAAAGCTTGTTTTTCTATGGCTCTTAGCTGCTTCAAGATTTTTGTTTGTGGCTACAAGGGCTAGGACATTGGACCACCTTGATTAAACACACACACACACACACACACACACATACACACAACATTTCTCTGTTAATGCAGTTGTGGAGAATTGATTTGCAAAGTAACCAAAAGAAGAAAATTATTTCCAACTAAGGAGAGTGTATAAGTAATTTATAGGCAGGTTGTAGCTGGATCTACATAGTTGTGCGAAAAAGGACTTAACATATTTTGTTGAGGGTGTGGAGATGCTACTAGTTATTTAGGGCCTAAACCAAAGCCTAATGAAGTCAGTGGGCATGTTGTCATTGACTTCATGGGGCTTGGATCATGATCTTAATCATTATAGTCGTAAAGTTGCAAATCAACAACACAAATGAGTACTCTCGCTGAGTGAAGCTGAGTTCTCACTTAGTGGAAAAGGACAGCGTCCTCAACTTGGTAATAGGACTATATAGTGAGGCTATTTAACAAGCATTTTTTTTAAACTGTAAAGGTTTTTTTTAGGTTTTGTGCTAAGCATTTTATATTATTTGCGCATAAAACATCTTAAATTTGTTTTCATAGATGTGGCTTACTTTATTTTCACATGACATCTCAAAACCCATTAAAATGAGTTTAGGATAACTAATGTTCTTCAGGCAATTCTTCAATTACATTATAATCTCCAGTTTAAATGAGGGCTAATATCTGATGCAAATCTATGGATTTTGCATTATACTGAGTAACCATCTTTCGTAGCTACCATGAAACAGATGCATGTACATGGATCAGAAACAGAACTATGAAGTTTTTCATTAAATGATTTCAAATTAGAAATTATAGTGACAGTTTTACTGGCTGAAAGAGACTTTCAAGACATAATATTGAAAAAGTACGTTTGTAGCAGATATGTTTATGCTTTAACAAGCCAAATCCTAAAGTCCTTATTCTGTTTTTAGTTAAGTCAATAAAGATCTTGAGTGAATAGAATTAAAGTTGTGGTCAGTTGTGTTTTGAGGAAGCTCTGAAGTCACAATGAGAGAATAGCAAGCCACTCTAAAATATGTAAGAGCTACGGCTTTCTTTGGGTACAAGACTAACTTTCAATTGTTTTTACTTCACAACCAGCTTTTTCCCAAAGTGCCTGGTTACTGTCTTTCAAATCCTGATTCTAACTTTCCCATTTTTATTGGTGATTGATTAGGGAATGTTTTGCCATTCTCCATAAATGCTCCAAAAATTATATGATACCAAAAATTAACACAGAATCATAAATCTGTACAGTAACCATATTTCTTATCAGTCTGAGTAGTTAATGACTCCTTTTTAAAAAAATAAGCAAATAACTTCAGTACTGAATTTGTCTGAATCTGTAGCTGTCCTGCTTTAATAACAATTAAAGCATTTTTATACTGGCCATTGAGACAAGTAGTTTCTCCAGGAAAGCCAGTAGTAGGGCCGATGCATAAACAATAATTAGAGTAGGGCTATATGGAGACTCTCTTTTCCTCCTCAGGTTCTAAGTGACATTCTTTTCCGTATGTCAAAAACTAGTTAATTAATTCATTTCCATATGTGCTGTGTGTATATGTATATATAAAATAGGTTTATATTTTGTTATACTGACATGTAGTACTTTTTCACTGGTGATGTCTGGTTCACATATACTACATATTGTATACTGTAAGTATGTATTTTATTAGTGATCATTTTTCCTTTATTTTAAGGCTGAAGACCAAAAGTAGCAACAAGATGGGGATATATTAGGTACATTGCTGACTTGCCAACTGATAGCATTAATATTACATATTATTGAACATGAGTTTGTCTGCAGAATGAGAAGTCTAGAGAAGCTTTTACCCATTAACTGGCACCTGCTGATGTAAAAGTCATGCTCCAGAAAACAAGATTAATTAGGGATTATTTTTCTTTCTGATACAGGTCAGTCTGAAGTGCTGCATCATAATGTCTACATCAGCATTTGCCAAATTTTGCAGTGCACCTCTGGAGGTGCAAGTGTGAATCACAGCAGCATTTAGCTCTCATATCTCCCTACTTCAGCTGCCATTTCTCTCATCCCAGTTATGCCCACTGCTGACTGCCAGTAGTGAGGGGAATTGGTGGTAATCAGTGGCAGGGGAAACTGACTGCAAAGGAAGCAGCAGTGACTGATGAAGCAGAGTGGTGTAACAATGCCTGACTTTCCTTCTTGGTTTATGCCCCACTGCGGTAAACTCTGGTACACATCATTTAATAGTTAAAACTACCTATCATTATGTCCCCATTTTATGTTGCTTTTCAGTGCACGTGATTAATGTAATTAGATAGCTAATACATGAGAGCACCCTGACTTGTAATCAGACCTTTTTAGTACATTAACTTTATATTTTACTCTACTACCCTTAATAATTTAAACCAGATCCAGTGATCAAATGTCAGTGTAAAGTTGTGTGCTAAGTAATATCACTCTGTTTTTTGTTTATGTAAGGGCTTTGACTGGGCTGGACCCATTGGCTTCATGTATGGGATGCTGCAATTTGTTAATACTTTATCTTCTGTTTTACATATGAATTGTATGATATCTAATAAGATTTTGCCTAAAATGTAGTTTTGTTTTATTTAACCTACAGTGATTAAGGCTAATAAATATTTTAAATACTTTTGATTTCAAAAGACCACTGGTTTCACTAAAAAACACAAATACAAGAATACTGTTGTATTATAAAGTTCTCACTATTATTGACATTTCTCCCTTCAAAAACAACTGTAGTTTAGGTTGCACATAACTAGCATTTACATGCAGTGTGAGCCTTATTCTACTTACTGTATGTTGTCACTTGTGCTGCAGATTATCGAGCATAAACTGAAGGCATTGTGGAGAGATTCTAGCCTGCACATGAGGTAACAAAATTACTGTAATGGGGGCCTTCTCAGGGCCGATTTTCCTGTGGCCCGCCAACCTGTTTCTGGGCTAACCAGCTGCCTTCTTACCCGCCACACCTTGTTGTTAATTAATTAATAGATGCTAATTAAGCAGGAGGCTGCCCATTTCTTGCCCCGATGTCAGGGGGTGCTATCTGCCGGTCTGTTAGTCCCCTACATTGCAGCCCGACCCTCACAGATGGCACCTGTTAGCCACATCACCAGCCCCACACTGGGCCCCAGAATTCTGCTATTTGAATCCCACTTGGATCCCTCCATTCAGGTGGCCTACTCCACCTTCATTGTAGGCTGCATAGCTCCCTGCGCTGCTTCCCCCTTACAGGTGTGGTCCCCCAGGACCTTTGGCTACGCTGGCCCTGGCCCACCTCCAGGCCAGTCAGAACCCCAGGCCCTCAGCTCTGGGCGTCCCTCCCAGTGGGCCCCTGGCCCTTCAACCCTTCCAGTCCTGGCTCCAGCATTGACCAGTTGGGGGATGTCAAAATAGGTTCCTGAGTCTACGGCCTCACTCTCTCACTGGGGTCCACTTGCCAGACCCTACAACCCACCCAGTTGTGGGACTGGGGTTAAGGTGCCCCGACCTGCCTTTCAACAGAGTGATAACTGGCCTGGCATTTCCTGGGGGCTCCTGTGCCGCTGAGAGCCTCACCAGGCCACTCATGCCTGGCAAGGTGCAGTTTTAGGTCATGCCCAGGACCAGCAGCCTCCTGACCATCCTCTACAGCTCCTGCCCTTATCTCCAGATATACTTGCAGCCAAGCAATGCTGTTTCCTGGCCTTCCAGCAGCAAAATGCCCTGTTTGTATGGGCAGCCCTGAGTCCAAAATGGATGCCCTAATCAGGTACTTGCTGGTTGCTGTCTTTTGGCCCTTAAAGTGACCGGCACAAACAGTGCCCTGCAACAATTACATTCAAGAATGAACAGGTTGAGTGCTTTTTCTGATTTCTAGTCTAATAGATGACATTCCATCATTCCAATAAAGCAGGAAAATAGTTGAAAGGTTGGCATCAAGCAGAACAATATCTTCCAGTAAAAGGTGAGCTTGCAGTAGTAATACAGAGCTGCAGGGAATTTGTTAAATTCTTGCTACAAATTTCAAGAGCAGTTCAGATGATTTCTCAGTCTCTAATGGATTTCCCTTTTTTGGATGTTGCCAAATTGCCCCTACCAAAGATCACTCCCATCTGCAGCTCACAAAGAAACTTTAGTAGGGGGATACTTTACTTTTCCTTTAGAAGGTAGTGAATTAGGAGGAGGAAAATACAGCCTTCCTGAGAATGTCTTGCACCATCTTTCATTTCCAATGACAAGTTCAAACACAATGTTGTGCTACTAATAGGACCCCTGCTAAATGGGCAGAAGCAGTTGGTGATGACAGGGCAGACAAGGCTGAACTCCTCAAGGAGTCCTTTGCCTCAGTGTTCCTAAGTGAGGGGCACGACAAGTCTCTCACTAGGGTTGTAGAGAGGCAGCAGCAAGGTGCCAGACTTCCATGCGTAGACCCTGAGATGGTGCAGTCACTTGGAAGATCTGGATGCCTTTAAGTCAGCAGGCCCAGATGAGCTGCAGCCGAGAGTGGCTGAAAGCACTGGCCAACATCATTGCAGAGCCACTGGCAGGAATATTTGAACGCTTGTGGTGCACGGGCCAAGTCCCAGAGGACTGGAGGAGGAAGGAGGACCCAGGGAACTATAGGCCAGTCAGTCTCACCTCCATCCTTGGCAAAGTCTTTGAAAAAATTATCAAGGCTCACATTTGCGAGAGCCCGCAGGACAAATTATGCTGAGGGGAAACCAGCACAGGTTCGTGGCAGGCAGATCGTGCCTGGCCAATCTAGTCTCTTTATGACCAGGTTACGAAATGCCTGGACACAGGAGTGGGGTGGATGTCGTATACTTAGACTTCAGGAAGGCCTCGATACAGTATCCCACCCCATACTGGTGAACAAGTTAAGAGACTGTGACTTGGATGACTCCACAGTCTGGTGGGTGACGAATTGGCTAGAGGGTCATCGTGGAAGGGTCGGTATCGACCTGGAAGGGTGTGGGCAGTGGGGTCCTGCAGGGCTCAGTCCTTGGACCGATAGTCTTTAATGTCTTCATCAGTGACTTGGACGAGGGAGTGAAATGTACTCTGTCCAAGTTTGCAGATGACACAAAGCTATGGGGAGAAGTGGACACACCGG
>JAGPOW010000261.1:87154301-87164678 GCA_030014935.1 Caiman crocodilus
AACTAGGACCAATGGTCACAAGTTACTGGAGAGCAGCTTTAGGTTGGACATTAGGAGGCACTACTTCACAGTTAGGGTGGCTAGGATGTGGAACCGGCTGCCTAGGGAAGTTGTTCTTGCTCCTACCTTGGGCATCTTTAAGAGTAGATTGGATAGGTACTTGGCTGGGGTCCTTTCCTGCCACTGGCGGGGGGTCAGACTAGATGGCCTGCTCTAGGCCCCTTCTGACCCTAGACACTATGATACTATGATACACAGATTCATCTCAAGCAAGTCCAAGGAGGTGATCCCCCCCCTCTATGTGGCACTGGTTAGGCCGCAGTTGGAGTACTGCATCCAGTTCTGGGTGCCGCACTTGGAGGGGTGTGGACAACATGGAAAGGGTCCAGAGGAAGGTCACCTGCATGATCAGGGGGCAACAGGGCAGGCCCTACGAGGAGAGGCTAAGGAACCTTAACCTTCACCAGAGAAGGCGGAAGGGGGACCTAGTGGCTGTTTACCAACTAGTCAGGGGGGACTAGCAGGCATTGGGGGAGTCCCTGTTCCTCTAAGTGCTACCAGGAGTGACTAGAAATAATGGTCACAAGCTGGCAGAGGGTAGATTCAGGCTAGACATCAGGCACTGGTTCACTGTCAGGGCGGCTATGATCTGGAACCAACTTCCAAGAGAAGTGGTGCTCACCCCTACCCTGGGGGTCTTTGAGGCCAGATGAACACCTTGCCGGGGTTGTTTGACCCCAGTATTCTTTCCTGCCATGAAAGGGGGTCGAACTTGATGATCTGCTCAGGTCCCTTCTGACCCTACCTATTATGAAAATGTGTGTTTGGGAGAGATGCAGGCAAGTTTTCTAGAGTATTTACTGGACCATCATAACTACAACCCTCCAAACCTACTATAAGGTGCTGAAAGGTATAAATACATGTAAAGTGCTAAGGATGTGCCTTTATTGGAAAATTTAACTTAGGTCTTGTTCCTTTTGATCTTCCTGGCGCTCAGAGGTGTGTTGAATTTGCTGCTTCCATCCTTCCAGTCCTCTCAATCAGCATTGGCCACTTTGTGGGCCTTTCTAGTAGGGTAGATTTTGTTTAATATTCTTGTGCTGTTTCAAGCTACTCAAGTGAGGCAATTGTAGTAACATTGTTTCCTTGTTATCTAGTATCTCCTGATAGCACAGGGGAGGAATAGACTGGATTTCACTAACAATTAAGTCTCATCAAAAGGATATATGGGGTCAAGACAATAAACTTGAAAAGCATATAAGAGGCGATGTTGTCTTGAGCTGAAGACTATGTCTCTTGAGTTTAACCTACTTGATTTACCACTGTCCAGATAAAGAGTAAGGAACCAAATGTCATAATCTCATAAAGTGATTTCCTGCTTTCTGGGTTTAAGAGACATTCCATTAAATGATTTTCCCAGTTAAAGGAAAAAAAGATGAATAAATGTCACACCTTATGTCACTCAATTACTAACTGATGATTCACACTTTCAGAACTCACGATCTGAGAGTTCTTATGAAAAGTTAAATACAGTTTGCTCAGTTCTAAAAAACTGACACTGTAAAAATGGAATTTGGGGTTCCCAATTTTTTTAGCATCACAGAAACATCCACATCAAGTCTGTTAGTATTACAAGCAAAATTATATTTATTCTAAATACCTTGGAAACTCAGCGTGAAATGTAAGAATCCCAAGCATCCCTATAATAGATATCTAGCCATTTGAAGGTCATTAAAAAATAATTTCTACATTGCTAACAGAAGTAAAAATACAACTGAAATTAATTTTTGCCATTAATAATAACATTAAAATTAAATAGAATTAAAATCTGATGGAATTGTGCTAATCACTATTAGTTTATGGAAAATGGGTTTTGGCAGACAAACTAGTACAGTTTTGTGTGAATCAAAGTTTGACTACTGAAGGTTACTCTGTTGGTCTTATATACTTACCCTAATAGAGGACATTTGATTTAGTGCCATAGAGTGATTAAGGAATACCACAAAAACATGGGGTTCTGAAGGGACCTGTTTTTGGTCTAATGCTTTTCCATACCTTTCTGAATGATCTGGAAGAAAATATGAAATCATCCCTAGTAAAAGGTACAGATGGCACAAAAATTGCTGATTTAATTGAGAATGATGAGGTCAAAATTTTATGTGTATTTTTAATGGTTGTCTATAAAACAGGAATAACTATAGCATATTCTTTATGTATTTCTTTGTGACCTTCCAATGCATCAAAGCAAAATTTAAAGAAATCTTTAAGTTCTCACTTATTCATAATTTATGTGTTGCATGTTGAAACCTAACAGATTCTCACTGGTATCACCTGTACAGTAAACTCTATAAATAATTAACTCTTAGCTGTCAAAGGACTTCATCAGTGATACCATAGATGTTTATTTTTTCTGAGTGAAAAGGGAATAAATAGAATAGTCTCTCAGATAAAAACACAAGAACAGTAAGCTAGTATATGACTACTCAGATACAAACATAGATCATACCTGCAGTACACTGCATTTGTAAGATTACTACAGAAATCTGATTTCTTTGCCTTGTGGGATATTAACTAAATTTTAAAATGATTAATCTCTAATCTTCCAGATCTACATAAAATGAGCCAGAAACTTTTACTCTAATTAGCCAGACACACCTGTCAGAAGCAGCGTTTTTTTGCAGATCTGTCTGCTACCCCAGCAAAACAGTAATAGATAAATTTTGATGACTTATATCATACGGAGGCTGGGGTGTTAGTAGTGACAACTTTTTAGATTCTTACCCTGCATATGTGCACGTGCTTACTTTAATGTATGTATCAGTTCCTGGTTTTTCAGTGGATGTAAAATTAAGATATATAAAAGTCTGCAGGATCAGGGATGTAGACAACATAACTTTTATTGATGATACCGATTACTATATTTAGTCAAAACCAAAAGTGAGGTTTTTAAGACGAGGTCCCACCCCACACCACCAACATGGGGGAAAAAGCTTTGTCATAGATTCAAGTAACATCTTGGGGCAGGGGGCTGGTATGGCCCTGGCTCTGGTGCAGAAGCAGGAGCCACAGCAGCTGCGTGCCCCACACTGGGGTGACTTATCTGGGGAGAAGGCATGTGATGGAGGACGCACAAGGGAAATTACGCAGTGGGGGAGGTATGGGGAAGACCATGCAGTGCAGGGTGGGATGTGTGGGGGAGACCCACAGCATACAGCTTGCAGGGAAGTGAGGGAGAAACAGCTTGACCATCCCCCAGTGACTTTCCACCCTGTCTCTGTGGCTCGGGGCAGGGGTGGGGCGGGGAGGGAAGGGGCAGGCAGCAAAGGAGAGCAAGGGGCAGGCAGCAGAGACATGGAGCCATAGGTGATGGAAGAAAATATTAATTGAGGGGCTGGGTGAAGCTTAAAAGATGCTTTACTGTGCTGCTTTGGGGGGTGGGTGGGTGGGGGTCAGTGTAGGTGGGGGTAGGGGAGTGGTGCAAGGGAGAGTGGAGCAGGCCTGCCTGACTCCTGCCCCTCTCTCAGTCAGGGCTATTGCAGGGCCAACACATGCTGGTGTTGTATGTGGCGGTGGAGGAGCATGTGGTGGGGGTACTGGGTGTGGCGCTGTAGCAGCAGGGTGTGGCGGTGGCTGGAGCAGTGAAGCCATGCAGCGCTGAGAATGCTTGGGACGCTGGCCTGGCTGCCCACCAAGCAGCACTGCTCGTTGAGCAAAATATATATAACTGTGTTTAATGGATATTTTTGTAGTCAATAAAGCTTCAGATTATCAGATGAGTGCTGGTGGTTAATCGCATAGTTCTCCTTGTGCACAGAGAAGTAGAGCTTGAGTTACAGCCCAACACTGCTGTCACTGGCTGCCATAAAATTAGTTTGGAGGGGCTAAGCCCCATTAACTCTTGCCTTCTGCTGCTGATGCATGGGGCAGCAGTTTGGAGAGACGGACAAAACTTTCTTTGGTTAATTTTAAAGCTCCCACCCACTAATTTCATTTTATGACCCCTTTGTGGGAGAGACAGGCCTGTCAGCAGATCTGACTGAGAAGGAAGAATGACTGGTGTACGTGACAATGGGGCAAGGTTTTACATGCAAAACCCTGCACCAGCCCTTAATTGCAGCCGGTGCTGGGAAACATTATGCTGTGAGGTATGAAAAGGAAGAAAGGCTGGCTCTTGCTTTTTGAGTCTCATACAAGAGCTTTTGTCCAGGGTGGCTTTGGAGAGGCCTCCCTGTCTGCAGTGATCTCCACGTTCTGCTCCTTTAGCAGGTTACAGGTGACCCCAGACTGAGGCCCTTGGAACAGGTCCTTCCAGGCCCTGCAGCAAGGCAGTGCCCTCTCCCCAGGCAGAGGGATGTAGGCTATGTGGAGGGGCTGGCTGTGATGGGTGTTGTGATGCACTCCCTGCCTGAAGGCAGCAGCACATGGGTCTTCAAAGCCAGCAGCTTGGAAGGGGGTGCATAGGGTGGGGCAAATCCACAGGGGCTGCTGTGTACTGTTGAGACGCGCCCCTCACCCCTGGGGCTCCACTAGCCCCTGCTCAGGGCCAGGATTAGCCTGGCTGCTCAGTGGCGCCAGTGGTAACAGCTTTGCTCACTGTACAGACCCTGGAAGGACTACGAATCCCAGCATGCACCGCCCCCGTCCGGCGGCGGCACATTGCATGCTGGGGCTCGCAGTCCTTGGAGGGTGCGGCAGCCTCCGACTTGAAGGTCGCGGATGCGCAGTTCTTTCCTTGTCTTTCCCTTGCCAGTTTCGCTCTTTCTCAGCTCGCGCGCCCCCTGCCGCTTCGGCGGAGGCAGCGCGAGACCCAGTCGAGTGCGCGGTTAAACGCCGAACACGGCACTGGGGAGAGCGCGCACGCGCGGCGGGTCCCCCTTTAGCCCCCCCCACCGCGGTGGGGCTGGCGCGGGTTCGCAGTACGCGGACCGTTGAGTCAGTTCCGACAGGAAAGGGCGGGGGGAGCGGAGAGGAGCGGAGCGTGCGCAGGCGCACGGAGCGGGGACGAGGCGGCGTTGGCGGCGGCTCTGCTCGGCCCGGCTCCGTGGCTCCAGCGTTACCGCCACTGCCCTCCTCCTCCTCTTTTTCCCTCCTCCCCCCGCAGCTGCTGCCGCCGCCGCGCTGCCCCTCCCCTACCGTCGCCAACAGCCGCCGCAGTGAGGGTGCGAGGCCGCGAGCGAGGCAGCGCGCGCGATGGC
Organism: Caiman crocodilus; assembly: GCA_030014935.1. NCBI lineage: Eukaryota > Metazoa > Chordata > Crocodylia > Alligatoridae > Caiman > Caiman crocodilus. Next base: position 87,159,497 of record JAGPOW010000261.1, read on the forward strand.
GGCCGCGGCGGCCCTGGCGAAGCACGAACAGATCCTGGTGCTCGATCCGCCCACCGACCTCAAATTCAAAGGTGCGGCCGGGGCCGGGGCGGCGGCGACTGCGGCGGGGTGGGGGGAAGGGCCGCGGCTCAGCCCGGCGCGGGCGCAGAGCGGGACGCGGCCCCGCCGCCATCTTGCGGGGACGCCAGCGCTACTTGGGCCCGGCCCGGCCCCGCCAGGTCCCTGGGGCGCGGCGGGGCGGGCTCCCTCGGCCCCTCTGGGTCCTGCCTCCGCCGCAGCGAGTGGTCGAAGCTGGGGCTGGAGGATCGCCCTAGGTGGCGATGAGTTGGGGGCAGTCCCCTTGAGGCGCCGTGGGGGAGGCGCTGCCACGTCGAGGGCAGAGCCTGGGATGAAAACTTCTCTCCCCCGAGGTGTCCGCGGCACGCATGCCCCCGCCTGCCCAAGTCAAGGCAGCCCTCTGGGAATATTTTGGGCAGTGTCATTTTGGAAAGTTGCTCCTTTGCAGCCCCCAAAGGGTGGGAGGAACTGGGCGTCCATCTGGTGACAACACTGCCTTTGAGATCTCGCAAGGGAATTGGCTCAGAAATGTCGACTTGCTGCACTGTAGGGCGGCTGCACCGTCTCCTGGATTGCTGGGCTCTGGGTTTACCAGAGAAGGGCAGGGTGAGAAAGGGTGGGTGCATGCTAAAGCAAAGTAAAGGTGAAGGTGTTGTAGCGTAGGCCTGTTCACGCAGAATATGCTCCCGAGTCGAAAGGAAGCAGCATTAATGGACAAGAAACAGATCAGGGGTGGGGTGTTTAAGACTTGCTGTCCTTGACTTATTGGGCGGCCAGGTAGGCATGAAGCCTAGGAGCAAGCTAATTAATACTCTCAGCATGAACCACTAGAGCAACAGAAGTATGAATTGTAAGTGGAAGCTATTTTTTTCCATTTGCAAGTCTTGTGAAGGCTTTCGTGGAAGGCCACGTGTGAAAGCACACGCATGCTCTGAAGCACAGCAGTGTGCAGTTGTTTAGATGTGTAGGGGAAAATCAGTACATCAGTTCACGTAAACCTGTGCGCTGTTCCAACATGCTGCTATCCCAGCATGTACCTGTCCGATTTCATTGCTCAGTGTGCATACTGAAAACACCTCTTTCTTTCCTAATGAACTAACATTGACTGTAAGATGTTGGCAGAGTGAAGCTCTAAATCATATGGTCTCAGATTGGAAAGAGGCATTGTCCTGTAAAATGTGTGCTGGTTCAAATCTAATGTGTCAAAAAGTTGGGTAACTTTTGGTAAACTCTTCTTTTTGTGATTATAACTGCTTTGCCTAGATTTTTCCTGTGGCTTACTCAGCAAAGTACCATGGCATTACTAATGGCATTCCAGAAAATACTAATGTCAAACAGAAATCCACTTACGAGTTTTATAGAGACAAAGTACCTTTGACCACTGACAAATAGCTTGACTCATGCTCAACTCTTGGTCCCTTTTTTTACCCCCAGACTTAGTAAAATTTGGTTCTGAAGGGTCTAAAAGCATCCCATTATCATTGCTGTGTTTTGGGAATGATTCCCATGAATAATATTAAAATGCATTGTTTCTAGTATCTGTAGTTATTACAGGTGTCTGACTTAAAATCCCCTTGCTTGAATGGCATAAAACCAGTTCTCTTTCTTCATATAGTCAGTCATAGCCGATTCTGTGAATTTGTAAAATTAATCAGGTTCGTCTGTTCATTATGTGATGGTTTTTCCCTTCCAAATGTTTTACAATATGATTTTAATTATTTTTCTTTAAACTTAATGGTAAAAAACAGATACAAGGGTAAAATGAATTCCTGATCATCTCAGTGTGTAACTGGCAGAGCTGAGAACTTCAAATTTAACTCTCTTGCAGCTTGATCTAGTGTGTGTGTGGGTGTTTGTTTTTTAATTCGTGAACCATGCTAGTGCCTTAAATGAGCCATTTCCCTTATTTTACACTAAAGTATTTAGTATACAAATTGAGATTTGGGAAAGTATAACTAGAGGATTAGATTTTGAAACACGTTATTTGCTTTAAAAACTTTTAGACTGGAAAGGAGAACATCTGTTATCTTTAATATAGGTTATTTTCACCTGAACCATGTGATAAAAATACATTTATCTGGAGTTCTGGTTCTGTGAAACCCATTTGAAGAAGCTATAATTTTAACTCCATGAATCTCTTGAGGGTAAAAATATATATTTAATTTTTCTAAAAAAAGTCACCTGCTTAAATATTGGTACAAGTTTCTTTTTAAATCTCTTCAGTGCTATCACAGGATCTCAACATGTTACTCTTTAGACTAATAAAGGCTTGTTTTGAATACACCTATATTCAGAAGTTGGAACAAAGAATGGATATCTTGTATTTAAGTTACTTTTTTGGGTGGCAGACCTTTTTTTTTTTTTTTTTATTTGTAAGCTCCAGCTAAACCTTGCAATGAGGTGTGTTTTTTTTTTTTTTCACCTCTACTATCATAAATATTTCAAACATAGTGTTCATCACTGACAAGTCAGTTGTTTTGTCAATATTTATTAGAAACATTTATGGCCTGTTTCAGTTTGCCTTCACATTCTGTTTAATGTAACCTTTTGAATATTCAACATATTTAATTTTGAGGGTTTTTAAGCATTAGCAAGTATCTTCTCTTCTGTCAAGACTATTCCATTTTTGTAGAGGAAATAAATTAAAAAGTAACTTAAGATGTAAATGTTTAGGATGTTAAAAATTTATTTGATGGATTAAGGTAGTTTGTTTTTTTCAGTTTGGAAATTGAAGCGAGATTTGCAACCCAAAAAGTACATAAATTAGCTAATCCTGCAGAGAAAAATATGAATGCAAATACACTGTTTTGTTTGGAATTAAAAAATTATGGAAATATGTATTTATAGTATGATTACATTTGGGCATTAATTGACATGATGGTGACTCTTTAAAGTATTAGCAAGTGTTATTTTACTTATGATCATAGTTCTAGTAATTTACCGGCTTTTGAAAAGGAGCAATTTCAGATTTTAAAAAGTTCTCCTTTGCATAAGGATTAGTCTCATGAAATATTCTTTATTGACATTCCTGTTACACAGATGTTATAGTTATGTTCTGAGATGCTTTAGGACTTTTGCATCTCTGCAGTGCTTACTGTGGGGGCCCTTGCGGTCTCTTTCATCTCTTCTGTTCTACTCTTTTGCAGTTTACTTGATAATGTAAAAAAAATATCTTTCCAGGTGAGAGAGAAAATACAGACAATGATTTTTAAGGTTCTTAGTTTTGTGGTGTGTTAATTTCTGCTAGAAATGAACTGGATAAGTAAGCATTTGACTGTCAACCCCTGATCTGTGCTAGGAGCATTTTGATCTATTATAGATTGCTGTCATTAACTTTAGCCATGTCTACGGGTAAAGTTAATTTCTAATTCTGAACATAAAATTATCAATGATAATAATCAGCATTCTTGCCAATTAATATGGTTAGGTGACATTGAATTTTTTTCCAGGAAAATATTTTCTACATTATTGTCTAGGATAGAGGTTCCTGGATGTTGCTAGTAAGTATCAGATAAACACTATAGTTCAGTAATAGTTTTTTTTGTAATCATTGCACAGCTTTTGGTAATGTTAAAAGCTACAGGGTATGCATTACTGCAAATTGAGTAGGTTAAACTTCAGAGTAAAAATAGCTCACTGATAAATCCATCCCCCTGCCCTCAAGATCTGCCAGCATTGTCCCAGGCTGCCTTTTTGTGTAGGCAGGATTTGAACTCTTTAAATGTGATCTATCTAATTTGAGTGTGCTTTTGGTGGGGTCATCTTTTTACTTCTATGTTGACTCTGCCCAAGGTGCCAACAAAATCTGGCTTTTTCATCTTTCTCAGTGGGGAAGCAAATGTTCCTGAATAAAAATAACAGAAAATAACAGGCATGCTAATTGTATTGTAAAATGAAATGTTGCTTTACAGAGGAAAAAATGGATGAAGCAGGCTGTCAGCAGTTGTGATTTTACAATTTATAAAAGGATAGACTTAACATCCCTGCAGGCCAAGTGTTAGTAATGTGCATTGAATGAGATTTTTTCGAAAAATTATCTGAGATTTTCAAAATATTCTTTTTTTTTTTTAAGTCAGAATTTATCTTTATGATCACAAAATCTGACCTCATTTAACACAAACCATAGAATTCCACCTGGTAGTTCTTAACTCGAATGCAATAATAATTTATAATGTCTTACAATTTTTGTAATAGGTATCGAGTGAAGTGAAATTTAAAATGCAAGGATCACTAGTACAGAATTGTTAAGGAAGTGAGTATGTATGTCAATATTTAAACAAAAATCCTGAAGTTTGGGTTTGCAGGCCACTAGTATGCTTACCACTAATATGTCATAAACACAGCATTAGGACAGAATGGTTTGTGTTTCTCTGTTGCGCCAGGAATATTGTGGGTGTATTTTCCTGACTTTTTATTGCCATTAAAACTCTTAAGTTCCGCTTGATATATAGTGGGAAGTCTTAACTGATTAGATCGAAGAGTCTCTCAATATACTCTTAGAAGAGCAAGCATTCAAATTTGCCTTCTGCTTCAATTGTAATTAATAAAACTTGCTAATTTTTCAACATCAGTTGCTGAAGAAACTCCTTTTATATATTCTGACCAGCTTACTCCTTTAGCTAACAGATGCCTCAAACTTCTTTGATATTGGCCATTTAAAAGATTGAATCATGCTGATTTTGTCAGCTTACAAAAATCATGTTTGAAGAAGGCAGCTCAAGAATATTTTCCTTCCCATTTTTCTGGAAGCTAAGTTATAAAATATATGAATTGGAACTGGACTGTTTATACAGACTGGTATTACATTTTCTTCAGAGTGAAAGTTCTCAAATGCAATAACTACCTTAGAGTCAACTATGCAGATTCATATGTGCTTATTTCCTAGGCGGGGAAAAAATCTGCAGAAAGTTGGCACAATAATACAAGTTGTGGCACAGTGCACCATTCTTATTGAAAACAGGAATGTGGAAACACAAGTCTGGTACAGTATAGTTCAGAATTTTACATGTGTGTTTTTTTTCCCACCTGTAGTGATAGGCTATTATATTCAGCACTGCCTGCCACTCTTACGAATGTACAATGCTTTTTAACAGCAGTTAACTTATGCCCGCCTTTAGTACGTAAT
>JAGPOW010000261.1:87164778-87183313 GCA_030014935.1 Caiman crocodilus
ATGCAACCTTATCTCAGCGATCTCGCGATATCTGATCTGTCTAGCAGCCAATAAAAGGGAAATCAAAGCCTAGTGCGGGGAAAAAGAAATTAGTTAGAGCGTTCGTTCTCGCCCTAGGAGTCTGTGGAAATTAAGGCTCTCAAGGTGCGACACCACCTTTCTGTGATAAGATCTTATTTGTTTAAACAGACACTTATTTTTCTTGAGCACTATTTATAACTGCTGATTGTAGCATAGATGTTTTTATTTGTTGATTGATGTCTTGGGAAAACTCTCCAGCATATTTTTTTGTTTAAAAAGCAAAAGAAATTTACATTTAAAGCCTTCATTTTTGTTGGTTGCATTTCAGATAGTTTGAGTTGTGATTTTCAGGTGAGTCCATCACACTTGAGTTTGGTTTGTTCTAAAATATTTTCAGCAGCAAAGTTATAAGCATATGACCTTTAACTTGCATGATCATTCCAGTCAGTTTTTGGAAGTTTTTTTAAAAAGCTTTCTTATATTCAGTTACTTAAAAGTGTAAATAAGTGCTTAAGTGCTCTTAAAATAGAGTAAAACAGTATTGTAGTGTAAATGACTATGGGTAATGATCTACGTGCATGGAGGGTTGCTCTGACACGCTGGATTCAGAGCAGACTTAATTAATCGAGTCTGCGGGAATGTAGCAATTGCTGTGTTTCAGCCTCCTGTGTCTTGTGTATCAGTGTTTCCATGCTTAAAGATGGTGGTAGACAGGGGCATTTGAACTAAAGCTTGCTGAACAGGCTTTAGTTCATGTGCCCCGGCATCATTTTTAAGTGTGGGGATGGTGATACACAAGATACGCAATGCTTAATTAGTGAGGCAGCCTGTGCCCCCCTCCCGAGCATGCGTAGAAGTGCCCAATTATCTTACATGAAGTACTGTCTAGTTTGACACTTACCTTGCCTGAAAATGATTGGCTTGAGTCTCATGTAGTGTTCCTCATTCTCAGTTGTTATCAACCCCCCCATAGGAATTTTTCAGGGTTTATTTTCATAATATAAAAACTAGGATGAAATCAGGATAAAAGGAAGAAAATGGAAAAAAATTGGCAGTGATGGAGGGAGGGAGTCAATCTGGGATTAGGTAAGGGGTTGGGGGGAGGGGCACAGCACAACTTGTTGGTTACTCCTGGGTCTGCAGCAGGGAGCATAGCGGGGGGAGTTGGTGAGGGGTGTGTGGCTCTTACTGCTGCCCCTGCCCCCCGGGAGGGCTGCAGGACCAGGGGTCTGTGCCAGGGGGTGGGGGCGTGCCTCCAGATCAGTGGCAGGAAGTACAGGATACCATACCCTGCCTTTCCTGGGTTTGTTCATGTCCCTCCCCTCTTCTGCAACAGCCTGCTGCTGTGCTGCCCTGGAATTTGGGGAATGGGGAAGTAGTGTGTGGCCGCATGTGGATGTGGGGGGCGATCCTGGCACTGGCACCTCCCACTTTGCCTTGGGTCAGGGTTGGGAGCCTCATGCCCCCAGTCAGTGACTCCATCCATGCCGGCCTTTGTGGAGCAGCTGGGTCCAGCATCTGTCACAGGGAGTGGGGCCAGGCTCTTCCACCTGCCTCCTCTGGTGGGGCTCCCAGCACCCATGGCAGGGCCGAAGCCGGAGTTGCCGGGGTGCAGGTTGACCTGGGAACAATTCCTCCAGCTCACCGTGGCTGGGGTCAGAGCCGGGAGCCCTGCACCCCCAGTTAGCAGCTCCAGCCACCCTCCCCTGGTCCCTGTGTGGCTGCCACCACCCTCCTACCCCTTGCTCCACATGCAGCTGCCCCTACTGTCCCCCCATGTCTGACTAGTAAATTGTGCTTCAGGTAACTGGCACAGGGGCACTTTTAGCTTACCAGCACCACCTGTTTTTCAGTTCAAATCCCTGTTAACCAGCATGACTGGGGAATAGGTATTTTAACAGGGATTTGAACAGAAAAATGCATGTAGATCATTAAAAAAAATCAGAATTTATCAGTGAAAATCGGTAAAAACTGAGAATGTGGAACACAAGCCATGTGCAAGGCTTAGAATAAAATTTTAAGGAAAGAATATTTAAAACCATGGAGGAAACTCGAATATATGATAATGCAACCTGTGTTTCCCCTAGGTAGAACAGACCAAGCTAACCTGTTACTATCTTTTGATAACTGATTTTTTTAGACAAAAATATAGATGTTTTCATTTATCTGGACTTTAGTAATAATGCTGATAAGACAGGGTTAGGCATGGTCAATCAGAAGGGGATTAGGATCTCATTTTGAAAGAACTGGATGATTTTGAAAACTGGATTAATAAAAGTAGGCTAAATTTTAATTGTAGAAAATGATGATAATTTGTAAAATGGGAGTTCATCACTTATCAGTTTGAGTTAACAAAGAAGGAGCCAGAACTTTGTCTTAGGACCTAGATGATCATAGGATGACTGAGTTGCTGGTGTGATCTACCATAAAAAAGGCAAATTACAATCAAGCTAAATATTTCCAGTAGAGAGATAAGGAAATATTAATCCCATTGTACAAGATGCTGTAGATTTTCCTCATCTGAGGTACTGTGTACAATTTTCCCGTGTTCAGAAAAGAGAAATTCAAACTGAAGGAGTAGTGGAGAAGGGTTTTCAAGAGTGATCAGGGGAATAGAGGTGCCTCTCATAAGAGAAGAGACCCAAAGGGCATGGCTAACAACCTAGCAAAATGATGCCTGTAAGAGGAGACATGATTTCTCTCCTTAAATGCATGGAGGGTAGGGGGGTTACCAAGGAAGGGAAAAGTTGTTTAAGCTAATAGCTAGTACTGGCACACAAACAGATGAATGTAAACTCTGTGTGAATAGATTTAAGCTAAAAATTAGAAGTAATTCTGGAGCAGCTTGCCAGTAGAAGTAATGTGCCAAAAATCCTGGCTATTTTTATGGAGGACTTTGGGACTTTCAGTTTATGGGAGAGATTAAGTAACATATTTGCCTGCAATAGCAAGATACTGGACCAAATGACACTCTCCCTCCCTCCCCCTCCCAGGTTCCTGACTGTCTAGTGTTCCTAAAAACAACATCCAAAGAAGATGGGTAGAAATATGGTGATGCTTAAAATGGTTTAAACCAGATTTAGGCTTCAAAAAAGACAAAAAAATTTGACTTGAGATATTTGTTATTTTGAATTGCATTTTTGTGTTGTATTCTAATACTAGAAAGGGTCAGTCAGTGAAATTAAAAGCATGCCAACTTATAAAAATAAGACATATCACACACAGTCAGTTTCTGGAATTGAATTTGTTGCTACAACATATTACAATCTAATACTAGAAGAGAACTAAAATTTTCATTGCTAGCATTTGCTTACTTTTTGGGGGCATAATATGCTCTTTCACTTTCTAATGAAAAAGTATGTTAAGACTCTTGTTGCATCTATATAACATGAACAAATGAAGAAATCTGATTTTAAAATGAATTATAGTATTCTTGTATTGCCTTGATGCAATGTGATGTAAAAGTATGGAGTTTCATTCTGTCATCAGATGGAACAGTTGATAATCTGTAATACTACCGTTGTTGAAAACAGATTTACTCCCACTTTGCTTCGTAGCATAAAAAGTGTGTTCCATTAGTGATTCTACTACAAGTCAGTTGTTTATGCTATGAGTACTGCTCTCTCTTTCTCTAGATCTCTAGTGAATCTTGTTACATTTCTATAAAAGTTCTTAAGATGGTTTGTTTAGCTGCTGAAGATTCAGTGAGTCATTGTATTTTAGGAGGGAATTCATGCTCATGTTCATACCTAGATCATCTTCCTAAAAGTTTAAACAGACTGACCTTAAAGCCTGTGTAGGTTGGATTCTGCGCTTTTGAGTAGGCTGAGAAGATTGTATAGCAGTAACAAAACCAACGTGACATATCTTTCCTGAGCAACTTCCTGTTGTTGGATGAAAAGAGGGAAAATAAATCTGCCTTTCCCAGATCTCCAGCAATAAAAACTCATACCCAAGTGTGTTGTCCAAAGCAGGAGCAAAAGTGAAAATTGGGCCCAGAGTTTTGTGTTTGGAAAGGTATTAATGGTACGTGCCAAGATCGGCAACATATAGACCACGAGCCAGATTAAGCCTGTGGAACTTGAGGGTGTTGCCTGTATCTGTACAGGGGCTAGACAGAAAGGGCTGGACTGTTTCCAGCTGTATGTTTTTCTCCCTGCTTCCCCAACATTGTGTCTGCACCATCGCTGCTTCTCCTAAGCCAGGGGTGGGCAAAATGCGGCCTGGGTGCCAGATGTGGCCCACCAGGCCATTCTGTCTGGCTCACGGGGCCCCTAAAAATTTAGGAAATTAATTAATCTGCCTTGGGCTGCCTGTCATGTGGCCCTTGATGGCTTGCCGAAAGTCAGTAAGCAGCCATCTGCCCAAAATAATTGTCTGTCCCTGTCTAAGCTCTCCCTTCCATCCCCCCCTGTGCTCCCTGGCTGTATCATGGGTGCAGTTTCCAGTCCATGGGGATCAGTGCCAGGTCCAGGCATCTGCAAACTGCATCCATGCTGCTGTCCTTTCTCCTCCCCCATTTGCAGTATGCACGTGGCTTCCAGCCACTGAGGATCTTTGCTTAGTGGCATTCCAGCTTTGCCTGTACTGGAGTTGGATAGGGTAGGGTGGGAAGAAATGGTGGCAGCACTGATATAGTTGGCAGATGTTCAGCCCCAGTGTTACTCCTCATGGGCTAGAAGCTGTGCTTGCATTGCAGTTGGAGATTTGCTGGGCCTGGGAAAAATGGCAGTGGTGTGGGCTTGGCTCCAGTGGGAGTTTAGGGAAAGGCCCCCCCCACCTCTGGCCACTGACATGCCACAGAAGCAACATGGCCTGCGTGGGACCGGAGCCTTGTTTAAAGTTGCTGGTCCCTGGCCTGTGCAGTTGCATACTGGAACATAGTGCTTTCCTTCAGTACTGGTAAATATGTGGGTATGGCATATCTGCTTATGACATTCCTGGGGTTGTCTCATTCTTGTTATTCTCAGTAGTGTCCAACTCATTTGACCCTGTGGGCAGCTGAATGGTATAGAGCTGGTCCCCAGGCTGGATCCAGAATGTAGGGCTGTATCATCTGGTCTATGGGGCTGGAGTTCAGGAGCAGCAATGTTAAATTGTTGTAGCTCCTGGAGCCATAATAGCTGCCACTCCTCCCACCACCAAATTTGTAGCCCCACCAGGCAGATGATGCAACTCCATGCTCTGGATCCATCCTGTGGGATCTCTCCATGTGTCTAGACAGTTTTGGCAGGACAAGATAATACACTTGGTCACCCTGGTGTATTAGGTTTTGCTGTGAAAATGTTCTTTCATTCTTTTTAAGGATTCCTTTTTCTGATTCATTAGTTGTTTGATTTTTCTTGGGTGGGGCAGGGTGGTGTTGCTTTAGTGAAGTTATTACGCTGTGGCCTGTCCACCACTGAAATGCACAGAATTAGAAATAGAAATTCTCTGATTTCTGCAAGTCTTTTTATAGCATCTGATAAAGTAGGCTGTTACCTACAAAAGCTTATGCCTCTCCAAACTGGTTAGTCTCTAAGGTGTCATCCTGCCCTGTCTTCTGACTGAAATGTTGGTATGATTTCTATAGTAATTTATTATTGCTTAGATTTAGCCTACATTACAGAGTTTTGCCAACAGAACTATGCATTCATAAAGCCTCTCTGAAGCAGACCTCCTTCATTTTGCAGATGGTGCTCTCATCTCTGCGGAGTGCAGTAATGCCTCTGCTGCTTTTTGTGGCATAGACACTTTCATGCCACTCTCTTAGCCAGCTGCCCTGGCATTCAGCAGTTGATGCCTTCTCACTATGGCTGGTGATGGGAGCTGTGTGAAACTTGTAGAAGCATACAATTGCATGTGCACTCTGGAAGCTTGACAGACGTGGCTGCCATTTGCTGCCAGAAGGTTTTGCAGCTGAGCCTAAACATAGCCTTATCTGTAGAAGTAGTTGATGCAGTTTGCTGTAAATCAGAGTTTCACTGTGTAATTAAATTTAAAAACTAAAATTAAATTAAGGATTCAGGTGATCCTGGAAAAAAAGTGACTTATTGTTATACCACATGGGTATCAATTTGTTTGTTTTATAATTGCTCTGCCAACTTGCAAATACATTTTAGTTTGATCACACAGTCTTAACATGCACAATAAAAGCTAACTCCTCATTGTGAGTACCAAAGCCCTTTAATAAAGTGTGTTGTGGTTGAAAGGATACCCTGTTTTAATATAAATATTTCATAGCAAGTGTATTAAGAGAGTTTCTTCACTTGGTGTCTCAAATTTCAATCTCAAATATAGGACATGACAATTTGAGCCAGTTATCTTTGTGTATTATCTTACCAATACACTTATCCTATTCATGATACCACTGACAGTGTAGAGCTAGTGGCACTTTTGGGGCCAATACAATGACATAATCATTCATTACTTGGGAATCTACTGGTCTCTGTCAGATTTGGAAACTAATAGTTTTTCTCATCTTTTCCATGGATTAGTGGCAGACAGAAAGCTTTTTTATTTATTTTTTTGACAGTGCAGCTTCTTGTCAGCACTCTTGTAGGTATGCCTGATAAACTGTCTATGTTGCTTCCAGGTATTCTGCCACTGTGGAAAGAAGCGGACAAGTTCTGTTTGAATTAAAAGAGAAACATTCATGTCCTTGTTTTGTGCATGCTGAAGTCAGTGAACAATTTTTCACTAGTTTTCCCTGAAATACTTTTTATTGCACTCAAATCATGCAGTGATGCTTTTTATTGCACCCTGTTGGCTGATAGACTTCAAACATTTTAACATGTGCATGTCAAATGCTTCCTCATTGGGCTCAGAGCTGTTGCAGTTTTGGTGCTTATTTTGGGATTATGCTTGAGCACTGTCCTTGAAAATCAGCTCTGTTTCTAGATGTCTCAATTTAGGCTCCCCAAGTCATTAGCTAATTTTGTTGGGAGTAGTGGGGGAGGGGAGCCTAGATGTTTTGGATATAATGCACTCTTCTTTTAAATTGATAAATGTTATACTGTAAAGAAGATGGCACCCTATTCTTAATTTAATTGCTTATGGAAAATTTTGTCTTCAGATATGATTGAGCCAGATGTTAGAATCTAAACAGTCATTAGGACAGTAGGGTCAACCATTTTGTCAGGCATGCCAAATTAGTCCTGTATCCTTGCTGAGTGCCACTCTAATCCTCTTCCCTTGCTGATTTGCTCTCTATACTGCTACCTGCTCTGTTAGCCTCTACTGCTGATGCCCTCCCTGATCTGCATGCCACACATACAGGTTGCCTGTTGTACTTGTGACACGTGTCACAGGTTGAGCACCCTTATGTTAGGAGGTTAGGCAGCATGGTTTCTTTTACCCTGTGTTTTAAGAGCCTGGATTGAATTTTGCTTCCTGTCCTGATTCAGACTAATTCTTTGCTCTTGCGTATTTGCATTGTTTTCAAATGTGTGCTGCTTTTTCATGGCAATTTACAGCTTAATTAGCTTATGATTTACATGTGGAACATGCTTTCTGGCAGCAAGCTTCAGTATCAGAGTTTTATATTAGATGCACTTCAGTGTCATAAGGTTGCTGAGAATTGTGCATTTAGAAGTTAAATTCAGTTTCCTATAAACTCTTGTGGGACTTCTGAATCGCAAACTACAAAAATTAGCAGAGTGCAAATATACTTTAAATTTAGCATCGTTTTATATTACATTGTGTAATATTTGTCTAAGAAATTGGGGGAATAATGTTTCAGGATAGGCTGTGTGTATATATGTACATTATTTCTCAAATGTTAAAGTAATGTGTCTGGAAAAGAGATCAGTTGCATTTCAGTCAGACTCAGTTTAAGTATCAATGAACATTTATTTACATTTTCAATTCCTTTTTATACTAAAAGAATGTATATATACTAAATTTTAACAATGAACTATTTGCAGTTTCTCCCTTTTTGGGTACCTGGTGCTCCATGATCTGTTAGAAATGGGGGTGAACTTTGCATGTTCCAGAGACTCTTCTTTTTTTTAAACCCTCTAGGCTTCCCTGTATGTCCAGCAAGTAGAGCTGCACAGAGAGCTAAATGTCTCTTCTTCAACTTTCCAATGGAATTGGGTACCAAAGAAGAAAGAGTAGGGTCCTCTCCTCCAGGCAAAAGTTCTTTTTTTTTTTTTTTTTTTTTTTACTTTCTCTCCCTGTCTTTTGTGTCTCCTGGTACCTGGAACACTTTTTGGAGATTAGGAAGTCAGTATTTGAGGAGAAAAATTGGCAGCAAGCTGGCTAATCAAAAGGGTACTGCACTTGATCCATCTGCCCAGTAACACATTGCTACCTTCTACAGTGATGTGGCCAACAAGCCAAAAGCAGGTGCAGCATTTCAGTAGCAGAAGCTGGTGTTGTAGAATCTTCAAGCTGCTTATCCCTAGATCCTCTGTGCTTCAGGTCACACTGAAAAATAGCAAGGGTGTGTTCCAACAGCAAGAATGTGGCAGGCAAGCCTTGAATGGCTTGAAAATTCAGTAGTAGGACCTAACTTTTTTTTTTTTTAGGCTGGCAACCAGTGGCTTGCAGGCTAGAAAGATCCTACAAAAAGATTGGCTCCCTTCTATGGCTGAGGGTGGGGTTGATTTGGCAACAAGTGGTGGTGGGCACACAAGACTCAGGCACCGGCTGAAGGGGGTCACATTCTGAATTCCCAGGCCATCTGCTGCTACTTCATCCCTCTGTGTTTTCTTACCCTCTTGCTTACCCTTTCTTCCAAATTTTCTGCTCCCCACTGTTCTTGGTCTGCATGTGCCACTCAATCATCAAAATAACTGGAATCTGCAAGTAGAAGTGTGATCAAACTTTTGTCCTTCCAGTTCCCCTCTGTGAAAGGATTTTTACGGAGCTGGGCAACAGTTTTTATCAAAATAACTTGACTGAGTGTCAGAGTAGCCATATGATTAGTCTGTCAGATCTAATATAAAATCAATGCAGGATCACAGCCTTTTTAAAATACAACATTGAGGGAACTGAGTACATTGGTTTGTACATTGCTTGGCTCCTACAACACTTTATCCTTTGGTTATTCCAATGTTTAAAAAAAACCCAAATGTGTTCCTATGGTTTTTTCAAAGAACAGGTCATTGAATGGGGCAGCAACCAAGTTACAGCAACAGAAGCAGAAGTCTTAACTAGGTAGGGTTGTCCAGTTGCTGCAGGCTCTTCTTCTACTGTGTCTGACATTGTTAATTCACGCCTTTAGTAAGGTGCCTTTCTACTGTTTTGCATTTGTTTTAAGGCATTTAGAGGATGATGGAGATGATAGACACCCCCCTCCATTGTTTTCCCGTGTTTTCCACCTTTCTAAATTAAATTATGTATATTAAAAATATCACACCAGAAAAGAGGACTCTCAGAAGAGTCATTCCTTCCATGGATTTAAATTGTCCCTCTTTCACCTGTCCTTTTAACCATCATTCTTTACCAATAAGTGGAGAGAGAATGTCAGTAAACCTGATTTTACCAGAAAGTTACTTTTTTTCCTGGAGGAGACTGGGGAAGAGCGTTCAAAAGTTCTTGGTGGGGAAAGTGGACAGAATTGTGTCATAGACCAGTTCTGTTCAGGTTGGTTAGCTGTGTGCAAGGCCTGTTTCTGCCATTGAGTTCGTGACTTCTTCATATGAGGTTTTTCCTTAGTATGTTTTATTGTTAATTGTTATTAAAAAAAAAAAAAAAAAAAAAAGCCTGGCTTGTCTTCATGTATCAGTTTGCCTGTGCTGCTAGTACTGCTTACCCTTAGAAACAGTGCGTATGCATTGTCAGTTCTGGGAGAATGTCTTAATGCCTTTAGACTTATGATGTATTGCTGTTCTTATTATCCCAATGATTTCTCCCATTGCCAGTCTGACAGGAACATTGCAATTTAGTAATCCATCTATTTTATGGTAAACGTTCATCCTGACAAGATCTTTCAACCGCTCAATGACCTCACCTTCTTTCTGCATTTTCAGAGGCTCTCTTGTTTGTCTCACGTTCTGGACTTACCCCTGTTGGACTTTTCCTGATTCTAGCCCATTTGTTCAAGAAAGTTTTTTACAGGCTTTATTTTTCATAGGAATTTCTTAAGTATTTGTCCCATAGGTTCTGTATTAGCACGTTTAACAGTGATCAGATGGGGAAGCTGTTCCAAGATGATAATACATCTCTGTGCCTTGTATATTGAGTTTTTTGGAGGAGTTGCCAGAACCAGGAACCAGATTCACTTTTCTACTGAAGAGTGAAGATGCCATTCAGTTCAAGATTAACTAATAATTTCTCTTCTTTGTTTCCTTCTGCACTTCATGTGAGATGTAAAAATACACACTTGTACAGTCTTACCCCAGCTGGAAGATGAAAGTTAAACATCTGCTTGTTGAGTGCATTGTGCTTATTTGTCCCTCATTATGAATGGTCTCAGCCCAGAAGAGCTTACAGTGTAAAGTGTTTGATTATTAAACAAACGACTTCTTGAGCAAAAGTCATCTATAAATAAACTGACTAAAGTGCCTGTTGGGATGAGAGCTACATCATGACTGTCCTCAAACAGTTGATAGTGATTCAGGCGTCAGTGTTCTCTGTATGTCAGTGCAGCTTCCTTGAACTTTGTGGATGAGAGAGTATTCAGTTCCAGTATCTTCAGCTTCCAAACTGACAGCACAGAGGTGGTTACATTGGAGGTTTGGATATTTTATCTTTTGGAACTTAATGAACTTTGTGTTCAGTTTGTGAAAATAGTAAGAGAACATTTAGGATTTGGATGTGGTTCCTAGTGGTGCACTGATAGAGATTTTAGGGGCTGATACAAATACTGACCTGATTTCTGATACAGCTGTGTCCAGCTGGTAAGTTTGTTGTGGTAGATGAGGAGGGAAGGGGTGGAGGTGCAGACCAATGCCTCCTGCGGTGCGGAAGGGAGTGGAGCTGGGATAGGCACTTCCCAGCTGGGGTGGGGTGGGTTGCGGAACAGCCATGGCTCGTCTGGGGGAGTGACTCCCGCCACTGCATGCCCCAGGAGGGTATGGGGGCAGGGGAGTGCCCCAGATGTGTGTAGGGTATGGGCATGGCAGGCTGCAGATGGGGACCCTCTGCCTGTGCCCCCAGATGAGCCATGGCTCTGTCGCACTCCCCACCCTGCCCTGCCTGTGCAGCACTTAACCTAGCTCCTGCCCCACTCCCTCCTTCACCACAGGGGGGTGGGGGTGGATTGATTTGTCCCCTCCCCATCTACCACAACAGACTTACCAGCTGGATGCAGCTGCTCAAACTGCTGGCTGTGCTTCTTGCTGTCTGCGTATTGCCTTGCATCTGTGTGCATGCACAAGCATTTATTGGCCAAATTATTGGCTACTTCAAGCCAATTTCTGATGCTATCAATCTGCTTTATATCATAGCCGGTCCGATATTGGACTGATGTATTGGTGCACCTCCAGTGGTTCCCATAATTGTTTTGAAAGGTCAAAAATTCTATTTTTGCTTAACGACAAGGAGCCCATTCTGTATAGGCTTCTGATTGGGTTTGAGACCTAGGTTCATGAAGTCTTAGGGTATAGTTACATGAACAAATTACCATGCAGTAAAGGCATAGCATTACAATATTTCAGTTGATTTATTGTATCTTCCTGTGTGGCTGTGTTTAGCCTACGGTAGAGGAAAGTTTAAGCCAATCTAGATTAGCCCTTGATATTTAAGCCCTGTTCCTTGTAGATTAGTTTTCATTTACTGCAGGGAAAGAGCATGCCCATAAGCTATAGTTTGGAGCAGTGAATGTATGCTCCAGTTTAGCAGTAAACTGCCTGTGTTAGGAGTCAGGCGTTGCAGCACAGTGCATTCCTTGCATCTTCTAGCTGTTTTCTTGCAGGTGTAGTCCATTGCAGTTCCTCTGTGCAGATGCTGTGAGATTACCAGAAACTGATAGTTCTGCAAAACCTGGAACATTCTTTTTGAGTATACAGAGGAATTTTTTTCTTTCCTGTCCAAGTATTATTTTTTTAATGTTAACGGTTATGTTGGTCAGGAAACTTAGTTAATTTGGGACTTAAATGGTGCTTCTGTGCATGTAAGTCTATCAAAGATGAGCTGACCTTCAGTTTTTTATGACAGTATTCTGTTCCTCAACATTCTTTCACTTGTACTAGTTTATTTGTCTCCTTTTTGTTCTAATGCCTTCCATGAATAGAAGAATCATTTGCATTTGCAGGTCATTTAAATTGTTTATGGAAAACCAATCCTTAAAGAAAAGCAGATGCAATTTCAGGATTCATTGAGTGATCTAAGTAGGTAGCACCCAAGTAAATCTGTGCACAATCATTATGTTTTCATTTTACCTATTTTTACTTACGGAAATGATCGGATATTTTGGTAATTGTGTAATGGTTTAAATCAAATCTTGCCCGCAGCTAGGCAAAAACAAGATGATGCAAGGTAGATAAAAAGCTTTAAGGTATCATAGCTTTAGATAAGGTAATGCACTGGGGTTTGTGTAAGTTAATAATATTAGTATTCTTAGCAAATCAGCATTTAGTCAGGGGAGGAGAAACTAGCAGTTCTCTTCATCTGTTGAGTATGTGATCTGTCCTGTGTTTGATTAAAAAAATACAATGGAAAGTTTTAAATGGAAATTTTTGCTGATATGAAGGATTTAATTTTCTAGTGTTGTTTCAGCAACAAATGAGGATTAACTTAAAGGAAGAATAGTTCCTATAGGTATTGTCCTGCAAAATCAGAATGTAGGTTTGGGAGTTTGTAGGATGTGAAAACTTTGTGAGAGAGAAGTGAAAGAAGAGTGTTCTTTATAAGTACCAGGAGGAGCAAGAAGGCAGTGAGCATGTTTTGGTGGGTATAAATGTGTACTATCCCTCACCATTTTGATTTCCCTCTTGATATCAATTGATAAAAAGAACAATTTCAAGCTGTGGTATATCAGCCTGTAAGAGGTTCAACTCTGGGCCTTTTCATCACCATGCTGACAGTGGTTCTTTGTGCTGGGTATTTGTGTACTCAGATCTGGGTCCTTGGTGGTTTGGCTTTTTTACTGCCTTTAATCTTTTGCACTAAGAACTCAACACAATTTGTCTTTTACCATCAGTAAAACTATTTTTTGATTCTGGTGTTCATATGCTGTCATTTCCTTCAACAAAAACCCAAACTCCCTTTTCTCAAAACACCTAATCCCTCCCCTTGCTTCCAGGCCACCTGCTGAAGTATGGGTGTGCCCTGAGGTCACCAATTACCATCCCCTTTATTTAAGGGGATACATTGAAATGCTGTCTTAGGACCTCACAACACTCGTGTGTGCAATGCTTAGGGCCCTTGTATCTGGCTACTCCAAATTGACAGTTAGTTTTTCCACTTCCCTTTGGGCTCGTGCAAGTTCTTTTAGGACAGCGTCTCTCAACCCGTGGGTTGCAACTCTAAAATGGGTTGCAAGAATATATGAAAGGGTTGTGAATAAACTTTAAAAATGGATCAACAGACTTTAAAAATGGATTCTCCTTTAAAGGAGAAAAATGTGGGAGACTGGATTTTCACTTGCGGGCTGGCAGAGTTCCCTTGTAACTGGAGCACTTGGTCAAGACTGATCATCAATGTTTACAAATGGGTACATAAAAGGTTGAGAACCACTGTTATAGGAGGTAGAGGGCTGTAACAACCCCGGACACAGTTGCTTTGGTCATGTCCAGGTGGCCCAGGAGAGATCTCCATTTTTTTGGGGAGGTATGTTGCACCCGCTCTGTTTGGTGCTGTCAAGATAGCCAGTAATACATTACTCATGGTATGCAAGGGTAGGTTGGATCACCGTATAGTCTACGACTCCAGACAAGTGAATAAGTATGCCCTAGTGAATAGTTTGCCTGAGAGAATATCCACAACCTTGTTGAAGAGGTTCACTTGCTTTAATATGTGAGCATCAACTGCTCTTTAGTCAGCAGCATTAATGTTATTTAAGTGGCTTCTGTGATATATTTGTACCTGTATTCCCTGACATACCATTACTTCTTGAGGTACTTTGTGGTATGGTAAATGGGAGGCACCATAATCGGCCTAAGGCAGGGATTCCCAGCCTGCCGTGAAGGGTTAGCTTCTGGTCTACAGGAGGGCTGGCTGCCAGACTGGAAGTGACTGTGTACTGGCAAACCGTGAACTGGAAGTTACCAGCATGCTGTGGATTAGCAGCCAACCCTTTTTTATACTTGTTATAAAAAAAGGTTGGCTACCTGCCCACAGTGTTCCGGTCACTGCCTGCTTCAGCTTAAGGTTGAGAACCCCTCGCCTAAGGGTCGCAGTTACAGTGCTGCATGGTGTTGCATTGTTGTTTTGCCTGGTAGATGCTGCACCTTTGGAGAGCACAACCTCTTGCAGTATAGAGGTGACACTGGCAAAAGCAAAGTGATGTGTCCAGGTGTCAGGGTCAGCAGAAAAGGCCATAACTCAATTTTCTTTGTGTACACTATAAGGTTTTTGTGATGAAACTAAAAGCTGTTCTGCATTAGAATATATTTATATGAATGCCTTTGTATATCTAGTAACCTCTGAATGAACTTTAAAGGACTTGACTTCAAGTAGAGACCCAGGTTTCAGCCAACATAATTGTTAGTCAAGGATATGACAGAATACAACCATTATAGCTGTGCTAGCAAAAGTGCAGAGATCCAGCAAAGCTGTGGTTTTTACTAGTATGCTTGTATTGTTACAAAGGAGCAGGATAGAGGGCTATATTTTCACTGTCCCAGTACAGAGTCGTTTTGCTGGTGTAATGGCACTGTTCTGCATTTGGTGGTAAAGCTGGACTATTGTAAAGACAGTGAGGCAGTTTTGAAAACATCTTGAACCAACTGCTTTGGGCTCTCAGGGTGTGAGAGCATGTTTTGATCAGCAGAGGAGTGGTTTCTGTGTTGAGTTGCAATCAGCCTTAAGAGTTATAAAGCAGGAATATACAGCCTGTTGTAATGAATTTGTAGACTTTCCTCCTAGAAGAAAGAAACTTTCAGGCAAGGTAGAAAGGAATATAGAAAATTCAAGTCCTTGTTTTCTCCAGAACAAAGAATACAGCTAATTAGATGCATACTGTAAACTCTTTGGCGTAGAGCAGTGTTGATTATGAGAGTTATTCCTGTTCTTCCCTCCTGTTTCTCTTTAAGTTTCTGTGGGTAAAATTCCCTAGTATAGAAAGTTATGCTGATATACAAGTATTTTCACTTTTACAGAGTATTACGGGTTTTTTGCTTAGTATAGGGCCCTTTTGCTGGCATAACCTGTGCTAGGAAGGTTTGCTCTGCTACTATATCTTTTTTTTTTTTTTTTTTTTTTGAGCATAGACCTGGCCCAGATGGAAGGTTCTATCCTCTCTGTAAACCCTGTATTTTATCCTTATTTTCCCCAATTATTAACTCATTCCCAGTCATTTTTTTTAATCTAGGGTTATGTTAAGAATTCCGTCAGAACCAACACGTTAGAATGTTATAGGAATAAGAGAATCAGGATACCAACAAAAATGAGTGGGCCATTCTGTGTAGTATCCTGCCCAAAGGTGGCTAATATTAATTTCTTCTGCAGAGAGGTGTCAGAATCCCTACTGTAGAATAACCTGGCCATTAGGGAATTTTCTTCCCTAATTTTAGGGAGTTAAGTTGCTTAGTTAGTACCAGAAGCTAGAGGATTTATCTTTTGACTTTTTCATTTTATTTAATGCAAGTTTGCTTTCAACTTATGGATTTTTTTAATTCTTTGTTTTGATTTTCTTAATTTGGCATCTTCTTACTAATTTACAGTAGGATTTGAAAAAAATTAAAAGTATATGCTAAAGTGTATATATAAGATAAAATCTACATGTGGGATTCTGTTGAGAATAAATTTCATGTGCGTGCTAAAAAAAACAACCCCCCCAAAACACTGTTCATGTCAACAAAAATAAGACATTTTCCCTGTGCTTATTTCTCTTTTGTGTGTATTCAGACCTTAGCAACTCAACAGAGACTGCTAGTTAGAAAGCAGTAAATACTTAAGTATCCTAAAACTGTTTTGAGATTTCTTAAATTTATTGCCACTGTTGCTATAATATTTGACCCTCTCCTAATTGCCATGTGATAGTTCAAGAAAACTGTAGGGAAAAAACATCATAACAATCCTGAAAAAAATGCTTTCTGTGATATTTTCAAATAATTGAATGGAAAAACTATAATCCTGATTCGTATATTATGCTGTGGTGATATGCATCAATCATTGCATTAATGTAATAAAGTGCTCAGGGCATTTAACAAAGAGTATCTGTAATGTTACATTCATTGTAATTAATGCTCTGAAATGGTTATTTTTTCCATCAAATAGTTAGGTTCTCAATGCTGCATATCTGAGTATTTCTCCTAGAAACACTTAATTTTATTTTGTTTTGGGGGTTTTTTTGGAAAACTTTCAGGTCCCTTCACAGATGTTGTCACTACAAATCTTAAACTACGAAATCCATCAGATAGAAAAGTATGTTTCAAAGTGAAGACTACAGCACCTCGTCGATACTGTGTGCGGCCAAACAGTGGTATTATAGACCCAGGAACATCTGTAACTGTTTCAGGTAAAAGCAAATTTGTTTGTTTTGATGTATAGCCTGATTTTTGTTGATCTAGAATTACAATAGCTGTTACATAACATAATCTATGATTTTTTTTTTAACAGTATTATTGATAATGGGAATATTGAAATTCTTTTCTGTAGTCATGCATGTACCTGCTCCCTACTCATTTTTGTTAAAAGCTAATATGTGAAAATCCTGTTTACTGAAATTTGAGAGCTAGCTTCCTATATTTCTGACCTGACTTAAGCCTATTAACTGTCATTGATAGAAGATTTTCTGTATAGAAGACTGATTCAAATAAGGTGAGGTTCAAAGAAGGTTTGTGTTGTGATAGGAAAGGGGAAAAAAAGAAGAAAGGTAGTGAAAGAAATGTAACTTACCAGATCATATCCAGTCCTAACCTTTAAGTATGCTGCCATACAGAAACAGGAAGAGAAGGTTGGAAAGGATCAGAGCAGCATTAATGATGCTCTTGCTTAGTACTGGTATATTAATTTTTATAATGTAACTTGAAGTTAGAGATCTTATTTTGGTTATGTAATTTATGGTGGTATGTTTTGTCATTAGACACAGTCTCAGTAGTACTTGAAAAAGTAGTTTAGATATTTAGAGAACACTTGGTTGGATCATAGTACACTACCTTATTTAAATTAAGAAAATCATATAATTAATTTGGTCACTATTCCAACAGTTTGATTTAATCTGGAAAGGTTGTTTAAGTGGCACTGGTACTAACTCCTATATGTAGAACTCTTCTGGGTTACAGTGCCTCTGCAGCTGCATAAATTGAAGCAGAATGCCTTAGTGAAGGGCACTGTATGCCAGCAGAAGATTTTTTTCTGCTGGTGTTGCTATACCACTTCCTTGATGATGTAAAGTAAGCTAACAGAAGTCTTTTCTGCAGCACAGGCTTTGCCAGCATAGTTGTGACACACCCCTACCTTACATAACTGTTCCAGTAAACCTTTGCAGTGTAGACCAGGCCTCAAAATACATAACACTTCATTATAAAACAATTTTGTGCACAAATATTTTGAAAGAATTTATACCTCCATTGTTTACAGCGTTTTTGAAATGCCACAGAAGGAACCAAACAAATGCTTTTTTGTCCTGTGGAATTCTACTCAGCTTTGGCTGACATAACATACTTAGAAAAATTATCTTTTCCTTCTGTCCCTTGTGTTGTCATCAGATTTTTGGCAGTATTCCAAAATAGTGAAAATAGAGACTGGATCCATGCTGTCTTCAGCAGCAGTAAAAATAAAGCAGGACTCTAGTCTGGGAATCTCAGGGAGCAGAGAGGTTGAGACAGGGGCGGGCAGTTATTTTGGGTGGAGGACCACTTACTGAATTTTGGCAAGCCATCAAGGGCCACATGATAGGCAGCCAGGGGCAAGTAAATATTAATTTTCTAAATTTTTTTAGGGGCCCCATGGGCTGGATAGAATGGTCTGGTGGGCCGTTTTTGGCCCCCGGGCTGCATTTTACCCACCCTTGGGCTGAAAGGACTGGACTGGTTTCTCTTCCAATTCAGCAAATGTTCCCATGGCTTTCCAATCTAAGCACGTGGTTTTAAGGAAATCCTGCGTTCAATCCTGAACAACCCATGATGGGGTGGGTATGAGGGGGAACGTAGCTGACTCTCTCTGACCACCTCTGTTGCCTCCGTTTCTCTTCTTACTCCTTTCTGGCAGCCCCCAAAAAGCGGGATTTGTGATACAATGGTGGTGGTGGAGAGGAGGTCCACCTTCGATACTACAGATCCAGTTACGCTTATAACTAGCTCTTCATGAGGTCCCCACAACTTAGCAGTATAGGTGGCACTAGAACAGCCAGAGCCGTATTCTCCTGTAATGAAGAAGAATGTAATTTTCAGCTTCAATTTTGTGGACTTCAGCTTTACTTACTGTATCTCACTGTTTCTTTATTAGATTGTAATCCTCTAGTATTGGATGTCTGTTTCTT
>JAGPOW010000261.1:87189482-87309529 GCA_030014935.1 Caiman crocodilus
GATCAGACTTGGCTGACTGCTCTTCCCAGCAGATGTCTGGGAAGTTCAGGTCCCCCATGATGACCACATCCTTCGCCCTCACTACCTCTGTGAGCTGAAATCAGTTCCTGAACAAATTGTATTGTAGGTATGATCCCATTAGGTATCTCATAACAGAGCTTTATAAACCCAGGAAATTAAAGTTACACTTAACCCAAACATATTAAAGGCAAAGAACACTCACAAAAACTTCAGATTTTCCCTCTAGTGGTGACTTGCAATAATTGTGATTTATGAATGAGGCATGTTAGGTCTTTTTAGTATCGCATTAAACTTTTTTTTAAAGGTATCTTATGCTTTACCCCCTTCTCTACTGAATTTGGCTCTGCTCTGTTTATATAGTCAGAGCATGTTAAGTCTGCATAAGTAGCATGGTAGAGCAGGACTGTCCAATTCCTGAATGGCCATGGGCCTCATACGTCCTTCCCTGCCCCCACTGTACTATCCCAGCACTCCTGTGCTCTGCACATAGAACCTTGTAGGACCTTCCTACTGTGCTATTCAGCAGGCACCTTGCTGTGCTGTGCTACAGGGAGCCCCTGAGGCTCTCTTAGCTGCACCCCAGGGATGGGAGAGCCTGAAGATTGTACTGCCAGAACCATGGAGGAAGTAGTGTCCAGACCTGGAGTCTGGAAATAGAGCATAGGAGTAGAGCATTGTAGGAGTGGGCCTAATTGAAGAATGTGCTTCCCCACCATTGTAGTGTCATTCTCACAATGACAGATGGGAACTGGCCCAGCTATCACCACCTGAAAAATCTTTGTCATAGATCCTGGTTGTCACTACCATCTTCTCTTCAGTCCTGTCTCTTTACATTTACTTGAGGCATAGTATACATTTGACTCTACAAACCTGTGTCATGCATCATAGTTCTGGTGATTACATTGCAGAAAGAAAACAGTGGATTGTGGTAAACTACACTTGTTTATTTTAATTATTTTTGGAATGGATTAAAAAAAATTACCATAGTATAGCCTCAGTCAAAACCACATTAATACAAATGAGGGTTTGTTAATTAAATAGGCCCTAAAAATTTTTAAGATTTGTTTCTAGTTCATGGCTGTTATCACATCAGATTCCTCCCAACCCACTTCCAACACTCCATTTGTGTTATAGATTTATTAGTGGCTACTCAAATGAGAATTGAGTTGTCTAAAATGATTAGAATGCTTGCATAATGTTATCATTTAAAGAACTAGGCATTGATCTCAATCCTTAATTTCTTGAACAGTAATGCTACAGCCTTTTGATTATGACCCCAATGAGAAGAGTAAACACAAGTTTATGGTACAGACGATCTTTGCACCACCAAACATTTCAGATATGGAGGCAGTGGTAAGTAAAATGAATATTGTCTTCAAGATGTTTTGTTGTGTAATATGGTGAAATCAGACTGTTTCGTGATTAGCTCTTATTCTTGGAAAAGGCTAGATTTGTTTTCCCTTGAACAAATCTGGCCTATGTGAATCACCCAAGATTTTGAATCATAAATGCACAAATATGTCATTGGTACTTTTGACCTACTTAAGCTCTGTTTGAAGGGGAAAGCTGAGTGAATAAGGAAATAAGTGTGCATACCAGTGGCATGAGGGATAAGTTGACTATTATAACTTGGGTTTACTGAACCTTACGAGTGTTTAATAGGGAGACTGTAAACAGGTCAGGGTTGAAGGAACTCTGAGAAAATGGAAACATCAAGTTTCCAATGGCAAGTTTTAATGACAGAGGCGTTATTTGATTCACAAAGAGTTAACTAACACACACAATGTGTTTTCAGAAAAATTGGAACAGGTTGAGGGGAGAATGGGAGGTATGTATTTTTCTTCAAGAAGGCAAACTATGCAGAAACATTTCTTTCTGGGAGAGGAAGTAAATTTGTAAGTTGAGTTGGTTTGTTATGTGGTTTGTTGCCAGATAGGATTGGTATGAAAGAAGACCCAGCAAGAAAAGATTTGGTAGCTTAATAGGATGAATTGTGTCTGAGGGCAAAAAAGGTAGAGGTTGCGCATATAAGAATAATAGTAGAAAAAATATTGTTGGAAAGTGGCCAGCCCAGGAAGAGTGATTGGAAGAAATGGTCAAAAGACTATGATGATTCTTTCCTTCTGTAAGGGAAAGGAATGTAACATAAAAGGGGAAAAAGATGCAACAATCTGATTAAAATTGTATACCACAACAAACAGCTTGCTCAACTGAGAGAGACCATCTGGTATAAGGAGTGATTTTTAGGTATCTGCAAAAAAAGTTAAAATGAAAGTTGGTATTAGTAGCTATTAAGGATTTCATAAATATCTAGTCATACCAAAATTACCATTACAGTATCTAGTCATATCATGCATTTACTCCTATTAAAGTAAGTGTGTTGTTACTTGCATGTTGTTGTTTTTTTACATCTGTAGAATAGAAGGTGAAGAAATGTATAACAGTATACTGATTCAGGGATTGGTTATAAAACTAATTTATGGGATACATGTAGTTTAGTGTTTCTGAAGTTATTTTCCAAAAATAGCAGTTAATATGTAGCTGTGACATGCATCTTCTCCTGGCACCATTTTTCAGACCAAGATGGTTATCAGGTCCTTTAGTGTCTATTCTCATCACATTTGGCTAGGCAGTTTCATTAGGCGATTGTCATTGTACCAGAGAAGCAGTAGTTGGGGTATTAAAAGAGTTTTCTATTGTAAATTTCCTGTATCTTAGCTCAGTGTAATGTTTGTTGTTATGAAAGGTCTTATCCAAATTCAATTTTCTGATTGCTGTACAGTGAGGCTTGGTTTTATCTGTCCTGGAAGTAGGTGTTTTGTGTCAAGCATGCAAAGACATACCTCATAGTTTTAAAAACTCAGTTGTGTAGGCAGGAATGTTCTAGCATCTCTTACCATTAAATATATTTGCTGGCTTTGAGCAATTCATAATGTTTATCAGCTGTTTACTATTTTGTAGGCCCAAATGACTCTGTGTTAAATTGTACAAACTGATAGTAGTCCAGAAATTTAGATTGTGGACACCTATTGAAACATTCTGAAAAGATTTATTTTAAAGGATAAGATGATTGTTAATTTTGTCACATTATTATACAGATAGGGATGCACCGGTAGAGGTTTTCTTGGCCAATACTGATAGCCGATTTACAGGAATGCAGCCTGGTAGCTTCCTGCCAGCAAGTCCGTTGGGGGCGAAGGGGCAGATCAAGGCCTCCATGGTGAAGGAGGGAGTGGGGCAGGGGCAGGTGCTGCCCTCCAGGCTGGTGATGGGGACCCTGGGACTGGGAGCAGGATGGGGTGCAGACTGCTTGTTCTGGGGGGGCATGGGGGAGAGGGGTGGCTCCCTGCTGCTGTGTGCATCCCTGGGGATGCATGAGCTTGCCCTGCCCCAAGCACAGTCCTGGCCTAGCCCCCACACTGGGAAGAGGTTGGTGCAGCCCCTGCCCCTGAGCCTGCAGCAGACAGCGTACCCTCACCCCACGTGCAAATCTGGGGGGCACATACCCCCATGCCTCCCTTGGGGGTGTGTGCAGCAACAGGGAGGCTCTTGCACCTCCTAGATGAGCTGCCTGCAGTTCCATCTCATGTCCTACCTCATTCACTGCCCTGGAAGGGCAGCATCTGTCTCTGCCCCACTCCCTCCCTCACCTAAGGGCCTTGATATGTGTCTCCCTCCTCTCTCCCCCTGACTTAACTGGTGGATGCTGTTCTACAAGCTGCTGGGCTGCATTCCTGGCTGAGTTGCCTTTTGTAGCTGTATGCATACATGCAACATGTATTGGTGATGTTATCAGCCAAAAAAAGCTGATTGCTGATAATGTTAATTTTCCTGTTATTGGTGCCAATTTGATATGTTACTGACATGTATTAGTGTACCTCTAAGTATGGTAAAAGTTTTTTGGTTCCCTACCCATTTTAGAAAGTCATCTTTTAGTTTTTTGCTTTAAAATTGAGCAGTTCCATTGCAGTATGTTTAATTTATTCTCTTTTATTTCCAGTCCATAGCTTTTACATACCTTGAACTTCTGTTATTCAAATAGTAAAAGTAATGAATACCAAATAATTGTTTGAAAACTAAAATCTGGAGACTGTAGCTGGAATAAAACCAGTATTCAAAAATATGTTTTTTGGAGATAAATCATTTTAGAACTGTTTTAAGTGCTTGGTTTGGATGAATGTTGCATGTTAAGTAACCATAAAACATTTTTGTCTTAGTGGAAAGAGGCAAAACCTGATGAACTAATGGACTCGAAATTAAGATGCGTCTTTGAAATGCCCAATGAAAATGATAAACTGGTAAGTAAGGAGAAAATAAAGGTGATGCTATTGAATTCTTTTTTTAAGGCCTGTAATGCAGTTTCCATTTTACATTGAATCTTTCTGTTTTCAAAATATAAGCAAATATATATTTACTAATATGTAGTAATATTAAGTAACTATATATATGTGTGTAATATTTATTGAAAAATACTGTGTCTTTGGAAAAAGTAAGGTTATATTTAGCATGCAACTAATCTTAAGTCTATGATATATTTTTATTAATTAACATAATAAAAATCACTCATTTCTAACCTGTAATTTTAAATTAAGCTTTCTTCAATTAAGAGATTCTTAGATCTCTTACAACACTTGTAGGAGCATGACACTGCTCACTGTTGTTCCCCTGCTTTACATGTGGCAGGTTAGAATGCTGTGCCCTTGCAGTTGTGTGACATGGCTGATATTGTTTTAGTTACAAGCAGGGATCCGGGTTTTCCATTTCTCATGGAAAAACAGAGAAAACCATGGATTTCTTGACTTCATCAGAGAAAAAAATGGATTTTCCCTTTTAGCAAAGATACCTGTGGATTTCCCCCTTTTGCAAAGGGCCGTGCAGATGGCAAAGCTCCAGCCTGCAAGAGCTGATTGCAGAAGGGGCAGGAAACCCTCAGCCCTGCCCAGAGGGAGAGGGAGAGGGGGAAAGGGCAGGGCCTGAGGCTTGCACTCACCCAAGGTTTGACTCAGGCTCACTTTTGGTTCCTGGAGCCTATGAGGTAAGTGGGGCTTGCAGAGGACTGAGGGGTTGTAGGTAAAGGCTAGGGAGCACTGGCAGGGCTGGGGGGCCCCAGGTGGCAGGTGTAGGTGACTGGAGGAAGTTGCCGGGACAGGTGTGGAGCAGAGTGTTGGTATGTGGCGGAGGATGTGGGGAGATGTTGGGGGAAGCCGCGCACGGAGCACCTGCATGGCTGGTGGCACACAGATGCAGAGCACTGTGTTATTGGCTATGCAGGTAAGCTGCACATGGAATCGGGGAGTGCTGATAGCGCACTGCTCCCGGTCCGTGTGCTATGGCCTGGCTTTGCACCTCTGTTTGGCTCCCTTCAGGAGTGTGGGAAGCCACACAAGGAGTCACTGAGTTTGCTTGGCTGAAAGCACTCGACACTTGGCTGCAGACTTATGCTCCCCACCCTTGTGCCCTCCCCCAAGTCCTCCGTAGTGCAACGTGCAACCTGGCTTGGCAGGGCATAATGGGACCATGCAGGAAAGCTACTTGCTGCTGCAAGCTCCATGTTGCTCTAGCGGCACCTCCCCTGTGTGCATGGGGGCAGTATGGGTAGCAGCTCAGGGTTGTGCCCCTCACTGTTGCCCCTGCCTGTAGGGGAAGTGTTGCCAGGGCATTGAGGAGTTCCAGAGGCAAGCAGCTTTCCTGTATGTCCCCTCTGTGCCAGGTCATCACACACGCTGTGCTGCAGAGGCCCCAGGGAAGGCAGCAGGTTGGGGATCACGCGTCTGCCATGCACACTCATCTTGCCCTTGCGCTCTGCACAGATCTGGAGGGCACGGGTCCCCCCTGCCCCCTGGGAGTGTGTACTGCCATTGGGAGCCAGCCTTGCCCCTCCCTAAGCCTGCAGGAGGCAGCAGCAGTGGGGGAGCCAGCTCTGCTCCTGCTGCTGCAGCAGCTGCTGTCTTCTGCTGGGGGCAGGTAGCTGCGGACTTGGGTCCCTGGCCCTATAGCCTTGGCAGCTGAGGGCCCCCTCTGGCAGGGCTGGGGGGCAGGGTCTGTGGGTGGGTGGCAAGGGGCACAAGCAAGCTTGGGGGACTGTGGGGATTGAGGGGCACCAGTTGGGATGGGGGACTGTTGTGGGGGGAGTGTGGGGCATAAGCAGTGTGGGTGGGTTGTGGGGGGAGTGAGGGGTACCAGGGAGATTGCTGGGGGACTGAGGAGCATGAGCAGGGCTTGGGGGGTTGTGAGGAATGAGAGGCACCAGTGTGGGGGTTGGGTTTTAATTTTAATCATGGATTTTGGGTATTTTTATCAGACAACTTGTGATTTTTTCTTTTCTTTTTATTTTTTTTAATCGGGGGAAACCAGGAACCCCGGTTATAAGTTAGAGAAGGGTTTATTTAATGATTTGAGGCATGGTGCTGGATTATGTGACTTTCAGAGGTCTCTTCCAGGCCTAATTTCTATGATTCTTCACTTGGGTTAGCACGGATACTCTTGACATCCATCTTTTATGTTAGTGGTAAAGCAGGGAAATTTAAGATGCAGAGGCACAGAACTCTGTGGTGCATGATAATTTCAAGACATCAGTATAGAAGAGCACTGTCCTTTCTGAACTGTGTATGTCATTTAAAATAACAGTAATTGTTAGTTCTTGACTAGTACTCTTCACAGTCCTGCTCCCTTCTACAGTTGAGAATTATAAATATTTCAATTGTGCTCTCATAGTGTAGTTGGTGCTTTGTGGTAGCAACATATTAGCACCCCGGTGCTATGTTGGATTCAAGGTGGCTGATAATGTTATAAGGGAGTGTTATCTAAATACGCAGTGGGAAACATGTTTCTAGTAAAAATATTAGAGGTTTTTGCAGCAGTACCTGGTAAGAACAACCGGGTTTTGCCTGTATTGCAAAATCTCTTTTGGGTATGATTTCTTCTATTCTTTCATTCTGAATCCCAAGAGATACTTCCTACAGACAGTTACAGTGCTGTACACAGTCTTGTAATGTAATGCTTTGGGTGCCGTATGAAAATATTTTTAAGTAGCTATGTTTAATTTTACACTAAACTTTAGAGTTTAGCCAGAACACCAAATGCTTATTGTACAAAACTAACACCTGTAGCTAACTCTTTTTTTTGCATGTTCTGTAACATGGTACCTTCCTATTATTACTGCCTGTACATAATATTTATGTTTTTCTGAGTAGCAGCGTGGGTTTGCAGAACCTAATCCTTTAGCAGTTGGTTTAGTCACTCCCTTAACTCTTGAAATGAGAAATCTGATCAGCACTGAGGGTATGGCTCACCTGCCACCTCAGGATTTACCTACACCAGGATACAAGTATTTCACTCCAGCCAACAACAAGTTTCTTCAGACGCCTACCAGCTATAGCCAGAAGATTGACATGAAGGAGCCAATCAGTGAGGTCAGACAGCAGAAGCAGGTTTGTTCCAGGGAGTTAAAAGGTTTAGGGATCTAGTGGAGTTTCTGTTTAGATAAGAAACTGATAAAAAGTGCTAAATCCTGCTCTTAGTCATGCCTGAGGTATTCTTTTGAATCCTACCAGGACTCCCTGTAATATGCAGTACAGCAGGATATGACCCTTAGGTTCCTTGTGGCCATGCTGTACAATATCTGAAATGTAAGGAGATGTAATAATACAGCTGATAAAATTATTTATAACAATATTAAAACATGGATACTGCATTTTATAAATCCATTTAACTCTGTAGTTAATTGAGGTCACTGCTGTATGGAATGGTACGAAGCCCACAAGACAACATACAATGTTTAGAGCAGGGAATCTAGACTCCTGGAGTTTATTAGCAGCTTTGTAACAGCTTAGCTTTGCTTTGTGTGGTCATTTAACCTTTACACGTGTTTACCTAAATTCAAAATGAGAAGAGCCATGAAGTGCAATCGACATTTGTAAAATCCCTTGAGAGCCTTTATTGCTAGGCATTCTAGATGCTTGCCTGATATTTTTGCCTATACTTAATCACATTAGTCCCTAATAGAACCTCTGCTACTTTATTTTACTGTGTCCTTTTGCTTCTTGTCACCTTAATTATTTTTCTTTTACCTTTTTCTTTTCAAGTACAAATGGAGGTTCACGTCTTAAGTTATCTTTGGATGCCTATTGGGTCACGTTAGTTTGAGAGAACATTTTTTTCCTCAGAGGCAGAAGCACTAACTACAAACAGTGCAATGTCCTGATGACTTCTAAGGTTCTTACAAATGAAGGTTGAAAAATCAATGGCAAAAATCTTTCCATTGTTTAGATAAGTAATAAATATTAACTTTATTGAACTATGCTGTAGTAATAGTTTGCTTTTTTCAGTTTTTGAGATCTAAATAATATTTACATCTTGAAAAGTAAAATTCTTAACTTGTTCTTAATATTTGTAGAATGATATAGAATCAAGCAAGTCTGCCCCAGTGCTGAATACATCTAAACAGGATGGACCGATGCCAAAACCACACAGTGTTTCACTTAATGATACCGAAACAAGGAAACTAGTGGAAGAGTGCAAAAGACTTCAGGGTGAAGTGATGAAACTGTCAGATGAAAATCGGCACCTGAAAGTAAGTTTTCTCTAATGTGTTTTATATTAAAATCAGTTGCTCCTAAGCATCTGATTTAAAAGCCATAGATTTATGTTCAGTAGTGCAAATGAAATTATGCTTAAAGGAACTCATTTGGAGAATGAGACAGGCCTATTTAGAGAGATTAAGGTACTGTTATCAGTTTGTCAGGGCTCATTTGTGATGTAATATTTATTTTTCTAAGAACAAAGATTTATCAAAGGTTCTTTCTTCAGAACTGTCTTAGCCAGATTGTCACTCTTCTCATTTTAAAATCCTGCTTCTGTGTAAAATGCAAGAAGTGAATTTATTAAAATGTTTTTAAAGTACAAGTGATCTAAGAATTATTGTTCCATATGCAAGAACATATACAGCACAGGATAATGAGAAGTATATTTGGAATACTCCCCAATTATAGAGACTTCGTCAATACATTTTTTTATACTGCTAAGATGCTAAAGTTCTGCAGGTTAACTATTTGTTACGATATAATGGAATGAATTGTGTCCTTCTGAAACAGAATGCTGGCTGTCCTTTCAGTCTTGGTAGTTCTGGTCAGTTTTTATGAAACACAGTAATATCCTTTGAGTGTAAGTATAGGTATGCAAGAACGTATGGGTGAGATCTAAACTAACAGCACTAAATTTCATCTAAAATGATGAAATTTTTTCTGTTGGTTTTGTATACTGCTATTTTTTAAATACTTTACCTTGGGGGTTCTCAACCTTTTTTTATGCTGCTGACTGACAAACTGGGGACCAGCAGCACACTGGGCAGACAGCCAACCCTTTTTTATACTCGGTATACTCAGTGTAAAAAAAGGGTTGGCTGCCAGTCCACAGTATGCTTGTCACTTCCAGTCTGTAGTGTGCCGGTCCACGGTCACTTCCGTTCCAGCAACTGACCCTCCTGTGGAGTCAGGGGTTGGGAACCCCTGCTTTACAGCATACAGTTACATGTGATTATCGTAGCCTAAAGCCTTCTATATTGGCAATAATTATTTTTAAAAAGGAACCTGAAATAATGCTAACGGCTAAAACTGTAATGTAGCAATATTGGAGAATACAGCAAAATAAAGTGTAAAATATATATTTCAGGTATCCTTTTTATTTACTATTCAATTTTTAATGTGCGACTAAAAGATGGATCTTATGAAGTTTTCAGTTAAATGTTTTGTTCCCTTTAATTAAGATGTATGCACAGGGGCAGGGTAAAAAACTGTGCATTAGTTATTCAATTAAGAACAATTATGATGGATTCAAATTTACTTTGTCATGGCTTTTCTTTTATAGCATAGTTTAAATAATAAGTAATGGCAATTATTTTTTTTATGATCATAAATGTTTTTAGATTCAGGTTTCTGGTTAAATTTTTTTCTCATAGGTATCTTATTCACAAATTCTTCCATTTTTTTTTTTTCTTTTCAGGAGGAAGACTTGAGGCTCAGAAAGGTAGCACGCTCAGATAAATCTGGATCACCCACAGCCTTGGCTCTCAGAGAGAATGGCTCCAATCCTCTTCCCTCTCTTCTTGTTGTAATTGCAGCCATTTTCATTGGATTCTTCCTAGGGAAATTCATCTTGTAGAGAGTGAGAGAGAGAGAGAGAGAGAGAGAGAAGCATGCAGAGTGCGGCTTCCTTTTTGTTTCTTGGCCAGGAAAAGATTTGTTTATCTACCACTTCATTGGTAGTATGGCCCAAGTGACCATTTTTGTGTACAGCGTCATACAGGCTTTGCCTTTAATGATCTCGCACGGTTAGAAAACACAATTAAAATAAAAGACAAACTGTTCGGCTGCTGGACAGAATTGTACATTAAATCATCAATAGCAGGTGTCAGTTGCACATTCAGTCCTTTATGAAAATTCATAAATAAAGAATTGTTCTTTCTTTTTGTGGTTTTAATAAGAGTTCAGAAATTGTTCAAAGTCTTGTAAATGTTATTTTAATAATCCTTTAAAATTTTATCTGTTGCTGTTACCTCTTGAAAAATGATTTATTAGATTGCTTAATCCCACTTGTTCAGGAATATGACAAGAGGTATTCTGGGGGAATGGTGCCTCTTACTGTGTAAAATTTCTCCTTTATCTTCCTTTGCTAATATCATGGCAGAACTTTTTTTTCTTATCCCTTGTGAGGCAGTTGTTGACAGTTTTTCATCCTTACAATCCTGTCCCATGATATTTAACATTAAAAGAGAAATAAAATTGTTAACAGATTTTTCTGCTGGATAGCCTGTTTGTGTGGTGGTGTACTCCTAGAAGGAATTCTTAAGTTCATGGTAGCTTGCAACATGTAACAAATGGCTAATTTAAAATTTACCTGCTTAAATCCTTGGCTTAGACTGTTGTAATTAAAGTTTTGGTGGGGGGAGGAGGTTTCCTTTTTATTTATTTAAAGATCCATTTGCTGGCTGCTTCAGCAATAGAAATAATTATCCAACATGTGTTCAGACATAAGAATAATTTGGATTATCCAGCAGGTATAAAAATTGGTAGACAAATGTATTTAGCACATGGTATTAAAAATTTGCTTGGATTGTGTGGGCGGAGAGCAGTCAGCCTTCTGTTCCATTTTTGGGTATGTTGCATATCTTTCAAGGGACAACAGATTCTTGGATTTCATAAAGGGTACTCCATCTAAGTTTACTATCTTATCTGTTATGTTTGTAATACCACTTTAGCAAATATTCTTAAATGCAATTTTTTTTGTAATTAAACACTCAAAATGAATTTCTGTGATGCAGAGGAATTGTGTGCTGAGTGAGCCTCAGTTACGCAACGTCCAAAAATTAAAAAAAAAATCATTTTATGCAACTCATAGTAAAATTTCTCTGTGTTACTAACCATGTATAGCTAAGTTTAAAAAATGCATTTATTGGGTCTGAAATGCTTCCCTGCACTTAATCTTATGTCTTGCGTCATTTCTGATACATGTCATTAAAAAAAACTGACTGTAGTATCGGAACAAAATATATCCATACTTCTGATTTTAAACATAATCCGATACAGAAAATTACTTGTTAAATGGCAAATTGTGGAAGGAAAATACTCCTGTAAGCAAAATTTTGTGGGTTTTTTTGTTTTTGTTTTTTTTTTTTTTTTGAACAGCTTGACTTGATGTAGTGCAGCTAAGTGTGTTAGACCTTGGTGTATACACACATTGTGTTGCTGAGAAAAAACTTGTCCTAGAGAATACATACATTATCTTGGTTGCCTTTAATTTCTAGTGCTTTTTTAATGAAAGTTATAATTACATCATGTACTGTCATAGCTATCTGTGGTAAACTTTTATAAAACATCTTGCACATGTGCAAGGAAGACAATGAAAAAATTACAAATATTGCTTATCTTTTCACTTAAAAGCATGCGAGTACAGATGTTTCCAGTTGTATGTTCCAATATCTACATTCAAGTCTCCTCACCCTAATGACTGGAAAAATATGCTAAAGTCTAAATTATTTTGATTCTGTTGGATCACAAGTTGTTATAATTCTCTAATTTATGCTCTATCAAAATGGGGTCGCATCAGACTTCATGAGCCTGTTTTTCAAAGGAAACTGATAGCATGGAAAATAACAGGCTGTAGTGTGCAGGATGTAGTTTGGTTCAGACAGAGCAATTATTCCATTGTGTAAGGGGAAAAACGGAGAGGACTTCTACGTGTTGTTTACAGTTAAACTAGTGTATATAAAGATTTGTAATTATGGCCAGTATTTTCTGGGCTATAGAGTAGAAAGAGTCATTTTTCAATGCACCTGACTTTAGCTGGATGTCTGGCATTACTACTTCAGTGTGGAAAGGGCCACCTGTAAGAGAAATTATAAAAATGCATATTAATCTGTTTTTTAATACCAAGCCGGTGGAAACAAGCTATATTATGATTTGAGTAATTCTCTGCAGAAAGAAAGCATAAACAGGCATCGTAACCAGTATATATACCATGGTATAAGGAGACTCTTCTGGTTTCCAGTAATCCCTTCATAGCTGTATATAAAATGTAATGCTGAAACTATTTTGCTCTCAGGAGTGACTTTGGATGAGATCAACTGTATTCAGTGAATTATGTAATATGGATTAAATTGTTTGTCTCTGTTCCTGAAATGGTTAGAATGTCTTACTTTGTCTGCTTGCTTACTTGTGTATGTAAGCATGGGGAAATATAATCCTCACTGCTAATAGCGATATTACGGTTAAATGATAAAGGCCGTGTAGTCACGTGAAGTTAAATGCACAGCTGTATTTCAATTAAAAATGCAGATTACATTTTTGCTTTTCCACAATGCAAGATGGAACAAGTTTCTTGTATCCAAAGTGCATAATGTGTTAAGCTTTTTATGGATTAGCACTTTTTAAAAAGGGTAATATAACAGTGCAAAAATAGAAAAATATTCCATCCTGGGTTTTGAAGCAACTTTTAGATCCTAAACATTGGCCTACTTTAAAATTACTATAGTAAGTAAATTAATCTACCCATTTATGAGTACATTCAAAGAAAAAAATGCAAATAGCATCAATGTACAAAGTATTTGTGCATTTTTACTAGTTCTCTAAGCAATTGACAGGTAATCTCATCCAGAATCCTACATGCTATTGCTGCTATGATTGAAGCTGACCTGTATATAGGAAATCAACAAAACACTAACTTGAGCTTCAGTGGTCTCAAGGGAGAAAAAAGCCTTTGCCAACTGGGGAAGGACAAAATCAGTTATCAGATACTTTTTTTCAGGCTTTTACAAGGGCATTAAACTGAAGTGTTAATAAACTTTTAAAATGTAGTAGTGTCCTGTCTGTTTCAAGACATCTCCTCTATGTGAGTATTTAGTAAATACATTTTACAATGCTAGGGGTATCTACTTTTCTGAATAAGTCACAGACTTCCTTGATTTGTACTGTTGCTTAGAAGTGTTTAAGCATAAAGTTAAGTATGGACTTAACAATCAGTTCATCAGTTTTCACATTTTGAGCAACCAATTGCAGTAAATTATTCTGTTCACTCCCTCCCTTCCTTCCCCCTTCCAAACCACAGCATTTTTTAAAAAGTGCCATATTTACTTAAGTATTAGTTTATTTGCATGAAAATTTATATCCATTTGTTACAATTTTCCATCTAGAAATCAGTTTTGGGAGGACTGTCTAATTCATACCCCCCACCACTGCAGGAGGGCAGACAATGGGTGCACAGGTGCTTGTGCCTCACCTACTGCCCTTTGCCTGCCAACCTCCAGCCTCTGCTTCTGCTCCAGGCTATTTCTGTTAGCCTTGGACACTGAGCTCAGTCCCAGCCTGGCCCCACTCACATAGCAGCTATGCAGGATGCCTCTGGCTGCTACAAGCTGTGGCTGTGCTCAGTGCCCCAGGCTGCAGCATGCATAGAGTCTGTTGGTGTAGAATAAAGGCAAGGGGGATGGGAGGGTAGAGGCTGCAGGGAAGGAGTTTGGGAGAGCACCTGCAGCTTTGGCCCCAACCCTGCATTAGGGGCTGGAGCCCAAGCCACAGTAGCTGCTTGTCCCCCTTTTCTGCACTCAATTGTAAGATGGGGTGCTTGTTCCCATATGCCAGTTGTTCCCAGTCTGTGCTACGGGTACCACCAGCAGTATGCAGACAGCCTGTCAGTAGTACACATTAATTATTATTCTAGTATTATAATTTAAATGACAAAGATTTGCTGGTGGTGCATAAGGATGAGCTGAAAGTTTGCTGGTGGTACTTAAGGTTGTAATGTTTTAAATTGGTGGTGCACAATCTTGTCAGAGTTTGGGAACTGCTGCTCTGTGCTAAATTGTGTGGGGGAGGTGGGACACTCTTAGAATCAAGTATATAGTGTAGTGTGTGTGTCCTTTACTGTGTTGGCAAGAGTCACCCTGTACAGTTTGAGTTCACATTGTTTCAGAAACCCAGAATACAACTCACTGAGGAGCTCTTCTCTTCGTAGAAAAAAATGACCTGCAGGCACATTATCCTCAGATGACAAAAAGCAGAGAGCAGTAACACACCACTATCCTTCTTAAGAATTAGCCACCTTGCATGAGTAGATATCATGTAGTAATGATATGCGTCACAAAGCCTGGCCCCTTTTTTTTACATGGAAAGAGAACACCTTGGAAACCTTTTAAGATTAGCAAAACTCATTTGGATTTTCATGAGAGAGGATGTTGTTACCTGTTCCAAAGGGACCATGGCAGAAAGTAGCATCCTGTGATTTAAACTCCATTCCCTAAACAAAGCAATCAAGCAGATAACCAAAAGCCGCTGCTGTTGTTGCTTCTTGCCACATGAAGCTTCAAAATGAAGTTTCAAGGCATGGTATACATGGGAAATGGTGCTTATAGCTTTGTAAAACCTATTCATAGAGTAGGAATTAATATTCAATTCAGCAAATCATTGAATTGCTGTTACTCTACCTCCAAGGTGCCATGGAATTCTATAATTAATTCTATCTCCCTCATTCAAAAACTATGAAGACACTGGGATAAATGGAGAGAAAACAATGTCCTGAGTAATAAGTAGATAACACCTGGTCCTGTAGCTTTCTTAATAGTTACATGAACAAGAGCATTTGCTCTCAGATTGTCAGACCTGGAATCTTCAGTTTTCATAGGGTGCCTGAACAGTCATGATATGATTGCTTTCCTTTATGGCAGAAAATTTGGTTCCATTCTATCTGATATGGACCTACTTATGGTATTTGCATTTATACCTTTTAGGGTTCCCCTCCCCTACAATTTGTACAAAGAGACAAGCGTATAAATCATGGTCACTGGTCCAAAATATAGTTAGAAGTGCATCTATTTAGCAAGGTTAGTATAACTGTAACTACAGAGCTGTGTTTTCAGCCCTGTTTCCCACTGAGTAAGTGCAAGAGCTGTGCTGGTATTCAAATTATCATAAGAGGTTAGCCCTAGCTACTTACATGAAACTACATCGCCCTCTTGATTGTGATTTCCATGACAGCTTAGAACCACTGCCAAGGCGAAGGAGATTGAATGTAGGATGCAACTTTCACAGGAGTTGGATGTGCCCTTCCTACAAGAAATAAAAAGGACTGACATTAACCAAAGAAATAAATATGAGACACTTGTTTGACTAAGTTTCCCTTCAAGGGGTGTTTTGCATGTGGGCATGAATTCTACATTATAATTGTTGTTACTTTTATAGGATAAGAGAGAGGTTTTTTCCCCTTTTAAGTAACTGAAAGTTGATAATTCTGTGAAAGTTATGTAAAAAGACAAATAGAGATAGTGGCTTGTCTTCATAAGCATAGCTTCTAAAGCATGGATTTAATCTGAAAAATGGCTAGTGATAGTGGCATCATGCAGAAAGCTGCTTTTAGTTTATTGGTCTGTATCTGCAATTACAAGTGACTCTGCTTTTTTCCTAGCTAAACATGATTCCATTTCCTTGTACATCAGCATAATTGGTTGCTTCAATCCTTGATCCTTGTTGCAAGCCCAGTAAAGTAACTGATTTGTATAGTATTGAGAGCAAGAGTAGTCCCCATATCTTTTATTTTAATCAGTGAAGCATCAGAACAAGAATATTCAGCTTGACCCTGAATTTTGAATTTGATTTGTAGAAATGGAAAATTAGAAACAAAATATTTCCAGTCTGAGCATTGGAGTTAACTTGCATCATTGATTTCCAAATTATCTGGAACCTCATGAATTACACTTAGTCATTTTTTACCCTTTTTCATTTCTTTTTTTTGCTATAGCACTCCTATTTAAGTGGGTAACGGTTATGGTTGTGTAATAGATATTTATATTGTACCCCAAAGAATGAGACCACTTGCTGCATGGCAGCAAAAATCCCTCAAATTGTCAAATACTCTTGTTTTGAAAATGAAAATCTCTAAACATAGGACATATATATGATAAAATAAGTTGTCATGAATTAATATGATTCTCACAAATTACACTATATATTTTGTCTTGCTTACTTCAGAAATCAGAATTTCTATAGACTTTCAGAGTTAAAGCTACATATTCCTAGATGTATAACTCTATTGCCAACTGTTGTGACTGCATCATTTCTCACTATTTCATGTTTTTCTTGAAGTTCCACACTATATATTTATGTCACTTGATTATGTGAGGCTCTTTAATTAAAAAATAAAAAGTTCCTAGCATTCCTGATTGCAAAGACAGCCGTCCAGATGTGACCCTTTCCCAAAAGCTCAATAATCATAGAGCAAGTAAAAGAGAAAAACCTTGTTTCTTATCTCTCAAATTTTATTCATGATTTTGAATATTTGGTGTTGTCGAAGCTATATTAAACACTTGCTAAACCAAAGGAAATCTAAAGGCTTTGAGGGTTCAAGTGGTAGTTGTGTCCCTCTGAAGTTGTTAACCCTATTTCCTGGGGGAGGGGAATTGCAGCTCGGTGCAGTGCCACTGTTATCAATAGCTAAAGTGACCGCAGACATTTTAAGAGGTATTGTCTTAACTTTGCCCAGTGGTAGTTTGTGCAGTGCTGGTCAGATTGCCAGCATATATTGTCTCTATTAATCTTCCCACTTTTGCTACCAACAATGAAACACTTTTCTTTTTTTCCCCTGTAAAAAAATTGGGGAAGTTTAAAGGTGGGAAGATTGTGGTTATTCCCTCTGACCGATCTGAAATCAATACACTAAAGGAATGTAACTTTCCTACGGTAGTCAGTCCCAAGGTCACACTAACCACTGAGGCACCTTTGATGTAACTAACTTTCCTCCATTCTACCTACAGTAGAAGTAATCCCATTTTCAAAGAGCCATTTCAAACAAATAGTTGCATAAAGCAAGATTTGCACTTAGAAACTTATAGAAACTTTCATAGATGAGCCAGGTAGCACATGAATTAAAAATATGAAAAGGATTTTATCAGGTGTTTTTTTCTTAATTTCTACAGTATTAGCAAAATGTGCCCATTATATTAAAGAGAGACAGGAAAAAAAGCCTTCAAACTCCAGTCAGTGTAGTGTCACATAAATAGTTGGGCTCAAGGAAGGGGCTACAAGCTCATAGGCTATCCCCAAATTGGATCACTATTGGCCTGGAGATCCCTTCCAGGCCCTATTTTCCTATTTAAAAAAAATGGGAGGCTTCTCTTAGAACATACCAGGCCCCCATATTTCTCAGGTCCATTTTGTTCTGGTTGCCATTTATGGCTACTAAGCTCCTGCCTATTCCCAGGTTACACCTAGCTCTTATAGAGAGAGCATTTTTCATGAGTGTCAGAGCACTTTACAAAGGAGGATAATAACTTCTTTATAGATGGGGAAACTGAGGTAGAGGTTAAAGGACACACCCAAAGTCATCCAGACAGACTAGTAGCTAAATGTAGAAAAGATGACTGGTCTCTTTCTGGTGCAGTCTAAACCTCTCAAGTCTCAAGACTTCCTGCATGCTCAGCCACAGTGCCCTGTTGGGTTCCTCAATACTGCTACATGCTGTTTGAAATTTCTCTAGCCTCTGAGAATCTTCTTGAAGAGCAGGTTGGTGCCGTTCTGTCCTGAAGCCAAGGTAAGGAAATAGAGAATGTAGGTTTGCGGGGTGGAAGGTTGTAAGATGCTCTTTCAAAGTAAGTATGAAAATAAACAGTCTTTTTCAAAGCCCTATTGACTACCATACTAGAGCTACTGCATACTAACAGCATTTAGCGCTTGTCATTTTGGGATGTGCGTTTAGTCACCTGGATAAAACAAATAAATTTATTTGCCATAGAATCATGCTGTAATTTAACATTTACACCTGAAAGATCTGCATGAAAGGGAGAGCAGTCCTGAAAAGAAGAGAAAATTATGAAAGTTATGTTTTTAGCCTTTAGATTCTGTGATTTAAACCACTGCAGCCCAAGGCTTTTATAGTGAAAAATATAAAAAATGACTCTTCACGTTTTGAAATGCTAAACAGTATAATTTTTTTTAAGATTTGCTATTATTAATGTTCTCAAGATGGTGTGTGAACTGCAGTTGCATGGGATGAGGTTGCTTTAAAGCACAGAACAGAATAAGAATCTGCTACAACTCTGTTGAATCCAGGAAGCACTGGTATAAGAATTATCAGTATAAGAATTACATGTATAGTGCTACTCTTTTATTGGTGAAGGTTTGGGGGGGAGTTAATTAAAATCAAAGGTGGCCTCTTTAGACACCAAAACTATATTTTTTTTTGTGGTCAGAAACAACAGCAGGAAGATAGCACAGATAATGGAGAAGGGGCCCTCTTCTGGAACAGAAGCCATATATGGTAGATTTTGTGGTGATTGAATCAAATCTTTAATCATGAGGCTGGTAAGCAGATTTTTCAGAATTTAAATCCAGGATCCGCACCAGATGGGACATGGTGGCATGTAGGTGGTGTTATGCATGGAAATCTAGGTTGTTAGACATGAAGATTGGCTATTTTGGACAGGTGTAGTAAGGATAGCTGTGTAGGTAACAGTTGTGTTAAGTAGCATCATATAAGAAATCCATCCACATTGGTTGCTGTCTTTCTCTTTACACTTGGGGAAACTCAGCCAATTAGAACGTTCTATACCTGCTGAATGTTGGGGTAACCAATAACATTTGGCAGTCTTAAATCCCTGGATATGCAGAAGAGCTAGAAACTCCCATGTTTCTCTCCTGCCCCTCCATAACAGCTGGTACTCTTACCTGGCTGAGCTGTGGTGCTACTCTGTAGCTCAGTTCTGCAAGAAAATTCTGATTCCCAAAATACATACAAACATTAGGATTAATTTACCTTTTAGCAAAATCAGTCTGTGTGACATGTTCTGTAAACTAGGAACAAGCCCAGAACACTGGAATGTGCAGCCACCCTACTTGTGTGGCTGTGGCTTCCTAGTGCAACCCATTGACCCAACATCCACATTTTCATTTCTTTCCACTGTATTTTGAACTTTAGGTTTTACAGCCTTTGTTTCAATTAAGAAAGGGAACAGATAATTTTCCTGAATTAAAAGATAGTTTCCTAATGTGTCTATAAGGAAACCAACCAACAATCTGATTTAAAATCCAAATGACATTGAAAAGAGGAGGCAGCATGTTTTAAAAAATGTCTCAATTATTTAAAATTAAAGCTTGCGCTCTCAAGTGTTCTCTCTTGGACTGGAACATGACATCTGTTATGCAGCTAAGTCAAAGTCATCTATTGCTACAAAGTGCTGCAACTCCCAGAGACCTATCACTGAGGATGGGTCCAGGGAACCTACAGTGGTGTAGTTGCATGCCTCCCCTTTGATTTCTGCTCCACCCAAACTTTAAAACCAGGTGCCTGTGAGGGGCGGTGGCATTTCTATTCAGGCAGCAGTGAGGGAATCATGGACTTCATTGCTCAGTATTGTCCTGAAAATCGGTCCAGCCGATTTCAGAAAGCGGTTTAGCTAATGAAATTAAATCGTCCAGGCAGGCGAGTGGATGGAGAGGTGGGACAACTTAGCGGTTGCAAAAGAGATTTTACTTACGCCTCTGATGACACTGGCATAGGCGGTGAACGATTGCTTGGTTACAGGTACAGGTAACAGATGGCAGGTAATGAAACAGGTAACGTAATGGATAACAGGATGTAACGTGATGAGTCGAAAATTGTAGATGCAACGAGCTAGCAAGGTACAGGGTATGTTGGGAAAGATGACGGGGAGATATTGGAGGGTGATCAGACCGCCAGTAGTCTCAGAGGTACTCTCAGAGATCTCCGACACGTGTGCATGGATCTCTCCTCAGAGTTCTCTGACTTGGGCAGAAAATACATAATCTTTTCTAGTAAGGCTCAACCAATTACTGTCCACCAAATAGCGTCCTGGATGGTGACGTAATCACTCCCCATATTTGGAGGCACTCAGGGTAGGACTAGTTGCTCGCATAGTCTATTGTGCTGTGGGCACTTAACTCTTTCGAGGACTCAGTCATGACGTGCCCCCTTGCTCATAGCACAGTAGATCTACAGGTATATCTCAAATTTCTACTTCGTCTACAAACTCGTCGGGTTCAGGAAACTCTGGCAAATGGGTATATACAAAGGTGGATAACGATACCAAACATTCTTTGATTAACTGTAGAATACAGCATCTCATGTAAATGACTAATGCAATCATTACAAGGTTGACTAATGAAATTAGGTTAGTAATGAAAAGTCCAACTGTAAAGGCTTCGGTAGGTGTCATGGTGATGTCACGCGTCGGGTTTCGGTGCCCGCGGTGACACTTCTTTTTCTGCCTGAGTCTGTCGCCATCCGGTGTCCTCGGGTTTTTAATGCCTGCCTCTGAAAGACAAAACTTATAACAGAACTTAGTTATGTTTTATACTTGTTATTGCCAATTATGATGAGTATAATTACGGGACGTAGGGACGGGGGTCGATTGAGTCCAGATGAAGGTGGCTGCTGGCAGAGCCGACGGCCGTTACTTGTCTTTTGGTTTTTCTCTGAACTTAAATCCCATGCATACGGATAG
Organism: Caiman crocodilus; assembly: GCA_030014935.1. Taxonomy (NCBI): domain Eukaryota; kingdom Metazoa; phylum Chordata; order Crocodylia; family Alligatoridae; genus Caiman; species Caiman crocodilus. The sequence continues at coordinate 87,210,505 of JAGPOW010000261.1, forward strand.
TTGATGTTGTCCTTCATCCCTGAGGAGGTGTAGCTATTGTTTCATGAGTTTGGTGTGATTGAGCAAAAATCCAAACATCGCTCTCTCCTCAGGTGTTCGTTGCGGCAGCTGGCGTGACTTCCGTTGATAGTTGAGTTCCTGATGCCTTGGCTTCAGGTTCTCGACTGGGTATGCCGAAAGTTGATCCTTTACATTAGTATGTTGTTCCTCACCTGTCTTCCTAAGTGCCTGCAGTCGAGGAAGGTGACTTAAAATATTCCCTGCTAGTTGGCCCACTACTGGGTTCAGTAGGAGTCAGAGCATTATGGCATCTGCTCCTCCATACACTTCCATGCAGGCTTCTATGGCCTCCGGTGTTGCTGGTATCGCTCCAGGATTTCTCAAGTAGCGATGAGCCCATCTGCCTCTACATTGTGCCTGGGTCAGTGTTAGCTGATGGGCTCTAGGATTCCATGTGAGGTATGAGATTCCTATAATGGCCAAAAGCAGTTGTTCCGCGTTGGCTTTCCATTGTCATCCTTCATGCCAAACATGGGACTTATGAATTATTTGACCCACAATGAGCGCTGGGAGTGAGCTGGGTTATCCGTGACCACATCCAGATCGGTGGCTTGGCCCCCACTCCATGCAGCTTGTCGGGTCAAGGCACTTGCTTCTTCTAGGTCCAGTGTGTCAGACCTGAATTCCACAAGCAGTCGCCCCAACCACATGGCTATGGTTTCTTCGGGCTTTACTTTTGATTCCTGGCACAGCTCCTGCAATTCTGGCCGGGTGCGCGTGCAGTAAGTGGTGGTTGTCAGGGTGGTACCTTGTGCATCTATAACTTGCTTCACCAGTGCTATTGGATAAGCTGCAGTCGAGGGATTTTTCTGTGTCTGCTGTGAGTGCTGGATACAATTTTCTTCCCCCAGCTGGATTTTCCTTCCCTCATAGGGAGGCAGGCTCTCCTTCTGCATCACGTCAGGGGGCATACCATCTCTCAGTGCCACTCCAGGGAACGTACCATCTTTTGGTGTTCCCCTGGGGAACATACCATCTTTTGTGCCACTCCGGGGAATGGGGCCAAAGGTGGTGACATGGCCAACCATCCCCCTCGGGGCAGATCCACTTGTTCGTACTCTTTCTCTTTTTCGTGCCCTTTTTCAGTTTCACTGGCGCCATTTTTTAACTGCGGCTTGGAGCCTGCCGCCTTCTCCAGTGACTCCGCTCATTGTCCGCAATTGCATTTCTAAATTTGCATTTTCTCTTAAGAGACCTGCCACTGCCCAAAATAACACATTAATCATTTTTCCTTTATTCCACTTAATCCCTGACCACTTTGCTGTGTGATGACCTTCTGTCTCCAGCCCCTCCCATAGCTGGCTGAGGAGCTCGTGCCCCCTGGACCTGGGCATGAGTGCTGGACAATTGAACCGGTCTGGTGGTGTGGGTTCCCCTCCTTCCCTCAAGTACTGCATGCACCGGACAAATTTCTGGGCAGGAGTCAGTTTTTCTGCTCCCTTCGTCTTCACCCCTGCTAGGGATAGGGACAGTACCACGTCTACCGGCCTGAAGCGGACCATTCGCTGGCCATAATGCAGCCGAATACCTTAGGGCACATGCTTACTTTCCACTCCTTAACGATCGGCTCCTCTCCCCTTACAGAGAAATAGCCTTCAAGGAGGTTTTCTCCTTTCCCTCCAACCGCCCGATGGTAGGCGATATGTGCCCAGAGCTCCTCCGCATGGTTCCCGCAGCACCCCCCTGGTGCGCCAGGGGCAGCACTTAATTAAATCCTTCTCCACCACGTTGCCTTTGGATCCTGTTCATGACGCCATGTCCCGAAAATTGGTCCAGCCAAGTTTCTGAAAGTGGTTTACCTAATGAAATTAAATTGTCCAGACAGGCGAGTGGATGGAGAGGTGGGACAATGTAATGGTTGCCAAGAGATTTTTACTTACGCCTCTGTTGACACTGGCGTAGGTGATGAACGTTACATGGTTACAGACAACAGGTAATGAGTGACGTAACGGATAACAGGTAGCTTACCAGGTAATGGGTAATGCAACGTGACGAGTCGACAATTCATGAATGCAGCGAGCGTGCAAGGAAGGGGTACGTTGGGCCGATTGAGGATGGGGAAATGTTGGAGAGTGATCAGGCCGCCAACCGTCTCTGAAGTGTTTTCAGAGAGCTCCTCAGAGTTCTCTGACTTGGGCGGAAGCTGCACAGACCTATACAGATTCAGAGTAGCCAATAACAGACTGCCAGGTGGGAATAACTAATGAGGCGGAACGTGACCAAATTTAGAGGTGGCAGCAGTTGCTTGGGCTGAGGTTCATTGCTTGCTCAATTCATTGTGACAGGGACACTTAACTATTTAGAGGACTCGTGTATAACAAGTATCATCTGGATTCCTGCTAATCTCAATTCAGTAGATAATAATGATCTATTCATTTAATAGTCTTGTCCAGTCTTCAAACTGTCCTTCTGCAATTTTTCTGTTAGGCATTCCAAGGTCTCTCTTTTTCTTTTTTTTTTATTTCCTAGCCCTGCAGACTGTTAGCTTTAGTTAGAAACCTTATCTCAAGTGTGGTAATATTAACTCAGAAATTATGGTGAAGTCCTGGAGGCACTGTCAAGACACTCAAGACGACAAGATTTTGTTCTGTGAATCTGAATGCAACATTATAATTACAGGACTAATAACACTTTTTTTTTTAACTTTTGACTTCTTTTGCCTCATTTGTTGTTTTTTATTTTAATGTTATATATAATAACCTTAGCAGATTGGTACACATTTCAATAGTTATATTTATGTTTGCTCTGATCTTAAACTGAATAATATGGTGCTAGCCCCCCCTAGCCTAACAGTAACACTTCTAGTTTAACTGGAGAAAAATGTGTCATGTTATATATGATGATGCTTTATCATATGTTCTGCATCTCCCTTTACAAAATCCTGGATCCACCTATGCATATCACTGTTGGAAGAGTATGTGCCTTCAGCTGCATCCTATCCCACTCCACCTTGTGCTATCAAAGTACTTTACAAATATTAACAAGGTTATATTTTCCTCAGGCTGCTGAGGTGGAAAAAGCAACACTGGCCTGGTGCCAAAGAAGCAAAGGCTCAGGGATTCTCCTAGGTCACAAAAGAAGTAGAAGCCAGGAAGGGGTCTTAGATTAGTGCCTGAACTTTGAGGCCAGCTATTCTGTACAGTAGTGATTTTATATCTATGTAGCTATATCCTATAATGTGGGTGTACATATATTTGTGCATATTGTCACACATGTTGCTGTGATATCTAAGGGAAGTTGTAGGCCAGGAAGTGTCTATTATGATATGATTTTTGCATTTTATTATACAAATCTCACAGCTTCAGCTGTCTTCTATCCAGAATTGCTTCCAAGATTTCAAACTTCTGAGCAACATCAAAAAGGTGACTAATTTTTGGAGCAGCCTGCTAGAGAACTAATTCTTCCACATGCACCCAGTAAGAACATTTCCCCTCTTCCCCTCTTCATCACTTCCCATGATGATATATGGTGTCATCTCCCCCAGATCCAATCCAGTTCTGGACAGGTTTTAGGTTCAGTGTCTTGTGACATAATAAGGATAGAAGCAAGAAATCTAGAGCACTGAAAAAAGTCCCAGCCTTGCAGTGTGGAACACAGCATTTGGTCCTAGTAATGTAAATTACTGAGATATTAGACCTTAGTCACTTTAAAGCATAGACAAGCTAATAATATATAGAATTCTCTGAGGTCTACAGATTTGAATTCATAGCCTCTAGTTTTATAGACATCATGATCCACAATAGTTTAATAAAAAAAAAAAAAGATTTTTCTGTAACACCCAGAATACACATAATGATGTATACAGATAGTGGCAGTTGCCAGGTGATCTGAAGTATCAACTTGTACCCCTTAGGCAAAACTTGTATAACATACGGCTTCAGCATTCCATAAGTAAAAATACCATTCATTCGTCAAGCGGAGATTTTATATCCAACTCTTTTGAGCATTGTGCCTTTTAAGCAAAATGCTCTGTGTTGTATCAGTGCAGAATTTGACAAGATAAAACTTTTCCTTTTAACAGCAATAAAAAACCCATGGGAAAAAGTTTGGAAGCATAGGATCTATGTAAATGATCCTGTTTCTTTTCTTTGATACTTCCTTGGAATAGAGAAGGAATTCCTTTTAATTATTTTATATAAGCTTGAAGGTTTACTTTAAGTGACTTGCCAATAAACACACTCAAAGTCTCTGATGGGCAGCATTCAACTTCCTTAACCACATGACAATCTTTTCTGATACTGCAGTTTCCTGCCTCATTCATTATGGGGGAAAAATATGGGCTTGTGCAGTTAAAGGCTGCACCCTCAAGTACACATAAGAGAGCTGGCTGCATTAAGGTTGTGCAAGCTGCCTAGCTTTTCAGTGTTTGACTTTGCAATATTAATAATCTTCTTTTTAAACATTTGTATTGTATATATGGCTATTATTATTTCTACTGCTACCCTTTTTTACTGCTATTTATTCTCTTTATTTCTCCCATTCCTATTTCATTTACAAGCTCTTCAAGGGAAGGACTGTCTTTCCCCTTTATAAATATTTCCATGTGCCTGTATAATTCAAACGTGATTAACTCTGTGAACATGACTTATTTTTTTAATTGCACATGAATCTTCTGGAGGTGGATGAGGTACTGCTTAGATGTAAGGAGGGGATGTTTCAATAATGTTCTTTTACATCAGGAACACTGGTAATATGCTTTCCTCATAGGTCTAGTGGTCTCTGAGTGGCATGAATTCAAGAATTTGCTGGAAAATATATGTAAGGCAAGATGTCACCACTAGATGGCAATAGTTTCTTATACCTAACCAGTATTTTTTTGGTTAAAGCTTAATTTACCTCCAGTGTGTTCTAACTGACTTCATGATAATTTTAAAGATACAGGTACACAAATATCTCAAGAATCACTGAGGAATTGCATAAGATAATTTAAAAGTAACATACATTTTATTATTTTGAAGATAGATGTTTAGAAACATGTATGCAGGATCATGATTTAGTGGTTTAAAAGCAGATTTTCTTTTACAGGGTGCTCTGATCAAATCCAAAATCACTCTTAAAGACCAGTTAATAAAATGCAGCCAATGCAACTTCATAGTTTTATTTATTTATTTATGTTCTAGAGTCTCCAGGATAGTAATGCTGAGAGAAAAAACAGTTTATACATCGAGAATATACTAGGGACTTGGGAAGTCAATAAAACATGGACAGATATTGTATGTATCTATCTGTCTTTCTGATGAAAGTATTTGTCTAATGCCCTAATAGACAGGGACCGATGCTTTGCTTTTCATATAGGAGAATAAATCTACTGAATTCCATGGAGGTTGCCTATGAAATTGGGCAACTCAAAGTGTAAACATAGCAAGCCCATCAAGTTGAGATCCTTTTATTTCTTTGATGAATAAACTATTTTCTTGTACAGTTCTCTCTCTTTTTCAAGTGGAATTTCTGTCAAATCACAAACTGCTGCTGACAAGAATACAAATGGATATTATGTAAATGACATCTGCACGGTTTCAGGTAGAAGTCACTGATCATTTCTTTGACTGGAAGTTTGGAATGACTTAATTGTGGTCCCAGGAGACTGACTGCACTGTTACTAGAGTGCTTCTGCAGAACCTTTTGGCACTGGAATGAATTTGCCTGAACAATTGCCTATGCCAATAATATCCAGTTACCTTGGTTACTTGATTTGCAAAAAGTTCAATATTGTATCTCTACTGAAAGGAGGGGAAGAAAAAAAAATATCTACGTACAAATGTTGATAATTTTTGGAGAGAATTATGGAAAGAAAAGCATGGCATACATGAATATTCAGCATGGTCCTTTCTGGTTCTGCCCATAGGTGGAAGTTGCGTACTTTAGACAGGGGGGTATAGGTATAGTTTAGACCAGGCTTGTCCAACATACAGCCTGCAGGCTGCCACATGGCCCTCCAGGCTGCTTTCTGAGGCCTGAGGTGCTGTGATGGGAAATGAAAGTAAACACTGTACTTTCATTTGGGTGGGGGGGGTGCGGTGTTGATGTTATACTGCTTCCTGTGAGGTCTTTAAATATGGCTCACTGGCCCACTGGGTGATGAGAAGTTCATGATCTTGCCCCACATTCAAAAAGGTTGGACACCCCTGGTTTAGATGGTTAAATTTTCTGCTTGAATTCATCTGTACCCACAAAACTCTGGCTGAAAAGGAGGCTACAGTGAAACCTCTTTAGAAGTTCCCTCTATCTTTTCAGGTTGTAGCTTTTTAGATTTATTATTTTAGATACTTCAATATTTTGGTGCCTAGTCTGAGATTTTCAGAAAATTAATACTTAGCAGTTTCTTAAAAGCCAAGCCCCTTTTAAGGCATCTCAAACTGGCTTACAAAATTACCAATCATTTTTGAAAACTTGTGGTGAAATCCTGATGTAGCTAAATTCAATAAGAAAACTGCAATGGCTTCAGCACAGCTGGGATTTCACCCCTATTCTCTATCTGCAGTCTGGTATAATTTAAAATGTTCAGAACTGTTCGTTAAGTCGGTTTTCCCCTGACACTTCCAATTATCAGGTATTTTTTTAAAAATCTTCTGTTCAAGAAAAGCATTCCTCTCCTTTTTCAAGTTATAGCCCTTGGAGCATGTGAGCCAGTAATCCTGTTTTGTTTGATTATAGCTCATTTATGAAAATATTTTGTTTCTAGTGAAACCACACCCTTTGTACTGACACAGCTGTTCTGACTGCATGACTGTGTTCTCTGGCCAACATTTTCATTTCTTGCTGTGTACTTCCAGCATATATTTCAGGCTTTTTAATTATTTAATTAAGCAATACTGAAGATTTTCTGTTTCAAGCACAAATGAATGTAGCAGAGCAATTTCTTCTGAATGCTAGTTGTGGTAACATGCTGCAAAAATTCTTTCTAGAAATCTCCTTCTCTGCATGGAAGCTTAGGCAGTGATGGGGCCTAGCTGTCTAAAAGACAGTTTATTTTTATTTTACACTGGTGGAAAGGAGACGAAACACAGCCATTACAGACAAAATGTTGAGGAACTCTTAGTTCTTCATTTAGTCTTTTATTTCAATCAATATTTTAACAAGTGCTCAGACTTCCCTGGCAGTTGTATCTGGAACATGTAGTTGGGAAGAAAAATATCTTCTATAACTTTATAAAAATAAAAAGATTTTTTAAAAATCCTGGGCTGTAAGCAAATACACTCCAACACAGCAAGGCAGACTTGAGATCTCAGATATGGACTTTTCTTTCATAAAAATAGTGTTCTATCCCAGAGAAGAAGGTACAATTTGTAAACGGTAACATAGGCCATTGGCTTTGTTCTGACTGCCTTCCTGCCTTCTGTACCCTTTTGCACTTTGAGAGAAGTTATTTGTTTAAAACTTAATAGGTAAAAATGACTTGCACAATAGCTTCTTTGTAGCATATCCCATTTCTTTTTCATGCAATGACTTCAGGGCCAGAATGCAACAATGCTGCTACAGAAGTCCCAGGCCATGCTGACAGTTATGAAAAAAAATTGCTTTATCCCTGTTGCATCTTAAAGACATCTGAACCCACACGATACACATTAAGTTGTTTACAGCTCTTCCACTGCTAAATCAGTTACAGGTTGAGGTCTTAGCACTTAAAGCAGGCAGGCAGGCTATATACAAATGAAAAAACAGATTGGAATAATTTTATATAGCACTATAGGGTACATGCAGCTATACAGCTTCAATGAGGCTAGTTGAAATGAGAGTATCAATAACTGGTACAACTCTTCAGCTATGTATTTTGTCTAACTGACAGATGAGTGTACAGCCTATTGAGAACATAGGCTGCATATTTTAATTGTCATTTTGAAGACTTGTTCATATGTTAGCCATGAAGTATTACAGACAAACAAATAGATAAGTATTAGAAAAGCATCTGATATGGATGGCACAGGTAAGCATCTCTCTCTTGCATTTGAAAAGGCTGGTATGGAATGGACAAAGAAACTGTACTCAAAGTTATGTTGACACATTACAAAAGAATTGGAAGAGCCTGAAATTGAATTTCAGTATTGATGTTATATGAAACTGTTTCTCCAGTTGTTTCTTTTAAACTACCTCTAAGATGGTAAAGAAAAATATTTTCTCCTGGACACAATTCATATACTCATATACTTTGTGACATCTGCCATTAATAGAATTGAGAAAGATGTAGGCAAAGCCAAATCCTCATGCAACGGCAGTTCAAAGCAGGCTAGAGCCTGTAGTTAATCACTTTGGGGCTACATTCTATTCCAGCTATTAGCTATGTAAATGGACTTAGCTGCCTCCCATCCTGCTCACATCCCTGAAAACCCTTGAATGCAAAAAATGGCTGGGTCCTCCTCTTCCTCCTCCCTGTTTTCTGAGACTCAGAATTATGAAGGGTAAGATGAGGGTATGCTACAAAATACACTATGGATTTTCAGGGAATTGAGCAGGGTGGAATATAATTTAGTATCTAATTCATGTAGAGGCCTAAAAGATGGTACAGAACTTGACCCTTAATACATATACCATCAATACCATTTTTGTAGAAACATCTGGTAAGACCAACTGCTGCATTTCCCTAGGAATGTTTTAACTACCGTGTATCCTATAAGGACAGCAGCCCCGTATGTGCAATGTTTCCCCAGGACACCAACATTATCACTACAACTGGGCATTGAATGTGTTAGATGATCATTTGGAAAGGATTGAATGTTTTCTTTCTTGACCTTCCATGTTTTCAAAATAATTTTGATGCCCAACTAGTTTAAAGTGAGACTGGTAAGTGTTCAAGAACCAAGAGATTTTTCATGTGATAGTGAACTGTAGATCGGTGCTTCTTTAAATTTTCCATTGAACATTACATTGGAACAGTATTTTGATACAGGCCACAATTCTTCATTACACTGAAAGGTTATACATGCATCATGCTGGAGCTGGCTCTCTGAAACCACAGCAATTTGTAACTGTTCTTGTTAGGGATGAGGAAAGAATCTTGTCAGGAATTCTAAATAATGTATGCCTAGATTTTTATTGTATTATTAAAAAACTAGTCCAATCCCAGAGTTTATTGTTTTAAATTGAAGTCATGAAAAGGTAAGAGAACTGATTCTAATCTCTTCCTGGAATAAATTGGGAGTAATTCCAGAAAAGTTATGCTAATCTACAACTTGTAAAACTGATGAGAATGTGAACAGGTTCAGTCTTTCACTGCCATACATTTGCATTTTCACAGACCTGCATTTTGCATATTGGCTTAAGCTTCTGTATCACCAAGGAGAGCATACAAACACTAGCAGGCTTTCTACACCTGAAGAAGGGTGTTTGTGCCTGAAAGCTTGTAAGGAATAATTTTTCCAACTATTTAGTTGGTCTAATAAAAGATATCACATTTACCCAAAGAATCTTGTTTGACAGGTTCAGTCCTGACTTTTGAGGACATGTGACTCTTCTGTGGTACTCTGTGTTCTGCTCCCATTGGCAGCATTTGCCACAACGAAGCTACATACAGGCAGGTTGTCTGCATGAACGACAACCCAGACCTCCCCAACCATAGAGATTTAAAAAACCGCCTAGCTCACTGCTTGGTCTCCCAGAAACCTTTGTGGACAGGTCTAAAGCCCTCAGGGCATGACAGTGCAGCAGCTTGGAGGAAAGCATGGAATGAAACTACCGTTCAGAATAAACATCCACTTTCCAACTCAACAATAAAGCCTTCTGGTTTTGGCCCTCTGTGAAAAACATGGAAGGCTCTAAATTGGATCTGAACTGGGCATGCCTGCTGCAGTCACTTGATGCACAAATGGTGCATCTGGACATCTGCAAAATGTGACTCTGGCAATCCTGGTCAAACTATGGACCACAAAGCAACACTGCCCTCTATACAGATTTGAGGGTGACAATGCAGAGATGCATTCTTTCCTTAAGATCATTAGACTGGTTAACTAACCTTAAACTGAACTTATAATTGTTGCTCCAAGTCAGTCATACAAAAGAAGAAGACTGGCAGCATGACTCAGTCCTGAGGCCTCATCTGAAACTATGCTTCCAATATTTCCCTATCAACAGCTGACCTGGCATACTCTCTCCAAGTGCATTTGAATGTGGGAAGGAAAACCCATTTGAGTGAATACTGACAAGGCCAGAAACCATTCCCATAGTTTTGCTGTGAGATGATAAAGTGGAAACCAACTCTTGCCATCACACTGGGAGGGTCTGGCACTGGATGACTACAAGCTGATGATCCAGGCCCTCAGATTGCTGAGCTTATACTAATGGGTTTTCCATGATTTTTCGTTCCATCTGTGGAAAAAAAGGGCAAGCTAACTTTATAGGGAGGAAAATCCATATTTTTTTCACCCATACATAACTCAAACCAGGGACATGAATTTTGTTTGCACTTCATCAGAAAGTTCACCTTAAAGACTAAGACCAGCCTGGAAAGCTCAGGCTAAAAAGAGGCAAAGGTTTATGATGCATATGAAAACAGGGAGTTTTGAGTGTAAGTGTGTTGCTGTTGGAATAGCACTTACATTGCTCCTGATAGTTTAAAAGAGTGCCCTATTGAAAGTTTAGTATACCATGTAGTATGGAGTCTTACTTTGTATACCATGTAGTATGGAGACTTTAGAGTCTTATTACCCTCAATCTAATATTTTTTTGTAATAATTTAAAAAGTCAGAACACTTCCACGTATCGTATTGTACAACTTATTTTTAGTAGAAATCCACAATTTCATCAGGTGCTTCTGCCTTGACACTGAGAGAGTCATGATATGGCCCAAGCCTGGTGACTCCTTTCTCCTTTTACTCAGCTCTTGTTCCCAGGAATTACATCTTATCATGTTGGTAAACGGGATATTACAAATGTTATGGGGTATTATCATGAGTCCAACTTGCTTCTTTCACATAGATGTTGCAGGGAATTCAGTTGAGGGGTGGTTGTGGATCTGTGGACTGCTCTGCAGTCAAAGAGTTTATTCTTCCTAGTGTTTGGCATACAATAATACTGTGTTATTCCTAGAAGTTGATGCTACATGGTGGCATGGCTAACCTAGGAGCGCCTCTGCTTGCTCACCTGTGTCTGATCTTTAAAGCCTCCATTAGAGGTCAGATGATATAAAACAGGGTGTACCTAAGAATACACCTAGCACTGTTTCATGCCATATTCCAATTGAAATGGCACTCTAGAGGAGTACTCCTCATTGTGCTTGTCTTCTCTTTCCAGCCATGTTTTCCCAGACTCAGGGAGCTCCTGATGTGTAAGGACATGGGGATGGGGTGGGGAGGAGCTGCCACCTTTGTGCAACCCCACTCTCTCATGTAATGAAGTATGTCTCTTCCAATTGTCAGCTGTTTCTGTGCTGTCTAAGCTGAGAGGACATGGGCATCATTTGGCCCACTGGGTATTTCCTGCTAAAATCCTTTCTTTACTTCCTACTTACCACCACTTAAAAATTCTTCAAGTTTCCTTCTCCTAAACGAGGTTTCTAGGAAGTGTTATGCTCTCAGTGCCTTTCCATATTTTGTCCACACCTAACAAAACAATTCAAGGTCAAAACAATGCATAGAGAAGACATCAGGTCTACTCAGTATGAGCACACAGCAGATCACCTTAGCATTAATGTACTGGCAATTTATAAGCTGTATCTGTCTGACTGAACAAATATTTCCTCAATCTGGCTTTTAACAAGTGTTGACTGTAACTACTTTGTAGATACAAAGGAAGGCATATAAATTATTATAAATCTTTTGTAGTTGTGTGAGAAAATACTCAGTAAAACTTTGGTTGTTTTTACAAGTTAAAAATCAATGTAAATATAGTGTTAATTATCTGAAGTGTTTTTAATTAGGGGAATTTTTGATTTGGCACTTTGGAATGGAGAACAGTTTATATTTTTCTTGTTTATAACCTGTAAGATTATGTTTAGATAAATCCCTGTGAGGTTTTTTTCCCCCCTCCTATATACATATCTACATCAGACTCCTAAAGCAGGAAGCCATTATCACAACATTAACACTGTACAGAGTGATTCCTGATGAGACACTGAGTATTGGGAGAAGGGGAAGAACTACAACAGCAAAATTGCAGACAACTGAAGTAGGATTGTACAGTTCACCCCCAGCAGTTAAAAAAAGAGAGAAAAAAAGAAAAGAAAAGAAAACCCCCACCAAAGTCTGCAGTCCTAAAGTGCAATTACTTGTGTGCAGTCATGTCAGGGATCAAACTGGATGAAGTTCAAAGTAGAAACATCAAACAAGTGCTGTTCATGATTCAAGGAGGGGAAAAAACAAGGAAAAGAACAACAGTTCTCAGGCATTCAAGTGCATCAAGAAAATAAATGTCCTCTTCTTTCTAAAAAGAAAAACCCTCAGTCATAAGGAATCTTGGCTTTGTAGTCATGAAAAAATAATTTTTTTGCTTCTAGCTAAGAATGTTCCAATGTGATACAGTATAAATAAACAGCGTCAGTGTAAGGACGAATACACTGGTATCCTTTTCAATTGTCCCACTGCTGTACTGGCCTACTTTATTCTCCTCTGGTGACTCTTCAGATCTTGGCACCGATGAAGCACACTGAATTAATGGCATCTGATAAGAAGTAGCTCTCTTTTCTGGTCTGTCTGGACTAGATCCATCGCTAGGTCTCTGGCCATTATATAATAAGTATCGACCCCTGGCATCCTGCTCCATTTTGAAGATTTCATATTCTGTGTGAGGTAGACGGATCCCCAAGGCAACACAGCCATTTGTGTGAGTAACATCCTGTTGGACTCCAACTTGCCATGATCCCTGTGCTCCACACTCATTCCCATTAAAGACATTCAGTAAAGAAGCGGTAGCTATATCCATGGGTGTGACCTTCATGTGATTAACTGTAAGTGGAGAAAAAGAAGCAGTTATCTCCCGAGGAACAAAACAAAAGCAAAAACAAGTCCTATTATGTCACAGCACTGGCTTCAGAAGCTCAATAACGTGCTTTCTTCTTATGTCATTTCTGTATCTGATTCAGTGGCCAGACGGAGAGGTCTGCAGGATGTCCTTCTACACACTTCAGTAGGCTTTGGATCAGGCCTTTTTATCGGTATTAATCAGAAGTAGGCTCTCATGAAGTTACTAAGTTATGTGCCAACAGAGGCATAGAAGGACAGCTCTGTTCCTGGGGCAACCATAGTACGTGGGGAAGAACCAGCTGCTGTGTACAGTTGCTGTGGTGGTTATAGCTATTTTTCTGCCCTACCACGTCCCTGTTAGTTATGCTACTGCACGGCAATAAAACAGAAGTGAGTAAGAAGAGGGCTGTTCCTTTACATGATTTAAGACTGATTTTTAATTTTACCATTGTGAATTATGGCAACTCTAATGTTGAGTTTTGTTTCCTTTCATCTCTGTATCAAATTCTGTACTGCATGTGCAGCCAGCAAATCCACTGCTGTTGGTTCATTTCTTGCATGTAGTTGGCCATCAAAAAGATTGATGTCCTCCTATCTGTCAGAGATTAAACAGGCTAGTTTTCTAAATCCCAGACAATCCTCTACAGATAAAAACCTGCTTGGTTTAGATGGGAAGATAGATGGCAAAGGATACAATAAAACTTCACTCATATTTTATTTAAGACTTAGTCCATGAACAGAGCTATTTATAAAGTACTTTTATCTTCCTTTTAAGATAAACTACCCCAAAAAGCTTATGATATCATATTCTAAATGCAAACCTGAAACCTTAAATAGTGCAACAGTCTCACCATCTTCATAATTTCCATACTTTTATCTACTTCTTTAAGGACTGAAAAATAGAGGAATACTTTATTGCATGTCCAAACAATATCTGCAATTAATAATGACAGGTAAGAATGTCTCACAACTTTCTCCTATTCTAGCTAGCCTGACATACATTTAAATTTTATTTAAGTCATCAACCCAGCTGCACCAGAAAAGCCTGAACGAATAGCCCTAAGGGAATTTAAATTAAATTTACCCTAACTTTGGATTTGGACCAATACACACGCACACGCACACACACATGGAACATAAATGTCTTGGGGTTTTCAGTGAATCAACACTAACCAACTTTACCAACAAACGCATAAAACAAAACAAGCAAAAACATTTTTTTTGGACATTTTCTAACTATGTTGGTCTTTGGCTTGTTTCACATGTTGTTTCCTTGGTACTGTTCAAAGTTCATTTGAGTAAACTGACAGAACTACATTACTAGAGCTGTTTTTTCAAACCTTCAGCTGTAGGTTAAACAATGTGTTATAAATGAGCACCTTGGATGAAAACATGGTCCTGTTAAACTTAATGAGGCCAAGATTTCATTCCGGATATTCAGAAGTAAGTGACTGTGGTACCACGTGGCAAAGAGGCAGAAAGGCTGACAGGCAAGGACCTCGTTAACTCATTTGAAAATTCCAGTCTAATATATTATCCACTGTAGTCAGGTTCTTTCCTAAAAGAGTTACAGAGGGGATTCTTACACTTCTCAAATGTACTGTCAGGGTATAGTGCCTGGGGCTTTGAATCCTTCCAGATCTCAGCCTAAACAGGCAAGGTCCTAATGAGTGCTCAGTGATTCCTTAGGTCAGCAAGGGCCCCCCTTTTTGGCAGGCATGCCACGAGATAAGTACCCCTCTACTCCTTGGGTGCCACCCCAATCCCCTTCACTTGCCTGACCTGTTGCTCTGTTTCCTGCCTTATCCTCTCTGCCCATTCTATTGCTCTGCTTTCTGCTTCTGTGTTTTCTGCTTCCTCCCCAGTCTGCAGCATGATGCACAGAGGCTGCCCATGCCACTTGTGTTGCAGGATGGCCAAACAAGTGTTAATGTTGTCAGAGTTTTAAACAAAGCCTTGGCATGATGCTGGAGAGCACCTTGTGGCGGAGGTCATTTTCCAGATAAGCTGTTAAAGCTGCTTATCTTAACAGCTGTTAAGCTGTTAAAGCTGTTAAAGTCTTGTTGATAAAAACTTTGTAATATTCTTAGAAAGAGTAGGGGGTTTTATTAGAACTGCAAGCTATCTTGGGAGTAGGTGCAAAGGGTAGGTGATATTCAAGGGCACCCTTTGGCACTGCCCTTAAGGAAAGAGACAGGAACAGGGAAATGTATTGCTTTCCTTGTTATAATTCTTTGAATGACACCAAACTTTGGGGTAAAGCATCCACACCTGAGGAAAGGCTGGTGATCCAGGCCGACCTAGACAGGCTCAGAAAATGGGCGGATGAAAACCTGATGCTGTTCAACACTGAAAAAATGCAAGGTACTTAACCTTGGGAGGAAAAGCCTGCAGCAGGCTTACAGGTTTGACAGTGCTACACTTGCTAGCACCATGGCTGAAAGGGACTTGGGGGTCATGATTGACCACAAGATGAATATGAGTGAGCCACCAATGTGATGTTGTGTCTGATAAAGCAAGCAAAACTCTGGCTTGCATCCATAGATGCTTCTCAAGTAAATCCAAGGATGTCATCCTTCTGCTGTACTCAGCTGGAGTACTGCATCCAATTCTGGGCTCCACAATTCAGAAAGGATGTGGAGAAGCTTGAGAGAGTCCAGAGAAGAGCCATGTATATGATCAGAGAGCAAGAGAACAGGCCCTATTATAAGAGGCTGAGAGCCATGGGACTCTTCAGCCTGGAAAACCGCAGGCTCAGGTGAGACCTGGTGGCTGCCTATAAATATATAAGGGGTATACATCAGGATCTGGGGGAACACCTGTTCACCAGAGCGCCCCAAGGGATGACAAGGTCAATTGGTCACAAACTCCTCCAAGACCGTTTCAGGCTGGATATAAGGAAGAACTACTTTACTGTCTGAGCCCCCAAGGCCTGGAATAGACTGCCTCCAAAGGTGGTGCAGGTACCTACTCTAGACTCCTTTAAGAAACATATGGACCTTTATCTTGCTGGGATCCTTTGACCCCTGCTGACTTCCTGCCCCTGGGGCAGGGGGCTGGACTTGATGATCTTCCAAGGTCCCTTCCAGCCCTAATGTCTATTAAATTAATTTTATAATGCATTTCTTTGAGGGAAAAGAGAGGATGTATGGATCTGGAGAACATTAATAGCCTCCCTGCGAGAGAGGTACATGCAGACTAGGGAGACAGTAAGGGAATGGACTCCCTTGGGTGTGAGGCAGGAGAGTGTGAGTGGGTGCAGATGGGAGGGGGTGTGGGAAAAAATATTTTATGGAATAAGTGAATGCTGGATGGGAAGCAAGGCTGGGTTGGGCAGGAGGATCCTCTCCTAAGTGATGTAGGTGAGCTTGAGGGGGTGAGGAGGGGGTAGATTGCTTAGAATTCGGGGGTAATTTGGGGGAGTTTTGGTTTTGTAACACTTTTAATACTTTATACTGGTTTTGAGATATTTTGTAACCTGGCCTGAACTTTTTTTGAGAGAAGGGCTGTACATAAAGCTAACAGATAGATACTATTAGGTCACTTAGTGACCTAAACTGTTGCATACATTATTTAAAGTTTCTGTCTTCTGTTTCACAGGTAACTGAGTGGTAGGAGATATGATCCTTCTGTAGTTTGCATGTCTATTTGTTGGGGAACTTCATGACGCTGTATGACTGTCACACCATTGCAGTAACAGCTTTAACAGCCTTATGGACAAATGGCCTTCTGATGAGTTACTGAGTAAAATGGCCTGTTAGGGGCACATACCTTTGAACACAAACTCTGTTCCACCCATGACTTTGGAAGAGTGCACTCCTCTGCTGTAGCGGCCCTTGGCATAGATAGTGAAGGTGGGGTGTTTGCAGATAGGGTCAGAGTAGTGATAGTAGTGACCTTCCCAGGTGTTGTTGTTGTCATGGAAGATGAAGTGTCTGGTGAGAAAGAGGACCTCAGGCCGCACCTCACAGCGCTGGCTCACCCATTCTCCATGCAGTCCAATTGTCAAATCAGCTTTTGGGGGTAAGATAGGAGGATGGTGCTCATCTGACCGGTAGATGATTCTACATGCAATACATGTATGATCATGATTCTGAAAGACAGAGGAAACACCATTAGCTGTCAGTTAAGTCATTCTCCTTACTAAAGACCATACTGCTTGTTTTGTACTGATGTAAAATCAGTTTAGTCTTTAAGCATTTAAATACATGGGTGTATTTAGGCTATGTTTTACTGCAGGTTGTCTACTTCAAAGTAGTTACTTGAAATATGGCACATTTGACATCAAGTACCTAATGTACACAGTACACATGATGAAGACACATCCTCTCCTGGACCTACCTTAAATGAATATTTTATTTTGGGTATTTATCATTTCTTTCACTGGGAGAGATGAAAAAACCCTTTGGCTATATCATCCTGGCTGGTGGGCTGTCTCAGCCAGGTAGATGCCTTCAAAGTCTTTTCTTTCTTTCATTCCAAAGAGCACATAGGTTCAGCTCAGCTTTTGCATTTACCACCTCTTTTGAATCACTAACTGTGGCTGCCAGGGTATGTTCACCCATCCTTCTAAGCTTTCACTGGTTAAGCTGTCAGGAAAATAATAATCTACTGCTGTTTACATTTCTTTAGCTAAGCTGAATTTTAATGTAAAATATCAAAGCAGCTGTGTTCATCCCCAGCTGTATCCAGTTAAAGGGTTGTTGTCAATTTTCTTCTTAGTGACATCTCAATTCTCTGACTTAAATGGTGGTGCAGAGATGTCATTTACAAAGGAGTTGTTTAAGTGTAATTTAGACAGTTTTGGGGCCCTGTCTAAGATAGGACAGCCTTTCAGCTACCTATGAGTTACAGCACTCTCTGGACTCTCCACAGCTCTATACAAAGAAGGTCCTGCAAAGATAGCCATCCAGCCATCTCAGTTTTTGTACTGAAGAATTGCCCCCCCAGTCAGATTCAGGACTTTTTGAGCTCCTTTTCTTTGTTTGCTCTGGCCCTTGAACCTAGCATAAATGGAATGAGAAACTCATTCCTGAGGTTCAGCAAGGTTCAGTATGCTATCTGAGGTCTTCCACAGAAACTAAAATGAGTGGTGGCCTCAGTTTTGTTTTTGATGGGGAAGTGCTGACATAGTACCAAAGTATTATTTATAGTGTCTGTTGCATTTTACTGTAGTTTTTTTGGTTGGCCAGTAACTAAAATAATATAGAGAATCGGCTTTCCTTTCATGTCAAGTTCAAGGTCCCTGTCTTGGAGGAATTTTATATCCAAGGTTCCCAGTTTTCTAATGTTAGAATTGAAAGCTATAAAAACTTTAATGTAGCTTCTAGTACTACTTGGTTTTGATTTCACAAAAGATTTTGCCTTTTTGGCAGGAGGGTACAGTTCAGCTATTTTACATTAAGATTACATTTTATGTTTCTTTGCTTCATGAGAGGCTAGAGCTCTAGACTTTGCTTTGCTAAGCAAATTTTGAACCATAGTTTATTGATGGGTAAAGTCTTATACTGCCAACTACTTTTGTTTAACGTCATTTATGTCAACCAGTTAGACTGAAAAGAGTAGCTGTAGCTCTGTGAGACAAAAGTAGTGTTCTGCATTTACAAGTGCCTGTTCTGTTTGCTGTACAACACTTGTTTATGTATAAAATCTCTGAATTTGTAGTAGACTCACTAAAAATCAGTGCTGGAAAGGACCTCAAGAGGTCATCTAGTCCAACAGCTTGACAACAGCAATATCAGTAGCTGCTGAGGTGTAGAGAATACTGTGCTCTCAAGTTTACATTAGATTGTAAAAGGCTTATAGTTGGAGGGAAAGATACAGAACAAAGAGATGGTCTTGCACCTTTGTTTCCTCACATTATATAAACCAGTGTTTCTCAACCAGGGTGCCACACCATGCTGGGGTGCTGCCTGTTATTTTGCTACAAGGTGTGAGGAGATAAGCAGATAAAATGAGATTAACACAGGCTCAGTCTCGTCTCTGTCTGGCTGCTCCGCCACCACTCTACCTAGCCTCTCTGCAAGCGGTAAACACTGTAATATATAAACTAGTTTTTGAAACTGGCTGCACTCAATTCACAAAAGTTATGTGAGGTGCCTCAAGTCCAAAAAAGTTTGAGAACCACTGATATAAACATTTTCATGTTCAAGCCATGGTAGTACACAGAGTAGTAGTAAGGTTTACATTGGGTCCTTCAATTCTCTGTTCATGATGTGCATCTTATGTGCCCAATTAACAGGAAATGCATTTAGATTTCTCCACTCTACACTTGTACCCTTCATGTCTGATGACACAATAGTGTCACAAAATTACTTTATGGTACATACAACACATTTGTAATACATTAAAGTAAGTAATTTTTTTGCCTTCACTTACAATAATGGATAGGCACTAAAGACAGAGTCAGCGGAAGGTCTATCATTGATTTTTGCTGGAGTATTGAGAAGAGTCTACTTTAAGTATCTTTCACAGAATAATAGTATGTTTACCCAGTAATTACACATTGATTCCCTTTTAATTTATTTTGTTTTATTATGTGTTTACAGGAGGCTCTGTTTATTCTTTGCTGAGATTATGCCATGATTAAGGTACCTTTCTATTTGTTTCAGAGACAGGAATTTGACTCTTGCTTTGCCTTTGTGGCAATGGTTGTCTCCAACTGTAAATAAATACTTGGTCATTCAGGTTGAGATACTAAAGGCCGTACTAGCTACATCTGTTGGCTATACAAACTGGTGTGTCTTACCTATGTTGGCTCTGTATGTTGATTGACTTAGCTGGGCCTTTGATTGTGATTTGATTGGTCATTCCTGCTGTGCAGCTGTGTTACCATAATAACCATTACAATGACACTACATTAAAGGGTCAAATTCTGGAATAGGGTAAAAATATATCCCAGTGTAAATGTTAGTGCTACAGTACTGTAAATACAGAGAAAGTACTATTGAGTAATTTAATTTAAATAAATAGAATTAGATCTACACAATTTGTAAGAGAGCAGAATCTGGCCCTAGGTAGACAGAGAGAATGACAATGTAAAAGGTACAGTTAGCATGAGGACATATAACTGTAACATTTTCTGAGACTTCAGGTTCTTGATTGGAAGTGGTTGGATGGTCTGATAGTTAGGATGCCAAGACTTCCAAACTCATGAAATGCAGCTGAATTTCTTTACTAGAGGTCTCTAAAAGAAGAATTAATATCTCTGTACCTCAGTCCCTCCTCTGTGAAACAGGATGATAGTTCTTTCTTAGGATACAGAGGTGGGCTAAAGATAAGTACAATAAAAAATATGTGGCGTTTAGATATTATGGTAATAGCATCTATGGAGGTGTCTGAAGCAGACAGAAATTGCATTGGTTTTATAGATATGGATGTCAAAAAAAAATATATATAATATATCTGCACAAAGGTTAATGTATATATAAAGGCTGGTTTAATAAAAGATATTACCGAGCCCTGATATGTTAATATATAAAACATTTATACACAACCTTGCTTTTGGAAAAAATCTTAAATTACAATATGATGAAACATTTGTTTCCTTCTTCCTCTACCATAAAGCTCCCTGGGTTTCTTCTGCAGGCTTGCTTGGAATTTATGAAGCATGTCTATTTAATCTCCAGTTCTTTTCTGTGACTATATATCTTTTACATGGTGAGCTGTCTGCTTTGTTAGAAGGGTTATGATTCAGAATTCTTCATGGATTAACGTTTTTTAAAAATAAAATTATGTATAAAATTAATTAGAGCTTGGGAAAGGTGGTGGATTGACAGCTTGGGGACTCTCACTCTACACCTCTTGGGAGTGCCCAGAAGCTTGTCACATGCCCTATTCCTAGTGTGCCCCTGCCATGAATAGGAAGCCAGCAGTTGCTGTGTTCATTCATTCCTGGGTTCCACTGCTGAAACTGCAGACAAGGCTGTCAAGTAAGATGTTGGGCATGTTAATGAATGTTCAAATTTAATGCAAAATTTTAAGATTTCTTTTTTTATTACTGCATTATTTCTGCACACAGGAAGAATGGCGCAAGATCAACTGTGGTAAAACAGTCACAAGTTGGTACTCCATGTGAGAAATCCATGCGCATACCATACACTTTTGTTAGTGTTTCTTCTCTTAACTGTTTAAGGAACAGTACATTCTACTTTAAAACACAAATCCTGTGCATAGTTATGAGTAATCTCATTGATTTCAAGAATGTATTCATTCACTCAAATAAAATAAAGCGGGTGACCCAAGTGCTTGTAATACTGGAATTTTACAAAGGAAAAGATGACATTACATAGGTAAACACTATGCAGGAACTTACTGTGCTGAGTTTGAGTGGTCTTGTTAGGTTGGGACCAGTGATCCCTTTGCCTGTGTGCAATGGGTCTGAATTTTGGAGGAAAAATTTTAGTTTACCATTGCTCGGGGGGGGGGGGGGGAGGGTTGTAGCCGTATTGGTCTAAGGACATAGGTAGACAAGGTTCTTTGGGTAAATCTGATATCTTTTATTAAACCCACTAAAATTGGTCCAACTAAAAGATATTGGATTTCCCAAAGAACCTTGTCTGCCATTGTTTAGTCATTTTCTGCTCCCAATGGGATTTCTGTATTTATGATCTCCCTGACCCCTGATTAAATGGACAATAAAAGGTTGTGTTTGTTTTATGGGAGTGATTTTTTTAGCTCTTTCTACCAGGAATAATGGAGTAATGTAGTTGTGATATTTGTTCCAACCAGTTTTCTAGGAAAGATGCTAGGTGGCATAACTCTTCTGTAATCTGCCCCAAATCCCTATTAGATGCAGAGGCAGTGCAATCTACCCTCAAAATGCATTATTTCAAGCTGTGATAATTAAAAGCATACTTCTGGGTTTCTATCTAATTGACACTAAAAGAGAAATGCTGCTATACTAGATCTCCCCTATTCCCCCAGGATAACAAGGAATAATGGCCACAAGTTGTTGGAGAGTAGATTTAGATTAGACATCTGTAAGAACTACTTCACAGTAAGGGTGGCTAGGATCTGGAACCAACTTCCAAGGGCAGTGGTGCTGGCTTCTACCTTGGGGGTCTTTAAGAAGCGGCTTGATGCCTACCTGGCTAGGGTCATTTGAGCCCAGTTTTCCTCCTGCCCAGGCAGGGGGTTGGACTTGAAGATCTACAAGGTCCCTTCCGACCCTACTTCTATGATTCTATGATCAAACCTATGGACATCTATGACTGTGGTCAGCTAAGAACCTTTAGAGGAAGGTGCAAAAAATGCTTTAGTGGACAGTAATATGTAAGTTCCTTATAGAGGACTTTTTTCCGTAACCCTGCCAAAAGTGGGTTAGGCCCTGAAGCAGAAGGAGGTTTTATTTATTCTGACTTTTAAATCTCCTGTGACATTATAGGGATGATTCTTATTCTCAGATAAAGAGAATAAGAATCATCAATATTATATGTAAAGCTTCTTTGAACAGTAGTAAGATCTGGGAGGAACAAGCTAGGGATCCAAGGCTCTTTATTTACCATCATTTTTCTTTCACCACTACCCGATCTTTGAGTATTACTGCTGAACTCCTTGGCTCAAGTCCTGAGCTAATACACATCTCTCTTAACATCAATTGAATTAAACTCATTTGCTTCAGCATAAGATCTGAAAAAATGTCTAGCATATCTGCCTTTTAGTTGAAGATCTACTGAATATATTGCTTCTTCGTGATTCAAGTCCTTGTCTCCAAACGTATATAACCCTTTTGACTTCAATATGCAGTGACTGAAATTTATATTTGAGAAAGTAATTAGCTTTTTAATATGAAATATGTACTTTATATAATCTACAACATTCTTAATATCATTCTTGTCCAATACATTTTGTTTTATTATAAAATGAAAAGATCTAATTACAGAGTAAATCATGTTTTAAGGTTGGCCATTTTTTCCAGTGTTGTTTTCAATTGTGAAGCCTTCCTTTTCCAGGCATGCTGTGTTTAGCTTTGTTGTGGTGGCTAAAGCCATACAAATCATTCCCTTTGCATTTGTCTTGAGCAAGGGCTATTTTCTGAAAACAGGCATTCAAAGAGAACATGGCACAGAAGCAGAAAGCATTTGTCTGCTGCTATTCTGTAAGCACAATTAAAATAATCTCTAATAAAAATCTCATTTGAGCATGATATAAGCTAAGAAAAAGAGCTGTGGATAAGACAGATAGCTTTTACTTTACAAAGTTGTCCCAGCTGTGTGAACAAGTATTTCTACCAATAGATTTTATCTAGTATAAAGATCCTTGACAATAGCTGCTGCTCAGCAGAAACTTCATAAGCTTCTCAAGGAATCTTTCATGAGGACTGCTCCTTATTCTGATAGAGAGAAGGGATGTTCTACTGTAGCTGCATAAAGATGATTTACTGATTGCCTACCTCTTCCCCATCCATGGTGGTGGCTTTGAGTCAGAATAGGAAGTTAGTCACTGGATTCCAGTGAACTAAGATAAGGCTGGATAACTGACAGATCAGTTTCCAAGCTCAGGAAGAAAGGAGATCCGTGATCTGAATATGTCTACTAAACTCCTCTTCTGGTCCTTTCTGCTGCTACTTTCACTGAGATTGCAATAAGTCAGCAAGTCCTTTATGTCACCTGGGGAGTCGCTACTTAAACAGAAAAAAATATGGGGGATTCTCTGATATCCTGATGATTGGGAATTTGGAAATGTACTCTTCCAGCACATCTTCCTTTTCTTCTAAATTTTATGGCTGCCTAAGGTCTGTTACTCTCTGAGCTGCTCCTGGTGGCTTCCCCAGTTCCATGGCTACAGAAACTCCATTGGGCAAATCCTACATCTCTGAGTAATGGTAAAATATTTATTGAGAGTAATGTGTATGAAGGGATCTTTCTGAAGACTTTTCCTGGTCTTGATTGTATATCTTAATTCTTTAATTTTGTAACTGCAGAATTCTTGGCATACAAGCTCTTTTCAGGGAATTGGCATCCATTTTCCTTATAATAGAGCAGTACCTTGGATTCTAGTAGAATTCAACAGCTCTTTTTGACTTCTTTATATTCATTAGCTTACTTGTTTTTTCATCTGCAGCAGAAGTGTAACTGATTAGTTCTGTGCCCTAGGTGGTGGCAATGCACAGGGAAAGGGAAAAAAATATAAGGCTAGCCCCTGCCCTTTCCATAAAGAAGAGGGAGAATACCTTTTCTCTCTTGCATCAGAGAGTAGGATACAGATCCATAGCTTGAAGTTGCAGCAGAGTAGGGTTAGACTGGATATCAGAGAAAACTTAATCACTGTTAGGAGTGAGGCACCGGAATAGACTGCCTAGGGAAGTTTTGGGCTCTCCGTCACTGGAGGTGTTCAAGCAGAGGTTGGACAGCTACTGGCCAGGGGTGACAGGCGTAGCTATACTTGTGTTTTACCATGGGTGTTTTCTGTACTTCTGGCCTTTGCTGGTTTTCACATGGAGCTGGGGGAAGTTCTTCCCCCTTCCCCAAACCCTTTCTGCCATGTGTTGGGGTTTGTTTCATTTTTTTAAGCCTTCCTCAAAGTCATTGTATGTTGATTACAGCCAAGGCTAGGGATTTTTGCCTGGGGTGTGCCAATGCTCCTGCTAGGATATAAAGCTGGAGGTCTTGCCCCTCTGCTCAGGATTAGACTGATCACTATATTTGGAGTCAGGATGGTATTTTACCCCCTGGTCAGATGTATATTGATTGTGGGATTTTTTTTTTCCTTCTTCTGTACCAAGGGGTGTGACCTGGAATCTCTTGAACATATTTTAACAACCTTTTACAAAAGCAGGACATTGGCTGCTGTGGCTTTCCTGCTTTATCTATTGCAGGTTAGGGTGTTAGGTCTTGTGTTGTGTAAGGTTGACAGTAGTTTTATTAAGAGGTTAGATTATGGATTTGTATGGGATGGTTTGGATAGGAATGATCCTGCCTCAGGCAGGGAGTTGGACTAGATGACCTCTGGAGGTCCCTACCAGCTCTACTTCTCCAGGACTCTATGATTCACTATGCATCACCATCACCACCACTCAGGTGCTGCCACCCTGCTGTCACTGCTGTTCTGTCCTTCCAGCTGCTGGAGCTAGAGCCATTGCATGAAAGGTGCCAGGTGTGCTCAGGGGAAAGAGGCAGGAGAGCGAGGCATCCCTCTGTCTCCATTCCAATGTCCTCCTCCCCCATTTTAGGTAGCAACTGGTGCTTGTGCCTCACTCGCCCACTCATTGTTATACCATTGATCAGAATAGATTACTAATTATGCTTGTTACAATATTATCTACAATATTAGACACTGCTACAGCTGACTCCTAGAACAGGCCTTGGTAGGAGGGACCTCTGAAGAAAGGTGAGGTTGGGGATTGTTGAAGGAGGGAAGTAGAGCTATGAACTCTAGATTTCTGAGCAACAACTTCTTTTAAGCTTATTGATCACTTAAAGTCAGAGGTTAGCAGTGTATGGCCCATGGAGCCCTTTGTCTGTGCCCAGGCTTGTGTTGGGGCTGAGCAGCAAGTAGCTGGAAGCTGTGCTTAGCTAGCTGTACCACAGCCACTTTTCCCAACTGCTCTCCTTTCCCCCTCCTGCCAGCTCCCCCTCCTGCACCCTGTAATTACTTTCTGACCTCCACTCCTTATCCCTTCCCCACTGCTTCCTCCCTAAGGCAGTGGTGCAAGCACAGCTTCCAGCTAGAGTGAAGCTGCATAGGGACTGGGCTCGGTAGGGGTGGGAAGAAGAGGCAGCAACATGGAAGAAAGTTCCAGGTCCTCAGCCTAACACAGCTCCCCTCTGGCAATAAGTACAGATATTCACTCTCCCAGAAGAAACTATCCCAGAAGTAATTTAACCTTGGTTATTTCCAGGTTATTGTTCTCTTGGAGCAGCCATTTTTACTTTAGGAAATAAAACCTGAATGTCTGTACACTTGTATTTTCTCCTGGGAGAGCAGCAATACTTCCAGGAAAACCTGAATGGCTATACAAGGCATGGGTAGAAACTATTCTTATATCACAGCCAGGGAGCTTGGAGAAGCAGCAGGGGTACAGGCATAGCTCCTAGCTCCCAGCTGTGTGACTTTGTTGGTGTTCAGGGAAAGCCTGCCTGCTGCTGACACACTGCTGAAGCCACCTGGCCTGCACTGGTCTGGTGTCAGGTTGTTTTGGCCTGTGACTTGAAAGAAGTTGCTAAGCCCAGCTTCAAACCTGTGCAAGCCCTTACACTATACTATACAGGAAAATAAAACTACAAAGTTAGTAGAATTATGGTCCCTTTCTGATGACTTGGTAAATGGTTTGGGAAATCTCTTTCTCCCTTTCCACATGCTAAAACTATGTGCAGTTACCCTGCCCTCTTTATCTGGAGCCACAGAATGGCAAACACATCCTTTCTGAATGATAAGGGTTATAAGATGTTCAAGCAGAAACATTGCCAAATACAAACAGAAGAGTAAATGTTCTTTCTTATCCTGCTTCCCTGCCTTTGAACTCCTCCTCCTCCAACCCTTTCCTTCCCAGTGATGCCAGTGAAAAACAAAAACCCAACCCAGAAACTCTTGGCAGAGAGATTGCTTCTTTTTGTTATGCTTCACTTGGGACCCAATGCTTTTAATGTTTATATAATTTTTTATATAACTTCAGCTCAGTGGGGAGATATTTAATGCTCCTAGTTTGTCTTCGCCTTTTCCTATACTATACCATTGTTTACCATTATGCTGCTCATTTTGAACAGCTCACATGCTTCATGATCTCATGAAGTATTCATTACATACTTCATGTGCAGTCCCTTACTTCAAAAAAATATCTGAAGTTGCACTGAAATAAAAAGAAAAACATTCCAAAAGGTTCAGCTCCTTTTGATTTTTCACTCTTTGTCTAGTCTGGCACTCTTCAGGCTGAAAGTTGTGGCTAGAAGGCCTGGATCTTCAGCTGGTACAAATCATCCACACACTATTAAGGCTGTGGAGCAGGACCGATTTATATTAGTAGTAGAACTGCTCGAAGAAGCAGGCCCTGTTGAGATGGAAATCAAGAGTATTCCAGAAAAATTCATAAAAGGCAGTTATCACTTGGCTGCAAATGTGCGTAATGGTTGAATAAAGTAACCAAAACAGCTAAATGAAAATATTGTTGTGGGATAAAGGTGGGAGAAGAAGTGAGGAAATGTACCGGGGAGAATGGAAATAAAAGGTATGTTTAGCTCTAATCTAGCCAGACTGCAAAGTTACTGTATCGGGGAAGAGCTGGCCAAAAGCAGAACTAGGGCATATCAGGTCAGGACTATTCTGAGTATTTCTAAGGCCTCATCACCTGAATCTGGTGACAAATTCTAGATCCAGCGACAAAAGGTTCCCAAAACAGATGCAAAAATAATGTTGAAAATTTATGTGCAGGAATTGGCTTCAAACAGAGCCTAAAACACATTTAAATAAATGCAAAAGGCTGATTGACTCTATTTCAGATTGCCGCAGAGCCCAGGCCACATAAATATCACTTCCATGGATACTCAGTACAATTCCAAAGTCCATTCCTCTACCCCTTCAGATAATTCCAGCCTAAGACAACACTTTAATGAACTGCTAAAACCTCTCTGCACTACAAAAGTGATAATTTTCAGGCTTTCCATGACCTCATATGAGGTTACGGTGGTAATATATAAGACTGGCTGCTGTGAGCTGAAAAGCATGGTTGATGCAGTTGTAACTCAGGCTGCCAGATGAGCTGAGCTAACTCATAAGAGCAACAAAAGATTTACAACTTTTATTAAAAATCCTGAAGCAATCAGAAGGCATTTAGAAAGTGGGAGAAATCAGTAACTTGATTGCAATGTTGTCAGTTTTTTGGAGAAAGTAGAGCAGAAAGGATTTAGATATAGTGAAATTTGTCCACATGTGAACAACCTTTTTAGGACACTGAGGAAGGCATGTTTGTGTGATGGAAAGACTAGATAAAGAGGAAGCTAAAGGCATTATCATTATAACATTGTCTAATGTGTGTGATTTCAGCTGAATTTTATAACACTATGTAGTATCAAAATTACATTGAAATAAAGCATGAAAATCTTAAATAATTGTTCTTTTTGGCTTAATCCCTAATGATCGAGAGAAAAGATGAGAAATAAGACTAAAATAGGTATTTTTTCATATGAATATTTCTGCAACTATCATTTATTCCACTAAATTGATGCTAATTGATAGTGACATATCATACATTTTGGGAAGTAGGAGCAACAAACAAGTTCCTGGAAAAAAAATGATGCAAGAGACTGAACTTTTGTTTCTGGGAATGAAGAACTGCAGGAATTAAACTGCCTTAAAGTGTCTATTTTGCTGCTGTTGTTGGCATTCATTTTATATATCTCAGCAATATAATATATATATTAACTCAGCAAACATGTTTGTACTGGTATCAGCATCTTCCTTGTTTGCCACCAAAGCATAAGCCATTCATCATTTGCTTGCAGTAAATAGGGAGAAAAGAAACAATTAATATTTTTACACAATCCAGACTAGGTTAATATATATTCCAAACTAGGTAAATATTATATATATATATATATATAATATTTACCTAGTTTGGATTCTGTAAAATATTGTTTCTTTTCTCCCTATTTACTGCAAGCACTGGATTGAAGCTAATTTGTTAAAAAAACCCCAAACATTTAAAACTGTCCCTGTTCCTGCCTTG
This sequence comes from Caiman crocodilus, assembly GCA_030014935.1. Lineage (NCBI taxonomy): Eukaryota > Metazoa > Chordata > Crocodylia > Alligatoridae > Caiman > Caiman crocodilus. The sequence continues at coordinate 87,239,116 of JAGPOW010000261.1, forward strand.
TTGTTTCTCTAAGCCAGTGAAGGCCAACCTTCTTAGCAGGTATGCCAAAAATAAGCCCCACACCCTCCCCAAATGCCACTTCTATACCATTCCCCCTGCCTCATCTACAGCTTCGCGTTCTGCTCTCAGCCCTGTGCTCCCTGCCTGATCTACTTTGCTTTCTGCCCAATCTGCTACTCTATTTTTTTTTCCCTGCCATGTCTGCTGCTGTGCTGCCTGGCCCCTTCCCATGTGCTAAACATAGAGCCTGCCCATGCCACTTGTGTCTCCTGTGCCACAGGTTGGTCATCCTGCTCTAAACAACAGCCTTGGCAAAGACAAATAAAAAAAAAACTTCTATGCCCAGCTGTCAATTGAAGGTAAATCAGAATTCTGCATGTTTCATATTTATAGTTCAGGCAATTGAAAAGTACTGTCCTCCAAAATTACATTTTTTTTGACTGAAATAATACTTTGTACACTGATCAAATTCTACCTGATCGTCCTTATACATACCTTACAGACATTTCTTAATTTATTGTTACAGCGCTATTGGGAGCTGTACAAGGAAATAGGATTCTCATTACGTGGATAAAAAAAAAGGGAATCAGAAAAATTAAGGGCCAAATTTTGAAAGAGTGCAGTGGTTCCGGGCACCTCAGTGTTTAGAAGCCTGGGCAAACCTGATTTTCAGAGTTATCTGCTCATCCAGAACTTGAGATAAAGTCTATGGTAGTGGCAGTGCCAAGCATTTCTGAAAAGCGGTTTCTAATAGCTTTTAAACTGGCAGGAAAGGAGATAAATTATTCCTATATGGTTTGTAATAAGAATGTTTCTAATTAAAATTGTATGGTCCATCCAATGGTTGAACACAATGAAAGTGGTGAACAAGAGTATTTAAACACATTCCATCCTTATACTCAAAGTTACCATGATGGTTTTAGAATAGCCTGTTAATGTAGCTGTCATTATGGTCTTTGTAGCCTTGTTTATTTAAAAACAAGTTAAATTATACATAAGAGATGGGTACATTTTAAGGTAAATAAGATTCTTCTAGGACAGTGATTCTCAACCAGGGTGATGCAACACCTTGGGGTGCCTTGACATTGTTTCAAGGATGCCATGGGGGGCCACACAATGTTAGCACTGTTAGATGTGCAAACATGATTCTTGTGAATAAACCCAGGGATTTCAAATAGGAACCCAGAGTGTTAAAAACAGTCTTCTCTTTTGTGTTCTTTCTGCATTGTTTGCACCAGAAGAATTGTTCTGTTTTCCTATAGTCAAAAACAAGTGAAAACCAGGAGTTGGCATTTTCCTAGGGGTGATTTGAGTCTAAAAAGGTTAAGAACCAATATTCTAGGAGCATTTATGCTGCACATGATTAAGCAGTTCCTCATCTCTTCATGCTGCAGACCTTCAGGGATCTTGAATATCCCATATCATCTCCCCAGGCTATATGATACCTATGAACAAAAGTCTTTAAAGTCACTTCTCCTATATGACACAGTACAATGCATTGTTACCACATAATTAAGGCAGCTCCTACATTGTTTTCTCTCCCCCAGCACGCTGATATTGTTTAAACAGTTGCATTTTTAAGGTACAGAACATCTTCCTGAATCTCTCAATGACTACAACAAAAAAGTGGAGGATGCACAATTGGGTCCTAATTAATTACCTTCAATGAATGACAAGACAACTGAAAAGTATGTATACTGATTCACTGCTACTAAGTTCAAGTCATAGACATCTACATGTATTAAAGATGGAATTTGTTTTAAGGTAGGCTCTTATCTAAGGGAATTTATAAAGCATTAAGAGATTACGTATTAGATATTTTTAAAAGCTCCCCAATTTTATCTGTTCATTTGAGTTAAGATAAGGGAATTTGTGAATGTATTCAGATTTGTAGTTTGGCTTTAAACTGTCTGGTTTTTGGACAGCCCTTTTGATTTACCATCTTGTGGCTAAATCACTGCAGGAATTTGGACACGGCCCAGTTCTATTTGTTTAAAGTCAGATCATGAGGCTTTGGCATTCCTAACTTATCCAGCAATCATTTGTTTTTAATTACCATTCAGTTCAACCACATACATAATGAATATGACTACTGCTTCCAACTTTTAGGCTATATAAACTTCTGAGCTGGGTGGAGCAATCTTTTTCATGGAAGCTTAATTATAAATTTAACATAGAATGGGAATCTTCTTATTTTAGCCAGGTCTTTATATATAAACATAAATAAGACAATGAAACAAGCCATAAATGAAAGATCCCACACAATACACCTGATTCACATCAATGGCAATTTTTCTGGCCTCTCTATTCTTGCTGCGCGACCGTAGAAAGCTTAAAAAAACAAGCTGATTTAATGTTTCTATTTATTCATGGTGTCCAGTTTCTAGAGGAGTCTGTGACTAGTGGTTTTAAACTCAATTTAGCATTTAAACTCATTTTCAGCTCTGTCCCTGAGGATTAGCAATTAGAAAAGGAAAGAAGTTCAAAGAAGAAGGGTTATAACCTCTCTGCTATTTTTGTGTGGTCTTTAAAAATACACATCTTTTTTCTTCCAATGTTCAACAAACAGTGCAACCAGCAGCCAGGTTAACTACTGGTTGAAGTCATGGTTACACATACATTAATTCTTAGAAGCCTTTTATATCTGCTAATGCACACGCACACTTGTCTTGCTGATGGCATTGTAATGCAAGCCTAGTATCTACATAGCCAACCGTCCCATTTCAAAAAAATTCATAAAAATATGAACAAGACCTATATACTAAAAATATTCAGACTCCTCTTTGTTGCACACTGAAGAGTTGCAAGGGTCATGTTAAGTACTTGTATTTCAGTAGCAGTTGTAAGCTTCAACTGAGAATGGGTTTAGACAATGTACAAACACATCAAAGGACAGAATCTTTACCCTGAAGAACCTGTGGTCCAAACAGACCAGGCATGGAGGAGAAACGAGGCAAAATGATTTGCCAAGAGTCGCATTGTAGTCCCGGTTGCCCACACTACTGCTCTACTTCTCATTGCCCGGTGCTTTCTTTCGTTTGATTTGTTGCATGTTTGATTACCCCAAGAATACTTAGAATGAATATGCTCCTGCACAGTGCTGCCATTCTCTGTAGTCAGTCATACTTACGTGAATATTCCAGTACCATTAACTCAGCCTTTAGACGTGGACAGATGAATACATACCCTTGGGTAATTTATACTGATTTTTGTAAACAGAGGTAAATTATACCAGGATCAAAGAAGAGCTATGCAGTTTCTCCCAGTGCAGATCAGAATAGGCAGCTATTACTGATGCTTCACTGCTAGGTAACAAGGACCAAATAACATCTGCCTTTAACAACTGGCCACCTTAAGACAAACCTCAATTGCCAAAACTTATATTGGTTAAATTTTATTCCTGATTCTTTCAGCGGAATTCTCTACTAGAATGGGTGAATTTAGCCCAGCTTAGGAGCTTTCATCACCTGTCTGGTAGTTCTGAATGCTCATTATGTTGGTCCAAACATTGTGTTTGTACCTCACCTCAGACTCCCTGCCTGCTGACATGTTTGGAGGCTCTGAACTCCAGTGTCTACCATATATCTCTCAACTCCAACATCTATCATCCATGTATGAATGTTCTGATAAACCTACAAAACCAAATGCTGCTTTGGAACCACACTGTAAGCTCCCATTGCTTTCAAGGGGAGTGTGCCTGTGCCTTTGAGGGCAGAATTTGTTCTACCAGAGCCGAAAGAACTGTGAATTCAGTATACGAACTTCATGTACATAATAAGGTGGACAGACTATCCTGCGTGACCACAGTAATGACAGGGAACACTTGACCTAGGGCTAAGTGAAGACTGCTACAAAAAGACATGTTGTTGCCCTCATCTTCAATACACAGATGTGGTCCACTCAAATAGAAACAAAACAACTTGTGCCATGGGCTCCCTTATGCAAACCTTGGGAGTGAGGAGAAAAAAAAATTTTTCTCTTTAATGTGTTATGATAGTTAGGTGTCTCTGAGATCATAGCCATTTCATACATTGGAATTTTCTAGTCATATAGTTTACATATTGCATTCTTTTACCTGTCAAGCAAAATGGTTTGAGATGGAGAGACTTGACTAGAGCACTACATTTGAGAAGTGAGCTGTCCAGCAGTGTTACTGCAGCACAGGCGGTCAAGCATGTGAATTGTAACCACAATGTCATAAGATAACAATAGAACTGGATAAAAACCTGTTTCTGTATATTTAGCTACACAGTAAACCTACCTTTTCTAACACTGAATCTCTACTGAAGTTACCATTAAGAGGAAATGTAATCATATTTACCATAACATAACTGCCAATATGAGAATAACCAGGTGTGGTGGGGCAGGACCAGAATCTCAGCTGTTTATATTGAAACCAGTTTTTTTGTCTTTGTTCCAGGAGTTCTAAAACATACCTAAAAAATTTGCCAGCTTAATGTGACATATAGCAACTGGTGTTGAACAAATTGTATCTAAGGATCCATATCAAAGCAAGGATTTAAACCCTCCTTACAAAACAAGCTAAAAGAAAGCAAATCCAAAATAGAAACCTATGAATGTTATTTGTTTTAGATAATCAGAGAGATGGGAAAATTAAAATTGTTTTCAGGTGTATCAATGGCGCGCGCATGCGTGTGCATGTGTGTGTCTGGTGCTGCTGCTAAAAACTATTTTGGATTTGTTTTTATAGGAAAGCACAAAATGAGTTGTTTTGGGTCTACTTGAGAAGAAGAAGGCGGCATGACAGAAATAATGGCAAGGTTTGTGTAAGCCCATAGAAAGCTACGCTTCTCGGCCTTTTGAAGGCTCAGACCAAGTGTAGTATCTGGAGGTATATATGACACATGGTTGGAATTCTGGGGATGTGGGGAAAGGAACCAACATAGGGAGGATTAAAGAGTTATGGCTCAGTAGAAATGCCTGCCTGTTTATTCTCCAATTTTTCTCTTCCCATGGTGTGTCTCATCTCACATTTGAAATTTTGTGGTCAAATTTTGCATCAATTTTAGTGGAAAAAAATCACCAGTTGTCATACCATGTTTTCACCACTCACTGGGCACATTTACATAAGATGCTATGGCAATGTAGTGTCAGTAGGCACAAAGTGTGATGCTGATGCTACATCGCCATAATGATGCAGCATCTAAAAATAACTGCACCGCTGGGACTGTGGAGTACCTGTGGGTACTGCATAGTCACTTAGTACTTGCACTAAAATATTTTCTAGGTGTAAAGTCTAATAAACCTGTTAAATGACTGCATAGTACCAAATGTGCAGTCAGGGGCACGTGTAGACACAACCACTGGAAATAATCCTAAAATTGTCTCTGTCTAGCACCTATTAGTAGCAACTGAAATCTGAAATGTGGTTCCAATTGCTACATTCCTTTGAGATGTCATCATAAAAGATGTGCAGACAAGATTCACTGCAAAAGCACACCAGTGCATACACTCCCAGTGTGATTTTTATTTAACTCAGTATGGTTTGATCCCAGTGACAGAGGGACCCTTTGAAAACTGAATCCTAAAATGGAATTATAGCCTCATTCAAAATTCACCTGTTTTTCATTTCTAGTAATGAATGCGTCTGAGGCTTGAATCCCTGACACATATGGTCTAGCAATTTTTTCCTCCTTCATAATGCCCCCCTCTTGCCCCCTTACCTTCCAGTCTTCCCCTGGTTCCACATACTTACAACATTCTGTTTTCCTCTGCTGTGCTGTTGCCTTTTTACCACATTCCCATCTGCTATAACTTCTCCCTGTTTCAAACTCCCACACTGAATTGTCTGCCTTCTATGTTGCTAACTTTCAGACTTTAACCACCTCTCTAGCCATTCTTATGGCTCCTTCAAGTGATTGGCTCTGTCTTCATTTCTAGAACAGCTCACTTCCTGTTCAATTATTCTGGCCTCCTATTGAACAAAACTCATACTGCACCAGTGTGATACCATTATTGTTAATATAATTTGATTTATCATCCATAAATGGGATCCTATGCCCCTGAATTGTGCATTTTTAAAATATTTACATTGATTGCACTATCTTCAGTCTAGCTTTTATTCTAGAATATTATCTGCATGTACAGTCTAATAAACCTGTTGAGTTGGAAGAATGGAATGACATGGAATTGTCTCTTGTAACTTAAAAATAAATGTGTTTACCTTCGCATTTTGAAGTGGAGGCTGGTAACTAGAAGGTCGATAGTACATCCTCTGAGTAGCATCAGTGTGGATGTCTCCAAGAAATAGCTCCTCCACTAAGTGATCCAAATTGTGATGTAGGTACTGCTTCTCTACTCGAATCAGCTGAAGTTCATGCATGGCAAAATTCAGAGCCTTAGTGCATTCACAGCCACTGTCTTCTCTCCACAAATCATAGTTTACATCCTGCTCCCAAGGTCTATCTGCTGGTACAAATCCAGGACATGTTCGATTTAACAGTCGACTTAGCTTTTCAGCTACTGCTTCACTGTGGCATATGATCTGAATGTTTCGTAACTGGTAGTCAGCTTCAGTTCCTCCTCGGATGATCCAGGATGCTTGGCGAAGGCGAATTTTACCACGGATAACTAAAGTGTAAGTAGGGTTTGTGCAGCGGTTGCCACCATAGTAAAACTGATAGGCTTTGAAGGTATTATTGTGGTAGAATCTGTAGGATCTTGTAATAAATTCAGGGCCTGATCTAACTTCACAGCTGTAGGAGGATCAAAAATGAAATAAAACAATATTTTAGAGGGGTTGCCAGGCTATCATGCTACAATCAATAAGACTGGTTAAAGCTTTTTAGTGCTTACTAGTATATTAATACTGTATCAATTTATTTTTTTTATGGCACAAAACAGTCCAGCTACATAAAGCACTTACATGCCCCAAATAATTAAGGATCTGACCTCTTTACAATAGCCCTGTAATATGGAAGTATTCCCCTCTTTGTTTTAGAAATTGGGACCTCTGATACCAGGAGACCTGAATAATTGCCGAAGGTCAAACAAAACATGGGAACTGAACTTGAGTTATCCCACAAACCTGTGACAAACCTTTCCTCTCTCTCACTTGCCCAGTTGGAATAACAGCGATCTCTTCTGTTCTTTACTTAGTTAATACTGTTTTACATGGATAAAAAAATGCCTAGCTTTATGAATAATTACTCCTTGGGTAAAGTGACAGGTGGGAGTTCATTTATCAACCATTTATTCATTGGATGGTTTAAAACTAAGCTTAATTGTGATCACATCCATTAGAATATTTAATTCTTGATATTTTTAAAGAAAATATTTTGGTTCATATATTCTTTTTTGTTTTAGGGCCACCATATAAAGTAGTTCTTTAGAAGCAATGGCAGCCCATTAAATAAATATTTTCTTTTTTGTGTAGTAAATTTGGAGAAAGGACTGATGGAATGTCATGATATTCAGATAAGTACTTATGCATACTTGGGCTGGGTTAGCACAGTTTCTTAATTTCATTTACTAATGAAACAATGTATACAGAAAGCTCAGAAAATAAAGATCTATTCACCCGATCTACTGTTATGTAGTTGACTTTAATACAGTGTATTCTTTGTAATGAGCAAGTTTTAACAATATTTTGTTTCCTTACTTAGTAAAATCAAATTAAAAATATATTGTCTGTTGCATTTCAAACTGCAGATGACAGAGTGGTGTATAACAAGGTACCATTCTGGTGCACCCTGAAAGCCTTTGGCAAGTCTCTATAAAACAGTGTTTTCTTTTAAGAGTGTGCATGTTTCCCTATGTAATTCAAACAATCTCTTTTTCTTTTTGCTTACCCAGCAGAAACCCAGTGCCCTTCAATATTGGGAGGCATCTGTACAGTGATTCGGGCCCCATTATGAAGATGTTTCAGCATATGATGACACTGTGATTCTTTGAAAGCCCTCCATGCGCTCTTCTCTAATGATCGAGGATGGGATTGGCTGTCTGGATGAAGAAGAGCAGAACCCTCTCCCAGCCCTGTAAAATAAAGGTATGAGTTATTGTGGGATTCTGGTGAGAGAGACTGAGACGCATGCTATAAATCAGGCTGAGGATCTCCTCGTAGTATGCCGCTCACTCTCACTCATAATTATTATGCATATAGGACAGCATTTTTACATTACTTATCTCATTTAAAAAGAAAAATTGGGAACAGTCTCTCTCTGCTAACCCATTACAGATCCACTGAATAGTTTGCACATGGTATAATGAGAGCTGAACCAGAACCAAAATTCTGAATTTGAATATCCCTGAAATACGAATTTGGATTTGAACTTATAGTTATGTCTATACAGTGTAAAGCAGTGCCATGCAGAAATGCATAGGCTAAGTCTCCACATGTTAATTCTGGAACTGGAAGCAGTATAGTCATTTGTAATTAGTGTAGATCTCTGCATGGGATTACGTGATACTATATAGATCTACCCATTGTCTCTAATGGGACAAACTACAGTTCTGGAGCCAAGTACCTCTGCAGCTTTGGGAAATTCGTATCAAGATCCGGATATGAACTTTGTGGCTTTGGCCCCCCTCTAATTTAAATGTTTCTATAATAAACTCTCAAATAAAGGCCACTCTTTAAAGGCAAGGGAAAACAGATATTAAAAGCATGGCTTCTGTACACAGGAAGCCTCTGTGATGTTTGAAGTGGCCAATTAGAGGCGGATTTTACTATTTTTATTTACAGGGGAAAAGGAATTTCAAAAAGCCAATTTTATCTCAAGCACACAGTAATTTTGGCTTCTGGTAATATATATGCATAAAACCAGCTAGCAATCTTTCTACACAGAATTAATCGAACAAAATGAATATGCACTATCAGAAAGAATGCTTCTTGCGCTCATTTAGGCCTCCTATCTTGTAGACAGCATAGAAAAATACTGTTCAAAAGAAAAATCATACCCAGGAGTAACAGCTATTACCATGGAGCAACAAACTCTGGTGCATCTTGTGCCGGAGTTTATTGCTCTTGGGCACCACATCCTCATGTGTGCCTGGGTCTGCAGCATGTTAAACTGGGTCAGCGCAGTCGCAGCTGGCAGGAGTCCAGGGGTCAGCTTGCTAGCCTGGGGCTGCTCTGACCAGGCTCATCATGCTGCAGAGGCATGGGGGTTAGCACAGTTTCTTAATTCCATTTACTAATGAAACAATGTATACAGAAAGCTCAGAAAATAAAGATCTATTCACCCAATTTACTGTTATATAGTTGACTGTAATACAGCGTATTCTTTGTAATGAGCAAGTTTTAACAATATTTTGTTTCCTTACTTAGTAAAATCAAATTAAAAATATATTGTAGCTGGGGCAGACAGTCCCCACGCTGAAGAACCCTAGTGCTGTAGCCAGCCTCTCCAGCACCTATACATGCGGTGTTGCTGTGGAGTAAAAAACCCCACAGCAGGGTAGTACTTACAAATAGAAGAACTATCCTGTGAGAGTTAATTAGTTTATTCTGTCCTAATAGCACCGTATGCATAAAGTCTGATGTTTTATGGCAGAGTTAATAAGGCAGCTCCACAGTAAATATCTCATGTAGATGTGCCCAGTGTTTATGTTATTAAAAGAAATATTCCCTATTATTAACCTCATATTCATTTATGATGATGATGATGATGGATTTTGGCTAAAAGCCATGCTCCTGAAATTAACCTCATATTACTAACTATGCTAATAAAACACAATTTAAAACTATGTGAAGATAGGAAATACACAGGTGAGATCTGAAAAAGAACGTGGGCACCTCCTGGTAGAATGAGACAGAATTATAGTGCCTAAATCCAGAACTGTGATGCTGAAAACCTCTGCTTAGCTGCCATCTAACCCTAGAGGCAACTGAACTCTATCAGTGCTTCAGTTTGGGATTTTAACGTTCTCTAAAAGTTCTGCTCCTGGACCTATTCAGAAGCACCTGTGTCTTAACAGGGCTGAACACCTTGTTCCATAAGCTCAATCTGTTCTACAAACTTGGTCTGAGTCCCTTGAGGCAACCTGACATGGCTGGCATTCTCAGAGTATGTCTGTCATTCACTAATACGAGTGACCACTGCTCTCTTTTAAGACAATCAGTGGAGGAAACGGTGGTGCTAATGGACCCCCTTTTATAGCATAGCTTAGTGGTTAGAGCAGGAAACCTAGGTTCAATTTTCTCTTTAACCTAAGGAGATTCTCACCTGGGAGAAGAATTCCTGGCTTCCAGTCCCTGCTCCCAACACTGTTTCTGAATTTTGCATGAAACAGATGCAAGTTAAAAGGAGGTACCATTCAAAGGCACCTGAATTCAGAGGATGGGTGGGATTAAGGACTAGCCCCTGTCTTCATTGTTTCTTTTTGTTGATGGCTCCCTGCTTAGCATTCTCTCTTTTGTATCCATTCTGGGGCGTCTACCTCTCCTCAAGCACTAGCTAGAGAGCCTAGCACAGGGCTCTACATTCCATTTGGGTACACAGGGACCTAGGTTAGGCATTATGGTGTCTAACTTTTAAATTGCCTACATTCTGTATTGGATCTGGTCCCATGTAAATAACATTTGGCAGAGCTGTGGCTGTTGAATTTCAGCATTATTCACTATTAGATGTCATACATTCATTTCTCATATCGCCTGAAAAAAACAATGTCATTCGTTTGTTCTGTATATTCACCACATACCCCATCAACAGGGAGCAACTTTGTTAGCCCCAGGAAGAAGTGGACTTTGTTTTAAAAAAAAGAAGTCAAAATGGAAGAAAGGGATTTATCCATAAAATGATAATTGCTAACTAAAGATATTCAGGGGTTTGTTCTGTAGAAAAACTTAAGGATAATTACAAATAATACAAATACTAAAGCAACTTCCAATGAGGGATCTTAAGATTTTACAACTATTAGTGAATGCAACTCTACTAATTACATATGATTTTTTATTCCTATTTTGTAGGCTGTAGTAGGAAAGACTTAACAATGATTAATATTTTTTGGGCATCTCAGTACTTGAGCCCTCAACTTAAGATGCTGTAAAGAAACTGATTTGCAAAAGGTACATATTCAGTATTTTCTGAAAGTCAAGCTTTTTTAAGGCATCTCACCTTACACTCCCAAAATTATTACTTACTATTGAAATGTAGGCTGGCCTGGTTTTCTGATTACTCTGGTTAAAGGGTTGCCTTTGCATTGCCAGAAAAACAAGTTCAACCAGTTGTGGCTGGATATATTAATGATAGTCTGCTATTAAGAATCAAAATTTGTGGCATAACGCTTGTTTATTTGCCTACTGTATACTACCCCATGCCTAAAATTCTACACATTCAAAGGTCCATAACTCTTTTAAGCATACAATTTTAAAATGAATTAATTACCCAAGCCTTCTCCCCCACAGTGTTTCAAAACACTAATCAGTTGATTTAGGCTCAGTTTGACTGTTTGAGGGGCTAAGCCCCACTTCCCCTACCAGCCAGCTAGCAGTGCTGGCTCATTTTCTTCCCTGAATGCTTAACCACAGACTTCTGTCTTTGCAGATTGTTTCAAAAAACATACAACCTCATGTTAAAAAGCCTTTTGACAACTTACATTCCCACTTGGTCAGTTAGTATTTGTAATCTCCCACCAGGAGGAGATTTGGAATGCCACATCTGTACATTTATTATGCTTTTCAAGCAGCCACCCTTCCCTCCTTCATGTCATGAAATTCAGAAACATAGTTGTGTCTGATTAAGGAATCATGTGTCCATTTAAACATAATTATACATTTTAACTGCACTAAGCCAAACTCCATTTCTAAGTGGGAAAGAGAGGGTAGAAGCTTGCATATGTACAGACCAAAGGCTAGCATATAATAGTCCCATTAAACATTCAAATACCCTATAGGAAATAGTAAAAAAATAAGGCATCTCTGAAAATGGATCAAACTATATATGATATTACAGATTTTTTTCCCCCTTGACTTCGTAAACAAGTTGTAATGCTTCTTGCTTTATCCCATCATCTGTGGTCAGAGGTTGAGTATATGTGTATACAACTGACTGTAATCAGGGTAACAAAGGGATTCAGGGAAGGCTTGAATCTGTAGCCATAGAGATTTATGTGCCAGGAGAAAATGTTCTGATGAGCTGGAGCCCACCAAACGATGATAAATGAGGGCTGCAACAAGGCTAGGTAATCAACACAGGCAGAGAGACACAATGCAGGTTCCAGAGAGTGAGATATATGTGGGAAACCATACATACTAGACCAAATCAGATTGTTGTTGAAATATAGACACAGTACTAGGATGTTTGATGGCCCAGGAATAATGCAGTGAGAATAAAATTTTCCTACCTGACCTATATGTTTACCACCTGGATATCCTTTGTAATGTGTGTTACTAGGCAAGGCAGGCAAATATTTAATTAGCACAGATGCTTGCACCACTGAATAAGACTGTCAGTGCCTGTGTTTTTTTTCCCCATCTGTGTCTGTACCTAGTACTAACATATGTATCTAGGTGGGAGATCATAATTGCCTTTAAGTCCCTTGAAGATCAGGTAAATACTTGTATGCATTGTTCTCTTTTGGGTGTCTGTCCCAAATTCTGCCCCGTGATATCATCAGTCAGTGGTGGGAAACAATTACATTGTTTCTTTAATATAGTTGTGCTTCCTGAGTAAAACAGTAGCATCTTCATTCTAATACCTAGTTGCCGTCAGTTGACTGAAGATGAACGGACATCTTCCGGATAAAAGTCCTACTCTGAGGGCTATTTATGCATGAGGGGATGACCTGACACAGAATCCCATCCCTCTTCTCTACCTGCAGCCCATGCTGAAATGTTTAGCTGGATTGGGACCTCATCCAGTTTATGACATCAGCATTTGAATATTTACTTGGCTGATAGATAATACAAAGATGTTAACATCCTCAGGGTTAACTCTGTTTTTGTGAAATGGGTAGAGAAAAAACAAAAGTTAATTTAAAAGCCCACGTCCAAAAACAATTTCTGCCCAAACATATTTGCAACATACTTGGAATATTTGCTTTTATTCAAGGGGCCCTAAATGGACTATTCTCAACAGCAAAAGCAAACAGGTTTCCTTAGTTACACAGTAGGCATGAGATATCTATTGCAGAGCTGACTAAATAGATCCACAGTAAAACGTCAGTCTCCGCCATAAGGATAGTACTGCCAGATGCAAGTACTATCCTATGACGGAGTTATTTACTCCACAGCAATGCACATGTAGACGCTGACAGGGCTGGCTGGAGCATGAGGATGGTTTAGTGCAGGGTTTGCCTGCCAGCTAGCCCTGCACTGGAACACCCTCGTGCCCCAGCCAGCCCCTTCCCAGCATGTTTAGCTGGGCTGGAGCAGCCCTGGGCTGGCAGGCTGACCCCCTGGGCCCTGCCAGCCAGGGCTGTTCCAACCCAACTCAACATACTGCAGTCCTGGGCGCACATGAAGATGTAGCACCCCGGAGCAATAAACTCTGGTGCACACTGCATCAGAGTTTATTCAGCTGCATTAATTGCATGTGTAGATGTGCCCAGTGTGTCTGTGGTAAGAAAACACTAATACTTTAAATATAGCTCTAAATTTAAATTTCTTATAATTTAGTAAGGAATTTCTTCTGAATCTCATACCCCCCAAAATAGCCACTACTCTATTGCTGAGAAATTTGTAAGAACTCAAACAAAAACCACTCTTTAAATATGACACATAGGTAATGTTGTGAAACCTTGTGTTGGCTTTGCAGTTTCAGTTACCTAATGAATACAATTCACAGAAATGGCACCATTCATCAAACTGATGTAAAAACAAAACAGTAAGTCAAAAAGTAAACTGAGAAAGCCATAATCATTTCAGCTCCATCAGAAATGCAAAAGAGGAAAATATTAGTGTTCTCTAAATTAAAATAAGCAGGGCAAGAGAATTATTTTCAAGCCCTTAGAGAGTATTGCAAACAATTAAGAATTTAAAAAGTATTGTGTGTTGGCAGTATATCATCTGGTTACCAGTATTAGATCAAAAGGCTGCTATAAAAAAGTTCTTTATAAACAATTCTGTAGAAGGTATTGAATTGTAATATAAAATATTCAACTTCATTTAAATTAACATGAAAGTAATGTCCAAAACAACAAAAATAGCTAGTAAAATGGGACCTGAACTCAAATTCTGTACCTCAGCTTTGGATTCAAATTCTGATCTTACTTATACCAATTTACATCAGAATACCTCTTCCAATGTCATATCAATTTCAAAAGATTTAAATCAGTTTAGCTAATAGCAAAGTTTGTGTCAATAGGTTTGGAATGATCTGAATCAAAACCCTTGACTGAAAAACTCCCAAACTTAGGCCTAGTGTGGGATGGTCTGATATAGCTAAATTCTTCCCCAAAGAATCCAAACTAGTTCTATATTAGTCCATACCTGAAGCAAACAATTTCACATTGAAGCCCAAGTGTAACATTTGTGAGATTTAAAATCTATTTTGGGAATACTAGCACTTTATTTCTACAGCAAGTTATTTTCAAGTTGGAACTTGTCTGAAGTGTTAAGAATTTCCAATGTATAACGAGTAATTAACTAGATTAAGCAGTTTTATTTATCTAGTCAATTGCCCAGCACATTAAATAAAATATATTAGGGGTAAGTTATCTCTTGATGTGAGAAAATTTTAGATAACCTCTATGATCGCTTTTAACTGCAGTGCAAACTTTTATAATTACAAGAGAGATTATAATGTCCTGCTACAGATGTTTCTGAGTTTACCAGTATTTTTCCCACTGTTATCCTTTAAATGTCAAAGGGCTTTTATCAAGCGAGGCATTACATACAAAAGGCGCCTAAATGTGTGCAGAGAACCTGCTCTGACATGCTGTAATTACAGAGTTCCAGCACACTCCAGCATCACATCTATCAGCACCCCTGCACTGGAAAAATGGTGGCAGGGCACTTTAACTAAAGCTTGTTTGACCAGCTTTAGTTATACTGCCCCCACTACCATTTTTCAAAAGATATACAGGCCTGATATGGTGACACTCTGGGTGCTTTAATTAGAGCGGCTCTTAGAGCTGCTCTAATTAAAGCCCCCCCAACTCCTGGAGCACGTGTATAAACACCCAAAGGGGTTAGGGTAGAGAAGTATGAGTTTTATAAAAAAGTAGATAGATGATGTGCCCTTTTGTTAATATGCGTCTATTGTCTTTCTTGTATGTACATGTTCTTTAGGTAGAGATTTGACCTGTAGTTGAAAGAAGGCAAATAATAATTTTACAATGGTAAAGATACTGAGGAGATACAAAATACAAGTATTTTAAAATCTAACAAAGAAACTCATTAAAAACCGACTCTCACTGTGGTTTTATGGCTAAAATCATTACACCCTTACTGCCCAGTTCTGAAATGTTCTGAGAAATCCCTTAGGAAGTCCAGAACCATCTCATTGACTATTTCAATCCATTCATTCGGCACCGTAAAGCAGAGCAGTGGTGCCCAACCTTTTGATCCCCTGGGCTGGTTCACAGGCCAGATCCAATCTGTGGGTCTGGTATACCAGGCTGGCGCCTGATCTGGTGCGTTGTGGCCAGCCCAGCTGGGCTCCAGTTTGATGCATGGGGCTGACTCAACAAGGCTTGATTTGTCACAAGGGTGAGGCTGACCTGGCCTGGATTTGTAGGATCTTACAAATTCTTAGTAAGAATTTGAAAATTTGGTCCATCAGTCTGGATGATGAATTCATCTATTGAAACATTTTGTCTCTAGTTTTTAAATCAATGCATTTGTGCTTTTTTTTAAAAACAGAATTACTGTTCCCAGACCCTGCACTTTTCCTGAGCTACCTCACAGTAGCAAGAAAATCTGAAAGTACAGTGGAAGAAAGAATGGTTTTGGTAAGGAGATAGACTTATGGTTATGCTTTCAAAGTAATATTATAAAATAGTGTATAACCAAAGACTTTAAATATCATGAGGAGCCCCTTGATATAATACCTGCCCTTTAATGGCACTTATCAGCCAACGTTTACCAAAAGGCCTATGTGATTATTATAACACCACCATTGTTCTCGGTGGTGGCAGATGACAGAACAAGGAATAATGATCTCCCGTTGCAGCAAAGGAAGTTTAGGATGGATATTAGGAAAAACTTTCTCACTAGAAGGGTGGAGAAGCACTGGAATGGGTTACGTAAGAAGTGGTGGAAGCTCCAACCTTAGAGGTTTTTAAGGCCCGGCTTGACAAAGCCCTGGCTGGAATGATCTAGTTGGGGATGGTCCTGCTTTGAGCAGAAGATTGGACTAGATGACCTCTTGAGCTCCCTTCCAATCCTAATTTTCTATGATTCTATTAAACATACAAAAATAAATAACTTAAACTGAGTTAAATGACTCAACTGTAGATTTCCAATCCTAAAGCCCTAAGTGAACTCCATTCTATAGTTTAAAATCAAATGAATTAAGTTGTTTTATAAAGCAGCAAACTCTGTAATGCTTAACTAAATGTTGCCCTAGAATGGATCACCATCACTAAGTGACAAAAAAATTGTGGCACATCCAATGTGTATTCCTGTGAACCACTCTAGGCTAAAATCTGCTTCCACTAAAGTCAATGAGAGCTTTGTCACTGACTCCAGTGGAAGCAGGATTGAACCAAAGTGCAATACAATACATGAAGTAGTTTGGTTTGACCTCTTTGAAGAAAACATCTGTTCTATATCACAGCCATCTGCAGTATTCTGTATTGCAGACTACAGTCATCTATTTTATACCACATACAAACTAGGGGGTCAATTCTGAACTATATGGCAGTTTTGTCTGAGTAAAGACTGGAGGACAAATCCTGTACTAAACAATCTAATTGTGTGATCTATGCACAGTAAGTACAGACCATCAGTGTTGTTAAATTTTTGCATTAGTAATTTTATTAAATACTTGAAATAATCTTTCTCTATTGTTTTCTTCAGGGATTTTTATGTTAATGGCCACAGCCTATCGTTGTTTTAAAGTATTGTCCATATACACACGTATATATAACATCAGCTCTTTCCATCCCTCTAAGTCCACCCATGAGTCCAAGGAGATCAGTGGAATTGCTTAGGATTTACACAGAGGTAACTGAAAATAAATAGACCACAATGTCCACTTCCTTCTCTCCTTTCTCTCTCCATCCATGTATTCATCAGTCTCCAGGCTTTCAATGCCAAACAGTGAACAAAGAGAACTTCTTTTCTAATTTGCCTTCTAAATGTTCAGTTATTTTACTAAATCCTCTTATATTCATCCCAGAAACTCCATCCCCTCAGTGCAAAACCATGCCCATCTCTATGTATGTGGATGTATATTTTTTCTTATAAACTATAGTATCTTTTTAGGAATGAGGCAAGGAATGCAATAAAACACTTATACCCAACAATTTTAGTGATTTGTTCCTTTCTCCCCCCACTTTTTAACATAAACAATCTGTTCCGAAAAGTCTTAACAGTCCTGACTTCATAAGGTTAATTAGAATGGAATACTTTAGTGGAAGTATTAAAATAAGCTAAATATTTTAAGTGTCTAATTTATTACTATAACACTCACATCCTTAGAAATACGTTAGGGCTCTTCACAGCATCTTTAATGGTAAAAAAGTTTACATTTGCAAAAGAAATTAGCCAATTTGCTTTGTATCCACTTTACTGTAGCTCATATTAATCAAGTTTTCTGGAGTTGAATGATTTAAGCATTTGACATCTGAAACTTTTGTGGCTTTTTGTATAAGCAAAGAAAATAGTGATAATGGACAACTTCCAGCTGCAAACCTCCTTTGACATTCTACAGGTTTTACTTTGACTATTGAATTCAAGTTTTCCAAAACAATAACTCGGTGATATGAAAAGAGACATTTCTTGCTGCAATGAAAGTATGAGCTTGAGTCTTGTATTTTATATTGAATCAAAAATGGAAAGTGAGTGTATTTACATTTTATTTCCAGACACATTTTATTTACCCTTGGGTTGCCAAGCACAATACAATAGACCTGAGAGACAGTCACATGGTCTAAAAGGGCTTGGTACACTCATCCTCTATGTTGATTGGTAATTACTGTCAACTATTGCCTGGCTAGCTATTGACTGAGAGGTGGTTATAATGACTGCGGATGGTTGTAAGCTAAAGCAGACTGTGCAAATGCATTGTGGAGAAAAGACATGTTTTAAAGATAATAACCCAACATATATTGGAGATAGATTAATTGCGAGCAGGGTCTACATCTTAAGGCATTATATCACTATCTCAGCCCAAGGGGGCAATAGTTTTCCACAAGATAGCTCCGGTCCGCACATTACTGATACGTGCACATTCACATACAAGTTTTAAAGTTATTTTTTCCTCAAAAGTGTTTGATTGGGAATATTTTGTTTGATGCAATATGGCTGCAAATGGAAAAAAAATTGTTGGTTTCCTATTCCATCTTCTTTTGAAAACTGCTGTTTTGATCTGATTGTTGGCCCTGATTTGCTTCCCATTTCAGCTAAAGTTTAAAACTGTGTAATTCCAAGCAGATGAGCCTGGGAGTCTAACTCTATAATTATACCTTCTCTTTTTACCCTCTAACTTCAGACCTTCCATTTTGACTTTCTGATTCCCAGATCACAGGGTTTTAAAGTACACCTTGGTGTCCAGACAAGTCTGGCTCAAGTAGACACATTTATACAGTCTATATATTTGTAGCTGAGTTGTGAGAGGTATGTAAAACCTCTTCTGGTTAGCAAGCATGCACTCTTTCTCCAACCCCCAAAACAAAACACACACTCCAAAGCCTATGATCTTTATTATTTATTGAGCACCATCTGTGTGCTTAGTACTGTACTGTACAAACATAGAGAAAGACAATCCCTGCTCCCAGGGAACCATCTTACGGAGACAAATGTTCTCATATCTGCTGCCAACACTAAGGTTGAGTCAGCTGAGGTTACTAATTTTACTATTTTGGGCCCTGAGAAATTCTACTGAAAAAGACTGGATGCTGAAGAATACCTCAGTATTAAGTCCACTGCTCAAAGGATGCTGTAGCAGGCTGAGGTATTCATTCAGAATCAGATCTTGCCCAAAGTCTCAAATAACATTAGGTATGTAAATCCATATTTAAGCACCTAATGAAGCTGACTTCCAGATGAAGAATGAAGAAAACTGGAGATGTGGTGCTTACCACTATGGTAAACTAGGTCTGACTGTACATGACCAACTTGTTGTACCCAAGTTTGAAAGTTTGGCTTACATAACTTAAAATATGCCTGTTCCCATAACAGCTTTTTTCCAGAAGATGCCTTTGCTCCAATGCTATTCTGAAGCTGTCTCAAAGCAGAATTTGGCATATTTTAAACTAAGGGGGTATATAGAGCCTCAGTAATTTAAATCAAATAATTATTATGAGCCCTAAACCCCATGCTTTAGTACCCAGTAATTTTCCAGATAAATTCCTCCATACATCCACGTCCAGTGATTGCTTAAGAATGGCATTCTGGCCTTGTTGACCTCTCTGACAAAGCTCCCGTGGACTTCCTTGCAGTCAGGATTTTGCAGAGAGGCTCTTAAAGTAGCATCCCAAACTGCAGGCAGTGCCACACAGATAGTGACACAGTCAACAAGTTGTTGGTAGGCAAACAGCAGGGCACTTCCCAGACAATCACTGCTGTTCCACGCTTTACCCCAAAGGTCTGGTAGTGCAAATCACTGAACAATAAGGGTTGACGCCAAAGCGAAGGAAGTCCCCGGTGCTTAGGACCCCCTCTGCTTTGAACAGACAAGAGCAGGACGTTTCATGTGGACCAAAGCCCCTCTTCCAAGAAGAGCTGGCATCAACGTGGGCGCAACTTGTTCCCTTAACTGAGCTCTCAGTGGCCCTTTCTAACCTCCCAACGTTTTCCCAGCCCTGTGGAGCAGCGGCTGCAAGCCTGGCAGTGGAGGGTTGCACCTTCCACATCTGACCAGTCTCGCTGCATGCGGAGGGAGACTGTGGAGTGCGGAGATTCCCAAAAGCCCTGCATAAGACACCTCTGCTCCCTCCCAAGCCGAGATGAACTCCATCAGGCCAAGCTGGGGAGTCATGAACTCCGCCAACCTCCCCTTAAGGCAGCCAGGCTCTGCTCCATCCGTGCCCAGCGCAGGTCCTTAGGTGAGCAGAGGCAGCGCGCTCTCTCCTCCCCGCCGCAGTGCAGACACTCACCGTGCAGGAGCAGGGCTAGGAACAGGTACCTGACCAGGTTGCAGTAGGGAAAGGACATTTCCAGCTCTCCTCCTACTGCTCTGGGAGCGGCGGCTCAGGCTTCCCGCGCCCCGCAGCGCCGAGGCATCCGCGCCCACAGCCCGGGCGTGCGAGCGGCTGCGGGCTCCGGGCCGGTCCCGGCGGCGGGGGCCAGCAGCGAGCGGGCGAGTCCTCCTGCCCGAGCCGCCTGCTGCAGCCGCGCCCCTCTCATGTGGGCACCGCTGCCCCCAGGGCTCCGGCCTGGCTGCCCCTGGGGCTGAGCTCTGCCTCTGCTCCCGGCTCTGGCCTCGGCTGCTGCTTCGCGGCTCCTCTTCATAGTTCCCCTTCCCGCAGGAGGAGGAGGAGGAGGAGGAGGAGGAGGGGTCAGGGAGGTGGGACTCCGCCAGCAGACGTCCTGACATGAAAGGAGAGCAGAGGGCCGCCTCCCCCGGCGCCTGGAGCCAGCCTCGCTCCCTCCCCATCCGCGGGGCTTTTCTCCTCTCCCCCCGGCCCTCGCACTCGCGCTCGCCCCCGCGGTGCTGGAGGGAGGGGAGCTGGTCCTGCCATGCACTTGCACAGCCCAGCCAGGTCCCCCAGGGAGGCAGACCTGATGTCCTCAGTGGTGGCAGGTGACAGAACAAGGAGCAACGGGGGGTGGGGGGGTGGGTCAAGTGGGTTAGAGACTAGCAACAGCTTTCCCATTAGGAGAGAAATAAAGCACGGGAACAAGGTACCTAGGGGGGTGGTGGACTATCCATCCTTGGAAGTTTTTAAAACAAAGCCTTGGCTGCCATGAGCTACTTGGGGATGGTCCTGCTTTGAGCAGGGGGTTGGACTCTCTACAGCAGTGGTTCTCAACCTTTTTTTGTACCAGGACCCATGTGTAAACATTGGTGGCCAGTGCTGCCCTGCTGTCCCCAGGCCCCAGCTCCCCAGTGTGTGGTGTTTGTAAGGCCGGGGGGCCCCAAGCAGCCCCTTGCAGGCTGGACTCTGCCAGCCACAGTTTCCCATGTTTTTCTTCTTTAAAGGAGAATCCCTTTTTAAAGTTTGTTCATGACCCTTTCATATATTCCCGCGGCCCACTTTTGGGCCGCAGCCCATGGATGGAGAAACACTGCACGAGATTGGAGGTTCCCAACCATATTAAATCAAGAATCAGCAAACCGTGGACCAGAAGTGACTGCGGGCTGGTCTGCAGACTGAAAGTGACTGTGGACCAGCAAACTGATGACCGGCAAACTGCCGTCCGGAAGTGACTGGCATACTGTGGAGTGGCAGCCAACCCTGTACCCAACCATTCTTTATACTCAGTTTTTGTCCGTGGTATGCCAGTCACTTCTGGACTTCCGGTCCAGCAATCAATCCTCCTGCAGACGGCAGCCAACCTGCTGTGGCTGCTGAGGTCCCTTCCAATGCTCATTCTCTATGATTGTGTGATCTTGGCCAGAGGGGAAGGGCACAGTTCCCTTCATCCAGCAGGGTCAGGTGGGGAGGGGAGAGGGAAAGCTCACCCTGGTGTTACCCCCACCCCAGGGATTCTCAGCCAGGGTACTGTGAGGTGCCACACAATGTCAGCCATTTTGGGTGTGCAGAAAAGATAAACCCAGAGCAGTCAAATAGGAAGCCATGGTTTTAAAGCCCTTCTCAGGTCTTTGCAACAGCAGCTTTTGGTAATGAAAGAACTCCTGAACACTAAGAGGTGGTATTGTCCAAGTGGTGCCTTGAGCCTAATGAGGGACACCTTGTGTCTAAAGAGTTTGAGATCTACTGTGAGCAGCCCACCATGTCTGAGAGCTGAGGAGCAGATTGTCAATTATAAACAACTTTGTAAATCATGTGATGTGGCAAAGAGGATCTGAGCATCTGTATGTAAAACTGGGGGTGGGAGGTGGGTAGAGAAGGAAGGTCTGATGGGAACATTCATTTAGTTGCCTGGAAAAAAAATCAAATTACTGTTTTTTAAGACACTATTCTAGAAAGAAACAAAAGTTGCCATCAGGTTTCAGATGACTGTACATAAATATAACATTTTTGTGCAGGTATTAATGTGGATGTTTGCCTAAGCCATGTCCATTGATCGGTTAGTAAAAAAAACAAACTAGTAAGTAAGTATATTCTCTTGCCTGTAAGAGGAAATGTGTGAAGGAGCTGTTACAATTCCTGTTGCTAGTTAGATAGATTCTGAACTAAAATAGATGCCTAAGTTACCTTTGAATTTCCCCTCTCCTTTCTGCATTGCAGTATGCCTGTTGTTGATTAGTTTTCCCTGTGATCTGGTTTAAGGCACCAGCTCTGCACTTGTGCATGTACTTAAAATTATGCATAATATTAGGCAAGAGATACAGTCATTAATTAGTCCTTCAAACCCTGTAGGTGTAAGCATTATTTTGCAAAGGGTAGAAATCGAGGCAGAACCAAATAATGAGTCTAAATTATATTTCTTGGTGCTTTTTCCTTTACAAAAGTGTTTCCCAAACTCTTTATTTTAGAGTATTTGCTAGAGATATGTGACATCACTCACCGGTGATAAGGGAAGACTGGAGCATGGTAAAATGTGCTAACTAAAGGGTGGGAACCCTCTGTTTCTTCCATGTTTCCTGCTAAGAGAGAAAATGAACTTTTAAAACAGGAGAACATGCATCACATGAAATATAAAAATATACACACCTTTACCCAAAGTTCCCTTTTCATATTCAGCCAATCCCATAGTTACCAAAAATGTGCTTTGGAAATGAGCATGAGAACAGACAGAATATCTTATTCAGGATCATGGTTGTACCTAGACTCCTGGTGGCTCTGAGCTAACTTTTAGAATCGGGCCCCCTTTGCCAGAGATAATTAGTTTTTTGTTGCATTTTGTTTAATGTTTGGGTTCCCCTTTCTGTCTTTGCCCTGGGCGGCCACCCAGTTCACTCATGGCTGTATCTGGTCCTTCTCAGGATGCATTAAAGTTCATAAAAGTATTTGGAAACCTCTTACACATTGCTGCCTTAGGAGAAAGCGTTAATTTAGGACTAGCTACTATTGTTGCAGGCAATGCTTTCCTATTGGCAGTGATACATAGTAGCAGGTCTCTCTCATCTGTAGATTTGGCAATCAATTTTTGTCTATCATTTTATGTATCATTTCACTGAGTGGAGGACTACATAAATCATGACAGGGCACTGTTTAAGTACAGTATAAGAACTAGGGGTGTGTGAAGCAGGCCCTATTCAATTCAGATTCGGCCCGAATCAGGGACAATAATTTAATTCATTGATTTGGATCACTGTCCCTGATTCAATTCGGCCGAATCTGAAGATTTGATGCTGATTAGGAGAATCAGTGATTTGGCCATAGATACAGCTTTAAAGATTTTTTCTACATACCTCGAGGTACCAGGCATGGCTTGTGAATGTTGCGATGGTGGGGTGCATGGAGCATCCCAAAGGAGGGGTAGGGGGCCTCCACATGCTCACCGGTGAGCCTGGAAGTGGACCGGAAGTACTTCTAGTCCAATTCTGCATCTGCTGGGGAGTGTGCTGGGGGCCTTCCCCGCACCTTTCCTGGCTTGGCAATTGCCTGTGGGGGGACCCCAGGTGCCACCCCAGACCCAGGAGGCATCAGTTGCTGAGCCGGGAAGGATGTATGTGTGTTGTGGGGGGGCAGCATACTCCCTGGCAGACCCCGACATGGACCAGAAATGCTTCTGGCCCACTTCCAGGTCTGCTGCCCAGCCTGCTGGCGAGCCCCCTGCGGTACTGTGGGACACTCAATGAGCCTCAGCATTGCAGCATTCACAGCTGCCTGCTACCTTGAGGTATGTGGAAAAAACATTTAAAGCTGTGTCTATGTCCAAATCTCCAAATCTTTCCAAATCTTTCTGAATCCATTTGGAGGATTCCTATTTGATTCAGAGAGATTAAAGGGTCCTCTGATTTGATCTGGATTTGGAGATTCGGCCACCAAATCAGGCTGAATTTCCTCTGAATCAAATCAGGGACCAAGGCTTTGCACAGCCTGAATAAACACCTGATTCTTGGAGATCTGGCACATAGTAGAATATGTGTAACCCTGACAACTGGTTTTCATTCACAAAATTCCTGCCATTTTGAGCAGGGCGTGCAACAGGATAATATTTGTACAAAAAAGAGAGTGCAAATACTGCTCAGTGTCCAACACTGAACATAGGGATAGGATTATTGAGGGCATCTTACACATGATATAAAGAAGCTACATTGTGGGAATCTTCCATGCTGATACAGGTATGGATTGTGGCAATTAGCCGTGAATTTGTCTGTATCTGTCACTTTGGAGTAGAATATGGATCTTTATCGTTGCTCCTTTATTTCGTCTTGGTGAAACAACTAATCATAAGACCTTAACAGCTCTAGTCTAGAATATGAAAGGTAAACCTGGATAGTAAAGGTTTATCTATCCTTAGGCATGGTTGTTACTCTCAGGAAGAGAACATTTAATTAAGGATATTGTACCAGTATACTGTCCCAAAATCAATGACTCATAATCAGTTATAAAACAAGATGACACAGATAACATCATATGATCAAAACAAGTTCATCCTATAAGCACATTGTGTCTCCTAGGAAGTTAGGATCCATATAACAGCATCATTGATAGCGGTGTACTTTTTCATAAAAGGGAAAAGCAATGACTTTATTGCTACATCGACCAACTTTGTAAACTAATCTCAGTTTGTGATTTACTATCAGTGCTGTTTCAGATGTGGTAATGAAATTAAATGAAATAACTATCCAGTGGACTTAGAAACTGCAGAACATTCCAAAAACAACACAGACTGTATTTTGTCTTTACTTGTCTTTTGTATTTGTGTTATGTTAAGGATATGTGACTTTGTAGACTGCACAATATTTTTCTTTAAATTGTCTCAGGATAGTCCTCTTGCTTCATTACAGTACTTCATTTTAGAATAAGTTGTTGTTACTTAAGGAAGGAAGGAATGATGAGCAATAGCTCTTTGCAGTTTTATTTAAGCAACATGTATCAATATGCAATAAACTTTATATTAATCAATCCAGCTATTAATTTCTGAACTTAGGTCGCTGGGGTGGGATGCATGCCTAATCTATACATATATATATATATAGAGAGAGAGAGAGAGAGAGAGAGAGAGAGAGAGAGAGTAAAATTGCTTCAAAAGCTAACTCTTAGTTGTATTTCTCATAAACGTCACAGGGGTCAGAAGCATTTAAAGTAGAAAGGCAGGAGGTCAACTGAAGTTTTAACATGCAGAAGCCATTTTGAATAATAACTTTGCAGGGGATGCATTTTAGGATTGGAGCTGTGTGAGCCAAAGTATTAAAGTGAGAAAAAAGCTAACTGATCAGCCTTGTATGACACTTCAAAGAACTAAGCATATCAGCACAGCACTTGTCTAGCTGAAATGCAGGCTGGCTGGCTAGGAGCCATAGCCTGTCTTCTGGTGAAAGATATTTTAAAAAAGAGATGCTGGAAGAGAAAAAAGGTAAGGAGCTTATGGAGCACTGTAGTCTGTGGATAAGTTCAGGACATTAGGTCTTGACTTCACTAATCCTCTGACACTGCTACATAGTATGATATGGTAATTGCTATATTGAAATTTAAAAATGCAGTTATATAGTTTGTTATAGCATTATAGTTGCATATAGTTATATAATTGCATAGTTACACAGTTTGAAAAGTGCCAGATGTGAAGATTTATTAGGACAATGGACTGATTAAAGGCTGAAGGATAATTTTTGTTCATGAATAGTCCATGAAGAGATCATCAAACTATGAGTATTTACAGAAACATTTTCCTATTTAACTGTATTTAGAATTCTCAAAACAAGTTTTTGTGTGATCCTTGGAAACATCTCATATTATATTTCACTTTGGCTTTAGCTATTTGAAGGTGAAACTGTATGTTTTATGACATAGAGCAAGTCAGGATCAGGGTACAGATACGTAACAATTGAGTTACTACCAGATACCATTACAGGTGGTTACAATGCAACTGTTAGGTCTGTATGATTCTCCTTGACTTCATCCAGAGTCAAAATCAGGGTGATTTAGGTAACTTCTATTGCTAGAGGGTCATGCTGATGCACCAGTTACAATGTAACAGCTGTTGCTTGTTCCTGAACAGGAACTCCCTTTCCTTTTTTAAAGCAGTTTCACACATGTTTGTCCATTCGCTTAATTTATTTCCCCATATGATTTTGACTAAAAAGCTACAGGTTGTGGAATGTAGTGGGGCTCTATCAGCTAGGTACACAGTTGTTGCCCATAACATTTAGATTTAGCTATCTAGAGAAAAAAAATCTAGATTTATTTTTTAGAATAAGTTTTATAAACAAGTATTTCCCTCACTACCTGCTAACAAAATTGAACAAACCTATGCAGAATATTTCTATTGATTCTGCTTTCAGCTATTTGCAAACATACTAGGACAGAGGTCAGCAACATTTTTTTTGGCGCAGTGCCAAAAACACCCACAGCCTGGTGTACAAGGGGCAGATGTCAGGGGAGTTGCAAGGGTCCTGATGCTTGTTGTGGCAGTGCACCTGCAGCTTCTTCCCCAAGGTGAACATGCCAAGCAAAATATATCCAAATGCCATGGTTTGGCACAGGTGCTGGGAGTTGCCTACCCCTGTATTAGGGAATCAATCTTGCACTCATGAAGTCAACAAAGGTTTGTGATTATTTTAATCAGTGAACAGTCTGGACTTAGTTGAATGTTAAGGTAGTGGATATGTCACACTAGTTAATATTATCTTGTCCTGCATGCTTATGCTCTATTAGGAAGACTTGTCTGTATAGTACTGAAAGTGACCCTGTAGAATTATACTTGTTTTTTTCACTTGTTTTTGTTAACAACTATTCTGAAAATATGTGATTAACCATTGAGTTCTTAGTTTTGAAAGCTATACCTTGAGATGTTCCTACTTAGCCCCAATTTTGGTACACAGATCACCATTTATGATCAATATATGTCCAATCATGACAAAAATGCAGGTCCTGTGTTTTACCACAGAGATTTACATTACAGGGATCCCAGCTTTTTGTGTTGGAGGAACTGGCTTGCTCTAGGATGCACTGAAATTACAAAAAAAATAAAAAAAGAAGAATCTGAAAACAGTTTCTCAATCTTCCCTAGGGGAGTTGCAAATGTGAAGCAAGTACGGCTATAAAGCAGTGTGAAGGAGAGAAGACCCTTGCAGAATTCGAACAATCCTGGCCAAAGAAATAAAGACTTGCCAAAAAAGACAAGTCAAACAAAGCAAGCCCCTCACCTCTCCTCAATTTACTTTCCCCACAAAATCCCCTCCTATATATCTTTACTTTTTTCTAGTATTTAAAGTATGCTCATTAGGGTTCAGAACCAAAATGAAACTCCACTAGAATCACTTTATTAGGAGCACTGATGATTTCTATAGCTTTGTTACTGAAAGCAAAGGGCTGCAGTCCAGATTCAGCTGAACTCTGTGTGTGTGTGGAGGGGGGGGAGTTTGGAGTGGTGTCCGTTTCCATTGACTACATTGAGAGATGGATCAGGCCTTGAATGAAGTAATCAGGAATCCCAGCTGGAACAATTAATACTTGTTATATCCTTGTTAAGTTGGAAGCAAGGAAGACTAAGACCAAAAGGTATCTCTCAACCCAGTATGTTTATTAACAGCCATTCTGATGGCTCTAGCATTATTGCTGTTTCATTCATTCATAGCACTCAAATTTCATGATAATTAGTATATGAAAAATGCTTATATACATGCTGATTTCACTTTCTCCTATTGTTTTTACATCAGCTTTCTGATGTTTCGACCAAAAATGTAAAACAGCAATTGAAAATTTGTCATGGTCTGGGCAAAATGGCTTGCTATATATCTTGTGGCTTGTCAGAATTGAGCAACTGATTGGAGAAACCATCATTTCCAAGGGAAAAATTTTCTGGAAAAAATTAATTACATATATGCTGCAATTCATTGCTGCTTACATTATTTCAGGAAAAAAATTAGCTTCTGGCATTTTTATAAACAGGACAGCAGGAAGATTCATTCACTTCTACCCTCAAAAAGGGATAGAGGTGGCCAGTTAACCATCTATGAGATTCTCACAGAACTGATGACTCCATAGACTTTTTCAGAGTCCATATGGAATTAATGCCTCAGCATGGTGTTAAATTTCTTTGTGAAATGGAATTTCTATCTTCTGCACAGCTCTGCTCCTAGTTGGCCTGCATCTGTGGAAGAGAGAATGCACCTGGTGTTGGATTTCTCCTACAAGAAGGACCTCCTTATACCAACATGAGCCTTAACATCATACAAAGGACTGCTTGGGCAGATCTAGGATTTTGAAAAGGAGGGGTGGTGGTGCAGATGGCGTAGTACATCATCACATATAACATAACACATATTTTTTTCTAGGTAAAAAGAAACTAGAAGCTTTACAAATATGCTAAGGGCCTAGGGCTATATTATTCAATTTAAGAAAGAAGCAAAAACAAATATAACTTTATTGGAATTTTCATTAATTTTCTGTATCGTATATAATGTATCAAAAACACAACAAACTGGGCAAAAATATCAAAAGATGTTGTTCCTTTAGTCATGTAATCATTAGAATTAAATGGATATCTCTTTTAATTTCATAAAACAAAATCAAGCCTTCTTGGGCATCTTGACTGGATGCTTCACTGAAAGTTATTTTCACATAGTGTATGACTTACTTAATTTAGGTTAGACGAATGTCAGTGCCAGGTCCACTTGCAAATCAAGGGAGGTTGCGGTCTGCCAGCATCCCAGGGGACATTGTGAAGCCTTCTGGTCTGCTTCTGTGACTTGGCTCCTCCAGCTGAGTACCTACCTGCACCTGCACCTGAGCTCTCTAGGTGTCGGCCACAAGCAGGACACAGGCAGGATGGGGGGATGACTCAAGAGCTGATGTGGGGAGGTGGTGCCAGTAGCATGCCGTGCATCCCTGGCCCGGGTTTGGGTTGGTAGGGCACAGAGTGTCCCTCCCCTGTCCCAGTTCAGTCTGCT
The DNA here is from genome assembly GCA_030014935.1 of Caiman crocodilus. Classification (NCBI taxonomy): domain Eukaryota; kingdom Metazoa; phylum Chordata; order Crocodylia; family Alligatoridae; genus Caiman; species Caiman crocodilus. The sequence continues at coordinate 87,268,317 of JAGPOW010000261.1, forward strand.
TATGTGGTTCCAGGAAAGGATCCCAGGCTGTCCCCCCACCCCCCTGAGCCAGCACCAAATTCTGGTCCCTTGTGTGGGGGGTACAGCCATGCTCTTGCAGCTGCATAGGAAGTGGCTTCATCTCCGACCTCAGCGATGGTTTGGGGGGGAGGGAAGATCCCTCCCAAAGCTGCTCCAGCATATGGTCCTGGGGCTCAGACTGAACAAGAGCAGGAGAGGGACACTCTGTACCCACTGACCCTGACCTGCACCAGGAATGCAGGGTGAATTTCTGATGCTGCCTCCCTACAGCATCTTGTGAGCCCCACTCCCCTCTCCACCTCTGATCTTCATGGGATGGATCCTTGCTGTTCCCCTCACTCTGGACAAAACTCAGGGACCCCTGTGCTGCCCCAAGGGCGGTGTTGGGGGGAGGGAGACTTCTCCCTGTGCTGGCTGCTTGTAGCTGACTGCTGTCTGGTGGATGACATGGCAGTGCGGGAGAGGTATGCCTGGCAGCCAGTCAGGGATGCCATGGCTGTTCAGCTGCCTTCACCAATCACTGCCACACTGAAAGATATGCAGGAGCACCCCCCTGCCTTCTTCCCTCAGTCAGTGCAAGCTTCTTTGTGTCCTTCCATACTGAAGGTTGAATTCCTTTCACTCTTGATCCAATCACTGCAGTTAGAGAAAACCACGTAGATTGGGTCAATTCTTCCTCGGCCTTTCTGAATGTCTGCATGTAGCCTTTGGATATACTCATAATCAAAAGGGGATGCGACTATACCACTGGATCGGTCCCAACAAAGGAGTTTAAAGTATGTCTCTCCAGCACCATCCTTTGGGATTCAGTGACTTCCTAGTTGCCTTGTTTTTTGTATCGCAGCAAAATACGTCAGTCCTAAGCACGGTTGTCCTTGGATCTTTACCAAGGATTTTGATTCAGTCTTTTGCTCTGGTTCAGAGTCTCAAAGTCTGCTTGTGCAGATTTTGTGAATTATTCATGTGCAGGAATTTGTTGGTCAAAGTGTTGGCTTTCAATTTCTCCAAATGTCTTCAACAAAATCTGTACTTATCTTAGCTTTCAAGACCACCTGCAAGTTCACACACAACTCAAATGTTTCTCCATATGGGAAGTGGGACTAAATACCACATCCTCTTTTTCTGTAAAGAAAACCACCTCTGTTTTTATGCACTTTCAGGCTATGACTTGAAAAATAAAAATGTCATCAAGCATAATGGGGACAACATATTGCCAGTGATCAGGCCCTGAAACTTGCACTGAGTCTGATGCATTGATAGATTCTGGTTCTTGTTCTGGCTTGTTGTGTGACAGTGGGCAGTCATTTCACTTTGCAATGCCTTGGTTTCCCCATCTGTAAAATGAGAACACACTCATGAAGCACTTTGTGGACAATAAGAACTACATAAAAAGTACCAAGTATTACTAACAATAGAAGCCTAGATAAAATGGCCTTAAATGGAGGTGTGTACAGTTACACAACTCCAACTTGCTACTATAATTCAAAATGTCTCAGTAATTTTGGAAAATTTTCGACCATTTCCTTCTATTCACCAGATAAAAAGAAAATCATCTTTTTTTAAACATCTGGATAAAAGATAACCCAAGTGGATGCTCCACAAATTCATAAGCATTCTCTGGGCTAAGTAAAAGCTGCCAAGTTATTGTGTAGGAAAGCTATTACCAACAACTTATTGGAGAGCTAAAGTAAGATTACCAATAAGAAGAAAAGAAGTTGGCTAGCCAAAAAGTAGAGGCCAGTCCATGGCTTCACTGTTTCTCCAGTCCTATTCTTGGTACCAAAAGTTGGAAACAGGGTTTGCAGAATTGGAAGATGTCTGTACTTCCCCAATCTTGGGGCTCAGGCAGCTTGATCTTACACTTAAACTGTCCCTAATGCTTTCTGGCTGTTAAAATATAAGAACAGCTGGAACACAATGTACTCTGGCTGTTCTCTCCTCCTCTACCTCCTTACCCTCACTAGTAGCTGATAGGAGGTGGTGTATAGAAGATTTATGGCCACTGTGCCAAGATGAGGACCTCCCCAAGTCTACCGTGTATCCCTTGGGGAAGGCCAGGTCAGCTTCAATTCTATATTGTGTATGGAGAATTACCAGTATGTCCTGTATCATCCCCAAAATCACATTTTTGTGTGGGAAAAAACAAATTTATATTCAGACTTACATTTGAAATACATAGGGTGAATTATGCCAAGAGTCTGTGACATTTTTTCCCAACAGATTAAAAGTAGTACCTAAGGAAAGAAGAGTGTGGGGTTGGAGGGATGACTTGCCAAATTCACGAAGACCCAAGATTCATGGAAACTCCTGCTGCTGTGGTCAACTTCCAGTGGTTTGAAAAGCTGGTCCCTTTATGAACTAACCTGGACTCCTCGCGTACAGCAGCATGGACAGCTATCTGAAGTAGCATTGGCTTTTCCTGCCCTGGGAGTGAACAGACTTTCCCTTTAAGAGTGAAATTCTTGATCTGGCATTAGAACTGAAGGAATGATTTACATAGAGCTTTGCTGTATAGATCAGAGGAAGTTTGTGTGGGAGTATGCCATATTACAGTGGCCGCTCCTCAGCTCACAATCCTTTGGCTAACTTCTTCTTCCTCCTCACTCCCAGCCTAAACTATGTGTATCCTGAATTGAACACTGAGTCTGTTGAGAGGTTGTGACCCCTTGGGCATTATAGTGGCTTGTCTTCTCCATTCCATGCCAGCACAATTGCTACCTCCATGTCTTGCTCTACTGTGGAGCACATAACTCTCTACAATTACAAAATCATCTGAGAAAAAACCCCATTTACTAGCACCTCTATAGCCTTGTGTGGTTTCCTTGATGTATATGCAATACTTCCCTTACAGGACACGAAGAGCATGTATCGCACATGGGTCTCAAAAGGTATTGACCTTTGTGCTCCTCTTTTCTTCATCAAGCACATTTACAAGCCCAGGAACTTTTTTTTAAATAATGGCAGAGCTACAATTATAGCTATACTTGTGTGTGGCTTACTACTGGCAGATATATGGGTGATCTGAAAGCTATCAAGTTACTAAAAATATCTATTGCAGCTTACTGCGTAGTTACTGAACCTTTTTCCAACATGTTAGATAAATCATAGTATCATAGTACCTAGGGTCAGAAGGGGCCTAGAGCAGGCCATCTAGTCTGACCCCCTGAAAGAACAAGTACATTTGGTAGTAATTTCCTATAGCTAAAAATCTACACATAAAGTTTTAGGACTATGCAGGTTGTGCAGTTAAGTGTTTTGGTAGATAAAAAATATTTCCCAAAAATCCATTTACATTTCTTCTGCTCTGAAAGAAAGGAAGACATAAACTGCTGGGCTTTCTTTCTTTGAATTCACTCTTACAGTTTTGGAGCTGACTTAGTTAACAGAGATAGGTCATTTAGTAATTCTGTATTAATATAAACAATGGGAATGTCTTTTCTGGGCCTGATATTACTAGTAACATCTCCACTGAAATGGATGGAGCTGTTTGGCATAAATACCTGAAATTCATTCCATGGAGCAGGTCAGTACTTGGCCACTTAAGCTTAGTTTTGCAGCTTTGAGAAGGACCTCAGTGTCATTGCACTGGGGCTGAATTTAACCCAGTTAAAAGGAGAATAAAGCCCTCTAATTTTTGCTATACTGTGTGCCCTTATAATGCATTAAGCATACAGTATTTAAAATATTCTGATGAAACATAGAATTTATTCTTTCTCCTGAAATTGTACAGAGAATCAGAATACTGGAGAATTGCAGTTCAAGAGCTTAGATGTTTTCATGGTCATTCATTACTTTCATCTCATTATTCTTGTTCTTGTTCAGGACCTGAGCTTGTTAGACATGTACTTCATAAACTCTTTGTCTTCATTCCTCAAGGAATGAAAAGGTGCACTCCTCACAGGCTTGCTGGTTTTATTAATATATGCAGTATATTTTCGGTAAGCTTTAGATACAATTTAGGGTGTAGCATACAAGGCAGCATACATCTTGGGGATGGAGGAACGTGATTCTTAGATGAAGGACCACAATTCAGTATTTAACATCCTATATTGATTATGAGACTGCTTTCCCCTTTATTCACATGAGCAGGTTCTGTTCCAGATTTGTGGCCCACTTCTATTCTAGTCAATAGACTTTAATAGAAGAGGGATTGAGTCTACAGCTAATAATAAACCATTTCATGGGTTAATGTGAAAATGAGTGTAAACAACTGAAATAAATGTTTAGATGCAAATACATTTGCATGTTGAAACTTGCTCTGTGTAAAGGTACCTGAATTCCCATTAATATCAGCATACAGTTAATTTTCTTGAAGGTAGGATGCAAAGAATATATTAACAATAATCTCTTTGAAGTTGAATTGCCCAATTCACCCTGGCTTCACTTCAGCTGAGTCACACCCACTTATGTCAGCAATTAATTTCATCTGGAGCATTTTCTTGTGGGAGCCCAAGATGTCTATCTTTCCTAAATCAATTTAATAGAAAGGCAACATCAGAGAACTTTGAATCAGGACTCCTACAGGACTAGCTCAGACATCTGTTGGTGTAACTTTGGTTAACTATCTGATCTAAAATTTTTACTCATTGTATTGTGACAAGAAGTCCTCTCTCCATATTTATTCAAGTTTCTCTGTTTTGTTGTTTTTTTCAAATCAAATTACTTTTTTAAATACTTTGGACTGACTTCAGTTGAAGGAGATGTAACTGGTCAAAGTTGAGAATCAATTGTGATAGACAATGTTTGGTTATTCGTTATTTTGGAGCGGTGATCCAGATGCTGGGTTCCAGATGAGAAATATTTGGCACAACTCAGGATAGGAGGGTTTTAAAGGTGACTTTACCCAGAGATGGTAAAAATAGGATTTTTTTCCAGAAAAAAAATTGAAAAAATATTTTTCAAACTGCTTTTTTCCCTACAAAACAAACATTTTTGGAAACTTTTTTTTCCCCATTTCCCTCCCTTTCTCTTTCCCCTACTTTTCCTTTGCCCATTTTGCCACAGAAACAAGAATCAGTGGTCAGGATGGTGGCATTAGGGATTGGACAAAAAAGTTTTATTTTTCCAAATCTGAAAAAATAAAGAAAAATAAATATTTTCTATACATATGTAATTGAATAAAAACTTTTTGTTCATCTTTTTTAATGGAAAATTGTGTTGAATTCTAGCTTCAATCCAACTTAGTTTTTTCTTCATTATGGGGTTTCTCTACATTGGGCTGGACACCTGGCAGAAATTAGAGTGGGCTTCAGGTGTCCATGACAGTAGTGAGGGATCATTGGGCATAAGAAATACATTGACTTCAGTGCCTGCTCCCTGTACCTGTACCCTATACTGGTAATTAAAGGGAGGCCAGCTATAACTTTCTGTGCGTAATGGGGTATTCTCCAGGGGATGGATCAACAATCTTTTCTTTGTATCACTGAAGCTTGATCCAAAATTTACTGCAGTCAACTGATATATTTCCATTGACTGTAAGGGGTTTGGATCACATCATTAGAGCCATGAAAAGAAGTTCCAGAGCACTCAAGGATTGGAACTTTCACTGTAAAACACATTGATTCAAACTTCAAAATGCAAAGTGAGAAGGGCCATTTTTGATCAGGCAGTCTGGTGATTCTGAGTCTCTTCCATACCATGAACTAGTGCAACAACAGAAAAATGTCTGGGAAAAAGGAGGGAAGTCCCTCCTTCAGGATAGGAAACCACTGTCTAGTCTACTTAACAAAAGTCATCCTATTTTAGGCAGGAATTCCTGCATTTTTATTAATAACTTGTGACTAAATTTGGAGAAACCATGAATTAGCTGAACAGGTCAAAATAGCTGGACAGAACTGTGACAAACCTGTAATTAAAAAAAAATAAATCACTATTTAAAGTTGTTTCATCATATTGATAAAATGAAGTAACACCCTCAGAGATACGGTGATAATGAAAGCTTTCAGAAACGTACCAACAAGTACAGTTTTATAGGTATTTTTATGGAGAGATATTTATCTGCTGACAAAGGACAGTTGATAAATGGTTGCAGCTTGAGAAAAACAAAACTGGGTACAGTTTATAATTGCCAGCTAGACATTTAAAAAAATATTATAACACCAGTATGCACACAGAAGAAAAATATTAAAATTATAATGTATATGTATATGTTTATGAATACATGAGCCAAGTCCTTTTATGTCTAAATTGTAGATTGTGTCACAAGATTAAACAGCATGATTTAGTAAAACTAAAATGAAACAGCTGTTTGGAAGACCATGGCACTGAGATAAATTATTACAGGCTGTACCTGCATTTAAAGAATGTTTGCTGCATCAAAGTTTTAATTACTTCAACTCAAATGAGAGCCTCACAAACATTTGTAAACTGGAAGCTGAAAGAAATGGCAAATTATAGTGAATGGTTACCATAGTCAAGGCAGTATCATAGGGTTGATAACTCCCAGGTTTTAGCCGTTCATAACTTTCTGAAATGTTTTTGAAGTAAAATATTCCAGACTGGGTCCTTGCCTTAAGGCGGTTTTTGTTTTGTTCTTTTCTTGAAAGCCTGAACAAAAATTATTCAGCCCTTTTTCAATGTGAGGAGAGGGTAGGAAGGAATCAATTACACCTTTTTTATCATACAATAAACTTCTGCATTCTGCAGCTGAAGCAAGTTGGGGGTTGAAAGTTTAAATATTTTATGGAAATAGCTTTCATAAAGGAGCAGTGATTTTCCTTGTTCCAGAATAAACTGGTTTTAGTACAGTCACATACCTTTAAAGATCACAAAGTTAAGATGCAGAAAAAATTAGTCCCAGTGAAGCACCCAAAAGTTGAAGCATTCAGAATTAGTGCATAGTTTTAAAAATTAGCATAAATGATTTGTTGAAAGTTGTATCATCAATTTGAGTTACCACTAGGAGCTGGAACTCAGATTTCTGAAAAATACATTCAAAGTTGTATTCGCTTAGGGTTTCTGTTGAGTTGAGGCTGCTCATTTATTCCCATCCTTGTCAGGTACTTGATCAACAAATGAAAAAACATGTCAATGAAGTGTATATTTGTACACTGGCCATTTCGTCCTATATTGTAAATGGCCATATGTACAGACAATCTGTTTGACTTTGCCAGGGCAGCACTGTTGAGCAAAGGGACAAGTAATGTTAAAAAGGCATCCATCTACATACATGGAGAACTGTAATATACATTTATGCCTATATTTTCCTAAAATAATTTACTAAATTTTGACACAACAACTGACACACAACTTTTGCTGATTTTTCAACAGCCCATCAGATCTTTGGTTTGAAAGCAAAAATTGCTCATAGAAGTAATATGTAGAACTATGTCAGAGGAAATTGCTTTTGATTTCAATGGCATAACAAAAGTCCTGGCTGTTGCAGAGCAAGGGATGAAGGTCTTATCTCCGATTCCTAACCTGTAATTTAACATTCCTGCTCCTGGCTTATTGAGGTCTGATTGCCTGCAGAAGGCATACCTCTCTAAGGGCATAGACAGAAGTTACATTTATCGCATGAATGGCACCTTGACAGTGCTCTGCACCCGTGCCCTGACAGCAGTGCATGGCTGCAGAGACTTTAAAATTGCCCAATCACATGGTAAATTAACCCTCATTATGTGAGGGTTCATATGAAAGTGCTCCAAAGTGGAACACCTTCATTAACTTCTGTCTGATTGGGTAGATGCAGTCCAGCCTTGCCCCTGATTCTTTCTGTATGATGGGAGGAGGGAGAAGGGATGGGAGGGAACTTGGGCTGGGGTTTGCCCAGCCTTTGTTGGAGGGGGGACAGATAGTATGACAGGGGGCCAGGATAAGGCTGGGTCTCTACATTGGCCCACCTTCCTGTCTATGTGGGGCAGTCTGCCCCATCTCTCCTCCCACGACTTGCTGTTTGATAAATTGGTGTAAAATGCAGGAGGCTGCCCATTTTAATGTCCTGATGCCAGGGGTGTTGTATATGGCTCCATACCATCCCTACACCATGTCCCGTGCCTCACAGATGGCATCATAAGCTGATCATAACTCTAGCCCAAGGCCAAGCCAACTCTGCCCCTTGCTGTGCCTCGTATTCTACTCACACACAGCCAACTCTCACAGGGCCTCATTCACCCTGTCCCCTCTCACAGGGCCTCTTACATACTGTTCCTCTCAACCCACCCTGCTCCTCTTGAGTGATGTCCCAAGCCATCACGCTTACCTACTCTCACGCTGGCCAGTGCATGGGCAGCACCTTTGGGTTGCTCGAGTGATCCCTATTCTACAAGGCACCGACATTATGCTCTTCCCTGGGCGGAGCTCAGCCTCTAACCCCTCGCTGGGCAACTTGCTCCAATTGTCCCTCACATTGGGGTTGGCTCATGTGTTGCTCTTCAGGTTGCCCCTGAAACTCTACTCAGCAAACCCCCGGTACAGCCCTTCAGGTCACCCTATGCAACTCTTCTATGTACCCACCAATGCCCAGTCCTTCAGGCCCAAATGGCACACCCTAATCTGAGTGGGCCACACACTTCTGTCCCACTTGTTGGAGCAACTTTCTGGGGCCTCTAGGGTCTTACAGCCCTGCGCGATTCAGGTGCCTCTCTCTAGGTATGCCTGGCCCTCTCATGTTTGTTCCCACTCATAATTACCCACTGAGTAGTGGGGGCTGGGGTTATAAGGTGCCCCTACCTGACTTTCACCAGGGAGGCAACTGGCCTGGCATTTGGGGAACTGCCCCACCATGGGCATTCCCAACAGGCCATCCTTCCCCAGTAGGGTGCAGTTTCAAGTCATACCCAGGACCAGGAGCCTCCTGCCATCCTCATAGCTCCTGCCCTTACCTCCAAGATGTTCTGAGCAGCAGCTCAGCTGGGCGATGTTATTCCAGTTGCCAGCAGCAGACTGTTGCCTCGGTCCTGAGAAACAGTATCTAAAATGGAGGCAACTCAGCCTTCTCCTCCCATCCCAGGGCTCTCCTGCAGTCATGTGACTGTCTCATTAGGGATAGACCACACCTGCAGGCTGCCCTGCTGCCTGCTCTCAAGCCTTAAAGTGGCAGGCATAGATGCCCTGCCACTGGTGGATTGGAGCCCTTCTCCTCAGTGGTTTCAATCCACCTGCCCCCATTCCAGTGCAGGCTGGGCAACCCCAAGCCCAAGCTCCCTCCCCTTCTTTTTCCCACCTCCAGTTGTGCAGATAGAACTACAGCTGGGGGAGGGGGTGAAGCTAGGGGAGGGAAGTTGCAGACATGCATCTCCTCAGTTGGATTGGCTCCAAAATAGAGCACAATTCTCCAGCCATCCAACCCAACAGAGAATGTTTGCTGGGTCAGGAGGGTCAGTTTAACTCATGGTGCTTTCTGTGAAATGGCATAGGTTAGACAGGGGAGCTGCACATCTGTCAGCACCCTAAATGTACCTTGTTTCAAGAAATATCATTCAGTTTAATTCCAACACTAGCTATACCTTCCTTCTTGCGTATTTGAGATTCCCTCATCTTTTTATTGTTGTAATTTCTTTAAATCAGAATAAAAAAGCACAAAGCTTAGATAAGTGAATAGGAGTTTGGGATGTTCAGTCTTTCCCAGATAAATAGTTGTTCTAATAGAAGATATAACCAAAAAACCCACCCTTTTTTTGCATATTTCCTGGACCATTATGTCTACAACAACATTCCAACCAACAATAGCCTTCTCAGGAAGGTATTCCTTACCACACAGATAAATTAGGCCCCATGTCTTTCGGATCTGATGTACAAAAGTAGAAGTATAAAAAATTAGTGGATGACTTTAGGAAAACGGACTAAATGGATACCACATGACTCCCTATGTGCAGATGGATGCCTTTTTAATGTAATTTTACATCTAAATAAATAAATGCACTTTTCTAAGTTTTGACTACTTACTCTCTCCCTCCCTCCATAAAAGTGCATAATTGTCATTTTGTATATTAGGACTATTTTAAATCTGTTTTGTGTTGCAGTCAAGGAACAGTTTAAGACTATTTGTTAGTGTCCATGGGGATGCAGTTTAACTATCTTTTTTCCTCCCTGTTTTTATTTGACCTTTTGTAAAGACAGTGGTAAAAGCACAAAAACAAAGAAAGAGTCTTAAAATAAAGAATAATTGTTTTAAGAAAAAAACACATTGTTAATATATATTAACCATGTGATCTAGTGCCTGCCTACAGATTCATCAGAGGGGGTGGTCAGCAAGAAATAGGGGGTACAATGTTTACCAGGGTGCCCATTGGGATAACTAGAAATAATGGCTACAGACTGAAAGTGAGCAAGTTCAGACTGGACATCAGGAAACAATTCTTTACGGTGAGGGTTGACAAAATACAGAATACTTCCAAGGGAGGTGGTGCTGTCCCCATCCTTGGAGGTACTTAAAAGGAGATTGGAAATACACTTGGCTGGGGTCATCTGACCCCTGCACTCTTTCCTGCTCAGGGCAGGAGGTCAGACTCGATGATCTAATAGGTCCCTTCCAACCCTAACATCTATGAAACTATCTCATTCTATGAAAAGGTGGGCTATTGTAATGAATAAATAAGACTATACAATTAAAAAGAGACCTAAGCCATTTTTAAAGTAACAACATTTGGTGTTGAGCTAATATATCAAGATGCACTGACTACATAACAATGACAAAGTTAAAGTTCCAGTACAGGTTTCTCTCACTTTATGCGGGTTCTGTATGTGTGAATTCACTCAAGCAATGGCGCTTTTTATACCAAAATTTTGTTATATGCAAGGTAAATTCACTCTTATGCGATTGGTGTGGTGGAAACCCACAGTCAGCTGCTTTGTGTGGTGCATTGTGGGAGTGACACCAGAGGTGGAGGAAGAAAAAAATTATTGTGGGGGCTGTGTGGGGAGCTGAGAAGGGTGGTGGTGCCCAGGTCAGGCTGCAGTGCTGGCCCCTGCAGCTAGGCCCAGTGTGGCACCCTGGGAGCTGTAAACCATGAAGCTACCCGGCAGCAGTGCGTGTGGCTGCTGCTCAGGGCAGCTAGTGCCCGTGTTTCTGGAGCTGCAGCTGTGCTTGTGTATACTGTCTGTTGTTGGTGAGAACAAAAATTGTCTTATAAAAGCGTTAGAAATGGGTCTGGGGATCAATACATCAAGGTCTTGTAATGTATCCCTATTTGTTACATTATAAAGTGGGTTCCCTTTATGCAAATTCGAGTTATGCACCTGTTTCCAGAAATGCATGTATAGCATAAAGCGAGGGAAACCTGTACTGCAAACACTTGCTTATGAAAAATGTAATGCATATGGGTATTTCTCCTGAAGTCATATACTAGTCCAGTGGTTCTCAGCTGCAATGGACTCAAGGAACCCTTCACTATATTCAAGGCTCCCATCAGAAAATGTCATCTCTTAATTTTTTCTCTTTTTTGACTATGGAAAAATAATAGAGTAGTTGTGTTGCAAAGAATTCAGAAAGATCACAGCAGGTCAGAATGTTTTTGATAGTATGAATTCCTATTTGAAACCTCTGCATTTGTCTTCTGTATAATGTTTGAATACCTAACAGTTATAATATTGTGGGCACCCCATGGCACCCTTGAAAGATTCTCAAGGCACCTCAAGGTAGCATGACAATCTGGTTGAGAATCACTGCACCAGTGCTTGGAAGGTTAGAGTCTAAAAATGAACAACCCTGATATACAAGGGTGCTTACTGCCTCTATTTCAACTCTGATTGCTGAAGGATTTGGCATTAAAACATGTATTAAATTCCCACCAGAGTCCTATGAGCTGAGTAATTATTATTGTACACATGTAGAATAATGTGAGACACATCGTATGTTTTTATGCATGAGGAGAAATACAAGATTGTAGTTATGACAAGTGAAATGAGGTAGTATTGTTAAATTACTTGCCTGTTAAATTACTTTTTATTTAGTTTTAAAATGTTCACTTTTTATATCCTGATGAGAATTCTTATTTGATTCTTTTGAATAATTACTTAGAATTTGTGTTTTACAGTCTCTCTCTTTACATTTCTTTCCATTTTTTCTCCAATAAATATTTTTTTTAAAGTATTTTCCTTCTTTTTTATAGTTTACAGTTTTTTCCAATAGGGAAAAATCTGAGAGGAAGTGGGATTTTTCCTACTTTTTTAAAGCAGTAAATTTCAAAACTTTTGATAAATTACAATTATTAACAGAATATTTAACTGAACACACAAATGCATTTGTATATTTTTTTGATGAAACTCAATTTTTGATGAGGAAAAACATTAATTGAAAAAATGTTTACCAGCCCTATTGCCTGTGTCACACAATGAATTAGTGACAGATCCAGGAATTAAACACAGGAAATCTGGTTCCAAGTAACTTCAAGTAGGCCACATTCCTGTTTCTTTCTTTTCCATATGAGATGGGTTTTACTGAATTGTTCTTAGCAAGAGTGTTTTGTTTTGAGATGTATCTCTAAGGACAAAATCTGGCATTTGGAATGACTGCAAAATATATATAACTGACCTCTTTTAGATTGAGAACATACAAAACTTACTAAGAGAACTGGATTTTTTCTTCTTTTTTTCTATTTGCCATACTAATGTGAAAGCTGTCAACATATAATTTAAAAAATAACTGCCATTTTTAATAAACAGAGAAAACATTTGCATGTAAACAAACAAGATAGAATGGTTAAGGGAAAGGTTGTGTTTTTTATGAGAATATTTAGATGAGTATGCAAAAAGAATAGCTCATCTCAATTCATCTTAATATATTTGTCTCTGTCCTCCACACAGTCTAATATATTGCTGAACAGAAGATGATTTTTGGATGGTTATACTCTAACGTGGAAGTTGAAAGGATCCAGTGTCATTCTTGAAATATATTGAAGATACACCCCTAAATTTACTGCTACACCTTTACTAAAAAAACACATTTTCTTTCTTGCTGATACAGAATCTAGAAATGCAGCTTCATTTTAAAGAAGCTACTATGCTGGATAATAACAGGAGAGAAGAAAGAGCTGGGTGAACTCAGTGGCAGTTTTGAAAAGTTTTAAAAAAGTATGTATTAGTTTGGACTGAAAACACAAATGTTAAGCATAGAAAAAATTAATTGCAAGGCAGATGAAATATATTATTCTGACAAAATTGGTGTTTTCTTTCAATTTCAAAATAAAAAAGGTGGTTAGCACCAACAAATTTGGGCATTTTCTTCAAAACTGTCATTCTGAATGTTTTCCATTTTTAAACCTTTGAAAATCTGTTAAAACTGGCATGTATTTGCAAAACATTGCAATGTTGCCAAACTTACATTTTTCTCTGAAAATGTGTAGTGCAAAAAAAAGTGCTTACCTGTAGGAACATAGGCTTCTTTCCCCCCTTTTTATATAAAAATGTTTTCAGAAGAAATCTGGGGAACTGCAGACCCATACTTATTATATCTGTACTTGATCAGCTAGTTGAAACACTGGAATAATATAACATCTGGGGGAACATGATAGAATAGGCTCTTACTAGAATGGTTTTTCAAAGGAAAATCCTATCTCACTACTACTTTTTTTAGAATGATATGACTTGTTAGTAAAGTAGCAGATAAAGGAGAACCAGATGATTATAACTTATTTAGACTTTGAAGAGGCCTTTAGTGAGGTTCCTTACAGAAGACTATCAAAGAACTTAAATGGTCATTTGTTAAAGACAAAGAATTGTTATGGATCAACCACTGGCATAGACACAGGAAGCAAAGTATAGGAATAAGTGGTCATTATGGCCAAAGGTTAACAATTGGTGCTATCAAAATTCCATATCAAGTCTGGTGTTTAATGTATATGAATGATCTAGACATGGAGTTGAACACTAAAGCAGCCGATCTGAAGATGGCACAAGGAAAAGACAATGAGAAAATTGATAGGGACCTAAACACACTAGATCAGGGGTTGGCAACCTCCAGCCTACAGGCTGCATCCGGCTTGTAGAGCAGTTTGATTCGGCCCACATGTGTGAGGCTTCAGCAGCCAGATTAATTTAGTTTGGTCCAGAGGCAGGCAGGTACATGGAGGATGGGTGCAAGGACCCAGCCACTGCCACCACCACTTTTCCCAGCAGTGTGGAGACAGTGTCTGCAGCCAATGCTTTTCCCCACAGTGGCGGGGAGGGGAGAAGAGGGGCTACACTTCTACAATACTTGCTTTTCCCTGTCACTACAGGCACTCTCCTCACGCTGAATGGGGAAAAACCTCATTGTGGATTCAAGAAAATATGTTAGTATATGTAAAGAACAGGATTGAGAATAACATGGAAAAATGATGTAATTATTTAAAGCAGTGTTATGGTCTTAATTAATTAATGGTGTGCCATTAATTAAAGGATGGGTTTCCTACAGCAGTAGAGTTTGGGAAGAAATATCCCTTCTATCCCTTCATCTTATTCTTGTCCATCCCCCTCTGCCACAACACTTTTCTTCAGTACTGAACACAGAAAGCTCACAAAGGTGCATTTTGATTCCTGTTTCATTTAACTTTGTTGAAGGAGTTCTGATAAAAAGAACCTGTGAATGGGATTATGTGTATCCAAGCATGGACCAGAAATTTCTTCAGCCAATCAGATCACTGCTTCCATTTGCATCATTTTGTAACCTAGAACAGGGTTTCTCAATTGGTGGAATGCACCCCACTGGTGGGACATGAAGGCCCTGTAGGTGGAACTCGGGTCATGGTGGTGGGACCAAGATTTTTTGACCTTACGTAGGTGGGACATAAGGTGCAGAAGGTTGAGAGCCACTGACCTACAATACTCACAAGCAGCAACTTCTGTAGGATGGGGGTCCTTTTCTAGGTAAAAGTACAGCCTCAGTGACTAAAAATATTCTTACTGGCCAAGAGTCTCAACTGCTAAATTATATCAATTAGATATAGCTTTATCTATACATCAAGAATTATAAAATTAACTGTACTTTTGCTGTGTTTGCAGAACTATTGCTTATGTATGGAATCATATGAATTCACAAATTAGGTCATCTTCGCTCCATTCATATGTACAAAGAACACCTTACATCACTGACTTTGCTCATGTAAGTTATATGGTTTTGTTTCTGTTTCTTGAGGGGATGAGTATAGCAGTTATAATCAGGCTCCTTTTACCCACCATTTATACAATACATTCAAACTTCCCTTTCCAAGATTGTGGAGGCTTCTGTTATATTTGCATTCCACAAACATTTGAGCTAGTAAAACTTGATAGCATAAACACTCAAAGAAAGCGGATAGAAAAAGGCATAAACATAGCTGAAGAAAGTTTGTTTAAAAAGGTGAACAAATATTTGCAGAACAGTTTTTGCAGTATTCACCCAGTTCTGTTGGTACAGAGATAGCTCTATTTGTATCTATACAGCACTTTTCACTCAAAGAATTCCAAAGTCCATTTTACAAAACTAACAGGCTGGTCTATAACCCCTACACATAGGTAAGTTCATCCTCCACTGAAATGTGCACACCGATATCCTGAACAGCAACTGTGTAACAACTCACAGCAATACCTCTACAGTTTTGACAGCTGTGAATATCATATCAAACTGAAGTGTGAGAGTAATTGGGATGGACAGAAATAAACTATGAGAAATTAAACTGACCAGTTCACTTGAATTACCATTTCTACTTTAATGAAGAGACACATGAGACAACAGGGGATGGAAATTTGGTCTTACATGCCACTCTACAGGATGACAGTTCTGTGAAGAACCAGAATGGTTTCTGAACGGCAAATTAGTTAGGCAGATAAGTGCCGTGCCCTAAGTCTTGAGCTCCATATCATATAGTACCTGTGTTCCTCAGAAGTCTTATATCCATGGATCTTTTCCAGTCCTGTCATTTAATTTATGATACCTGAGGGAAGTGTAACATACACCAGGGAGCTATAACAACACAGCATGTGCAGTGAGATCAATAAGTATTATACGTCTTATCTTTTCTGCCATTCAGGTAGATTTGTCATAGATATAGCTTAAATCAAAATAGATTCCATTTGCTGGTTTTCAGGATTTGTACAGTCTCTTGTTTTACATCTTGATTGACTTTTCATTTTGTGCCTTTTTCTTCACAGCTGCTCATAATTTCTTACTGTAAGTTGTCACAGATGTAGATTTTTACTCACACGCTTGCAAAGTGAATCAGTGGCAACATCTGTTCCCCCTAGAGGCATGGGTGCACCAGCCCCAAACCACCCACATAGTCAATGCATATAGGAGTTGGTATTTCCTGACCTGTACTCTTGGAACAAGATTCACCAGGGAGAACATACAAATATGAACATTATCAGTCCTTGCTTCTATCCTTTAGTATATATGGGTCATGATCCCCCTTGTCAATATAAAGACAAATTTTTAAAAAAATGGCACGTGTGTTAAGTGTGTATCTGGAAATTCACATTCAGGTCTAGGACTCCTTGTCTGGTTATCACAGGGATGCATGAAATGGCTTGCACGGAACAGGTTTCCGAATGTTATGTAAAGAATATTATGTGCTAAGAATATTCCATAAGTTAAATTCTATCTCTTTGGAGTTTATTGAACTTGCATATACATACCTAAGAACATTGTATCAACATATGCGTATTCTATGTGTGACTGAAAGCAGATCTTTTCCATATTGTGTTAACTTGCACTGGCAGCTGCAGTCTGGCAAATAAAACTTTGTGTTTAAGGAGCTGGAAGTGATGATAAAAGAGAGAAGGCCAAGGAGAGAAACAGAAGTGAGAAGCAGATTAAGCGTGCATTTCAGTAATAAAATTGAGAGAAAAGAATATGGCTGAGAGAAAAGAATATGGTTTGTCTTTCATTAACTATGTGTTTTCCTTTACAGACTTTGAAGACTATCTGGTTCACACTTATCTGGATGAAATGACAAAAGGGGAAGCAGGCCAAAGGATGCCAAAAGAATAGGGGGACTGGAGGAACTGATTTGATATGATACTCATTGAAATCAATGGAAAGATTTTCATTTACTTTTTTATGGATGTTGGGTCAGTCCTCGGAAGATACACATGGGTATAGACTGGCAAAGTGGAGACTAAGGGCTTGTCTATGTTACCAGCAGGCTACAATTGCCATAGAGAAACCACTGTAGCACATAAACACTTGGGTGATTCTGGCAGCAACATGCAGCTTCTGGTGACTTCGTGTGACTCTGCTACAGTGGCTACGTTGGCAAGGTGTGGAGTGTGCCCTGGAGTACATCAGCTGTTAAAGGTACTGTAGCAGCTGACAGAAAGTGTGGGTGCTTCTACCCTCCATTTTTGTTGACTATTGGATGGTGGCAGAAGCCTTTTGTTGCTTATGAAGCTGGTGTTGTTCTGCATGGAAAGGGGTTCTGCTGCTGAAAGGAAGGTGGAAATGTGGATACACTCACAGTTTTGTGGCAGAAGTTGAGCACATATAGTGGAAACTAGGATTGGTAGAACAAGGTAACTGTCTACAAGTATTTGGAACGTGTAAACATTATAGATAGAGGACTTATGTAGGGTAGAAATGGCAAGCAGTTAGGCGTGAAAAGGAAAATTTAGGCCGACTTCCTGACTGTGACATAAATCAGGTTATGGAAGAGTTTCCTAATGGCAGCTGTAGAAGTCCTGTTGCTTAGGACTTTAAGAGAAGACTGGACATAACATGAGGCAATGTGTTATATAGAACACTCCAGTTCTGGAAGAGAATGAATTGGATTGTCTATTTGTCAATTGGATTGCCTTTCCTGATTCTAATTTTATAGTGCTGTGATTCTATTTATATAAATAACTCTATTCCATATCAGTCATATGCTTCCAGACCATGGTTGTTTCTGGGGTTGACAATTCTATCTAATTTTACATAAAGATATGAATGAAATTCATAAGGCCTGATTTTTAGGTCATGTATATCAGGGTATCCCATTGACTTCACACGGACTTGACACCTTGATTAAAGGTGCTATTGAATTACAAATATTAAAAATTCAAGCTTCTGAGATTTACATTTCGGATAGGGATACAATCTCTCTTGTACACGTGAATGCCTGAGTTCTTTTTCTAAATTTAAAACAATAATTCTTTGGAAGCCAAATGAATTTTACATACATTTGGGGTTAAATATTTCCTCTGCAAAGGTGCTAAATATTTTAAAGTGCCCTTTTAAAAAGAATCCCCAGAGTGTCTATTGTTTGCTTTTTGATAGGTAGGAATACAAAGTGATCAGAAACTGCTTTTCACATATTTCTCTATTCTCATAATGATTTAGGAATAGACCACTTTTTCAAATTATGTACTCAAATATACAATGAATTTTCGTCTTTATCTGTTATCTCTATTGTGGTGGTTTATTTGGTGATTGTGAAAGGGAGTTTTCTGTAGAACTGATGAGACTGTGATTGTGTCTGGGGATGCCTACAGACATTTAGGGGCTACATTCTAACTCATGGTGCTTTACACAAAGTGCTATGAGTTAGAGCTTCTCCCCACCCCCCACAACCCAACACAACCTGTTGGGTCAGGAGAGCTTTAGGCTGTCTGCATCAGCCCTGGCCAGCAGGTGGAGGTGCCCCCCCAGACCTTCCCCACTAGCTGTCAGCAGAGGAGGGAGGGAGAAGCATGGAGCTGCCAGCTGGGCTTTGCCAGGCCAGAGTTGGAGGGGGAAAGGCAGGGTGGGATGGAGCCACTTTGTCTTACTGGCCTAGCCCGACTCCCTCAAATATACTAGCTGGAGTAGCTGGGGTGGGAGGGGGGAGGGAGGCATGAGGTGAGGGAACTCTGTTCCACCCTGCCTTCCCCTTCCAGTTGCAGCCCAGAAAAGCATAACCGGCTCTGTGCTCCTCCCTACTCTGCCCATCCCAACCTTTGCCACTGACAGTACAGGGGGCATGCAAATAGTAAAGCAGCCTTACAAAGGTGCTAACAATTACCCCTCAAGGGAACATAAGTTCCCTAAGGCACTCTGTTCTGTAGGACCTTCAACTAATAGCTGATTTGATGAGGGTATTTTTTTGCATGATTGGCCATCTAAAAAGCGCTCTGCAGCCATGCACATTCTTGTATCATGTCTCTTGAGTGCTTTCAGGGGCACTATCATGTGAAAAATGTAACTTGTGTAAGCACCCTGGGTCTTATTGGTAGTGTACATGTGTTAACATTACACTGGATGTTAAAATGGTTAATGGTGTTTTCTTGAGGTTTAGTGATTTCATTTGTGGGGAACACACTTGAGCATTAATAGCAATTCATGACATCACTTCATGGCATACAGTATGGTACAGTGGATAGAGTGCTGGTGGCTCAGGAAACCTGTTATTTATTCTCAGATCATGGAAGGAGCCTGCTGGGTAAACTTGGGCTAGTTACTTCCCTCTAGTCACTTCCCTCCTATAGCCTTATAAATGCTAGGAACTGCTGTTATTTAGAAATGTTAGAGATTAAGGTTAATTAATTCAATTACTTGTATTCCCCCCCTGGTCCCTTGGCCAGATTCCAATCTCAGCTATGTCAGTATAAGGCCTAGTCAGCATTAGAAGAAATGTGGATTAAGGTGTGAGATTTTTTTGTCACATTTTCTTACGAGCAAAAGCACTTCTGTAGATGGTTAGTTTGGCATAGAAGTGCTTTTGCAATACAGTTTATTCTGCTTTCCAGACACCATGGTATAAGTTAAACTGTCATCAGCACTTCCTTTAAACCAGTATAAGCTGTGTTTACAGTAGAAGCTACATGGCATTACTCTACCAGTAAATACTTTCTAGTATATCCTAGATCTAGATCATAAATAATTTCATCAAGTCAGTTAAGTTAGTCTGGATCATCATTGGTATATATGAGAATAGACTCTAGTAGAAACCATCCTGATAGTTAAATGGGCCTCTCTGGTTTGTTGGCAAACATCAAGAGAACCTGAGGCAGGCTTTCTGTTGCCAAGCCCATAGGAGCTATGCTTGGCTAAGAGTTGCTTATTTTATTCTCTCTCATCTAGTTACTTAATGCTTCCATAGATAAATAGTAACACCTTCCTGATCTATAAACTTATCCACCTAAATTCCATTTCTCTAGTCTAATTCTTTTGTTAACAGGCTAACAACTTCCTTAGCAAATGTGAGGAAAAACCTAGGAATCTTGTGATGAGCTATTTCTTATTTTCATTAAAGAAACAGGAAAGGGTTGAGCCACAGGGAAGATATTTAGAGTCAAGTCAAAGAATAGAACTTGCCTCAACAGGACTATCATATAGATGCACACAACCCAGCACAGCACAATCCTTACCTCAGAGTGCATAATCACATCACATGCACTTTCAGTGAGTTTATGGCTATAAGGGATGGGTGTCTTGTAACTCATTTAGTTCAAAGAGCTGATTGTCTATATTCCCTACCACAAAACTTTGCAATCCCAGAATGACTGCTTTGTGAGGATGAGATCTGACAGTTGATTAGTACTAGCTTATAAATGAAGTGCGTAAGAATCCACTAGGATATAATAGTCATTATACAATCAATAATGCAATTTATTTGCACCATGAGCAAGGTTTCAGTTTCTTGTTCTAAATACAGAAACGACCAAATATCTACTGTACCTATCTGTGGGTTCCATGCCTATCTTAAGGGTGCAATGGGTTTCAATTAGTTAATGAGAAAGCAAGAGAAGGACTGATATAAGGATTTATTTTAATTGTTAAACACTGCTTTTGTGAAATATTTTAATTTCTCTAATTTATATTGTGAACATTTTTTTTTCATGTGCAACAGAGATTCTTATCAGTGAATATTAATACTGTCTCCTTACATGTATGCCTTTGACAGAGTCACTTAGTCTTTTACATTCATTCTAGCACATTAGGAAAGGAGAGTGAGGTACAGGATTTCCTTAGAACAGTATTTGATCTAAATGGTATTGAGGGAAGCTTTGTATATAACATTTAAATGCCATGTTTTTAAGTTAATTGCAGAACCAATGGTAGCATCTCAAAAAGCTGCTAGTTTGGAATAATTATGTTTAATTGAGAGCATTAGGCTCAGCATTCCTGTCCTTACACTGTAATGTCTTGCTGGCATAAAGAAAAAGAATATTTTTGGAATGTAATATCAGCCAAGTCTCAACACACATGGTAGATGAAATTGGCATGGATTCCCTCAGTTGTGCTTTCAATGGAGTACTGAACTATAGGAGTTTGGGTAGTTTTATTTCTTTTCATAAGTGTTAGAAAGGACAGGGCCATGCTGCCAGCTCCCTTCTTTATCACATCTAATTTTTTGCTTCCTTAAAGTTAGATTTGCTGTGACAGTCAATCGGATCAATTCTGTTAGGGAGTTTACAAATGTTTGCCACGCCCAATCTATGATCTTGTGGCTTACTTGAAGCCATGGGATTGTAGACCAGGAACAGCAAGTACAAATGTTTGCCAGTCCTGGGACCTGCAATAGGAACCCAGTATATGTAACTTGAGGTGTGCTTGGTGGTTAACATGTGTTAACCAGGCCTGATCTAAATTAGTTCACCTACTCAGGTGGCCCATTTAACTTCCCTGAATGTCTGCACAAATTGGGATTTAGATCAACCTACCCCTTGTTAGGTCAATCTAAATGTAATGTCTGCCCATATCTTAATAGGTAACATCAGACAATTTTTCCCCACTTGATTTACTGGAAACACATTATCTGGTACTTGAACTTTCAATGTATAATTTTTCATGCTGTGGCTATTAATTTTTCCACAGTGGAATTCTCACTACAGTTCATCATTATGTTCTATGGGAGTTACCATTAAAGCTGTGCAAATTATTGGTATTTTGGATTTTATTAAACTGATTTTTTTCATTGTTTTCTCTAAAACAAAGACCCAGCAAAATATTTTTCACATTGAATGAAATATTCCATTCAGCTTGAAATAAACCATTTTGATTTTAGGCCCTCACAAGAAAAGCAGTGGAAATGAAAGGCTAGATTTAAAAATCAGGAGAAGCCTTTAAAACAAGAGCCATAGCATATACCAAGGATTTGAAAGCCCTAGGTACATTTCCTCTTCTTCCAGAAGGGATTGAAATTCATATCTTTCACCTTATCAAAGAGTGCTCTGGACTGGAGTGTTCTCAATCCTTTCTGCTGATACTGTTCAGCTTTATATTGATAGTTAAATGTTCACTGGAGCCAAGGTGAGATCTCTAACCATCAAGGTATAAAGACATTCGCACATCACCTGTCTCAATGACCATTTATGTACACCAGGGGCAGGAAATTATTTTGGGCAGAGAGCCGCTTAGTGAGTTTTGGCAAGCCATTGTGGGTCACATGACGGGCAGTCTAGGGCAGATAAATATTCATTTTCTAAATTTTTTAGGGACCCCACAGGTCAGATAGAATGGCCTGGCAGGCTGCATCCAACCCCCAGGCTGCATTTTGCCCACCCCGATATACACTATAAAACAGTGGTTCTCAATCTTTGGTACCTTACGTACCCACTGCCTATCGATGTGGCAAAAGCAAAAAAGGAAGTCCTACCTTGGCATTTCTGCTTTCGTCACAGCTTCTTCCCACTTTTTCCACTGCAAAGCAGCCTCCGTGGGGCCTCCCTCCGTATCCTCTGGCACACTGATGCTGGGGAGTGAAAGCCCCAGTGCAGCAGACATGGTGGGAGGGGCGGGAGCCAGACACTCTGAGCAGGCAAAGACCAAAATGCAGTACCCCCTGGCCATGTGTCATGTACTCCCAGGGTACCATGGGTTGAGCAACACTGCTATCAAATATGGAACAACTCCAGTTGGAGGCTTACAGTGAGACCCATTGCAGAATACATTATAGTCTCATGTTTAGGACCCCATCCCCTTTGAACTGATTCATCCTTTAGCAGTGGATTTGAACTAAGGTTTCTCAGGTGAATGTCCTAACTACCAGGTGATAATGGCTAGGGCAGACATTACACATACACTGGTTTAAGTGATCAGAAATTAGTTTAAGCCTGTAACAAAACATAAGTTCAGTGCACATAAACCAATTTCAAATGACTGAAACTGGTTTAAGATAAACCTGATTGAATGTAGTATCAGACTTAACTTATTTGGGTCAAACCAGTTTATGCAATGTCTCTCCCAGACCCCTTCCTGGTTTAGGTTAGACCAGAGTCCCCCAGCTTCTCAGATGCTTTGCAGTCCTGGGCTGGGCTGTCTGTTCCAGAGAACGGGGCTGGTCCCACCCCTCTGCTCCCTTACCAGAGCTCTGGCAGAGACTCCAGGCACAGCAGGGTCTGCCTGGCTTCCCCGTCCCTTGAGCAGCAAGCAGACAAAGGCCTAGGATTGCAGGCAGGGCGGGGGTTTACACCCCTCCTTAATCAGAGGTCCTGCTGGGGCCTGGCCATAGTGTGAGGTTTTGCAGGATAAGATTTTACAAGGGGAGGTTTCGCAGTGTAAGATTTAAGAGCATTCCCAGAATGCCTCCCTGGCACCAGCAAGATAATATCTCCCTGACACTAGCAAGATAACAAGAAGTTCAGAAAAAGGTCTCCAAGAAGTTCAGAAAAAGGTCTCATTATAATGCTAAAAATCACACCCCCTGGGCAGAGCAAAGTATGTTAATGAAACATACATGTATGTAAATGAGATATACGACTAAAACATGGGTATAGAGATATGCTCAGTAAAGAACATCTTATATCATTTGCTTGTAACCAATCACCAAACGATACGCTTGCAAACTTCTGTATAAAAGGTACCCAAAGGTGCTTGTTACGTGAACTATCTGCTTGCACTATTTATTGCTGGCAATAAACTTCTTCTGTACTTCCACCCCGGTATACTTATTGGCATTTGCATACTGGACACGATCCCAGACTTGAACTGGGGCACAACAGCATTTCACCCCCCCCGCACCTCAAGTTCAGCATTGTGGAATGGAAGGGAGGTTTGCTCTAGTGCCCTCCAGCTTCTAGACTGAGCCATTGCAGCCATGTGCCTGCATTTTTTCAGTCCAGAGGGAATGTGTGCAGTTGCAAACTGATTCAATCTAGGCAGGTTAGACTAACCTGCAAAGGTTGAATCAGCTCAGGCTCAGGCTTTTTGAATGTCTATCCCTAGCTAGTGTGTTCTGCAGTAGATCTCCCATGAGTTCTTCTTGTTGGAGCTCATCTACTTTGTATAAAATGTAGAGTCATCAAGGCAGGTATATCAAATAGTTGCTTTTTTTTAGACGAAACTATTTACCATATCCCATATGTTCCACACAAACGAATTTGCATTTTTGGGGCACAATAACTATTTCACTGAAAAAAAAAAGCTTAGGTCTATTCTAGAGTCCTAATACTTTATTCCTTCTTTTGGTCATGCTGAAACCTATTTGAACTATTTGTGTGCTCAACTAAGAGTGCACTGGAATTCACATACAAACTAGCATGTGCAGGCACAGCTGAAGCATGTTTAAAAACTTGATAGAGAAAATTATGAGAGAGATGGTTTCTTGGAAGCCAAAGTGATTATTTTCTTTTTAAAATTACTTAGCTCTTCTACTGGGCAAATTTAAGTGCGCCACTAGTGATGGGCCAATATTGGGATGACCTGCTTATGAAGTCTTGTGAAGAACAGGATTTCATTGTGGCTCCTTCCTATTATGTCACTGTCTGTGTTTCCTAGTTGCTTCTCCTGACTTCATGAGCATATCTTGTTGCTGAGAGAACTGATTTTTTGTTTGCTTTGTTTTGTTTAAAAGCCTTTTTTCACCTGAGAAAGAAGGAGTTAAGGAAAATATGCTGGCTGCTCTTGAAATGGCAACCCTAGCATCTCATCACTCAGTGAAAAGCCTTCTTGTTTCCTTGCTCTGCTCCTCCTGCACTTCAAACAGTTCTATAATCCCTTTGACCTTAGAAGGTCAACAATATATAAAAAAGTATCTTTCTTTGTGTAAAAGCACATTAATCATTTTTATGTAGCCCTTTATTCTACAATCACCCTTTTGAGGGTCCTGTGATATTTTAATTCAAGGACTTTCTTGTAGTATTAACATACATTATTTCTCTATATTTTTTTTTATATAGATGAAAGAGGAAAATCTGTCAAGTCCATAGTCTGCAACCGTGGCTCAGTGAAGAAGTACAGATGCATGTAATTTTTTTATGATTGATGTAATTGTATTTCCTTATTATTAAAACATAAATAGTTGTTCCAAAATGCACAGACATAGATAAAACTATATTTTAAATGTTATTTAATTAAAATACTTCAAGGATTCATTCTTGTCTTTATTAACAGAAAACTTTAAGTATGCTACAATATACTTTTCTAAATAAGACAGGACTTTGAAGTCACAGAGCCAAATTCTGATATTGCTTATGTCAGTGTAAATTTGGAGCTTAAGCCAACTGGATTTCCATCAGTGTCAGTGAAAACAGAATTCAGTCCCTGGTAAGGATTCTGAAAAAATTTCATCCAGAAAGGGAGTAAAAAGGTTAGGAACCTAATTATATGTATTGGATCCCTAAAGAAAATTGCTGCTAAACTTAATTAACTGTGTGGAGCCTGTATAAAGTCACCCCAAGGTCAGCATAAGAAGTACAAGTGTGGGATTGAAACAACATGTGGATGGGGAGTGTGACTGCCAAAGAGAAAAAAAGGGGGAGAATGGGCATTTAAGTCAGTCACTGCTCAAATCTTTAGGAGTGCTGTGCTAGGCTATAAAAGAGGCTTGAGTGCTTGTAAGTGGAGAGTGGAGTTACTGCATTCTGGGGCCCTGATTCAGGACAGCAATTAAACATGTGCTGAAGTTCTTTTAACTTCAATGGGACTTACCCCATATGCTTTTGATTCAGCATGTGCTTAAATGCTTTGCTGAATCAAGTCTTATGTTCAGTGCAGGTGGCAGACAGGAGTTTATGTGGTTTGTAGGTAACAGCTGCACCAAGTCAGTCAGTCCTGGCCAAGTCTGCAAGAGCTGTGCAAAGCTAAAGGTAGCTTAATTTACACACTCTTAACTCTCTGTACTTACTGTTCTTGTAGGTATGCAGGAATAACTTATTTTAATTTGTGCACTTGAATGTTGGTCCTCCAGCATGATTCACATCCCTTGCCAAGAGTATGACAGTAAATTTAGTAACTATAACTTTATGCATCTTTTTGAAACCAGAAAGCATTCCTGATTATTAGCTGGGCGGGCTATGGAGTTGGAAGCTTTGAAAAGACAAAGGAGATGTTTTTGAATTGCTTGGTTCAAAGGGAAACCACAGGCTGGCAGAACCTCTTGAAGTGTGCTGATCTGAGGTTTTTGAAGCTGAAATGGAGATTGCAGAGCAACTTTACCAATAGGGAAACAGTGTTGATATGCTATTCTTTTGTACAATTTTTTATTATAGATTTTATTTTAAAATTCAGCTATTAATTTTGTTTTCTTTTTGTATTGTGATAATTACAATCATAATTACCATCTGCATCATATAACATATACATAATATGCAAAACCCATTTAGTAGTCTTTAATATTAAATTATGAAGCCAAATAAATTGGTACAACTAGAAAAGGGACAATACACACAAGGCACAAAGAAGGAAAGTATAAAAAGGTGGGACTGAAGAGTGGGGTGATGAAGGAGGTCTGGTCTAGACTTTGGGTGTT
Organism: Caiman crocodilus; assembly: GCA_030014935.1. Classification (NCBI taxonomy): domain Eukaryota; kingdom Metazoa; phylum Chordata; order Crocodylia; family Alligatoridae; genus Caiman; species Caiman crocodilus. The sequence goes on from JAGPOW010000261.1 coordinate 87,294,878, forward strand.
CTTTAGTTAACTCTTTCTTAGCAATTTCAGTTTACGTTTCTGCACCCTGATGCAGTTTAGCCCTGTGGTAGAAGCTCTCTGGTTACTGTGTCAGAATACCATTGTTCTATTGTCTGTACTGGTTTGCTTTTCTACCCAAGAAAAATTATTTGTTTTGTCACCCTGATTGCTTAAAAAAACCGTAAAATAGTTTACTGGTGAAAGGCCTAAATTCAGAGGTAACACATAGTAACCTGTTTATGTTTGATGCCATTGTCCAAAATCATTTTAAATCTAGTGGACGCATCTACATGTGCAGTCAATGCAATTAAAAAAGCTCTGGCACAATTTGAGCCGGAGTAAACTAATCTGGATGTCCCTATTTAGATGTCTGTTTAAGCTCAGTAATTCAGTCTGTCATTGGATAGTCCTTGTGTCTGATGGGCCAATCTGATGGTGCAGTAAATTAGTCTACACCAGCCTAATCACTGTACACATTACTGAACAGTAAATTAGTGATGCATTACTGAACAGTAAATTAGTTTACTTTGCAGTAAAGCACGCATGTAGATGCACCCAGCGTCTGCTTCTTTTCGCAGCTCTTTAACCAGGGGAATATTCCTATAACATGTGCAGGAATATTTTCACTCCAGTTCCAGTATGTATTGAAGAAAGAAACTTACATTGTCTTTGCAGTGTCCAGGACACTCTAAATACATTTATTTGAATTACATGCAAACTATTAGAAGCATGATTCGCATTGTGTGATTATGATTGACCACTGTGCAGCCTTTAGACTTCATCCCATGATTTAGTAATAGCTTCAAGGCTATCTCATCAAAAAAAGCTGACAGAGATGACCAGGTCTGGAGAAGTGATGGAGCATCTTTACAATATCCTATATTTTCAGTGAGCTAAGCAAAGCCTAGATAAAAGTGACAGGTCAAGAAATGTTTCAGTTGTATATGCTACCATATAACTGTGGCTAAAGGTTATAGTGATGTCAGATTTACAATAGAACTATTTCCCTCATCTACAATTTTTTCTTTTCTCCACCCATTTTCTCTGGCATTTTCAACTGGTTTGTTGCCAACCTTTAAGAAAGAACTACCCTAGACTATGGCTTTACTAGACCACTTTAGTTAGCCACTCTGTATTTCTTTATAGGGTAGTATAAGGGTTCCAACATTCCTCTGTTTCATTTATTCTCTTTTGAAACCCCCTTAGAAGAGGTTATGGTGGTCATGCTGGAACTGGCTCATGGGACACAGGAGAGAGAATATACACAGTCAGAAGGTCAGGAGTCTGAAAACACACATCAATATGGCACAAAACTTTCTCCTGGAGAGTTTTAGGCATTGTCCCAAGTCCTATATTAAGATCTTGACCATCTTTTAAAACAGGCTGGTGAAAGAATGACACTTCCATGGTTTGAAATCTAGAAAAACTTAGGTAAAACATTTAATTTTCAATGTGGTAATTTTTCCCTAGAGGTTTGGATAAAATGCTGGCCACTTATAAATGTTTTCTGGTAGCTGTAGACGGGGGTTTCTAAATGCAGCTTTGGGAGATTTTCAAGATTCTTTTGTAACTTTATCCTTAAGTATTTAATTGTCCCATTGCCTATGAAAGTTTGACTGGGAGAATGCCATGCTACAAGTGATATCAGATTGTTCTAGCTTTTTGCAGTTAATTCAATATTCCTAAATTGAGCCAAAATATTGGATTCATGCTATAAGGTAAGGGATTGTGTTTTCAGGGCTCACTATACAAAGGCACCATTCATACTAAATAAAACTCTGCATTCAGTCAATCTTGATGACCCAAATGTGTGACTGACAGCATATAGCAATGACCATGGATATTAGGTCTGGATCAGACAGGAAAGGGGATAGTGGACAACTGTGGTGCTTTTTAGGAGGTTAAGTGAGTTTGAAATTTTGCCTTTGGTTAAGATGTAGACCTCATTTGTAGAAGCTTATCTAAAACCAGGCCTGTGAATAGTTTGATTCGTGGCCCAGTACAGTCCCTCATGGTTGGGCATGGCATGTCAGATTTTTGTGTTTACTTGGAATCTTGTATCAATTGCCATACCAGGTCTTGTTAGTCTGTCTCTTCTGTGACTCAGTCCTCCAGCCAGGTCACATTTAGCTTTATCCCTTATAGGACTCCAGCATCCTTGAACAGAAATGAACAGATTGCAAGCAGTGCTGGTTACTTTCCTCCTTGGTTCCTCTTCAAATTTTCTTTCTTTCAGAGTAACAAGACTCCAGGCTTCTCCCTGGACTCTTGACCACTTGAGAAGTCCATGGGCAAATATAATCTGCATATTAGGGGATCTTCTCCAAGAACCCCATTCCTTGTACAAGACTGCCAGCCTCAGGGCTATCTTTCTGGACCTCCTTTATCTACCCCCTTTCAAGAACTCCCTACTATTTATCTTCCAAAGGAATTCTGACATGTATCTCCTTCCCATTAGTTTAGTCCCCTTTCCTCAGGTTCAGTTCCCCCCTTTTATAAAATAAATCAGGTTCCTTCTATTTGTTATTAATAAGTACTAGCTGGCCCTATGTGTATAGCGTATACTATTTGTATGGCGTGGCTGGTCCTGGGCCTTCTGGCCCTAAAATAGACAGTCTACTGGTCAGAATGTGAAAAATGAATTGCTGGAAGATATATAGCCTTCCTACCTCTGTAGTGTGGCAAGAGTGGTGCATTGGCACCAAAAGCCCTTGCATAACCCCCAGCACCAATTGTGGGGCCACAATAAAAAGTGGCTGCTGACAGCAGCCGCATGATAGCAATTGTGTTTGCGACGGCAACCTGAAGCCACTGCTGTCCCTGTGCACTATGGCAGGCCAGTAGGGGGTGCTCCTGCATTGAGCCACCTGCCTCACTGTGCCTGACCACCCTCCAGGCTCCGAGTGCCTCCCTGGGGGCACCTCACGTTTGGCCAACCCTCTCCCTGGGGCACACCTACAAGCCTGGGGGTAATGCTACCACCACCCAGGGTCCGGACTGATATTGGCCTTGTACCCCCTGGGAAACACAGGCCTAGTAGTCCTTGAGGGTACTTGACCCACTGCAAGAACTTGGGATGCTTCCCTCAGTCTGAAGCACAAATAGTGGTCTCATTTAGTCAGCCAGACAAAAAGGACCCCAAGGCATAATCTAGACCCTCTCGCAATAAGTCTCCCATGCTAGGTACAGAGGAGAACTTTATTGGTTATAAGGATTAGGTTTGGAATAGGGTACAGGGTAGGGCAACATCAGAGAAATCCCTTAAAGCAAACAGTGGCATGGTATCCTTTGATTATGCATATGTGTTACTACAAGCTATATGTTTAGTTAGATTTCAAGTAGCTTACTTACAAGTATTATCCAGAGGCAGGTGGATATTTCCTCTGGAGGCAAGCAGTTCATTGACCATGAGTTTCAAGAGAGAAAGTGAGTTTCAGATGGTCCAGCTTTTCTGAGAATTTTCATCATGGCTGCTGCCCCACCTCCTGGGCAGTCTTTAACTTATAGTGACCTTATGACCTCATTTACCTGATCCAGTGAAGGCCAGAAGTTGTTGGCTGCCAGCCAACCAATTTGAAATGCGTCACTGGTTGCCAGGTAGACTGGCAGGGTCTCTAGCCCCCTTCCAGTAATGATGGTATTGCTTAGAACAATAGGGAGTTTAAGCCTCCCTGCCCAGGGGTGTGAGGCCAGTCATATAGGCAGAGGGAACAGGTTTCCCCCTCCCACAGGACTGTATCCAGCTCATGTTACAACTCAGGATTACCTGAAGAAGATGGGGCCAGGGGTTTCTGCTCTCTGCAGTGCCCATGGTAATCAAAATGTCAGATAGGTCATCAGCTTGATAGCAGAGCTTGGCAAGAGGCAGAGATGGTATTCTGCCACATGCACTGGGCTCTTAGCCATACTCCTATGTTGCTGTTGATGAAGACCATGTATGTCTGTCAGGTTATAAGTCTTGAGGGTCAGGGTTATCATATTATGCCACTACTGTATCTAGTAAGGGTCTTAAGTTATCTGAGCCATTCCAGCTGTTAATAAACCTGACCTGGTTTACATATGTGGTATTGGGCACAATTTTTTTCTCACTCAGCTGCCAGCACTGTAGAGACATTGGTTTATAGCTCAAAGTACGATGTGTGATCCCGTTTCATTTTGGGAATAAGTGAAAACAAAGCTGTCCTTAAGGGGAAGTTGAGAGAATGCTTCTCCAGGGTCTTGTTGAACAGGGTAAGGAGCTTACTTTAAGCAGTTTAAAACAAATATTTATAATAAACAGCAGACAAACTCTATGTCTCTTTGGTATTTTTAATTATGTGCCTAAGCCCTTCTGCTGGAGCTTTAGTACTTTAGCAAAAAGAGTTTCCTGGGCTTTGATTAAAGAAGCAAAATTGGAACTGCAGAGATGTGTGTAAAAATTAAATTTCTTGTTTATCTCTCTGGCCATGGTGTATGACTTATTAGTGTGTGTCTCAGACTGCCATGACTCTTGGAAGCCTTGTCATAACCAACAAAGAGCAAACTCATCTTGGGACAGGTGTGAGATAATTCATACTTATTTCTAGTGAGTTTGTGTAGGAGCTCTGGGGAAGGATTCTTGTCATATTCTTGGTCCATTTTCTTGACTTTCAGGAAGCACCATATTTTACCTGTATTCCTTTTTTTGTTTTTTGGGTTTTTTTTTGTTTTTTTGGGGTTTTTTTAGCTCCAGCAAAAATAATAATTCTGCTCTTAAAGAAAAGCTTTCAAAGTTTCACAAAGAAGCTTGCTAAATGAAGTTGAAAAGGCTCATTGGTATCCAGGAAGCAGTCAATTTCCTTCTTCATAAACATCTCAATTTCCTTCTTTATAAACTGAAGATCAGCAAAAGCATGAAAGCAATGAGATATTAAACTTCCATCTAATTAGTTGCTTGCGCAGTATGTCAGGAGTAAATTGAAATGGAAATTAATGAATGGTCAGAGAACACATTTGTGCTAATGGATTCAAACTAGAGCTTCTCTGAGATGAGAAATTCATATCTGAATATGTTTTATGAACAGGTTAGAAAAGTTCAAAATCTCAATCTTTTGCATACATAAATCTCCACACAAACACACAGTCCCATAGAATAGATTCCAGTATTCTGCTGGTGGCTTACAATTAGCAACTTGGCAATGCAGCTGTGAAAACTCTCTCTCTTTCAGGTATGTGTGAGTCATATATGTTACCCAGTATCATTTAGAGCCACTTACAGAGACTGCAACTATGAAAAACCTACCCTGAGTATCCAAGATACCATCCACAGCCAGTTTTTTGACAGAGACTATTTGGCATTTTGGGGTGTGGTATAACGACAAAGATTTGCCAACTCACATTGTGTTCCAATTTGTGAAGCTCTTCTACAGTTGAACAGATCTCCTGTAAAAGTGTTCGGTCAACTTTAGCCTGTTTCAACAGGCCATAAACCTCCTTAAATTTAATGGAAATTCTAAATCCCCTAAAGTTCAAGAGATTAGCATAAGGCTTAGGACCACAGCAGCACCCTTAAAGCAAAGGCATCTTAAAAGTGGTTTTAAATGCAGATGGAAAAAGAGTTTAAACATATATATGTCATCCCACGTATACTCCCTTTGCAATAACCTATACATTTAACTACCTTGTGGAAAACACAGCTATGCCCAGACCTCCTGGTAGTCAACTGTGCATAAAAAGAGTAGATGAACTGTTGGAGGGAAAAGCAACCCTACCTTATATCTTGGGGCTAACATATGTGTCTGGGTGTGGAGGTCAGGAGGGAAGAAGGATAGCAAAAGAGGGTGGGGCAAAGCCCTGGGAGAAGGAAAACCAAAAAGAATATAACAAAAAATAAAAACCACTAGAAAGAAGTTTTAACCAACTAGAAAACTGTGGTATTTTCAGGCTGAGAAAAGCAGGTTGCAGCAGACATGTTTTTCTGGGCCCCCACTGGATCCAATGCTAAAATAGACATGAAAATGTCATGAGAACACCTCCATATGGACTACATCACCAGTAAAGAGAGCGCTGAAAGGCTGCAACTTGTATCCCATGAAATAACACAGAGGGGATCAACTGTTTTGGCAGCTGTGCCACAAATTAAATCTAATGCCTTCTCTGAGTACCAATCCTATCTCCTTTCCCTTCCTCATCTGCTGCTCTGCTTCTGTTCCCTGCCTATTTTCCTTCTTGAACACACTGGAGATGGAGATCCCGAGAGCAGTGATAAGGGGAGCCTTCAGAACAGCTTTCCCATTTCTAGATCTGGTGCTTATAGTCAGAAATAGGTGGACAGGATGTGCTGGAGAGAAGCATCCATTGGAATGCTGGGGAAGTGGGGTGGATATACCATTAGGCCATGTCCCGATGAGTGTGGCCATGTGGTATGTGGCGTTGCAGATGTGGTATGTGGTGCCACTTGTCCATATATCACATATCCAGCTGTTTTCTGTGCTATAAGGTAGCAGCACGGGAGGTTTTTTGACCGTGGGAGATCCCGGGGTCAAAAAAACCCTTGCTAAAATAAAAAAGCAGAGTGGTGCACATGGGGGCAGCATACACACCTTAAAATTGGATCCTAGCTGGCTGAAGACACACTCCAGCTGCTGGCCAGGCTCTGAGTGGCAGGATTGCCACTGCAGCCCTAGGAGGCCTCCAAGACCCCAGGTAAGGCTGCTGAGGCTGAGGCCAGCACTGTGCAGGCCCCCAACTCTTCTACCCTACCCAGGGTAAGCTGACACGCACCAGAGGGCACATGGCACAGGCATTCTCTGGGGACAAGTAGAAGTAACACAAGGTGTGCATCTGCTTCTTGTCCCCAGGGAAACAAACATCCACACTCATATGGATATGGCCTTAGAGGCTTGCACCTCTTAGAAAGTTACTTTTGATTTGAATGTGTTGAAGATGAATGAAGACAATTTAGTTATAAAAGATGGCAAGCTTATGTGATCCTCTTCCTTTGAAACACATCATTGTAGCCATGTTCACTGGTTTAGTGGCTCTATGTGAAATTATCATTGCTTTCAGCTGTCTAATAGCTCCAAAACACAATGTTCTACCTCATCCAGACCTTATAAGAATTTTATAAGTAATAAGAAAAAAAATACTAGCATGCAGATCAGAGTAGTTTGGAGAGTCTCAATTTGTTTTGTAGGTCACAGACCCCTTTTAAAGTTTGCCTTACAGCTGTATACCCCTCATGAGAAACAGTATAATCATGTTGATATCATGAATAATAAAGAAGTCTTTTTGTCACTATAACAACTTAAGAGATTCTGTTGAGTTCTTCCTTTTTTATCTTTTCCTACATTTATATTTCCCCTTGGTCTCCTGCTTTCCCATTTCTTGTGTTTAGCTTAGTGTCCTCATAGCATTTGCAACTTTCTAGTAAATTGGGATCTTGCCTCTACTTGATTTCTTTTTCTATAGTTTTTGGTATTATAAGAGTGCCTTTGGGCTCCATTATGGGCGTTGTACAAGACTAAAACAAAGAGAGGGTGAAGATTTCATAGATTTTTAAGGTCAGAAGGGATCTTAGTAGATCATCAAGTCTGACCACCTGTCCTGGGCAGGAGAGAGTGCTGGGGTCAGATGACCCCAGCCAGGTGCTTGTCCAGTCTCCTCTTGAAGACCTCCAGGGTAGGGGAGAGCACCACCTCTTTTGGAAGCTCATTCCCAATTATGGTAACCCTTACCATGAAGAAGGTCTTCTTGATGTCCAATCTAAATCTGTTGTCTGTCAGTTTGGGCTCATTGTTTCTAGTCACCCCAAGGGGCACCCTGGTAAACAGAGTATGTCCTATTCCTTGCTACCCTCTCCTGCCCCTGATGAATTTGTAGTTGGCCACAAGATCACCTCTCAGCCTTCTCTTGTGGAGGCTGAAGAGATCCCGGTCCCTCAATCTCTCCTCACAGGGCCTTATCTGCAGACCCCTAACCATATGAGTGGCCCTCCTATGAACTCTCTCAAGGCTATTCACATCCTTCTTGAAGTGTGGTGCCCAAAACTGGACACAGTACTCCAGCTGTGGCCTTACCAATGCTGCATAAAGTGGAAGTATCACTTCCTTAGACCTGCTTGTGATGCACCTGCTAATGAGTGATAGAGTGCAGTTAGCTTTACTTATCACTTCGTCACATTGACGACTTATGTTCATCTTGGAGTCTACTATAACTCTGAGACTCCTTTTTGCCACTGTGCTACTTAGAAGGTCATCCCCCAATTTGTATGTGTGTTGGTGATTCTTTCTCCCTAGGTACACTTTTTACTTATCTTTGTTAAACTGTAGATGGGAGATGAGAGACTGCCTCTGATTGTTTTAACCTTTAGAGGGGGTTACTGTAAAGAAACAGTTATATGGAGTCTTTCAGAATCTCTGGAGTTCAGCATATAATTGTATAGGTTTGTCAGAAGAAGCTGCAGTGAATATTTTATACTATTTCTCCATTGCCTGCACTGACTTTTATGTTTGTTGGGACAACTGAAATAGTCATCTTTGGTCTGTGCACAACTATAGGCCCAATGCAGAGTCTATTATAGATAACAGAAAACGCTGCATAGATTTAATCTGGGTTTGAATCAGGCCCTCCATTGGTTGGCTTATGACTGAGATACCACTTTTCTTCCAAGGCAACTAAGCTCAATGGTTTGTGCTCAATAGTAGCAGGCTTCAGATTTAAATATTATGGGCTGAAAACTAAGCATTCTCAGTTTATAGTCAAGGAAAGTCCTGAGCCTGTAACTTATTTTCCTCATTGATCCAAGAGAGTTTAAGTGCACTGATCTTTAAGTCAAAAGGAAAAACTCTTTCCCAAGCTTCTCTAGGGCTGGCGGCTGTACTGAGGAAGGCTTTTGTTTTTTTGAAGCAGCTTTAAACTAATATGTTAAAATTTGTCCATGTACCCAGAAGCTTTGGTAACAGAGACCTTTATAAATCAATCTTTTATTACTTGGCACTCTTTCATGCAAGCCAGCACTGTACCATACAACACAATGGACTGGAGTCATCAAAGTGATAGCAGGGTCAAAAGTTGCCTGGTAGCAAGGGAACAGGCTACAACTCACTGGAGTTTAGAAGCTGTTTTAGGTTGATTTCCTTTCCATTTAATGTTTAAGCTTTGATTTAGAGTTTCCAGTTGAGAACAATAGATCTGAGGGATGGATGTTTAAGAACAAATGAATAATGCCAAACACATACACAGCTCATGCCAGGGCTTTTTGCAAGAAAAGTACTGGATGTCAAAATTGAATAGGCTTTTCCGCTTTAACCTCTCTCTCTTTCTGTGCAATGCAGGATTGTAAAATGCTTGTTTTCTGGCATAGGTTCTCTAAATAAATACTGATACGATGTCTGTAAATCTGCAATGCACAGTTAAGGGAAAGTCATAGATAACGTCCCTGGGATTCCTAAAGATACATGTCATCCAGGGGCAATGATTTTTAAGTGATACATTTTATTGGACCAACTTTATAATTGGGAGAGATGTTAGACAAGTTTCTGGGCACAAGACATGAGGAAGGGCACTTTGTGCCTGAAAGCTTGTCTGACATCTTTCCCAACTATATAGTTAGCCCAATAAGATATCACCTAAAAATCCTTGCCCCGATATATTTTCTGCATTATCACAGCTACAAAATCACGCCAATGGGCCAATGAGCTCCACTCATCTCATCTAATAAGTAATTTATTTTCACAGTTCAAAGAATGCACAAAAATGTTTTCTCAAAATAGGACTGATATAAGTAGTTATGCATATTTTGGTGAATGTAGTTGTTCATATATTTGGATCCAAACTCGAAATTTCTAGTTCTATTTGACTCTTTGAAATTTGTTCTTATTTTACTTCAGAACAAACTGAGTGTAAGAACCACTATTAAACATCTATGTTTAATAAATTTAGATTTTAGGAAATTTTAATAGATTTAAAAAGTTTAATTTCCATAAAATATCAGAAGCAAAATAAAAATTGTAACAAAAGTGATAGTTTGATTCTGTTTAGAGGAACAGTCTGTAGTAATGTAATTATCAAGTGCTTGTTCTTTAGCAGGATATTTTTACATAACAGAAGACCTGTTGCTGCTAGTGATTTTTCTTAGATAAAAATATTAGATCTACTCATGTTTATCAAACCACTTGTTTCTTTCAAATGACATAGACATACTCTGAGCATGCAAAAAGAAGAAGAAATATATGTAACAAAGAAAGACAAGAATGGCAAAGATAGGGAATACAATCCCTGTCTGCTGTTTTACTTGTAACCTTAGTGCTAGAGAAATTCGAGCCCAGCACATGGTCTGATCATCTGTTTCAAGACACCATGCTCTTTTATCAGCATTGAGTTTTTGAAGGCAGTGTTTTTGCTGCCTTTCTCACTGCAAGGTCCAAACAATGTTGAAAAGGTAGAGCTATCTTGGCAGCCAAGCCAAGCCTTAATAGACAGAGGCAAAAAAAGAAAAACAGGAGGGGAAAAAATAAGGTGACAAAGGAAAATGACACATCAGGAAGCATGTGCTACCAGGATCCCATGTGACATGTCTCAGGTATTTTTCAAGCATTAGCTGAAGTTAGTAGAAGAGGTGATTGATTCCTTCTCATAATCTTTCTGCCTAGTGTCTTTCAGGATAAGTACAATGAGGGCTTAACAGTGTCATGGTGCCTTTTACTCCTTCAGAGAGATAGGAAGTGATAGCCTTCATAGTAAAGCTTGCTCCTCTTAGTGCACTATTCTCACTTTGTGAATCCTAGATAGAAAACATCTGTCTATATAAGAAGAGTTGGCAACCTCATCACGATAACCAATCAGAACATATTTTAGATATGACTACTGCTTTCCATTTCTAAATTTAACTGCGTGGTCCTGTCATGGCCACCTGTGACTTGAGTAAAAGCTTTGAGGACCCCATCATTCTTTTATTCTATACAATTCCATTTGTATCTGCCTATTTGGCTGTAATCTTTGTTGAGTATCATGACAAAACCCTGGGGTACCGGGTTACTCCCAGAGATGCACCCTGGGTTTGTATAAGCTCATTGGTCCCCCACTCTGCTGAATAGGTATGTCCAAGTTATTAATTTTCTCAGAAATCACTTTGGTAAAGTCACAAAAAAAACCCAAAGCCTTTATTACAAGGAATAACAAATGGTATAAAACAGAAAAAGTGGTCAACTGCTTTGACAATAGAAAATGATAAAATAAAACTTTGGACACTTTCAAGAAACATTTGGATGCCTATATTGCTGGATCCTTTGACCCTAGCTGACTTCCTGCCTCTTGGGCAGGGGGTGGGACCTGATGATCTTCTAAAGTCCCTTCTAGCCCTAATGTCTATGAAATCTGTCTATGAAAAGTCTATGAAATCTGTGAAAACTGATGAAATCCTTGCGCTATGTTGAAAATACTACCTAACTCCCATAAACATTCCATTGCAAATCTCCTGGGGTCAACCTTTTGTCACAGCTAGCTCCCTCTGTTCCCTCTCTCCTTACAGAAAACCCTCCTCCTCTTTCTCCATCCTCTAATGATCAGTCCCTCCAGAAAATTCCCCTGTCACATGTACCTGTGATAAGTGTTACAAGCAATTTGATGTAACAGATCAAGTTAGATTTTGTTACCTTGAACAACCCACACCACAAGCCTTTGTGCAACATCATGCCCCTATGATGAAATTCCCTTGCATGCTTTCCAGTATTTGACTGTGGGAAAATACTGATGTAGATTCAGCAGCCAATATTAATATACAACACTTCCAGATAGGTCTGAGTATTTCTCTCAATAATTCATTAACAATGGGATAAGTGCCGAATTGGGCCTCAGTTCAATATAGCTCTGAGCAGTATGTGGAGCTGTCTGGAGAAGCTGGGCCTTTCACAGAAATCAGCAGAAGCTCAGTACAGGTTTTCCTTGCTTAATGCTGTACATGTGCTCTTGAAAAATGGCGCATAACTTGAATTCGCATAAAGGCAGCTGACTTTACAATGTAACAAATTAGGGATATGTTGCAAGACCTTGCCTGCACTGACCCCCAGATCCATTTCTACTACTTTTACAAGACCATTTTGGTACTCACCAACAGCAGACAGTACACACAAGCACAGGGCACTGTCATAATGGGGATGGCCACTACAGAAACACATGTTGCAGACAATGAGCGAGGAGCACAGATCCACACAGCAGACTATATTTTGGTGTGCCTCACTCCCACACCACTCCACACAAAGTAGCTTACCATGGGCATCCATCACACCGATCACCTAAGAGTGAATTTACCTTGCATATAACACATTTTTGGTATAAAAAGGGTTATTGCATATGACAATATTCGCACATACAGAACCTGTATAAAGAAAGGGAAGCCTGTATTTCCCAAGTACACTCACAGGAGTGCTAAATAGCTAAAATGGGTATGTCAGTGATAGTGACTGTTGTAGGGTTTAAACCAGTAGTTTACCAATAAATATTAAGTACAATATTTAGTAAACTATTTAGGTAATAGTTAATGTGGTAGTACTATGCAAGAGCAATCTTACATTTCATTCTTACATGGCTACTAGGCTACTAATGATTTTAACCAGTTGGCACTTGACCTCTTACTTCAGTTGCCTCCAGTACACTAGCCAAGGACTGAGCCTTTACATTTGGTAGAGTGCAGCAGCTGTGGTCCTAATATGGTTGCTTCACAACTCGTTGCTGCTTGCTGCTTGCATCTCCTTATTTAGCTGGTAATCCTAACATAAGTTAAGATTTTTCATATTCTTACTGAATTTCTCAGCAGATGGCACATTTTATACATTCCTCACTTTACTACCTTTGTAGCTACTTCTTGTATTTCTTTAGGATTTAGAACTTGATGCTGGGGGACTGACAAGTGGTTTCTATTTAGGCTGCTAAGGCAGTGTGTGTAAAGAACTGCACAGAGGAAGTCCTTTGCAATTTCTTCAAATTCCTGGAAATAATGCTAAATATTCTTGAGTATTATCTGCTAGCACCTTATCTACAAACTCATTATTTACACATAGAGAAATCTCAGAATAATAAGCACTGCGGTTGTTAATTAGTGCTCAAATGCCAAAAACTGCAAAATATTCATTATCTTGTCTATTTCCTGGCAAAATATGCAATCTTTCATAAAAAATTAGTTTCTTTCCTGGAGGACTACCAGATAAAATATATACTTACATCTATCTTTCTTTTAAAATACATCTGGATGATTTCAGGTCAGAGTGAAAAGATAGCTATACATAGAATTATAGTGCATTTAGAAGAGCATAATACGTTAGGGTCTTACCAGTGCTGCTTCTGTAAGAGAAAAATCATGTGTCACTAATCTATTATATTTTTAGTATGGGTCAATAAAAGAGTTAGTTGATATTTTTTTTTTCAACAGGCTCTTGACAAAGACTTGCTAGGGAAGGTCCCTCCTTCCCGACCCTCATAAAGAAACAAAATGCTATAAAAAGCAAAGCATTGCCATTAGAAATCGATTGAAATGTAGAAAATAAACAAGGATACGTCTCTTAAAGAGGCTGGATCCATGCTGGGAAGGTCCAACCTGGCCTGGAGCAGCACAGAAGATTGAGCTGCATGAAGCTACGCAGAGCTATCTGTTCCTTTCCTTATCTCTGCTGTCCTCTCTTGCCTAAACTTACTCAGCCCCTCTGCAGTGAAGGTATCTGCAGCAAGGGTAAGCATAGGTGGCTTGAACTCTCTAGGGATGGAGACGGGCCTGCAGCTGGGAACCATGTCACAAGCTCTAGCTCAGTGTGGCAAAATATTTCCAACCCCTGGATTAGATGGACCTCACATCTCAAATACAGCTATTCCTATGGTGATTTCTGTGGAATCCTGAGAAAAGATCTGGGTGTCTGTAATTTCCCATGCATCTACCCTGTGCGTTGGATACATGTGGTTTTCTCATAGTATCTAGGGTCAGAAGGGGCCTAGAGCAGGCCATCTAGTCTGACCCCCCGCCAATGACAGGAATGAGTGCCAGGGTCACAGGACCCCAGCCAATCTAATTGCCAATTACCTATCTAATCTACTCTTAAAGATGCCCAAGGTAGAAGCAAGAACAACTTCCCTAGGAAGCTGGTTCCACATCTTAGCCACCCTAACTGAAGTAGTGTTTCCTAATGTCCAACCTAAACCTGCTCTCCAGTAACTTGTGACCATCGGTCCTAGTCACCCCTAGTGGTGCCCAGGAAAAAAGAGCCTGCCCTATTTCCTGCTGATCACCCCTCAGCAGTTTATAGGCAGCCACCAGGTGCCCCCTCAGCCTCCGTTTACTGAGGCTGAACAGATTCAGGTCCCTCAGACGCTCCTCATAAGGCCTGTCCTACTGCCCACATATTAGTCTAGTGGCCCTCTTCTGGACCCTCGCAAGGCCGTCCACGTCCCTCTTGAAGTGCGGCGCCCAGAACTGGACACAGTACTCCATCTGCGGCTTGACCAATGACGCTTAAAGGGGGAGAATCACTGCCTTGGACTGGCTCGAAATGCATCGTTGGATGCACGCTAGGGTTCAGTTGGCCTTCCCAACCACCGTCTGACATTTGTGGCTCATGTTCATCTTGGCATCAACAATGACACCAAGATCCTGTTCCTCCACCATGCTAGCAAGAGGGGAGCTTCCCAGCCAGTATGTGTGCTGGGGGT
>JAGPOW010000261.1:87309629-87338873 GCA_030014935.1 Caiman crocodilus
TCTGGTGTCCCCACCTCAGCCCACAGTTTGGTGTCATCAGCAAACTTGGATAGCTTGCTTTCCACCCCCTCGTCCAAGTCAGCGACAAAGATGTTGAACTGTGCGGGCCCAAGGACCGAGCCCTGGGGAACCCCGCTGCTGACATCTCTCCAGGTTGAGTACAACCCATCCACCACCACTCTCTGGGAGCGCCCTGTCAGCCAGTTTCTGATCCATTCAACTGTGTAGGGGCAATGCCACAACTCCCCATCTTTTTAATGAGGATGGGGTGGAAGACCGTGTCAAACACTTTCCTGAAGTCTAAAAAGACTATGTCAACATCATCAAGATCATCGAGTCCAGCCCCCTGCCACAGAGGCAGGAAGTCAGCAGGAGTCATAGGATCCCAGCAAGATAAACATCCAAATTTCTCTTGAAGGCGTTCAAAGTAAGTGCTTGAACCACCTCTGGTGGCAGTCTATTCCAGGCCTTGGGGGCTTGGACAGTAAATAAGTTCTTCTTTATGTCCAGCCTAAAACAGTCATGGAGGAGTTTATGATCGTTTGATCTTGTTACCCCTTGGGGCATTCTGGTGAACAGATGTTCCCTGAAATCCCAGTGAGCACCCCTTATAAACTTATAGGCAGCCACCAGATCACCCCTGAGCCTGCACTTTTCCAGGCTAAAGAGCCCCATACCTCTCAGCCTATCGTCATAAGGTCTGTTTTCCTGACCTCTGATCATGCATGTGGCTCTCCTCTAGACTCTCTCAAGCTTCTCCACATCCTTTTTGAATTGTGGAGCCCAAAACTGGATGCAGTATTCTAGCTGCAGCCTCACCAAGGCTTTATTAGCCACAGCATCACTCTGAAGGCTCATGTTCTTCAAAGACTTTCCTGTTGCTTTGAGGAAGAAACAAGCTTGTTAGCAGGTAGACTTTGGTCAGATTACTGGGGGGGTCGGGGGGGGGTCTATCCTTCTGTGTCTTTGCTATTAAATGGTTTGTTATTGGGAGGAAGATGGTTGGTCCCATTCCCCCCCAGTGCCTTCCTTAGCATCCCAATTGTCCTTTTTGCTTGGGGCTCCACCTCCCCTACACTCTGCCTGACTCCAACCAAATATGTCGTTGTTTGGGCTGTTGGAATTGGTGTACTGAGCACTTGGTGCTTAGGCCCGTTAAATTTGTGATGGTGAGGATTGGGATGTTGTTTGGCCCGAACATTCCCTTGCCTTACTTATGTATCTTCCTGATGTTGTGTCGTCCTGTGCCCACGGATCTGGCTCCCTGTTTAGGCTGTATTTGTTGTGGGCCTGTCTGGGTCAGCTGGGGACCTCACTTTTGGTCCTCCCAATGGGTCCTCCACTGAGCTTTTTATCCCAGCTTCAGAGGTTCGGGCAGCCAATTAGCCCCTGTATGCTGCCATAAAGCATGCTCACACTGATGTAGGAGCTGGTTCCAGCTGCTTCTGGTCTGTCTTTTTTCTTTCTCTTTTTTGCTGCAGCATGTCTGCCTGCTACAGTTTCATTTTCGCTGCTCTCTGCTTCCGGTGCAGTGTTCCGCCAGCTCTGCTCCTTGCCAGACTGAGGTAAGGTTTTTCCACAGTATCATATGTTGACATGACAGAGCAGTATTTTATTCTGTAATGTTAAATGTTCTGTTAGGCTAGGGACAGAAGGTACACACAAACTGGGTGAAGTGATCAGAAATTGGTTTAAACCTGTAACAGAACAGAAATTCAGTGCACATAAGCTGCTTTCAAAATGGCTGAAATTGGTTTAAGATACACCTGGTTGAATGTAGTATTAGATATAACTGATTTAGGTCAAAGCAGTTTACAAAACTTCTGTCCCAGACCCCTTCCTGGACTAAGTTAATTGACAGTACCCCAGCATCCCAGGATGCTTGCAGCCCTAGGTTGGGCTGGGCTGGAATGTCTGCTCTAGCAGAGCAGAATTGACCCCTCCATTCTCCTCCCTAATCAGAGTATTATCACTGCTGTAGCTGGCTCAGATAGGGGGTGGGTAGGAAACCCTGCTCTGGAGTGCCCCCTTCAGCAGGAGTGGGAAGTGTGGCTAGACACAGTTAGCCTGAGGGGAAGAGGGGGTTGATTCCTCCCTCCCTCCCATCTCCCACTGGTATGGAACCCCAGCTGGGGTCTGCCTGACTCCCTCTGTCTCCCACACTTGCTTCTTGAGCAGTGAGAATGGGGTCATGGCCAGACCCCAACCCCAGGCCTGAGGCAAAGGGAGGGGGGATCACTGAGAAGCAGGGCTTGCAGGGATCTGCAGAGGTCCTCTAGTGCCTAGTCCAGCCCCTGCCTGAGCCCTGGCCAGACCCTCCCATACAAGCACAATCTAGAGTGGAGGGTCTGCTTACAGTGCCCACAACTGAGAACACCCACTGGGGGGTGGGCTCTGTACTGCTGGGGAAAAACCCACCAAGGGCTTTCTGCAGCCAGTTTTCCATCCCTGCCTCGCAGTGGGGCCCAGCGCTGTGCCTTTTTAGGCCTAAGCCCTGAGACAGCGCCACACAGAGCTCCCCCAGCCCCATGGCAGAGGGAGAAGAGGAGGAGGGGGAGAGACCTTCCTACCACAGTAGCTCCATGACATTCTGGGTGTGGGGAGCCAGGAGCAATCTGGGCTCAGAGCTCCTACTGCCCCAGCCTGAGCCGCAGCTGGCTGGGAATGGCCAGGGCTGCATGTCCTGGCCTGGTCTGGCTCCTCTGCATGCACCCTTAGCAGCACCTGTGGGCCAGCCTGGCTCAGCCCTGGAGCCCCAGCCTGAGCCCTGGGTGAAGTAGGCTGATGGGGCTGGGCTCTTCCCAGTTGACTGCAGCTCAGGCTGGAGCCAGGGGAACTGTGCACCTGGATTGCTTCTGGCTCCCTATGTCCAAGTTGAGCTGGGCTGTCACAGAGCCACTGCAGTGGGCAGGGCTTTCTCCCTTTTCCTCCTCCTCTCCTGCCATGGGGCCAGTAGGGGTTCTATGTGTAGTGCTGCCTTGGGGCTCAGAGCTGGAGAGGTGCAGAGCTGGGCTCTGCAGCGAGGCAGAGCGGGGAAAACTGGTCACAGGAAGCCTCTGGTGGCTTTTTTTTCCCAGCAGTACAGAGTTCTCTGGTGTGTGTTCTTGGTTGTGGGTACTGCAAGCAAACCCTCTGCTCTTTAGAGTTTGCTTGTACAGGAGGGTCTGACCAGGGCTCAAGCAGCGGCTGGACTAGACGCTAAAGGACCTCTGCAGGGGTGGGGGTTTTAAACCCCTCCCCAATCAAACTCAGTGCCTGCTGGGCTTACCCATGCCCCCCCACCCCAGGTCAGCTTCTCTCCAGCCTTCTGGGTGCTACGGAAGGGAAGGAAGGGCTCACTCTAGTGTTCCCTCCCCCTCCCCCCAGTCTGAGCCACTGCAGGCAAGTGGCTGAATTTCTGGAATCAAAAGTGAATGTCTGTTCACTTGCTTCTCAGTTCAATCTATGTAGGTTAGACTAATCTGCAAAGATTGAATTGATTTAGGCTCCTGAATGTCTGTATTTAATCTTTGTGATCATTCTATTTTCATATTGGTTTAAAGACATGTTTAGCTGGTATTTAAAAAATATCATGGTTAATCTTGCATGATGAACTGCAATGTCAGACTTTGTTTAGATCCTTTTTTTTTTAAATTTAGTTTATAGACTACAGCTCCATGTTTCATTTTGATCAGAATTATAGGTCTAGTTTAGGTGCCAGGGTGCCCATATTTACATACTTACTTGCAAAATAAGGACAAAGCCATACTAAATTCCAGCTTAATGATAATAAAAAGACCAGAATAGCAAAATAACAACCAGCACCCCTCAAATAAAAACCTTAAATCTAACATATCAGTGAAAATTGACCTTAGTATTAAGGCAAGTTCATACATTTAGGCCTCAAAATGTATGTATTGGTAAGATGCAGTAAAAAAGTGAATATATTGTGAACAGAATTCTTCTGAAACAGACTAACTTGAAACTTGTGGATATTATAGGTCTGATGGTCTCCCCACACCAAATGTAGGAGTCCTCATGTGTACCTTTTTTGTGTGCATACATAACCTGCACTCCTAGTGGACAGATCCTATTCCACCTGCTAGGCAGTACTTAAGCATTTAAATAATTATATTTTACCCTGCTTGAGTCTCTAAAAAAGCATTAACGCAAGGGTCATTGGTGCTTTTTGTGACTTAGTTTTAAAACTAAGATCAAGGCATATTATAAAAAAAAAGTATTAATGGTTTTTCAGGGAGCAGGGAAGGGTGGATCTGATGCCTAATGGCTGTGATATCTCCCTGTAATGGCTGGCTCCTTTGAGGGACAGCACTATGCTAGTGCCAGAAGCTATTTCTCCTCTAGTAAAAGTAGTAGCAACCTGTAAGTGTGTTTTTGAAGGTTTTAGATTCTGTCATTGTTGTGAGACTTGTGCTTCTTGCATTCATACATATGGTTAAGAAAGGGCACTGAAATAGCCATGTACATGTGTTTCTATGCCACGTTTGCCTGCCCCTGCAGTAAGTGCACATGCAAAAGCCAACAGTACACACAAAAATGAGACTTTCTCTAGAAGCAGTGAGGAGTTTCCCCAGCACACTGCAAGCGTAGGAGAAATGTGCATGCTATCCCTTTCAGCATGTATGCATATTTATATAAATTAAATGTCATATTCCAGAGGCCAGATCTGTCAGCCTACACCAGGGGAGGGCAATTCTTTTGGGTGGAGGGTCACTTAATGAGTTTTGGTGAGCTGTCGAGGGCCACCTGGGTAGTCCTACGCCTTGACAGTTGTCACGCCCCTTGTTGCCATCTTGGGACTGCAATTCATAGTGGTTTAATGACGAAGTGCTATTCAAGAAATGCTTCCCTCAAGATGCAATGTTGCCTAGATACCATGTACAGTGCATCTAACAATGTTTGCTACATTGTTAAAATGCCATGAAGGTCTCCAAAGAACTGTGAAAATGTTGGCTAAAGGGGCTCTGGTCTGGTCCTCCAGGCTGGGAGTAATGCAGGGGGTTGGTAGCACACCCACATCAAAAATTTCAAT
The DNA here is from genome assembly GCA_030014935.1 of Caiman crocodilus. Classification (NCBI taxonomy): domain Eukaryota; kingdom Metazoa; phylum Chordata; order Crocodylia; family Alligatoridae; genus Caiman; species Caiman crocodilus. Next base: position 87,314,662 of record JAGPOW010000261.1, read on the forward strand.
TACAGTCTACAAGAGAAGAAACCAGATGGAAACGATGGTCTGAAACCTTTTGAAGTTGGAACAGGCAATGGTGCGTGAACCATAAAGTGAAGGTGATGATAATTATTGCAAAAAGTTATAAAAAAAAAAATCAAATTAATGTTCCAGAGCAAGTCACGGGTTCAACTAGTACTTGCTGTAACGCTCACACATGCAGACACATTTGGGTTTGTGTGTAAATTGGGCCCCTGAATTGTCTGTCTTGAAAAAATGTTAGGTAATCAAGCAATTTAAGACTTCTTTGCAGTACATACATAAGACAGGAGCAAAGGCAGCAGAATCTTATTTTCACATTTCAAACTCTTGCATTTTTCACACTACAGCTGTGATGTTCTCTTAATGTAGGATTGTTAAGAAATGGATACTTACAAGCTTGCCTCTGTCTTGATGGAGGATTTGTTTGGGAATATGTCTCTGGTCAACTAGCATGATAATCTCAAGTACTTTCTGACAGGCCAACAGCATCTACTGTAACTCTTCCTCTAAGAATACATATTTTGGGGGTCTGCAGTCAGAAAAAGAGGAAATCTGTGAAGTTAATTAATGCAAGTTGCTATTCATGCTGTATTCATTGTCACATGTTTCAGCTGCTCTTTTCTTTACCTCCAATGTAATCCCTCAAGAAAAATAGAAGATTTGCTGTAGGGAATGGTATTATAAATTCCCCCAGCTAAATAAAGGGCCATGTTAGAGTTGCTATGGAGTCTTCTTTTTTTGTTTTTTTTAAACTTGGTTTAAATTAAATAGCTCATGAGAGAGTTTTTTTCACATTTTATTATGAGTTCAAGCGGGACAAAGGATCTGTATAGCAAAGGATTAAGAGGAAAGGACCAAGCTAGTCACACAAAAGCATTGTGCCTTTTAAATCCGCAAATGGAAATGGTCTAGCAAATGATCCTGTTGTTATACTGTAGCCAAATGGGCTAGAATGTAGTTTTTCCCTTTCCCTTCATGTTATGTTAAATCTTCTGCTTTCAAAACAAAAAAATGTTGTCACAACATTCCTGCCACTCTCTATCAAATCATTAAAACTACTCGGACAAAACAAACCACATTTGCTTCTGGTCCTTCCAAATGTCTAAATCCTGTAAGAGGGCTGGCCAGTTTAGAAAGGTTTTTATAAAATACATTAATTTCTTCCTGTGTTAATAAAGAAGAAGCATTGGCATGTTTAGGGTTTTCCCTTTAAGGATCAATAATGAGAAAAGATACTTAAGTGCTCTTATCTGTTCCATCATGCTCAGTGGTCTTGCAGGACAAGATTGTCATGTTGTAATAAAGAAATGCAAACTGTAGAAGTCTAGAACTCTTGGTTCAGAGATGATACTTTTATTAGACCAACTAAGAAATCACAAAAAAATGTATCTTTTCCTGCAAGCTTTAAGGCTCGCATGCCTTTCCTCAGGCTCAGGGAAAATTAAAGGTGGTAAAAAGTCCCTATAGGTAGAAATATATAATAAACAATTAAAGCACCAAACCTGAACAGAGAAGCTTCCCTACTCACCTACTTTTACTACTTTCCTTCCCTACTGACTCTACTACCTTCCCTACACATCCCACTACTCATCCAGTGCATTGAATTAATCAAGTCTGCTCTGCATTTGAGCTGAAGCATCCAGTGCTGTGTCATGTGCATTTGTATAAATGGCAAAATGCATGTCAGCACTGAGAAAATGGTGGTGGTGCACTTTTGAATTAAAATACCTTCAAAGTGTTTTAGTTCAAAAGCGTGTCACCGCCATTTTTTTAGAGCTGACACTCATTTCATCATTTATACAAATGCATGCATCGCAGCACCATGTGCTTTAAAATACCCAGTGCTTCAGCACAAACATGTGTACAAATGCCTGGAAGACTATTTGTAGGTGACAGATAATGGACACTTTTAAAATATATATATATATATATTTTTTATGTATTCCCTAAGGTAAAAATCCTATTGAATCCTATTGAAACTGTTTTTTTGGAAAAAACATCAGTCACAAGACACCAAGAGAATGTTTTCTTTGTGACTGGAGGATCAGTGTTGCAGCTGTGTAATGTACAGTCCACAATTAATGCATATGTCTCAACAGGAATTATAAAGTTTGGGATTTTTGTTTCTTTCTCTAAAGCACTTGGGCTCTGATTCAGAAAGGTACTTATGCTCAGCAGGTCTCACATACATGTTCTTAGCTACCTGGCTTAAGAGGGATTCTCTATATGATTTAGTTAAGCATATCATATTTTTCAGCAGGACCTCAGGTGGTGCTTGGATCTTTTCCCTTGCTTTCTCCTTGTTTTGTGTCTACTGAAAAGATTTTGTATCCCTCCTCTCCATCTTTCAAACATGTTACAAATATAGTTTCCTTTCAGTTTCTTTTAAGTTCTCTATTTTGTCCTGTTCTTTCAAATTACTTTCCTTTTCCAGATGGGTAGCAGAGCGAAAAGTAACAAATAAGATTAAATGTATTTTAAGACTCAAATTCTATCGGGGAATAAAAAAATATTTTGGATGCTAAATGAGTAACATGACTTTTATATAAAGAAAAGAAATCACTAGAAATTAGGGTTTGATTGTCCACAAAGAAATACAACAAAATCAGAATAGTAGCATTTTACAGTTACTTTTCATTTAATTACAAAATAAACATATAAAGATGCACAATTGTGAAGAATCATCTTGTATGGTTGCATGGAGCCCCATTGACTTGGTGGGTCTGTTCCTGAGTAACGTCTTGATATGGTCAGTAGAGTAAAGAATTGGGTTAGCAGAGAGACTTGAAAAGGATCAAATAGCAAGGAGTAGCATATAGCAAGAAGACATGCTGATCTCATTGTATTTGGAATTTGAGACCAGCAGTTGCCTTGGAAACAAAATGTTGCAGGTTGAAATTTCTTGTAGCTGCATGTGGGTAGCATGAAAGCAAACCTTTGGTTGTGTTTGCTAATCTCATGTGGCGGAGGAACAAAGACAGCTATTGAAGGGATGTACAGGAATCCTCAAGAGCCATCTTATCTTTAGCTCTTGCAGAGAGTGGGCTGAGGTAATTTATTTCTAACATGCTTCTCCAGGGAAGTTTCAGCAAAGTATAAATATCTTGTTTCCATCAACATCCATTCTCTGATCTTGAGGAGAAGCCTGTGGGGGCTGTCCAACACAAGAAAATGAACAGTCAAAGGTAGGACGTTATGGTCTGTTAAAGACAGCAAACACCAGTATTTCCCAGAAAATAAGAAACCTGTTATTGTAAATTCCAAACTGTTGGCTCTAAAAGAAAGTCTGAGTCTCAAACCTACTCCCTCTCCTTTTACAGTCATTTCTCTACACACATGCTCACACTTAAAATAACATCACACTCAAGGTCTTGCAGGCCAGATATTCAGAATGACTGCATAGTTGTATGCATGCATCTGTGGGTGCATCAGAATGCTGAAGCCATTTTTTGGGTTAGAGGACCACTCAAGGAGTTTTGGTGAGCTGTGGTGGGCTGAGGGCAGGGATGCTGACCCAGCCTGGCAAAATGATAAGAGAACAGTGGGTGGGGTGTGCAATTGATCCTATCTGGCCTGGGCCCGTTTACCTTGTATCTGCTGCTGGGGGCACCAGTTGGAGCAGCCATGGAGACTAGCCCAGGACCCCCACAGGCAGGGTGCACTTGGTTGGGTGGATGGGATGGGATGGGGCCGTTGGTGGGTGGGTGTAGTGTCTGGGAGTTGCATGGGTGAGTGGGACTGGGATTTCAGAGTGGAGACAGTGTGAAGTTGGGACCTGGGCCTGGGGCGGAGCTGAGATTCGCTTCCCACATGGCCCTGCAATGGGTGGTGGTTCTGTGGGCAGGGACATGTGGGGAGTGGATCATAGCTCTGCCCCAGGTGCTTGCCCTGTGCTGTCCCTGCCCTGCCATCCTGGCCTTGCCCATGTGTCCCACTTCTGGACCCTGGTCCCTGCTCAGACTGGCCTCCATGGACACCCTGTCTGCCTGCTCCATCCAGGGTTCCCAGCAATGGTTGTGGGGCAGATGGGCTAGGGTGCTTGGACAGTGGGGGTGGGTCCGGTATTGGCAGTGGCAGAAACACTGGCAGCGGCAGCCTGGCGGAGTGAGTCACTGCCACATAAGCTGCCAGGAAGTCGAGTCCAGCTATCATGCTGCTCTGGACCTGCTGTACCTGGGAGAAGCTGGGACCAACTGCACACACCATGGTGCAGGCTGCCTCCCGCACTTGGGCCAGGAGAGGTGGAGGGACCTGTCACAGGCCAGATAGTATCCCTTGGTTGGCTGAATCCAGCCCGTTGGCCGTATTTTGCCCATACCTGGCTTAAACCATGTAGTTTTTAAAATATCAGTGCTGACAGAAAAGCACAGATGAGTCATTCTGGATGATCATGGACATCAAATCTAGAACAATTTGTACAAAGGAAAAAGGTATAGCATAAGGTGATTAGAGACTTTCACAACAAGCCATATGAGGAAAGGCTGAGGGATCTGAGACTCTTCAGTCTGAAAAAGAGATGGCTGAGAGGAACTTGGTAGCAGCTTACTGCTATGTTAGGGGAGTACATTAAAGGCTTGGTGAACAACTGTTCACCAGGGCACCCTTGGGGGAAAACCAGGAGTAATGGTCACAAGCTCCTGGAAGACTGTTTCAGGCTTAACATTAGGAAAAACTTCTTCATAGCCAGGTTGTTCAGACTGTGGAATAAGCTCCCTCCAGAGGTGCTACAGTCTCCTGCCCTGGAAATCTTCAAGAGGAGACTGGGTGGGCACCTTGCTGAGGTCACCTGACCCCAGTTGTCTTTCCTGCTTGGTGCAGGGGGCTGGACTTGATGATCATGTGAGGTCCCTTCTAGCCTTACAATCTATGAATCGATCTAAGGTGAAGTGGGTTGCAACTCAGTAGGGAAAGAACAAAATTGTATGCATTCACCCCCTAGTGTGTTTGTCTCAATCTAAGATGATCAAGTCATGTGGCCATAGGTCTTAGTCTTTGGTAACCAGGACGTTTGGGGAATTGAGGCAAAGTTGTAGTATTTTTATTCCTGTACAGTACATCTGACCATGACCTGTCTTGGTAAAGTCAATGTTAAAATAGTTAAAGATCAGAAATATCCTCTACTTGATTTAAGGATTCCATTTATTTTTGAGGGATCACATAAATCGTTTTTAGATTTACCAGTTTTTCTTTTGTTTGTTGTAACCTTTTGAAGTATAAGAGAAGCAAAGACTGGAAAGAAGGCAGATGTGAAGCCAGCATTGAAATGTTAGCTAAGAGATGTGTCTTGAGTTAAGATTTGACTGTTGTGGATTATGGCTGGAGTCTGATGTATTCTGCTTGTTGTACCCTGCAGAGACATTCCAAAGCAAACAATTTTTCATTTTGGTGATTTTGTTTCTTTTCTCCATGAGTTTCAGATGCCAAATGACTGTCATCTTTGGTTGATCTGGCGGCTTTTTTCCCCTTAGTTCTCATTTGGCTTCAATTTTCTGGGAACTTAAGTAAAATGTTGTCTATACCAGAGAGTAGCATGCCTGGTATTTTAGAACCTTTCTTGACATGTGTCTGTGCCAAGGATGCACAATACTGTGTGGAGATGAAGTAAAACAAAACAAAGCATACTTTGCTTGGAGGAGTACTTTATTTTTAAGAGAATTTAAAGTAGTGTGTCCAAGGGGATTAGGATTTTATTTGCTCTTACGATGTGTGATCCAAGTAGTGTAGATAGGATATGATTTATTTTTCTATCTATAATTTCTTTGCAACTGGGTGCATATGTTGTCTAGGAAAGGTGCAACAAACATGCTAAAACTGAGTGAACGCAAACAGATCTCTCTCTCTCGATAGCTATAGAAATATATCTAGATAGATATAGATAGATCTAGATAGTTGTAGATATATATATAGTTGTAAAGTGATACATAGATAGCCAGCTAGAGATAGATAGATAGATATATCTATATCTCTCTCTCATATATTTATAATGTATATGTATATAATATAAAAATTCACATTGCTTTCAAGCTTTAAAGGAGTAATATTTGTTAGTCATGATTACACATGTAAGTGCTAATTTTACTAAACATTCTGCCTGCGAGAAGTCCTATTGAACTCAATAAAACAACTCCTGTTACTAACGCTACTCACATACATAAATGTATGCAGAATGTAAACCATGGTATTTGCAGTGGTTGTACTAAAACTAGTATTTTTGGGTGTTCCTTGTTTGTCTTTATGTCTTGTTAAATGAAAAATTTGTTTTATATTTATGTTCTGAGAGAAATTTTTGTTCAGGGCCCAGCATTTTTTTTTTTACTAGACATGGATCTTTTTTGTTTTGTTTTTACAGGATTGCACAGCTGAGATGAAGCATTTTGTTTTCAGTGACATTCTGCTTCTTACCCCTTCCAGTTGGGCTCACTGAGGCATGTGAAGGAAGTTACATGCTCTGCCCAAAGTCAGACATGAGTTATGGGTACAGCTGGCCTTAGAACTATGACCCTCTTGATTTTGAGTCCTCTGTATGACTGTAAACTGGAACAATGAATCCAAATGCTTCAAACTTAGGACTGCGTGATCATTACCATATGGTACTGTTTCTTTAAATGTGGTTATACTGTGTGCCTTCTTAGGCACTATGTTTCCTTTCAGTTTTGGTTTCTGTTCAGAACAATAACAATAAAAGCTAAGTACAGATGTTCAGAAAATCCCTGGTGGAAGTGCTCAAATGGTCACACTTTACTTACAGTGCTATGAGTTAGAGCAGGAGTGAACCAAGCAGATGTTTTCTATTTGAGGAGGCGGGGGTCCTGCAGGGCTCAGGGCCTGCCTGCACTGGCCAAGGCTGACAGGAGGCTGCTGGAGCAGCCACTTTCCCAAGCCTAGCCCCACCTCCAGCTGGCAACCTGACCAGCAATTGGGGGGGTGGGCATTGGAGCCGGCACAGCATGTTGGCTCCTTACCCCCACTGGGCTATGTGGAGGGGAAACTCTGGCAAGACGCTTGATGTGCCTACCACTTTAAAAGGTCAGGCAGCTTGGTGAGCCACTGGCAGGTGGGTGTCAGGGCTAACTGCAGAGTCAGCTGATCCAGGGGGGCTGGCAGATGAGGCTAGGCCAGATCAAGGGAGTCACCTGATTGCAAGTGAGTCTTCTGATTGGAGAAGGGCTGGGTTAAGAGAAGGTATAAGCCCAGACCCTGAGGGCAGAACTCTTGCTGCAGAGTTGGCTCCCCCGGTGTAGTTGGGGAGCAAATATGAGGCCCTGGCTGTACTGGAGGAGTGCATGGTGTAAGAAAATGCACTGGAGGAGCCTACAATCATCACTGACTGAGCTGAGGGCCAGCCAGGTAACCAGAAGAGACACTGTGTCATCGTAGTGGGCGACTCCCTGCTAAGAGGAATAGAGGGACCCATCTGTTGCCCAGGTCCCATGGCACGAGAGGTTTGCTGTCTGCCTGGAACCAGGATCAGGGACATCATGGTGAGGGTTCCTGACCTTGTTCAGCCCTCTGACATGTGGATCCAATGGTCCTCATCCATGTGGGAACAAATGATGTGGCCAGGAGTAGTCCAGACTGTATCATGAGTGACTACAGGGCTCTGGGGGCCAGGCTTAGGAAGACATGGGTGCAGGTGGTCTTCTCATTGTTTGTCCTGGTCAGTGGTCACAGTAGGTATCACATCACTGTGTCAGAAAAGACAAGTCGTGGCTCCGACATTGGTGCTGTTGTGTGAGGTTTGGCTTCCTGGACCACGATGTGCACTTCCATGCAAGAGCTTCCTGGAATGTGATGGGCTTCATCTCTCCACAAAAGGTAAGTCTCTTTTCTTACAGGTTGGCTGATCTCCTACATCAGGCTTTAAACTAGGTTCAACAGGGGATGGGGAGGTAGGAGATGAAAGAAATCCAGAACCTACAATCTATGAGACATGCAACAGAACATCCCAGATAAGTACAAAGGGGGACCATTGGGTATCACAATGAGGGGCACCAAAGGCACCATTTGGAGGGCTCAAGTGCCTCTATACTAATGTTAGGAGCATTGGGAGCAAGCAGGAAGAACTTGCACTCCTGTTTGCAGACAATAACTTCAATTTAGTGGGGCTCACAGAAACCTGGTGGGATCCTACCCATGACTGGGCAGTATGTATTGAGGGCTATAGTTGTACAGATGGAACAGAGTAGGGAGGAAAGGGGGGAAAGGGTTGCTCTCTATGTTAAGGAGCATTATATATCCACCCTAATCAAAATAGGATCAGAGAAGAAAGTTGATGCATTGTGGGTTAGGATGCATGGAAGTCAAGGGGAAAGGGACTTGGTAGTGTGGGGGTCTGCTATAGACCACCACATCAAGAAAAAGAGCTAGACTTGGAATTCTTGAGGCAGCTCTCAGAGGCTGTACGGTCTGGGGATATGGTTGTCAGGGGGGACCTAAACTACCCTGATATCTGCTGGGAGGAGCAGTCAGCCAAATCCAACCTGCATACAGGACCTTTACCTAATGCAGGAGGAACCTGGTCCCACTAGGGGGATGCCCTATTGATCTTGGTGTTGACTACAGGAGATGACCTGGTAGGGGAACTGCAGATTTGTAGTCATTTTGGGGACAGTGACCACCGATCAATCAAATTCACCATATGGTGTAGGGTGGGTAAGATAACTAATAGGGTGGAAGTGCTTGACTTTAGGATGGCTAACTTCAGGGTGATTAGGAGTTCAGTCAATGATGTACTGCAGGATAGGAGTATTGGTGAGATGGGAGTCCAGGAAGGGTGGTTGTTCCTGAAGGAAGTGATCCTTCAGGCATAAAGGGAAATGATCCCAGTGAGAGGGAAAGAGGCCAAAGAACTTCCATGGCTAAACTGAGAAACCAGGGGAGCCTAAGGGCAAAAAAAAGAGGCATATAACTGGTGGAAGTAGAGGGAAGCTACCTACTTGTTCCACACTTGCAGGGAGGCAGTTAGAAAGGCCAAAGCAACTATGGAGCTGAGGCTGGCAACACAAATTAAAGGCAACAAAAAGTCTTTTTTTAGGTATGTAGGGAGTAAAAGGAAGACGCAAGGCAGCATAGGACCCCTACTGAACAAGCAGGAACAATTAGTGATAGACAGAGGGGACAAGGCTGAGCTTTCCATAAGTTTTTTGCCCTAGTGTTCTTGAACAAGGGTGAAGATAGATCTCCTAACGGGTTCTTAGATGGGCACTGTTGACGCTGACTTGATGTAGAGTTCTTTGGATGGAGTGGATGTGTTTAAGTCAGCAGGCCTGGATGAGCTTCATCCAAGAGTACTGAAGGAATTGGCTGGTGTCACAGCAGAACCACTGGCACAGCTGTTTGAGCACTTGTGATACTCAGGTCAGGTTCCAGAGGACTGGAAAAGGGCCAATGTGGTCCCTGTTTTCAAGAAGGGGAGGAAGAAGGATGCGAGTAATTATAGGCCAGTCACTCTCACCTCCATCCTTGGAAAAGTCTTTGAAAAAGATTATGAAGGATCATAGTTCTATGAGTCCAGTGGGGAAAAATAATGCAGCAGGGCACCCGGCATAGATTTGAAGCAGGTAGATCATGCCTGAATAATCTGGTTTCTTTTAATGATCAGTTCATAAAATGCTTAGATGCAGGAGTAGAGGCGGATGTTGTTTTTGATACGGTATCTCATCCCATTTTTCATGAATAAATTAAGAGGCTGTGACTTAGATGTTTACGTGGTTGGTGGGTGGCAAATTGGCTTGGAGGTCACACTCAGAGAGTGGTAGTAGGTGGGTCAGTATCAACCTGTATTTATGTGGGTAGTGGGGTCCCCTAGGGCTCGGTCCTTGGACCTGTACTCTTCAATGTCTTCACTGGTGACTTGGATGTGGGTGTGAAATGTACTCTGTCCAAATTTGCAGATGATACTAAATTGTGGGGTAAAGTGAACACTCTGGAGGGTAGGGAATGATTGCAGGTAGACCCGGACAGTTTGGAAAAGTGGGAAGAACACAACAGGAAACAGTACAACAAGGACAAATGCAGAGTGCTGCATCTAGGGCATAAAAATACCCAGAACACCTACATACTGGGAAGTGACCCTCTCAGCAGCAGAGAAGCCAAAAGGGATTTCAAAGTCATAGTGGACTTCAAGATGAACATGAGTTGTCAGTGTGATGAAATTGTCAGGAAAGGTAACTTCTATATGGTCTATAACCATGACCAAACACAGGTGCATGGCTGGAGACCACTTAAAAATAGCTGATCAGGCAAAAATGTGAGCCCTCATTCTATGACAGATCAGATGAGGACATTTCAAAACATAGTTTCTTCTGTAACGTCTGTCTGTGCTGCCTCCCAGTCTTGAGCTGTTTTTCAGAATGGGAGAGGGGAAAGGGAGTGCGGAGTTTCATCTTGGGTTTTTGTTGGAGGGTGTGGGGTTTATTGGAGCTCCCCTTAGGTGGAGGGCTCTAGTTCACCCACCCTACCTTCCAGTGCTGGCTGGGGAACCCCCAGAAAAGGAGTGGGTAATTATTTTGGTTGGAGGGCCATTTGATGAGGTTTTTTTTTGAGCTGTTGGCTGTAATGGTAGCTTCGTCCCTTGACAGATGCCCCATGCCCTGGTCACCATGTTGGGACTGGAAGGTCTTACCTCTACCCCCTGGCCTTTGCCACTAGAAATCCCTCCCTTTACCCCTTACAGTATTTCTTGCTTAGGTGGGGGTGGGGATGGGGATTGTCTTGGCAGGCCCTTGGGGTGCTCCTGTCCTATGCGGGCACAGCCATCTGGCAGTGTGTGGCTCCAGCCAGTTCTGGAACCTGCATGTGGCAATAAGGAGCAGAGCAAGGCCAGTTCACCTCTATCACGTGGGAATCCTCATGGCTCATGTGAATTTCCTAGAACTTGTACACCACCAGAGAAGCCCTATGTGAAGGATCAGGCAGCCTGGTCCCACTTCCTGCTGCCACAGGAAGCTCCTGGGACTCTGCTGGAAGTGGTGGGAAGCCCCACTCCCTGCTTCCTGGTAAAGTCCAAGGAGCTGCATGTGGCAGTAGGGGGCAGGGAAGGCAGCCAGCTCGATCACATGGGGCTTTCCCTGGTGGCGTGTGAGTCCCGGGAGCTCCACGTGAGCCATGGGGAGCCCCAATGCAATAGAGGCAGGATAGCCTGGCTCTACTCCTTGCCACCACATGTAGATTCCAGAACTGGGTGGAGCTACGCATTGCAGGTTAGCTGTGCTCCTTCAGGCAATGAGCACCTCAAGGGCCTGCTGCTGGTGGCAGGGCCTGTGAAGCATGGGGGATGTGTGGGGGGGCTCTCCATACCTCCTACCACACACACCCACAACCTGCCCACCCAAGTTCTGTGCATCTGCCGCCCAGCAGTCATGGGCCCTGGGCTCTGTGCTTCCACCACACCCAGGGTATAATTGCATGCCCACTGGCCAGATGAAATCACATGATGGGCCAGAATTGGCTTGCAGGCTATATTTTGCTTGTCCCTGCCCTAGAATGAGCTCCCTCTGCTTCCTTTTTCCCACTCCCATTTTGAAGTGGGGACAGCCTGGGAGAGAGGAGGGGCCATTGCTAGGGGAAACTGGATGCAGTCTCCCAGCCAGCAGCTAGATTCCCCACCCCCTTGGAGCCAACAGTGAACTTGTTTGGTCAGGGGGACCGTTGTAACTCAGAATGCTTCCTGAAAAGCATACTGAATTACAGCAGGGAGCTGCACTTCTGTCTGCACCCCATATAAGCCGAGTGGTGCTCTCTTTCCTGGGCATTCTAGTTTCTTCCACTACAGACCCACAAGACAAAACAATATGCACCTGAACCTAAATTTGGCCAGGTTTTTCCTTTTGCCTGTAAGCAAGTGGATTTTGTTTTTTGCTCTGAACAGAAGCTATCTATACTTTTTTCTGATCAAATATACTACTTTAATCTAACCAGGATTTACCAATGATTTGGATAACCAGAAGAAATATTATTGTAAGTTTGGCTTTTCTTAGTGTTTCCTTGCAGAGATCTCAGTTTCTTAGACCACAGTTCCCTCTTTCTGGAGCACCATTCTTACCTGCCTTTCTTAGTAATGAACTATACTTAAGTTAGTAGCTTCCTACAAAGGTTGAACAGATGCTTAAAGGGTGGTTCAATAGAAAGGCAGTTACCCTTCTTTTACATACCAAAACTAGAAGCCTTATAATCTCTCCCTAGCAAAGAGGATTTTATTGAAATAAGGCAAAGTTCGATAAAATTGTTCTATAAGCGTGTAGAGTTTAAGCAGAGCTAGTGCAGAATACCAGAAATATAATTCAGTGTTACACTTTCTGGAAATGGTCCATGAGGAATAACAGCATCAAACTTTTTATTTCTACAAATTTAGGTCCAAATTCATATTTGAATTTTGCAATTGGTCCTCTCTGGGTATAACCAGAACTCCCTACAGGCATTGCTTTGGAGAGTTTATGCAACTAAATACATAACTAAATACATATACTGAATCCTTTCAAAAACTAAAGTCTTTCATGGAGTTATTGCTTAAAGTGTAGTCATTTTCAGTATGTGGGTTTGTGTTTAAAATTGGGGGTGGAGGGGAGAATCATCTATGAGCTTGCTATAGCAATTTTTTCTCCTTTTGCGGCCAGATTTTGGCCCTTCCTGAACAGGAAAGCAATTATAGGTGAACATTTCCCCTTGAGGAAAGGATTTAACCTTTGCTGTCTGAAATTGGCAATGCAAATTATTATTTTTGCATTGCCCACACCTCATGTGTCTCAGGTGTGGACAATGCAATGAGGAGGAGGTAATTTGGGCTGATAGAAAAATGTTAATAAACACATGAGTATGAAAAAAACAACTGAGCCTGCAGTAAAGTGAACAAAGCTGTAAAATGAACAGGGCACCAAAGTGGCATTTTTTCCTAGCAAAATCCTGAGAGACTTACCATTTTCAGTGATCCATAATATTTTATACTCTGTTCTTTTTACATAAAATGTAAGTGTAGGAGGCAGCACAAACCCTTGCAGCTTGATATGAAGCACTGTAGGGTTTGTTCTTTACATTAGTCTGTGTTTAATAATTACTGTTTTCTATACTTAGGACATCATAAGAATGTTTTCCCTTAATTTTTATTGACACTGAAATGAAAATGTATAATAATTTTCCTTTGGCTTGCCAATATGCAAGCTCTCTCAAATTCAGTCACTGCACAATGGACTTAAATGAAGGCCGGGCCTCATCCTGCATCTGCTGCATGCATGTCATTCATGTTAAAATCAGTCTTAAAGTTGGCCATTGAAATAAGGCCCACAATTCATAACCTTTTCAAGAAAACTAATGTCTTGGCATGAAATGCAGAAAACTGACTCGATAGATTCCATGTCTCCTTTGTACATACTATATCATATGGGCAAAATCAATTTTATTTATATTATTTCAGCCTGGTTTGGACATCTTTTCTTTAGCTAACTTTGTTCTGCTTTGCCAGATTTTCTAATATATCTTTGTTTTTTTGGGTACCTCTTCTTACATATTCAGAAACTTTAGGGCTTGGATGCCAATGCGTTAGGAGGAACCTTAGATTGAAAGGCACCTCATAAGCCAATGAATCCAGTTCCCTCCTATTATGGCCAACATCTCATATAATCTTGTTCATAAATTTATGAGCTCCACCCTTTTTTGTTTCAGTCCTAAATATATTCTCAGCCATTTTACATTTACTTGGTTTTGTGCCCACATTGTCAATTAAATCAGTGGTTGACAACCTTTAAAAGTTGTGTGCCTGAGTGATCCAGTCTGGGTCAAAGGGAGGCGTTAGGACCCATCCGCTGCTGCCATTTTTCCGTGAAGTGCCAGATGCTGTTGCCACATTTCCCATGGAGACAGCATCCATACAGCAGGGGAAAGTACCTGCTACTGGCACCCCCCTGGCCCTGAATACTGCCAAAGTTCCATGTCTGCAGGCAAGATCAAATAGATCCATGGGCTGGATCCAGCCTGTGAGCTGTAGGTTGCCACTCCCCGATTTAAATACTTCTCCTTCTCTGATGTATTTAGAGTATTCATATCACTCCTCAATATTTGTATTGTTAGGCTAAATAAGCCAAAATCTTTTACTTTCCTTGTGTGATAGGTCTCCATTTCCCTGATCAGCCCAATAGCTCTTTTCTGCTGTGGTTCTGGTGTAAGTTCAACTACCTTGAGCGTAAGTGACCACACTATACACAGATGAGATCTCACCAGGACCTTATATCATGGCATTAATACTTTTCTATCTCTACCAGAAATACTTTGAGTGATGCTTTCCTAGGATTTCAATTGCCTTTTTTATAGCTTGATCATACTGTTCTGTAGCCATCCTGTGATTGATTAATAAGCTCAGGTGTTTCCCTTCTCCTGCTGTTTCCAACTGATGACCATGTACTTCGTAATATTTGGATTTACCCACTTCAGAGATCAGGGACTGAAGTGCAGCTCTCAGCTGTAACTCCGAACAATTTCTGTAAAGCGTTCTGAGTTACAACATTATCCCAGGCCAAACAGAAGTTCACTGTTGGTTCCAGGGGGAAGGGGAATCTAGCTGGGGCTGGGAGCCTGCAGCCAGGTTCCCACAACAATGGCAATGGCTTTCTGCCAGTGCTTACTATTTTCAGGGTAGGAGTGGGGAAAGGCAGAGGTGAGAGCTCCTTCTTGGAGCCCCTCAACCCATGATGAAGGGTATGGTGGGCAAATTGGAGCTCCCTCTACCTTGAGGAGGCTCTATTACCTCTACTTCACCTCCAGGAGGGGCTGAAAAATCCCAGACTGAACTCCCTCCTTTCCCCCTCCTATTCTGAAAACAGCAACAGACTAGGAGCTCTGTAGTCACAAGTTACAAAAGGTTATATTTTGAAATATCCTTATCTGATGCCTCAAGCAATGAGGGGTCAGATTTTCAGTTGATTGGCCATTTTTAAGCAGTCTGAAGCCATGCACTTGTTTGGTTACAGCCATAAGCTGCTTTCTGTGGTCAGATGGGGTGAAAATTGTCACTTCTGTCTGTACCCAAGGAGTTGGATATGTCAATTAGTGGTGAGATGTATTAAATGCAGATTTAGGAATATAATACTTCAAGTCAACCTCCTGGAAATGGTAGCTGAACCTTAGAAAAGACTCAAATATTAAGCAAGGATTTGGGGGTTTGACTTGAAGAAAACAGTGCTAATTGTCCAAACTGGCATAACTTTGAGAACTGCATAATTACAAATATTATTCTAAAAAGTGATATAATACCAATCCAAATATTATGGCTTTTTACCTATTCAAAAGCAGTAGACAAAGAAGGAATTCATTTCTGGATTACATTATAAACTTTGAAAATCAAACCCAGGAACAAGAAAAACCTAAGAATAGCTTGTCTTAGCAACCAAAGATAAAAAGCACAGTTCCCAAACTAAACATTCAGTTCAGAATCTACTTGATTTCCCAATATTTCTGGGCAATGTTCTTTTAGCTGACTTTACTACTACAGAGAAGCAAGATTTTTTTATGATTTTTTTTTTTAATGGACGAACTGTAAATTTAGGAGAGATATTAGACCCACATATTTACTGGGCCATCAAGCCTACAACAGCATTCCTTTTGCTACTGCAGTACTACTACCAGAAGCTGTAGTTTTCTATTTAAGTTCCATTCTTGTTTTTATACCTCCCCACCTCTAAGAAGTACTATAGGCTCATGGGAAATGGGGAATTTTGGGATTGATAGGGCACAGAATGAGTTAAAATTTTGGGGAGCAATAGAAACACTGAAGCAGGCAGCAGTGGAGTGGCCTATGCTAGGAAAGCTCTATATCTGCGAGGATTTGGAAATGCTGATTGTCACATTACTGCTGAATTTCACCAAAGGTATTCAAAAGTCAAGACAGACCAAAAAATACAATTTATTTTTAAATAATAATATGGAGAGTCTGACTTGTGCTTTTTGAGTACTTAGTTTAGTGATACTCTAATCAACGTATGAATCTAGAAGATTGACTTTTGTTGCTAGTAGTTTTGATCCAAAAAATCAAGGCAATCCTTTCATTTTTGCAGTGAACTCTTGGGGCTTGCTGATGTGGCTTATAGGTCACAAGCTCACAGCTGAGCTAGGACTGAAGAAGAGACTCCATTCCTTCAGACACTTGAGATGCATCAGTCTTTGTTTCACTATTTTTTTTGTCAGAGTCTTCTGGATAATTTAGTTCTGCTGTTTCTTTATGCAGTGCTATGCAGCAATAGAAAACAAATCTAAGGAATAAAATCATGCAAATATTCCTCTTCATTGGCTCCCAGGTTCTTTGTCTATGTTTGCATGTCCATATGTGCAAAATTTTGTGTGGTTAAATAGTCTGATTTATACCATTGCAGGATATTATAGACCAGATTTTTCAAAAAATCCATTTGTCATTGTTTTGTTGTTCATATTCTCTCTCTTTTGCTGTCTATACTTTTTCCTGTCCCTTGATATGTAGAGTGATTAATTTCTTCTCTTCTTGCCTAGCATAGATTGAGTCACCATGTTCCCTATCCTTGTGCAATTTACTTGAGTTCATATAGAAAGCTGTTGGTGGGTGGCCTTTCTTTATATCCCAATTTAATTTTCCTATAAGTTTTTTTTTTGGGCGGGGAAGAGGGGGTTGTATCCTTCTAAAAACCTCTCGTTTATCTGGTGTCACTTCTTTCTTGCTTACTGGAGCCAAGAAAATGTGTGGCAGATGTTCTGACCTACTAGCATACAAGCTTCTTATATTGTTTCAAATCATTGTGCCCAAGACTTATGCAGTAGGAGTAGATTTATTTATTACATGAGGAAAGCAAGACATGATATCCTTATCCATTCACTTGTCTTATTTCAAACCTTCAGGTTTTATAATGTGTTAAATACCTACGTTGTTGTTGCTTAGCAATCTTAACTGGCTTTTGTAATGAAGACCTTTTTATTACACTTAAATATATATTGATGGTGATAAATGTGAATTTTTATAATCTCAGCTGTTTGGTTTCATTAACTATAAATTAATTTGTAGTTTTAAGAATTGGATAAATTCAGTTGAGAAGACATGAGTCTCAATATATATGCTATGCACTATATAGTTAGACTGCAGCACATACAACAGTTATGTAGCATCTTCTTATCAATCTGTCCACAACTGTAATTGAATCAAATGCATCAGTATTTTCTTGTTCTCAGGTCTTTGAACAGCTGTGCTCCAATCAGGGAGTCCTGACTCCTTAAATAGTCAGCCTAAAGCCTGGTTACTGAACTACCAATAACTTGCTTGTTGATAGATACATCTGTCACAGCAGGGTCCTCCAGGAGGGCCACGATCTCCTTAAGGCCCCCTCTCTCCGTGCCAAGTCGGCCCAAGGGCACTTTCTAATTCTTGCCCGTAATGTCTTTGATGTAAAGCAGCCTCCCAACCTTATGTGAACGTCTCCTTGGACATGGTTATTTCTGGCCCTGTGAATTCCCGGACTCATTATGGGTTCTGCTCTACCGTGGGTGCTTCCTGAGCACCCTAGCCTTATGGGCTATGCATGGCTCCAACCGCCCCTTATACCACACCCCAAGCCTCGCATTTGGAATGGACGTTGGTCTGTCACACATACACTCGCCCTCTCTGGGGTCCTCTTTATAGCATTGCCCTCTCTCAGGGATGTTTCACTGCTGCCCACTCTTTGGGCCTTCTCAAGTGCTGCCCCCTTCTCTGGGGCCTTCTCTGCACTGCTGCCCCCCCACCTCTGGGGCTCACCACACCCACACTGGGGCTTCTCAATAGTGCCCCCTTTCTGGGGCTGGGGTCTATGCATCCCATACACCACACCCTTACTGGCACTGGGGTCCCCACACTACTGTGGGCCCCCTACAAGGCCTCCTCCAACCCCTAATAGCCTCACCCAAACCACCAGTAATACAACAACAAAGCAAAACACAAGACTCTAGGCTACAACATAACTTAAAGCTGCTGGGGTGGATGGAGCATCCCACAGGAGTGCAGGGGCCCCCCTGTGTCCTTGGCAGTGAACCCAGAAGTGGACCAGAAGTACTTGGGGTCCATTTCTGGGTCTTCCAGGAACATTGGGGACCCTCCCTATGCTCTTCCAGGCTCAGAAGTTGGCTATGGGGGGACCCTGGGTGTCCCCCTAGACCCAGGAGGCACCAGTCGCTGAGCCAGGCGGTGTGGCGGGGGAGGCCCTCCAGTGCACTCCCTAGTGGACCCAGAAGTGGACTGGAAGTGCTTCTGGTCCACTCCAAATCAGGCCATTCCAAATCACGTGGCTCAGATATCCTAGAGCTGCCATCCTTTACCTGGCTTGAGCTGTACTTGCAGTCTGGCTTCTCCTCACATTATTGTTGCTCTATGAACTCCTTTTCTTTGGCAGGGGGCAACCCTGGCTTTAGCTCCTGGGCTTTATAAGAGGCAGGCCTTGCCCCTTACAGCCAGCTGACCACTGGCAGGTGTGGGTTGTCTGTTGCCTCTAGTTGCCCTGGTAACCCGTAGGTGGGCTCCTTATTTCCTGCTAGTGCTCTTGCAGTTTCTCCTCTTTAGGAGCAGAGCACCTCGGTGCTCTGTGACAATACCAAAACAATATTTTGCATGTCAAGAAGACTCCTCTATTACTACGTATCTGCTATCTGACATTTTATGGCTAGTCTAGGATTCGCTGTCAACTTTCAGAAAAGTATTTTGCCATTTCTCAGGTGCCACAGATTTTGCTGCAGATGGGTTAAGTCAGACCAATGAGTTTGTCCTCAGGTTGTATGTCATATTCTTCTACTTCAAAATGGATACATTTAGACTTCCATTTTCAGGCACATATAGTAGTTTCATAGTTTCATAGTAACTAGGGTCAGAAGGGGCCTAGAGCAGGCCATCTAGTCTGACCCCCTGCCAATGGCAGGAAACAAGTGCTGAAAAATGAAATGGAGTAAAAAATAGTTATTAAAAATCAAATGGATAAAGTTAATAGTTATAGAGATTAATATAGCTACGACTGTTTACATCAGGTGAGAATACCCTGAATCCGTTTATCCATGAAGTCAACAAGTACTATAGAGCAGGTAAATAAAAATAAAAATCTCCTTGGTTTCCTGTAACTTGATTACAGCAGATCTGTTTGAATTTTGAAGCTTTAAATATTGAATGCTGGATGGCTTCTAAACTTACCACATGCAGATTTTGAATGGTACGTTCTTTAAATAGATTTATTTAACACCCACAAATTTCCTATGTTAAATGAACATTGAGAGGCTGAAAGAGCCTTTGCCTGAGTCAAAGCAGGGATTTGAACCATGGCCTTCCTCTTTTTGGGACAGTGGATTAGTCACTTGAGATGGGTTACTGCCAAGGTAGTTATCCCTCAGTTCTTTCTAATGCAATAGTTGGAAGAAGAGTGATTTTTTTCCCCCTCCCCCACTTGCTTGTGAATTGGATTCCAGTACCTTCTCCAGGGATGACATGTAGGGGGTGCACACAGGTGCATGTGCACCCCCTGTGTGTGGCGGTGCACCCCCTACAAAGAGGCACTGCTGACACTGTAACCAGAGATACTGAAAGCCCTCAACTGAACTTGAGGATACCTTACAGCAGTGGGTGCTAACTTTTTTGACAACTGTGCCACAAATTAGCCCTATACCCTCCCTGAAGGCCATTTCAATCCCCTTCTCTGGCCTTTCTGCTTTCTGCTCCCTGTACCCTATCTGCTAGCGTGCTGTCTGCTAGGGGTGTATGAAATGGGCCCTATTTGATTTGAATTTGGCCTGAATCAGGGGCAGTGATTTGATTCATTGATTTGGATCACTGTCCCTGATTTGATTCGGCTGAATCCAAATCTGCAGATTCAATGCTGATTTGGAGAATCAGTGACTTGGACATAGAAAAAACTTCTAAAGCTGTGTCTACATATCTTGCAGTACCAGCGTGGCTCCTAAACACTGCAATGCTGGGGTGGATGGAGCATCCCACAGGAGTGCAGGGGCCCCCCTGCGTCCTTGGTGGTGAACCCAGAAGTGGACCGGAAGTACTTCAGGTCCATTTCTGGTAACATTGAGGACCCTCCTTATGCCCTTCCAGGCTCAGATGTTGGCTGTGGGGAGACCCTGGGTGTCCCCCTAGACCCAGGAGGCACCAATTGCTGAGCCAGGCCATGTGGCAGGGGAAGCCCTCCAGTGCACTCCCTAGTGGACCCAGAAGTGGACCAGAAGTGCTTCTGGTCCACTTCCGCGTCTGCTGCCGAGTGTGCTGGGGAGTCCCCCATGCTTCTGTGGGTCTCTCCATGTGCCCCAGCATCGTAGTGTTCATGAGCCCTTGCTACCTAGAGGTATGTAGAAAAAACATTTAAAGCTGTCTCTATGTCTTAATAGCTGAATCTTTCCAAATCTCTCCAAATTGATTCGGAGGTTATGATTTGATTCAGAGAGATTAAAGGGTTTCCTGATTTGATTTGGATTTGGAGATTTAGCCACTGAATCAGACTGAATCTCCACTGAGTCGAATCAGGGACTGAAGCTTCACACAGCCCTGTTGTCTGCTCCTTTGCCGGTCTCTCACATGCCCTGCACAGAGTCTTCCCATGCCACTTGTGGCACATGTGCTACTGGTTGGCAACCTCTGCCTTAGAGTCTCGTGGTTGCAGCATTCCCTCTTTCCTTTATGCAGAGCATTCTGTGTAAACGGTCTGACCCCTGAACTATTGGATAAAACCGTGGTTCTCAACCTTGTTGGATTCAAGGCCCCCCCACAGAAAATGCCAGCTCTTTTATTTTCCCTCATGTTTTGAATACAGAAAAATAATAGAGTAATTCTTTCGTTGCAAAAAACTCAGACCACAACTAGGCAGCATGTTTTTAATATCATGAATTTGTATTTGAAATCTCTGAATTTATCCTGTGAATCATGTTTGCCCACCTAAGAGTGCTAACACTGTATGTGTTTGGGGGTAGGAGGGGCCACCCCTGTGTGGAAAATTACTGGGATAGGAAGAAACCATTCCTCTCTCCTCCCTGCTTCCCTTTCTTCCTCCCTCAGAAAAACTCCAGTTGAAACTATTTGGCAAATTAAACCAAGATTAATTTTGGGATGATTGAAACCACATTTTTGATGAAATTTCCCAGCTGTCTAGATATAACCTTATTTAGAATACATTTTGAGATCTACTGATGAAAAGTGCTATTTAAAAGTTAGGTATAAAAGCTAGCTATATTATTATTGCTTGTGTGATAGAGTTTTTAATGACTTGATCATGTACTGTTTCTTCTCCGAGGGCCCCTGTCTCATTCCATGCCTGTGGCAGTGAATCAGGGTTGTGTAGCAAAAGGAACTGTTGTTTATAGCCAGGGTTGGCAGTGTACAGCCCACAGGCTGGATCTGGCCCATGGAGTAATTGGATCTGGCTCACAGACCTAGCAAGATTTGCCTATGCCCTTGCCAATGCCTGCACCCCTGCTGCTTCCCCCTGCCATCTTCCATTTCAGCATGGGCTAGGTGGCCTCAGTGGTGTGTCAGCAACAACAGGGTGGACACAGTTTGCCGATAGCTGGTTCCAGAACAGCTCCCCGCAAGCTAGGGAGCTGCAGGGCAGGAACTGAGATTAGTGGAACTGATGTAGGCATAATCCTTAGCTGCCTGGCTCTGGTACAGGCTCAGGGAAAGCACTTGCTGCTGATGCACTCCAAAGCCATCTTGCCGGCATTGGACCTAGTTGCAGGTTGTTCTGGCTTCTGGCTTGTAAAAGATTGCTGGCCCCTGGTCTGTAGGATCTCTGCCTCATTTGCTATGGCAGCAATGAATAAAATGGGAATAGAAAGCACAGGAAACAGCTTTTTGTTGGGATCCCCTGCTCCCCTCATACAAAGACATCAGAGCCTTGCCAGTTCAAGCTTCCATGCTGTAAGGAAGCTGGGAGCCCCAAAAACAGCTTTGTTGGGCTCCCACCCTTCCCACTGCCCTGGAGTCCCCAGATCATATGAACTCTGGAGCAGTCTGATGTTAGCTCAACACATGTTAGGTAATGTGATCTGGAGATACTCCTTGCTGGAGAAAGGCCAGCTTTATGATGGCCCTTAGCATGAACTTCACTGATTTGAAGGGGCTCAGATGCTTCTCAGCCTCTTGAAGGCTTAGATCAAGCATAGTGCCTTCTTAACCTGGTCAGGTAAGCAATAAGCAGGTAAACAATAGGGGGCCCATTGGGCATCAGAGCCAGGGGGCAACACAGGCTCCAGTCACAGGGCTCAAGGGCCTATACACCAATGCTAGGAGCATGGGGAACAACCAGCATGAATTAGCACTCCTGCTTGCAGAAAACACTTACAACTTAGTGGGGCTAACAGAAACCTGGTGGTACTCTACCCAGGACTGGGCAGTTAACACTGAGGGCTGTATAGAAAGAATAGAGTGGGGAGGAGAGGGGGAGGGGTTGTGCTTTATGTCAAGAAGTATTATACATCGGCCCTTATCAAAATGGAATCGGAGGAGGAGAAAGTAAAAGGATTGTGGGTTAGGATACATGGAGGTCAAGGGGAAAGAGATCTGGTGGTAGGGGTCTGTTACAGACCCCCACACCAAGGGGAAGAACTATAGATTCAAAACTCCTGAAGCAGCTCTCAGAGACCATAAAGGCTAGGGAGGCAATAGTCACGGGGGACCTATACTCTGACATCTGCTGGGAGATGCAGACAGAAAATTCCCCCTGTCCACGTAGGTTTCTATCCTGTGTACAGGACCTCCACCTGATGCAGGAGGTAGACAGTCCCACTAGGGGGAATGCCTTACTACACCTGGTATTGGAAACAGGGGATGACATGGTAGGGGACCTATAGATCAGCGGTTATCTGGGGGACAGTGACCACCAAATAATAGAATTTATCATAAAGTGTAGAGTGGGTAAGGTAGCCAGTAGGGTGGAAGTGCTAGACTTTAGGAAGCCTGACTTCAGCAAACTCAAGCATTTAGTCTATGACGCACTGCAGAGTAAAAGGTTTAGTGAGATGGGAGCCCAAGAAAGGTGGCTGTGCCTTAAGGAAACTATCCTTCAGGCACAGAAGGAGATAATCCCAATGCGGAGGAAAGGGGCCAAGAGGCTTCCCTGGCTGAGCAGAGAAATCCAGAGCAGCCTAAGGGCAAAAAGGGGGGCATATAAACAGTGGAAACAGGGAGAGTTTACTAAAGAGGAATATACCTCCTCAGCTCACGCTTGTAGGGAGGCAGTTAGATGGGCCAAAGCTACCATGGAGCTGAGGATGGCATCCCAAGTTAAGGATAACAAATTGTTTTTCTGATATATAGGTAGTAAAAGAAAAGCCCAGGGCAGAATAGGACTGCTACTGAACAGGCAAAAGCAGCTGGTGATAGACAGAGGAGACAAGGCTGAACTCCTCAATGAGTTCTTTGCCTCAGTGTTCCTAAATGAGGGGTAAGACAAGTCTCACAATGGGATTGTAGAGAGACAACACCAGGGCACCAGACTACCAAGAATTGACCCTGAGATATTGCAGTCACTTGGAAGAACTGGATGTGTTTAAGTTGGCGGGCCCGGATGAGCTACAGCCGAGGGTATGGAAGGCACTGGCTGACGTCATTGCACAGCCACTGGCAAGAATATTTGAACACTTGTGGCACATGGGCGAGGTCCCGGAGGACTGGAAAAGGGCCAATGTGGTCCCTATTTTCAAAAAGGGGAGGAAGGAGGATCTAAGCAACTATAGGCCAGTCAGTCTCACCTCCATCCTTGGCAAAGTTTTTGAAAAAATTATTAAGGCTTATATATGTGAGAGCCCAGCGGGAAAAATTATGCTGAGGAGAAACAACCACGGGCTTGTAGCAGGTAGATCATGCCTGTCTAATCTAGTCTCTTTTTATGACCAGGTTACAAAACACCTGGATGCAGGAGTAGGGGTTGATGTTGTATACTGAGACTTCACAAAGGCCTTTGACATGGTATCCCACCCCATACTGGTGAACAAATTAAGAGGCTGTGACTTGGATGATTACACAGTCTGGTGGGTGGTGAATTGGCTAGAGGGTTGTACCCAGAGAGTCGTAGTGGATAGGTTGGTATCTACCTGGAAGGATGGGGGCAGTGGGGTCCCACAGGGCTTGGTCCTTGGACCAATACTCTTCAATGTCTTCATCAGTGACTTGGACGAGGGAGTGAAGTGTACTCTGTCCAAGTTTGCAGATGACACAAAACTGTGGGGAGAAGTGGACA
>JAGPOW010000261.1:87338973-87350871 GCA_030014935.1 Caiman crocodilus
TACTCTTCAATGTCTTCATCAGTGACTTGGACGAGGGAGTGAAGTGTACTCTGTCCAAGTTTGCAGATGACACAAAACTGTGGGGAGAAGTGGACACGCTGGAGGGCAGGGAACAACTACAGGCAGACCTGGAAAGGTTGGACATATGGGCAGAAAACAACAGAATGCAATTCAACAAGGAGAAATGCAAAGTGCTGCACCTGGGGAGGAAAAATGTCAAGCAAATCTACTGCCTAGGAAATGACCTGCTCAGTAGCATGGAAGCAGAAAGGGACTAGGACTCCAAGATGAATATGAATTGGCAGTGTGATGAAGTTGTCAGAAAAGCTAATAGCACTTTATCATGCTTCAGCAGGTACATGACAAATAGAATGTGCTTGATCTCCCTGAAGCTGGATTCAGCCTGCAGGGTGTCTTATGGGCTAGATCCAGACCATACAAGCTGGAATTGGACCCACCTGTAGCATTGAGGCAAGCAGTGGCGGTGTTCTGACTGTGGGAGGCCCTGAGCCACTGTGTTACCTTCAGAGAGCCCCAGGAATTACCACACCCATTACTCACCCTGCTGCTGCTGCCAAAATAGAGGCGTAACAACTTGGCTGGTCACTTGCAGAGGCAGGGGGAATTTCCCATCCCAGGTGGCAGCATGATAGTGCAGCTGTGATTTTCCTGCCTCATTTTCCCCACAAAATCAGCACTTGGGGTGGCTTCCCAAGGTGCCCCATTGGAGTTATGCCACTGGCTAAAACATATCCCCAACAGAGCTCTGTACCCTAGGATTCAATGACAAACCCTGCCCCGAATTCCTGGCCCCTCTAAGAGCCCTGCAGGCTGGATGACATAATTCCACAAGCTGGATTGAGCCCACAGGCTGTATTTTTGACACCTCTGCTTTATATAAAGAAATCTCACAGGGCATGGGCAGACATAGCATTTATGCTAGTGTTACAGCAGTACCAGATAGCTTACTGGGTGCTTGTACATGTGACAGGGGTTTGGTCCCCTAAATTGAAATGATGGGTTTTTAATTGCCATGATTAAGAACGCACCATTTCAATTTAAGGGCTTCCATCAAAGTTACAGCAAAGGGCTTGATCTTTCCCCTTTCCTTCCCTGGGAGCAGCCCCCGGCAGGCTTCCAGTAGGAGAGCTCATAGATGTTAGGGACTGGAAGGGAACTTACAGATCATCAGGTCCAGCCCCGCTGCACTTGGGCAGAAAAGACTATTTGGGTCAGATAACCCCAGCAAGATGGGCATCAAGACACTTTTGAAGATCACCAGGGTGGGTGACTACCACCTCTGGATGTAGCCTGTTCCAAACCCTCGGTACTTGACTTGTAAAGAAGTTTTTTCTTATGTCCAATTTTGAAGCAGTCTTCAATCAGTTGTGCCTGTTACTTGTCATTCCCTAACAGCCTTGGTGAAGAGTTGCTTCCCCAGGCCCTAATGTACTCCCCTGATATACTTATAGGTTGTTACCAAGTCCCCTCTGAATCGTCTCTTCTCCAGGCTGAACTGTCCCAAGTCTTTCAGCCTCTCCTCATATGACTTGGTCTCTGGGCCTGTAATCATGCATGTGGCCCTCCTTTGGACTCTCTTGAGCTTTTCCACATCCTTCTTGAAGCGTGGCTCAGGGAAGACTTCAAACTGGGGCAGCCCCCAGCTCACTAGCATGCCACCCATATGGCTCTTGGGGGGCACCACCACCATGGAGGGAAAGACCAGAGTCCCCCCATCGCTCAGGAGCTGCATGACCAGTCAGCACCTCATGTGGGCGGGTTCCATGGTGGGGGTAGGCACGAGGGGGGAGGTGAGAGCATTGAGAAGCCCAATTCCCCCTCCTTTTTTCTATTTGCAGAGCCTGCCTGCCTCTCCTACTGTCAGGGGGGTGAGCTGCTGGTGGACCCTGAGCTGCAGGGGGCCCCAGTCCTGCCTTCTGCAGTGCATCCCAGGCAGCAGCTAGTTGTGGGGTGCTGCTCCAGCTTGGAGGCAGCACCTTGCCCAATCCAACTCTTCCCTGAGCCGGGGCAGCAGCTTGCTAGCAGCCCACCAGAGCAGCCTTTGGGGGCTGAGCACCACTCAGAGACTGCTTGGCTCCACTCAGCTCACCCCACTCAGTCGTGGGAGAAGTGGGTGGGCTCCATGGGGGGTAAAAAAAGGATTGGGTCCCTCACTATTTCTGCCTTCAGCCCATCGTTCCCACATTGGGAGTGGGGGGCAAACTCTTAAGAGACTGCAACATTACAAATAGCTATGTAGTTTAGTGTTGGTGTTTAATACATGTAGTTTAGCTTGCAACATAACAAATTAATTTGAATCACAAAACAAACAAACCCTGCATATGTACAGCGTGACACAAATTGCAAAAATGGGCAATTTTTGTCATGTGTACAAGCGCCCATATAAACTCCTGAATTTGGGCAAGAAATTCACCCAATTTTCTGAAGAATTATCTCTGAAAGAATCCACAGTAAAATCCTACCAGCATAAGGTACACCTATGTAGGCTTTATCTGTTTGTATCCATCCACAGAGCAGGGAGACTAGAGTATGAGCCACCTACTGTGTGAACTACTCTTGGATAGCTGAATGTACAGATATCTGTATTCCTGATCTCAGTAAAATGCATGTTGTTTGTATACATACTAATGTGCATGTGTTTATCTGTCCAGGACCTTAGCAGCTACAGATTAAGATGTCACTCTTACCAATATCTATATATATGCAGGACCATTACAGGGTCCTTACATACTTTAAACTAAAGACGTGAAGAATCACTGGCACCTACCTCCTTAATTCTGGGGTTAAAGTAAGTGGAGGGGAAGCTGATCCCTTTTAATTTTTGGTGCTAAGTTTTTAGCAGCAGACACATGAATGGTGTGGAATCAGTGCAGACATGCCCACTATGTTATCGAAAAAGCTATAATGTATTAGCAGAGGGAATGATTTGGTGGTGGCTGTTAAAGTTTACAGTCAGGAATCTCACTAAGCATGCATTCCTAGACTTAAATTCATTTATCCAATTAAATATGAAGACCTAATTGATTTTCAGGATGATAACTAGATAGACTGATTTGAGAAAAGCTAGAGTTGCTTGCTGTTGTAAAAAATGTGTTGCTTGTGAAAGGCATCATCAAATGGACATGCCAGGAAACATATTGCCTTGCAATTGTTTAGTTTGAAAATAAAAATATTGCTTATAGTAGAAAGAGAAATCTTTGCGATAAAGGAATTAATTCCTTTGGAACAGAGCGTGAGGAAATAGCAGGCCACATTTAGGTTCTTAAAGGCTTTAGTTCCTTAAATGAAATTCACTTAAATATGGAAGTATTTGTATATCGGGAATGTTTTAATTCAGTTCAGTTTGGTGGAATTTGTAACATATGCATCTACTTAGCCCAAGATGACAGACTGTTTTGTTACAGGATGAGAAATATTAAACAGGCATTTTTTAGATCTTTCCTTTAGTGCCAAAAGAGCCATCCAAGTACAATGGCCACCTAAAATAGCAAATTGGTGATCAAATTTATCCAATGCATTCATCTTCAGAATGACCTGTGAATATGTACCCAGTCTCTTCTCATGGACTGGGCATCAGGGAAAAGTTGAGGCTTAAAATATTAAAATGGATGAAACACATTTATCAAGAGCATTTGAAGAAGGCATCTGTACTCAGGAACTATTATAGTAGCTACACAAGCATGGTGGGGGGCTGCCCCAGTCTGGCTCATCCCCATGCCTTCCATGCATATGCTAAGAGGGTCTTCTCCCAGATGCCCTGATATGATACTTTAGGATTTTGTCCCATCAAATAGGAACACCTATCTGCACCACTGTAATTCCAGGAGAGCAGAGGCCTTTGGGAAGTCTTGACTATGTTGCCCAGGAATCTGTACTGGCAGATCTAGCCTATGCCTAGGCTTCCTAGATTCCGTTACCACTCAACTGCTAGTTCTTGTGTTGAAAACCAGTGCCACTTCTTTGATTGGCACGCTTAGAAGTCACTTCTAAGTAAGTCATAATTGTGCCATACTATTCAAATGGTATGGGCACATTTCCAAAATCTCTAGCTTTATAACAAGACAGAACAAGAGGAATGAACAGAGAAGGACAGAGAAGGGAGATGGAACCCATTTGTAAAACATGATTTGCACAGTACCGTGTAACCTCATCTTTTAGTGAGTTTTAAAAATACACATGCAAAATAAGCAGATAAAATGTGAGTAAAAGAAAAGCTTCAAGTCAAGGATTTGAAAGGGAAATATGTGCCAGCTATTTTTTGTGTTTCTTTTGGTACTTAAGGATTTAGCAGACCTGATAACTTTAGTACAGAGTTGCAGTTGAAACAGTTTATAACTTGATATTTGTGACTTAGATAGGGAGACCTCAAGTGAAAGGGTTGCAGCAGGTTTTACAGAGCAACTGTGTTTAGGAAGACAGAAAGTAATTTTAGGATCTGAAGTTATCCTGACAGGTCAGACTTAATGGCTTCAAGCTGCAACCATGACAGCTTTTCCAGGGAAGGCAACCTTCAGGCTTGATTTGTAAAATGTAGGCAGTCCAAAGGAAACTTAGGGTATGTGTATACTGTGTCTGTGCTACTGCCAGGGGGACATGTTCAGAAGCACACAAGCATCCACCCCACATCAAATGTGGTGATGAGCCCACTCTGGAGGCATCCTTGCATGCTACATGAAGGTAACTAAGAAACTTTAACAGAGGAATTTGAGGAGTACCGTACTTCATATTACAATAAAATACATAAGTAATACATTTTAAAAGGAGCATATGAAAAGAAGGTGAAAAAAACAGCAGAAGCATATGATTGAAGGCTCTGAAATGAATGAGTGGTGCTGGGCTAATGCTAAAGAAACAATGTAAGTTTCATATACTAGAAGTAATATAAAGGAAAGGACTAAGGGACTTACTGTATGGTACTTGACAATACTATTGCTGCTGTCTCAGGGAAGATGTACAGGGCCATGTGGCAGTGCAGAATAAGACTAGGGACAGATTTTCAAAAAACCTGAGCCTAAATTGATTGAATCTTTGTAGGTTAGTCTAATTTGCAGAGATTGACCTGATTTAAAAGTGGATTGACATTCACCGTTGAATCAGGAAATGCAGGCACGTACCTGCAGTGGCTCAGGCTAGAAGCTGGGGGCTGGGGGGAGGCGCTGTCTTCCCTTCCACAGTGCTGAGTTGAGGGGGGCGGTGTGGCCAGGCCTAGGCAGGATGCTATGATTAGAGAGGGGTTTAAACCCCCACCCTGGCCTGTACAGTCCCCAACTGGGATGTGCCTGAAGGGGGAGGGGGAAGCAGCTCTCAGACTTTTCCTGGCTCACTGCTCAAGGGGTGGGGAAAGTTGCCAGACTCTGGCCCCTGGCCAGCACTTTGAGGCAAAGGGGGATGGGGGAAGGGAGTGTGGAGTGCATGCAACAGACTTACTCAATCGAACTTCAATGCGTCTGGGGGCTCGAGAATCCTTAATTCTTATTGATGGAGCCAATCCACCAATCAGGAACAAGCCAGGGAAAAGCAGGTACTGCCCCTTTCCCAAAGGGAGGGGGGTGAGGAGTTCCCCAACTGGACTGTGGACTGCAGCACAGCAGGTAGCTGCAGCTGGAGTACTATGTCTAGTTCTGGGCACCACACTTCAGGAGGGATGTGGCCAATATGGAGAGGGTCCAAAGGAGGGCCACTCACATGATCAAGGGTCAGCAGGGCAGGCCCTACAAGGAGAGGCTGAGGGACCTGAACCTGTTCAGCCTCCAAAAGAGAAGGCTAAGAACGGATCTAGTGGCAGTCTACAGACTAGTCAGGGGAAACCAGCAGGCATTGGGAGTCCCTGTTCCCCTGAGCACTCCCAGGAGTTACAAGAAACTTGTTTAGACACAAGCTATCAGAGGGTAGTTTCAGGCCTGACATTAGGAGGCGCTATTTCACTGTCAGGGTGGCTAGGGCCTGGAACCAACTTCCAAAAGAAGTGGTGCTACCTTGGGGTCTTCAAAAAAAAAAGTCTGGATGAACATCTGGCCGGGGTTGTTTGACCCCAGTACTCTTTCCTGCCATGGCAGGGTGTCAGGCTAGATGATCTCCTCAGGTCCCTTCTGACCCTGCCAGCTATGAAACTATGAAACTTCAGGGGTGGAGCACCTGAAGCATATATGCTGGGGGGGAGACACAGCAAGGGATGGTGAGGAGAGAGAAGCTCTGGAGAAGACCATCATCAGGACCCCACCTGAGCCTCAACAGTGAGCAAATCAGTGCATGGTGCTCAGGCACTGGAAACCACTCAAGGCAGCTTGAGCCTGCAAATCTGCCAAGCAGTTGGGTGGGCGGTACATAGATCGGTGCATGAGAACTGGCCCTGGGAACACTTTGAGGCTGTTCGGGCTCCACACGGTGTGTGACTTGGTGCATGGAGAGCTAGGCCTGGGAGCAGCTTGAGGCTGCTCAAGTTAGTCCCAGCTTTAGGCTGGGTAACTGGAACCCTGCAATGTGACTCAGCATTAAACTAAAAGAGCCCCGGTGCCCAAAGCAGGGCTTGGGAAGGGGAAAGACCCCCCAGTGTGAGGCCAGGGAACCAGAGCCAATAAGGGCTTGGCTCCTGTAGGAGTGCCCTGGGTGCCCAGTGGAGCCAGAGTTACCACTGGAGAGAGGCCCTTCTGGGACTGGCCACCAGGGGACAAGCCTTTTCTGCTTCAGAGCAGCTGGGTGGGCAGTGTGTGGATCAGCATGTGGTTGCTGGGGAAGTGGGTCCCACAGGGGAGTTGGGCTTGGGAGAAGGAGGGTCTGCAGCCTATACCTCCTCCATGGTGGGGGTGGGAGGGCATGTCTACATCCCTGGGCAGCAAACTGATGGGCATGGCAAAACAAATAATTTCTCATTTCTCACACCTCTCATTTCTCACCTCTGTTCCCTCTTGAACACTGACAGATTGTGGGCTTTGAAGTAAGCAAGCCAACAGGGAGCTTATCAGAACACAAAGTTTATTAGACCATCAAGAAAACAAAGCCTCTCTCATTAGTTCAAGCTCTTAAACAGCTTTTTCCAAGGCCTTAGTAAAGAAGGAGGGACATTACCAGCTGACCTACTGATTGGTTTCAAAAAGCCCTAAGCAGACATTGTTCTGTCTGCCTTTGTTCCAGTGAAATTGGAGACACACACACAGACACCTCTCAGCATTAGCTAGCATGCAGGTGGTGTGGCCACATGCTGGCTGGGGTCCATGCCACTGGGGTTGCTGCTGTGGGAGAGGGGGATCCCTGTTTGAGCAGTGAGTGAGGGGAGAGTGGAGCAGGGGGAAGCCAGGCAGATGCTGCAGTCTCCACCTTCTTCTCAGCCAGCTGGAGCTCTGGCTGGGAAGGAGAGGGCAGGGCCAGCTCTGCTCTCTGGAGCAGACAGCCCAGCCCAGGGCTGAAAAGCATGCTGGGATGTTGGGGGACTACGATTTAACTTAAACCAGGAAGGGGCCTGGGACAGAACTTCCATAAACAGGTTTGACCCAAATTAGTTAATTCTGATGCTAAATTCAAGTTTTGGCCATTTTGAAGCTGGTTTATGTGCACTGAACTTATGTTCTGTTACAGGTTTAAACCAGTTTTTAATCATTTAAACCAGTCTATAATGTAACTTCTGTCCCTAGCCTAAGTGACTACATTTTTCCAAGGAGCTTAGCATGTTGGGATCTGAAATAATGATGGTGATTATTATTGTAAATATGGACACAAAGTCACAAAGAGAGCTTCTGGCTTCTGAGAATTTTTGAAAATCTGGTTGTTGTTTAGCTGCTTAAAAGGGAGGCAATCACTATTGAAAATCTTGCCCCACATGGAGGAAAGGAGCTGGAGTATACTGGATCACATAGACAAGAATTAAGTGATACTTTAGGGAATATAAAGACTTTGTAGACATTTTTTTCCCCCCAAGTGAAACTAGACTCAGGAAGAATGGAGAAACCTCTCTCCATACAGTTCTCATTTCTATGTATACACTTTCCCAGAAAGAAGTTTCTGTCTATATTTAAAACAAAAAACCCCTAAACCCCTCTTCTTGCCATGGTTTCTGAGCAAAGTTTTATTTGCTTTCTCTTGATAAATGTGCTCCGTCCCTTCTTTTAATACCTCTAAGGCCCCAGATGCCCCTTACAGCCTAGTCCATTGTGTCTGTGGGAAGAGGCTGGTGCATAATCAGAGATCATTTTGAAGATGAATGTGCTGGATTATTTTGATTAAAAATTTACTATTTTTAGTACACATTGTGCTTGAATGGCTCTTATGGGATTTGGTGTCACAGTGAAGGACAAAGATCTAAAGGATTCCTGTTTAATATTTCTCATCCTGTAACAAAACAGTCTGTCTTCTTGGCCTAAGTAGATGCATATGTTACAAACCCCATGAAACTGAACTGAATAAAAACATTCCCCAATATACAAATACTTGCATATTTAAGTGAATTTAATTTAAGGAACCTAATACACTAAATCCTTCAAGAATCTAAGTGTGGTTTGTTATTCCCTCATGTTCTACTCTAAAGGAATTAACTCCTTTATCTCAAAGATGTTTCTTTTTATTATAAGGAATACTTTTATTTTCAAACTAAGCAATTGTAAGGCCATTGTGTTTCTTGATTTTTGAAGCAATATATTATTTTTCAGCAAAAACTCGTTCTATTGTCTCTCCTATCAATCTTTTTTCATTCTTCCAATCAGTTAGGTCTTCATATTTAACTAGATACTAGGGCTATGCGAAATTTCACTGACAGTTTCATTTTGATGCTGTTTTGACTAGTTTCAAGCTTGAAGCAGCAAACTCAAAATGAAACAGAGCTTCGAAACGGTCTAGAAACAAAATGAGGCAAGTCAAAATGTTTCAAAATTTTCTAAATGTTTTGAGTTTCAAAGCTCAAGCTGGGCTTGCTTGCAGGGAAATGGAAACTAAAGTAAGGAAAGGGAGGGGGAAGAGAGGGGAAGTACTCTCATTATTGACTGTGTAGCTGGCCAGTGACTGTCATCTTTTCCTGAGGTCCCTTCCAATCCCAGTGCTCTGGGGGAGGGATGGAAAAACTGCATAAAAGTCAGCATTGTTTGAACTGTCCTGCTTTCTGCCTTGGTGTCAGTTGATTGAGGGTGTGCCTTAGCGCACACACAGTGTCACCCCCCCCTCATGTCATGAGTTCTGCCTGTCAGCAGCCAGAGGTGCAGGGTCTCAGAACCCAGAAGCCCCTGTACTTATCTCCTTAAAAGCTGGCAGGCTTCCTGACCTCAGCAGGGGCTAGCAAGCTTGCAGTTTTCACCCTGCTGAGCCTTAACACACGCAGGGTCACCCATGTCATGAGTTCTGCTTGGCCACAGCTTGGGGTGCAGTTTCCCCCAAACCCCTGCATCTAGTTCCTTGAAATTTAGCAGGCTTTGTGATCTTAGCAGGGGCTACCACCCTCCAATTTTGGCCCCACATTGGCTTAACAAGTACACATGACATGAGTTTTGTTTTCAGGATTTTGAGGTGCAGTTTCCCTGAAACCCCTGAACCTATCTCTCTGAAACTTGGCAGAAGGAGCCCTCAGAAGGAGCTACCATTCATGCAAGTATCATCCAAATTAGGCTGTAAATGACAAAGTTATAGGCTGTTTTGGGCTTCCCCATTATAGCTTATGGGCAAAACATTGAAACAGCATCAAAACAACAAAACTGTTTCAATGAAACTAAATTAAATGGTGGTTTCGAATCAAAACAAAATTTGAAATGAAATGCTGTTCCATCGAAGTGCAAGTTGACACAAAAAGGTGCCATTTTGCACAGACCTACTAGATATATTTAGTTAAGTCCAGGAATGCACACTACTGTAGACTTTGAATGTCTACCATCACATTGTTCACTCTGCTCACATGTTTTAGCTCTCTTCTTCAAACAGTGGGCATGTCTGCACTGGTTCCACACTGTTTGCTGCTGCCAAATGTCGCAAATTGCCTCCTTTAATCACAAGGGGATCCGCGAAACGACTCGCTTCCCTTAACTGCGGGGAGATTTGCTTCCCTTAACTGCAGGGAGCTTTGTGGGTTCTGGGTAGTTAGCTGTTGGACAGGTTTATCCTGACCTGTTCCAGTTTATAAGGGCCCAGCTATGTGGTGGAGTAAATAAGATGGGGGTACTTACAAAACGTAGTTTTATTTTCTTCTCAACTGCAACAACATAGTATAACGGGGTTTCCCACTCTGGACTCGGCCCAATTCTGGATTGAATTGAGCTTGATCACGAGTTGAAGGGACCGACTCCTCGTAGCCTTTAACCACAAGGCCTCGGAGGAGGAGAGCTCTGAGTTCTCTGAGCTCCAGGGATGGGTTTTATAGTAGGGCGGTACATGCTTAGCCAATTAGGTACCATGATCCATTTCATTTCCTAATATGGTGCGGACAGGGGCCATGAGCAGATTTGATTGACATGAGCTATGAGCAGGTTTGATTGACATGCCCCCTTGCTCATGGCACCTGTTATAGGTGGTTTTAAAATTCATCTAATTGGTTTAGGTTGAGAGTGGGATCGGGGAGGCGGGTATATATAAAAGCAAGTTGCTGTTCAACTTTGCGGCAAACACAGATAATAACACTACAAACTATACAGAGTATGATGAGAAAAGGTAAGACAACAACTATTAACAGGGCAAGTATAAGCATTAAGAAATAGGAGAAGTCAAAACCTAAGCCACGGAAGAGATCGGGCAGACATCCTTTTGTGAGGTTACCTGCTTCGTTGGCTTTTTTCGCAGCGTTGGTGATAACTTTTAGTTGGGTCTCTAAGGGAGCAGTTACATTGGGGATAGCTATACAACACATATCACTGGATAAGTTAAGATATTGACATACTCCCCCTTGATGTAGTAGGAGAGCATCGAGGGGGAGTCAGTTCTGGAGCGTCATTTTAGAGGTGGCTTGGAGTTGGGCGTTTAGGAGATCGAGGGAGATTTTGGTGGTGTTCAGGCCTTCTTTGAGGGATTCTGCTAGGTGAGTAATTGCGTCTCTTTGACGGTAATGGGTGACAAAGGGGGAAAGGAAATATTCGGCTGCGAATTGAGCTATGGATTTAACTCTGCTACAGTGGGGTTTTCAACCCAAGTGGGAGACGTCGGTATGGGTGCCCTTTTGACTCATTTGAACAGTGTTATTGGGTTATTAGAGGTGTTATGGGCATTAGTAGGACAGAGCTGGACATCGGCAAGGAAACATTTGATGCCAGACAATGCTGCTGGGAGGTTGGTGTATAGCAGGCCATTGTTACACGCCCATACCGTGCCCGGGAGTGGACGTGTCGTTAAGACTTGGCAGAAGTGTAGTATGATGGTGTTAAAGGGCAGGGCTTCCAGGGAGATGGCCAGGTTGTTAACTAAGGGAGTGGAGTTATTGTGGCACCAATAGCTTAGTAAGGTGGCTTGGACATAAGGGACGAGGTAAACTGCCGGAGAGGAGGGATTGGATAAATTGATAGTGCGGGTGGTGTTCCAGTTTGCAATTGGGGTTTCGCGGTTGAGTGGACTGGGTTTAGGTTGTGGGTTATCGTCCCAGACACTTTGATAAGGGTTTTTGGGCATGGGGTTTGGGGGTTTGAGAGGACCTGGGGGTGTTGAGCCCCAGCCCAAATCTGGGTTTGCGCCTGGAATGCAGACGCCAATATACACACCGGGCGGTGGAAGTAAAAAGAAAAGTTTATTGCTAGCAACAAACGGTGCAAGGTAACAAACACACCGAATATCATTTCTGGAGTATTTTTATACAGAAGTTTACAAGGTTTCACAAGCATGCCATTCAGTAATTGGTTACAAGGGAATGACGCAAGAAGTTCTCTGCTGAGCATGTCTCTATACCTGTGTTTAAGCCATGTACCTCATTTACATACATGTATG
>JAGPOW010000261.1:87350971-87368536 GCA_030014935.1 Caiman crocodilus
AAATAGTAGAAGGTTTGGAGGTCTCATGATGGGCCTGAGAGGTCCCTCGGAGGTTACCTGAAATGAGAAATCTGGGGTAGGGAGGTTTAGTGAATGGGGTTGGGGGTATTTCGTTTGTGCCTTTGGGAAAGCCAGTTATGGTGGGTGAGGTGGTCAGAGTGTTGGTTCTCTTCAGCACTGATTTGGATGAGATATGTGTTGGGGTATATTTCTGAGCGGATGACTTCTCCTGGCACTGGTGTGGGTTGCGAGCTGGAATGGCTGGGGAACATGACCCAGACTAAGTCTTCGGCTTTGTACTGGGGTGTCCAGGGTGTGGGCGGTGTTACTGGGATGGTCCACCCCCAGTAGTTTGTCATCATTAAGGGCAAGAAGTGCGGTGGGTAGGTGTTTGACCCATTGCTTGTAGTTGCCCGCTCCTAAGAGACATAGTTTTTCCTTAAGGAGGTTGATATGGCGTTCCACTACTCCGTTGGATTGGGGTGATAAGGAAGGTGGAGGTGGTGATTGATGTTGTGTTCAGCCATGAAGTGTGCAATGGCTTTGGAGCTGAAAGGTGGGCCTCCGTCCGTATGGATAGTGGTGGGAACTCCCCAACTAACAAAGGCTGAGGTGAGTGCAGTAATGATAGTGGAAGCAGGGGTCTTTTGAAGTGGTATAGCTAATAGGCAGCGGATTCCCAAGTCAACGATTACTAGGGCTTTGTTGAGCTTGGTTACGGTGGGTAGTGGCCCCATTAGGTCGACTTGCCAAGTGCGCTCAGGGACAAAATGTTCCTTTGCGAGGGCGTTCTGCCAGTGGCTAGTGGGGTGCGGTTTCTCCTTGGCACAGATGGCGCAGGCTTGCGTGATATGGATCCAAATACAGTACGTCCCGTATTTAGTTAGTTCTGGGGTAGCAATCTTTCTATTCCAGTGAGCTGTTGCCTTTCTTGGTCCGGAGTGCCCCCATCGGTCGTGCAGCCACTGTAAAAAAGGGTCGGTGACGGATGGGTCGTGGTGTTGGGCTGTTAGTACCTCGAGATCGACATCACTACGAAGTGGGTCTTCTAGGAGTTTGTCGATGATGGCGTGGATTGGATCCGTGTCGGACTTGTGGGACTTGGTGTGTTTTAGGAGGGGTAGTCTCGCGAACTGGCAAAGTATCGTCCAGATGTTCTCCCAGATGGGCTTGTTCTCAGTCGGAGTGGCGACTCCAGTGGCTATTTTATATATATATTGCGAATCGATGGCAATAATGGGGACAGGGAGAGTTCCGTCATGATGTTGTAAGCAATGAACGAGGACGAGTTTGAATCCCCTGAGTTTGAGGACTTGAGCTGATTCGTCGTTTGGTCCTGAACGTAAATCTGAGACCTTGCAGGGTCGACAGGCAAACCCAAACCCTCCTTGCCCCCTACTGGTGCCGTCTGACGCCATCCAGGCTGGGGCGGTTGTGCTGTATAGATGGGGGGCCAGATTTAGTGGTGGGATGGTTGGGAGTGGAATGTTGCAGACCTGCTAGTGGGCCCAGCGGTACTGGAACTTGAGTACTAGTGTTGCCCATGTTGCTGGTTCACCTTCAAATAGAGAGTCCGGGGTTTTGTCGTCTAGTTGTGAGAGAAGGGG
The DNA here is from genome assembly GCA_030014935.1 of Caiman crocodilus. Classification (NCBI taxonomy): domain Eukaryota; kingdom Metazoa; phylum Chordata; order Crocodylia; family Alligatoridae; genus Caiman; species Caiman crocodilus. Next base: position 87,352,579 of record JAGPOW010000261.1, read on the forward strand.
GGCACCTTGTGTTTGGAGGATTCCATGGCCGATGCTTAACTTGGTGGCTAATTGAGTGGCTAATAGTACCTTTCCTATGGTACCATATCAGTGCTGGGGGCCCTGGAGCGTTTTATGGGCCACGAAGGTGAGTCGACTTTGTTCATCCTTTGCGGTGACCCAAATGTGGGTGTTGGTATAGCTAGCGGTTAGTGTGACCGGCGCGCTTGGATCGATAACATTTAATGCTGTGTTCTGGACAGCAAAGAGAAGACAGTTGAGATTCTTTTTGTCAGCTTCCGTCCATGGTGTTCAGAGCCGGACCTTTTCTTAAACTCGGCATTGGACGGTTACGAGGATTGGCAGATATTCTGGCATGAGATAGTGTCGGTATCAGTTGAGTTCTCCTAATAGTTGCTGGGTTCCCTTGAGGTTGGTGGGTAGGGTAAGGTTGGGGTCGAGTTATGGGTTGATGAATGGAGTTTTTCCCCAGGTTGCAGGGGCTCGTAAGTTGTGGGTGAACTGAGTCCCCAAAAAGGTGATGTCTTGTGTGGGCATGCTCAGGGATTTCTGAAGATTGACAGTCCACCCCTCTTTTGCTAGGTGGGCTACGAGTTCTTTTGTGACGCTTTCGACTTGAGCCTTGTCTCGGCCCATGATGATGATGTCATCGACATAGGACCAGATTTGTAGGTCCTTTTTGTCATGAGGCGAAGTGAGTTGTCGGTAGAATCGGTCTAGGGTATTGTTGATGGCTCCCATTCTTTAAGGGGCCCATATGCATCAACAGCAGCTTCTAGCCTTTCCGCTGTGAGGGGGATGAGCCCTGGCTCACGCAAATACCTGTGAGCCCACTCTTTTTCTTTTTCCCCTCATTTTAGGGTAACTGGATGGGTGCGGGACTCCCATAGAAGATACTGCATCCCCAATATGGCATAGATGAGACTGGCATCCGTGGTGGGTCCTTTGCTAAGGTGACAGAAGTGGGGCTTGCCTAGTATCATGACGGCTGCTTGAGCCAGGAGCAGGATAGGACAGGCATTGTTGTCATCTAGGAGGGGGTTAAAAGTCGGGAGCCCCCCTCCCCATCCCATTTGCTGAGCAAGATACTGTGACTCTTGTTGATTAGTTCGCCCGCAAAGTCTATTACTAGATGTCCAAGCCACTGGACTGGAGTTTCCTCTGGGTGTCGTTGGGATGTATCATATAGATCCTTGAGTTCCGCTTGGTTGCGGGTGCGGGTGACAACTACGTCCCGTGTATTAGCCCCTGATCTGTCGGTAGTTGTTTTCATGATGGTGACGGTGACTTCCGCGTCAGGGGGTCGACTCATTGTCATCGTGACGGATTAGGTGGGGTCTGGTTTCGGGTTGGGTCTCCGCTGGCAAAGGTGGATAGAGGGGTGGATACGGGGGCAGGCCCTTTGGCAGGAATCCACCCTCTGGCACTTCGGGTTTATCACCGGATCCAAGGGGAGAGGCCGAGGGCACGTAAGGAGGGGGCGTTACTTGCGATTTTTCGGGTCCTCCCATGAAGGGCGGTATCACCTTAACGTCTCCGTCTTCATGGTCGGTGCCATCTTTGGGTGTTGTTCCCTCCTGTTCTTTTGTCTCGATCCATTGCCCGTGGCTTGCCGCGGTCGCTGTCCTGAGTTGGCTCTCTAAGTCAGCGTTCTCACGCAGGGTTTTCATGAAACCACGGAAAAGGACGTTAATCATTTTCCCCGAGTCCCATTTATAGCCCCCTAATCGCCTTGGGGACCGACACTCGGATTCTAGAGTTTTTCTAATTTCTGTCAGCATTTGGTACCCCCTTGATCCTAATTTAAGTAGGGGGGAGTGGAATTTGTCTGCGGGGGTTTGTTCTCCTCCCTCCTGGGCATAGCATATACATGCTGCAATTTCTTAATTGGAGGGGTTGGGGGGGGGATTCTCCCTTCTTGCGCGGCTTGACTTTTTCGAGGCTTGCTGCCAGGGTGGTGGCTGAGGGTCGAAAGAGGACGCTAGGGGAGGTTAGGACGCAACCTAGGGCGGCAGGGTGGAGGCCGAAGACCGTCCACTCCTTGCAGGAATCATCTGTTGCACCCTGGCTATTTCCAATGGAGTCTACGGAGAGAGCGCCTTCTACTCCGCCTTCTATTATCCCTCCCGCTTGATGGTACACAATGTGTGCCCAAAGCTGGTCACTCGTCTCAATGGACCTGTCCCCCCTATGCCGGGGCAGGCGTTTAATAGCTGAGCTGTGGTCCACGGAGATCCTGTTCGTGACGCCATGTCGCAACTTGCCTCCTTTAATCACAAGGGGATCCACAAAATGACTCGCTTCCCTTAAGCGCAGGGAGATCTACTTCCCTTAACCGCAGAGAGCTTTGCGAGTTCCAGGTAGTTAGCTGTTGGACAGGTTTATCCTGACCTGTTCCAGTTTATAAGGGCCCAGCTATGCGGTGGAGTAAATAAGACGAGGGTACAAAACGTAGTTTTATTTTCTTCTCAACAGCAACAACGTAATATAACAGGGTTTCCCACTCTGGACTCAGCCCAATTCTGGATTGGATTGAGCTTGATCATGAGTTGAAGGGACCGACTCCTCGTAGCCTCTAACCGCAAGGCCTTGGAGGAGGAGAGCTCTGAGTTCTCTGAGCTCCAGGGATGGGTTTTATAGTAGGGCCTAATATGGTGCGGACAGGGGCCATGAGCAGATTTGATTGACATGGGCTATGAGCAGGTTTGATTGACACCAAAAACTAAGCACCACTCGCCAGCTCCAACTCTGCTTAATCTAACTCGAAGACTGAGGAGATATGAAGAAAGGCATTGTGCATCAACACTTCTGTACATTCTTAGTTTAAAGTATGTAAGGACCCAGTAAAGGGGCTGCATATATGCAGATATTGGTAGGCGTGACTTCTTAATCTGTAGCCACTAAGGGTCTGGGCAGACCAATACGTGCTCTTTTGATTGACATTATTTGTATAGCAATAATTTCAATTTTACTGGGCTCCATTATATGGACATCTATACGCGCAGCTATCTTCAGGTAATTCACACAGTAGATCTCTTATACTCTGCCTTCCAGTGCTGTGGAAGGACACAGGACAAACAAAACTACACTGATATATTTTATGCTGGTAGGGATTGTTGCAGGGGTCATTTTCTCTGAAACGGAGTGAATTTCTTGCCCCGGTTCAAAGGTTTATTGTTGGTACTGTTTACCCTGGTGTAAATACATTATTAAATTCTAAATATGCTGCTTGTAGTTCATTTATATATTATGCTTACTGCAATCAATCATATTTGCAGAACTCAAGATGGTAGTACCATCAGTATAAAGCAAAATGCTTGCCAGATCTGTTAGGTAATCAGCACACATTTAAAAAAACCCACCATAGCATACACTTCAACTTTAACTCAAGTGCATTTCTTTTCACATGAGCTGTTCTTGCTTATGCTCCCTATAAACACTTATTATTTCTAGAAATGGCCCCCAGTATTTTTAAAATGTTCTAGTTCTCTCTTTCTCTCTCTCTCTCTCTCTCTCTCTCTGTCTCATTACTAAGCAACAGCCTGGTGTAGTTTATATTCCACCTTCATCAGATCTCATGGATATTGATTGAAACCTGTCAATAGTACAGACAAATATTTGTGTTCACTGTTTCTGCTATTGTTTTTTACTGTAAGTGGTCACATACATTGCTCCTGATTGTCTGCTGCTTGACCAATTCATACTAGGAGCAGTTGTGTGGCTAGAAATCTATTTAAACCTTCCAGAAACATATGGGATTAATGCAGCACAAAGCTATATCTTTTGAATTTTATTCCATTGTTTTAAGTACAAGACTAGTTCTTCTATGTTTCAGAACATAGAAGTATTTTTCTATTGCATTAGTATTGTGAGGCTAATACTAAATTCTTTATTAACAGTCCTTCCCCTCTCCTCTCCTCCCAAATATCTTGTCTTTCATTTTCCTGTTTTCTAATGTCTTAGGTAGTAATCTGAGGCAACATTCCTTCCCTGTGCAATTCCTCTGTAGTCAATGGAATGATATTAGACTAATTTGACCTACTGCCACAGTGCTTTCATTGCTGCCAGAATGAATGGTGCTGATACAGATTGTTGGATGTGTTGAAATGGGGTGTGTCATGATTTATAAGGCAACACTAACTTAGATAGAAGCTGTTGATGTGTGTCTGTATACCAGCTCCATTATGTTTTTGTGTGTGGAAATGGCAGTACATTTTGTTTTTTCACTTTCATCAGAAAGATTCCACAAGAGAGATTGCAGTTGATCCCACAGTTGGGGAACATACTTTTTGACTGCAGTATATGTTGTTTTTTTTTTTTAAATATGTCTAAGTGTGGTCATGCTGATCTGATAAGGACAACAATATTCTTTATTCTTTACAAACTGGGCATATGATCCCAAATGATTGAGGAAAAAAATTGTAAAGTCTAGTTCCTTTCAGTGAAACCATTGCCTACAGGGGCTATTTAAAAAAAAAAGAAATATCTCAGTAAAAACAGTACTCAGTCAATTCCTCCCCATTTTCCTTTAATGGCAAACATTTAGTTTGCAAAACGCAACCCTGCATTTGCAAATTGCATTTGCAATTTGACAACCCTGAAAAATTAGAGCCTTTGTCTATCCATAGAAAGAACAACCTGTGAGTAAAACTGAAGTGATGAGATTCAAATCACATTGGGGAGAACATGTGAAATGGAGGGGTTTACCAAAATAAACATCTCTCTCTCAGGTATTTGTATAGTTCATAGTGCCTGAGGATATTACTATCCTTGTTTTACAGATGGAGAATGGAGGCACAGACAGACTTAAGGTGGAAGTCACAAAGTGATTATGAAAATATGTGAAAATATAGTGAAATAGTGAAATATGGTGAGCATTCCTATGCCTGAAAGTTATGTGGTCTAAGTTTTACTTGAGGAAGGTTAGGTGCCTAGGACTGTGATCGCAATGCTGTGGAGAGTTGCTTAAGACAGCTAATAGAGAAAGTTGAGAGCATATGTGTGTCTGATCTCCTATCTCTCTCCAGGATATAAATGCCTACCTGCTGGCTTGAGCTAAGGCCCCTGACAGATGTTAAAATAAAGGCACGATGGGATCTAATGCTGGATCCCAACAATTGTGCTTCCTGCCACACCACTTGTGCTAGCCAGTTAATCACATCTTAAATAGAACATCTGTCAGGGTCCTTAGGTTCATGTGTCAGATGAAAATTCACAGCCCAGAACTGTATAGAGGTAGGCACCTAAGTTGTTCAGTGTTATAAGAGAAAAATGGCTTTTGCACAATAATCTAGCAGTTAGAACAAAGAAGTGGGAGATCTGTTGTCTTCTAGGTCCTTGTATCCTTGAGGGACTCAAACCCATATTTCCCAGCTTTTCAGAAGAGTGACTCATCTACCTCACTGTCCAATAATCTGGGTAGAAACTCTCCTCCCCTCTTGTTCAGGGATGCAAGGTTGACAGGGGTAGAGAGAAACAAGAGGGAGCTTCTCCTGGGGCATGGGGAAGAATGTCTTGGGTTCCAGTCTTTGCTGTTAGGCCTGTTTATGTATTTTATGCACTGGATAAAATGTCTAGTGTTCAGTGTAAGCAGAAGACCTCAAGAATCTCCCAATATCCTGGAAGCATCCATATCAGCCAGCTGAAAGCCATGCTCCCTCTTGCTTGCTTGTTATATGAATTTCTGTTGCGTAGTGCAATACCGTACCTAGAATTTCATAACAAGAAAACAACAAAAAACAATATTTTATAACTTTAAAAGTACCTTAGTGGCAGTTCAGAGAGGGGATTTTTTTGTACTTGAGAGGCTACAGAAAGCATGTCTTGTTTTCAGAATTAATGCCTTTTTATTGAATGTTGCACGTATTTAAAATTCAAAACCCTACACAAGTGATTAGGAAAAATGTGTGAAGAGAAAAACCCTGGTTATAGTTTTAAGATGATGAAAATGACTCTGGAAAGGGCTACATGTATACTGGAGATGCTGTCTTTCACATGTGACACCCAACCAAGGGGCTGAGTTCCGATACTCATTGAATATCTCATATTCATATAACAATCTTTTTTCTAATGCCTGATGAAGGGTGTTTGTGACCGAAAGCTTGCAATTAAAGATTTTTTTTTTTGCAAAAAATCTTGTTGGTCTAATAAAAGGTATCTCTACTACGAGTCCTGGTTGCCTTTTCCTCTAGACCAATATGGATACCTGACGCATGGAAGATAATGAATTTTAGCCAATTTAAAAAAAAAAGAGATCTTCATACTTTCCCAGGCAGGAATCAACTGTGACCACCTGAAACCTGAGATGCTGCTCCTTCCTCCTGATTGCCTTTTCCTCTAGGACAATGTGGCTACAACCTGGATACCTGAATATTTCATGGTATCTTAACAGATGGCCAAGGTTTTAACACCTGGCATTCTGGCCAAATACCAATTTGGTAATTTTATCCCAGATTATCCCAGTTCTCTTTGACATTCCAGCCAGAATACAGCATTCTCTTCTGTTTTCTGCCCCAAACTGTGTTCCTATATGGTGTTACACAGCTGCTGAATTCTGCTTTGTTGATGGCTGCATTTCAGGGCTAAAAGTGATTCCTCTGTATAGTTTGACTCCTTAAAATGCTTTTGGATTCTTCATGATGAAAGGTTTATGAAAGGTTTTATGAACATAAGACTTCCCATTTAAAGTAACTTCAAATCATCTACTTGGGAAAATCTAATAACATTCTTGCATGCCTTTTAGTACTCCTAACCAGAATTTATGTAGGAAGAACCAAATAGGAGTGTTCTAGGTAATAATTTTGTATTTTTACTGTGCCTTTGACTTCTGAATATCTATATAATATAAGCTGTAAATCAGAGGATAATAGAACAGACTTCTTTACTGAAACAGTGAGTATTAAATGGAGATTTCTCACAGATTACTGCTTCTTTCATAACTGCCTTGCTTTTCTCCCCACCAACTCTTATGGATGAACTGTCCTTTCCTGAGCTGACCCATAAAGCTACTATTTTTATTGAACTTCCTCCTTCAGATCCACTGGTAGTTAAAAGCTTACCAGCCAACAATGACATTTATATTTTTTTAACATTTTATTTTTATTTATAGAAAAAAACATTTTTTTTACAGTCAGTATCCTGCACAGTATAATAGCTAAACATTTCATCTTACAATCTTGTCCTGAGTGTCCTCTTGCTATATTATCTCCCCCTTAATAGTGTCATGTCTGAAATTTAGGTTATTGGGCCAGAGATCTGATAATTTCTTCAAAAGAATGAGGATGTTATGAAACACTGGAAAATAATGTTTCTTTAATATATGGGAAATTTCTCTACTGGTTTTTTGTCATTGTGAAACACAGCTTTCCAGTAGCAATCAGGCCAAATGCCACCAGATTTTCAGCCTGAGCTGAAAAAAAATCCCAGGCAGCTCTCTTGGTGGTACTTTAGGATTGCAAAATAAATATGCTTAAAAAGGCATGTCAGTGTTTCTATTGCTAGTTTCTTTATTTAAGAAATGGTTAGACACACTTTTTTCAGGGTGCAGGTTCCCCCCCCCATAGTATAATGGATATATGAGAAAACCCTGAACAAGAGATGTTAATGCTCACTTTGAGCCAAAGAAGAACATTTATGGTATACTACTGTCAGCCAGCTTTTCTTTTCACTCTAACGAATATTCATTACTATGAAAACTTGCTCTGCAGTTAGAATTTGCTTTGTGCTTCCAGGAACTATTTGATGTAACAATATGCTCTGAACAAACGTGCTGTATTTGTAAAAGAAACAATATTTTGATAGATGAAATGAAAAAGGAAAACATTGCAGATGTCCTCAGTGAAGTTTCTGGGATACTAGAATACCATATATAAATAACATGATTCCAGTATATCAGTATGCACAGTCACTGTAACCATAACTTACATCAGGGAGGCATTTGTCTTGAACAAGAAGACAAAACAAGAACTGCGGTGTATGTGTTGATACAGAAAACTTAGGGAAGAATAAATCTAATAGCTTTGGAAGATAAATTGAAATGCCAGAGTTAACTAAATTGGTTGAGTATAGTAGGCATCAGAGGACAAAAGGACCATTTTTTATTTGTTTTTACATTCCAAATTTAAAATTTTAACTCTGTTTGTTTTTTCTTCCATCAAGTTTAGAAAAGCAATGACACAAGATCAACTAAACAGTCTTAGGCCAGAGTGTGGAGCAACAGAACATAAAATAAAAGCAAGGCCCCTTTTCTCTGATAATTAAAAACTGAATTTTTGCATCTTTGTGAGGTGCTATGGCAAAACAAAGTCCAGTGATGGAATCTTCCATGTATAACTGATGTCCTGGGAAAGGTTTATTTTATTAAATGAAGTTACTCTGTGTTCTGTATCGGAAGTTTAGCTCTCTTTCAAACTACAACAATGCTTTCTCTCTCCCTGCAACATCTGTTATTTAGCAACATGTAAAGTTTCATAAATAATCCCAGACTTTTGGTGAGTGGAGCTATAAACAACTGCTCTGCATGTAGAAATGCAAGTTCCCCTGATTTTGTTGCATCCCCATGTAAGGATTGCAATGGGAAAAAAAAACAAACGGTTGTTTCACCTTTGCAACATATGTCCTCTTACCTCAACTGGCACTGAAGACCCTCTGGGGCCTTTAGAAGGTTGCAGCTCTGGGATATTCTGCTCTGTGACTATGCATAGCTGTCAGCAAAACTGCTCCTCCTTCTCTCTTGAAAGGCTGTGGGGTAAAACACTCTTCTCTGTGGAACTCTTGGCCTTGTGGGCAGTTCCAAAAGCAGCCATAGTGTGGGGCAGTGGCAACATGTAGGGAGTGCACAGGGGTGCACTTACACCCCCTTAGAGTGCCGGTGCACCCCCTGACCAACTGTGCTCACCGCTTAGGCGATGGACAGAGGGGGCAGGCAGGAGTGCTAGTGCCCCCCTTGCAAGCACCAGCTGATCGCTGCAGCCAGTCCTAGAAGTGGCCACAGCTACTCCTGGAAGTGATTGCAGCAATCGGCCGTTGTGGGATCAGCCATGGGGGTCCCCCTGGGCAGCGAGATTGGCCACGGGGGACTCTTCCTCCCTGGTTGGCAGGATCGACTGTGGAGGAACCCCCCTTCAGTCAGCGGAACTGGTCACAGGGGGGGCATGTGCCCCCAACCCTTGACTAAGGCGGCACCAGTCATCCATGGTGTGAAGTGTCCTTAGAAGAAAGGCTGCTGTATGAAGAGGCCCTGGTAAAGTGGACAGTTGCCCAAGGTGACAGAACAGAAGTAACTTAGTATCTGAGGACAAACCTTTGTCTCTTCTGGACTAACCCCAGCTTGTCTTGCAAGTGACAGACTTCACATTTGGGAGGCAAATAAGGACCTTTGAATTTTAAGTCAGCAAGTTTCCTTAATCCATTGTAGGTTTCTCTTACACTGACCTTTTACAGGTCTTTAAGTTATGCATATGGTGGAACAGTTTTTGGGTTTTTTTAAAGCACCATGTTAACAGATGATAAAAATATCACTGAGCAAGAAAGGGTGGTGGTAATACAGGACAGATAAACAGAAATATGTTTCAGTGCATCCAGAACTTCTAGCACTTACTTCCTACAAAATTCCTCCTCCTGCTGTGAGCTCTCTCTTGTAACAATGCTGTGCTTTTTAGCACACGAATATAAAAAGTTTAAAAACAATTTCCATTTTAATAGTTTTGTTTGTTCCTCTTGCCAGTATACTTTTTTCCTCTTTCTGACAGAGTATGTTTGCTGTTCTCTGAAACAATAGAATGACAAACAAAACCAGACCTTCAGCTTGTGTTATATTTTTCATAATTTGGTTTTTTTTTAAATCGGGAAGCTTAAATTTCCTTAAGAGCTTAGTAAACAAAATTATCAGATAAAACTTTCCAACTCAGAAGTTTATGAGCTCCTGATCGAGGACCCCATAGCACAATACCAGAGGGAACTAGAGAAATTCTTAAAGAAACTACCTCTGGAAACACAGGAGTGGAGTAAAGCTCTATCTCCCAGGAGCCCAGGCCAGATAACTTACTTATTGAAGACCCACAAACCTGGCAACTCATTGTCTTTGGCACTGGCACCATCACAAGAGTTTCTGGCAACATTGACTCAATCCTATTTTCATATGCTATGGGAGTTGCCAGTTGTTTGAAAGATAACCACTGACTTCCTAAAGAAACTAGCTTCTATTGACAAGCTTCCAGGTAACACCCTATTAGCTACCATGGATATTACATCTTTGTGTACAAACATTCCCCCATGGGGATGGATTACAAACCATAAAGGGGGTTATCTTCACTCCTCCCTTTTACATCACACTCTTGTTTTGTCCTCTTATACAACTGTTTCAGATTTGGGAATTCCCTATACCTGCAAATAAACAACACTTCCATGGGCATGCATATAGCCTCCCAGGATACCAGTGTATTTATGACAGTATATTGATGATACCATGTTGAAACCAGCTGACTGCTGCAGCTACCTCCATGCAAGAAAGTGTCATCTTAAGCACACCACTAGATCATTAGTAGCCAAGTTCTGTAGCAACCAAATCTGCTCTGATCCCACTGACTGGGAGGTACACCTTAAGAATCTGGAGCAGGAATTCCTAGTTACAACATAATCCTAAAGCTGTAGCCACTCAGATCAACAGAGCCAGACTTAGACATTGCTGCTGATCTGCTACAATACAAATCATAAGACAAGGACAAAAAAATTCCTTTGGTTGTCACCTACAGCCCCCAGCACGAACACCCGAGACACATTCTTAATGACCTCCAACCCCTCCTAGAAAATGACAACCATCTTACGGTAGCCATGGGGGATAAACCTGTGCTGGCTTACAGGCAGCCACCCAGCCTCAAGCAGCATCTCTCCAGCAACAAACTACCTAACTAGTCTTCTTGCCAAGGCACCAGACCTTGCTCTGGACCCTGATATTAGCTGTGTTACCTCATCAGCACAGACCATGCCATCACTAGACCAAATAACACAGATTTTAACCTCCAAGGTTCATTTACCTAAATCTCTACCAATGTCATATACACCATCATCTGCTTACAGTGCCCTATGCTACATTGGACACATGGGGAGATCCCTACATGCAAGAATGTTAGATCAGTGCTCATTCATCAATACAAGAAAGATGCACAAGCCTGTGGCAGGACACTTTAACTTCCCTGGTCATTGCATGACTGACCTCAGAGTGGCTGTTGCTGGACAACAATTAAAAAAATGAACTTCAACTGGAAATTGAGGAGCAAGAAATCATTGCAAGACCGGATTGTGTTAAGTATGGTCTAAACTGAAATTATAAATTCTTATCACCTTATCTGGATTCATTTTTATAAGCTCTGTGTTCCTCAGTGAGTTAACTGATTTATTTTTTTCTTTGCCCTCTCTCCTACTCACCTTGCTGCTCTCAGTAGTGCCCTCTCCTTTTTCCTTCCCCTTCTCTACCCTTTGTATTCCAATCATAACTTTCCATTTGGGATCATGAGAAAGTAGGACTAAAGCCAGCTCATAAGGTCATCTAGTCCAGCCCCCTGCTCAAGGCAGGATCATTCCTGACTAAACCATTCCAGACAAGTGTCTGTCTAATCTTCCTGTCCCCTATGGCCAGAGGCCCCAGAGATAAGCCCATCTCCATCCTTTCTCTAGTAGCCCTTCAGATACTGGCAGCCTGTTTATTAAATCACATGCCCAGTCTTTTCTCCAGACTAAATAACCCTAGTTCTTTCAGCCTTTCCTTGTAAGTCTTGCTTCCCAGGCCCATAATTATTTTTGTTGCTTTCCTCTGGACTCTTTCCAATCTGTCCACATCCTTCTTGAAGCATGGGTCCCAAGACTGAGCATAGTGCTCCAGGTGAAGCTTCATCAATGCTGAATAGACTGGAAGAATCACAACCCTTGATTTGCAAGTGACATTCCTGTTAATACAGCTCAGTATGCTGTTGACTTTTTTTGCAACAACAGCATGCTGTTGACCCATGTTCAGTTTCTGGTTCACGGTAACCTCCAGGTCCTTCTCTGCAGTACTGCAGCCTAGCCAGTCATTCCCCAATCTGTATTTGTGAATGCAATTATTTTATCCACTGCAGGATGTTGTTTTTGTTGAATCTCATCTCATTGATTGAAGATCATTTCTCCAGTCTATCCCAGCAATTCTGGATTTAACGCTGCCTTTTTGAGTTTCTGCAAGTCCACCCAATTTGGTGTCAGTTGCAAATTTGCTAAGTATACACTTAATCCCATCATCCAAATTATTAACAGAGATTTTGAAAAACACCAGCCCCAGGACAGACCACTGAGGAACCCCATTTGATACATCCTCCAAACTAGACATTATGCCATTGAGAAATACTTACTGGGTGCATTTACATGTGTGCTTAACTGTTCAGTAGACTAATGTGCTGTGCAGTAAAGCATCACTGTGTTCATTTGCACAACAATTAGACTGGTATTAGACTAATTTTCTGTGCCATCACACACAAGTACTATCCGAGGGCAGAATAAATTTCTGTGCTTATAGGCACATGCAGAGGGTGATGTCTAGATTAGTTTACTCTGGCTCAAATTGTGCTGGAATTTATTCAGTCACATTAACTGCATGTGTAGGCATGCAAATTGAGTATGATGATCCACATTACAGTACTTTTGTCTAGTCTGTATTTCCTTAGCTTGTTAATTAGACTGTCATGAGAGGTGGTGTCAAAAGTCAAGGTCCACTGCTCTTTGCTTTCTTTGGCTGAGAACTAGTGCAGTAGTTCTCAACCTTTTCAGTTAGGGCATCCCTCCACAACCTTCTGGATGTTCTCAGCCGCATGTGGCTGTTGCCTCCAGGTAAAACTGTTCTGGTGCATAGTTAGACTTGGAAGGGTTGGTGGTGGTGGTGTGTGTCTATGCTCCTGCCTCACTAGGGTTTTCTGATAATTGTAAAGCAGACAGAAGTGCTGGCTCATACTGTAGCCCTGCTCTGTCTGATTCTATACCAGATGCACAGGACAGTTATACCTAGAGGCAACAGCAACACCTGGTTGAGAATCACTGGGCTAAATTGAGAGCAACATCTTCTGGAAACAGATGTACAAGGCAGGTGGAACTGTCCTGTGTGCCTCTGTTTTTGGGAGAAGTATGGAAGGGGCCAGACCTAGAAGGGCTATAGCATGAGCAGGCTTTGCAGGATTTGATTTCTGTTGATAAACATTGATAAATGGCAAGCTCACCTCACACTCAGACTGATGCAAAAATATTGGAAAAATTATTGGAAAAAATATTTCCATCAGTAATAATCAAAATTTATAGAAAGGGGACTGTAGCAGAGAACCCTTTACCCTGTTATTGGACCCTGGAGAAAGATGGAGGGACAGAAGGGTTAAACAGGAAAACAGTGGGCAGCCTAATAACTCATCAGTTAAGCAATTAGCTGCTTGTTCTGGCCTAATGACTAATCAGTTAAGCAATTAGCTGTTCCTTCACAGGTGCTGGAAGTGGGCTGGAGGGAGAGAACAGGCTACTTAAACCCTTACCCAGAGCTCAGCAGAAGGCTGAGGTAAGTGCTGGTAGCAGCTGCTGTGGCTGCCACTGCTTATGTTCCCAGAGTTCTGGGAGTGCTGCTGCCGCCACTCTTCTCATCTCTGCCCACCTGGCTCTTTCCTGAGGAATGAACAGAATGGTTTAAAGTAGGTATGCTGTATTGCTTTGTGGATACTTACTTTTTATGTTTTGATTTTATATATATAAATAAATAAAAACTTTTGACTGTATATGGTCATTACTAAATTGTCTGCACCTACACTCCAAACTTTGTGCAATCCAAAAATTTAAATTGATAAAATTTGAATCAAATGCATAAAAATAGACTATGATGATGTTCACTTTATTTTTATAAAATAAAAATAGAATTCTGCCAAGCCTAAGCCCTTCTGCTTGCTTTAGGGTTATTGGAAAGTCTTAATGCAGGAGGAGCCCACACATGCTGTAGGCCTGTGGATGGAGTAGTTTTATCTGGCTGTAGTGATGTCATGGCACCCCTGAGAGGATCTTGCAGCTCCTATGGTGCTGTGGCACCCAGTGGCATTGCTTTGGTGGATTCCTTGTTTTTCTAAGGCCTATATCTGTTCCCTACTCCTCTAAAGCTCAGTCTGGCTTTTGGTGCTTTTATACTTTGCCACTTCTTTCTTGGAGCTAGATCAGGCTCTTACACTCCTATTTAAAAATGTTCTTCTGCTTATCTGGGCCTGTGAGCTTTATTCTGTCATATCAACAGCCTGATATTTTAAGATACTATTTGATATTTTTCTGCAAGGGAAATCCCATTTAGGGCTGGGTATTTGACTGGCCAAATAAAATTTGGTCAGTTGACTGGCTTGCCCCCCATCATCTCATGAAAGCAAAATGAAGATTCATTTAACTTTTCAATTGGCCATTAGAAGACACCGGGATGCCTCAGAATGTTTGCACTGTAGAAGTTAAATTAAAGAGAACAAACTTTTCCCACTGCAGTTGCTGGGGGGGTGGGGTCTTCCTACTTTCCTTTCTGCAGGCTAAAAGAGTTGGTTCAGTAGCCACAAACAACTGATGCTAGGAACTTCTGTTATTTCCAATCCTAGTATACATAGCCATATCCTGAGGATATCCAAATAGATTTGGGAAAGCTGATAAGCTAGATATGAGTTTGCTGATAACCTTACTAAATTCTGTTTTGTAACTTACGTGGAAGAATGGCGAAACTTCCATTTGATTGTGAGCTCCTTGGGGTAAGGACTATTTTCCAATATAATTCCCAAGGCACTGGGGTCCTGAAAGTAAGTATAAATTCATACCAGTGTTGTTTTTAAAAGCAGGACACCCCCCCCCCATCATCCCAGTACATACTAATTTCATATATGACAAGTCATGTTTTTGTTACTTTTGCTTTTGTTATACCTCCCCTTTCTTACCATGTAATATGTCTGTAAGTGAGGTCACTTTTAATATTAAGCTTCTGCCTGCACCCATGGCTTGGCTATGGAGAGGCCCAGAGGTTATAACTACTCTTGCAGTTGTGGACTTTGATAATACATCTCTAAAATATTTATCAGGTACTGGCAATTTTTAAGAGTCTTTGAAAACATAAACAGGCCACTCAGTGACTGGAATAATGAATTTTGGTTTCTACTTTTAGATCAGCTGCTGGTTTATGATATAACTTTGTGAAAATCACTTATTGTTTATGCTTCATTTTTCTCAGTTTAAGGGACTAAAGGCTCTCTTGATTAGTCAACCTTCATGTTTTATCAGTTCTACTTGCCAAAAGTTGACAGAGAAGTTAAAATTTGAAGTGGTCTGAATAATTAAGCAGGAAAACTCCAGCATATCAGTTCATCAATGTCTTGAACTCCTGTCTAGCCTCTGGGAAATCAGTGCAAACTGAGGCTTTGTTTCTGGCATTTAACAGTACATACCAGCTAAAAGAGGAAACAGCCGCAGCCTACATCTTGAGGTTAGAGCTAGTATTACAGCAGCTAGTGGCCCAAGGAGGACTCACTCGGGAGATGGCTGGCTGGCTTGCTTGCAGCAGCTCCTGGGTAGGGATACTTTAAGATGAGCAACTAGTGAGGGATCAGCCTCAATGGGAGGAGGGAGGATCCCCCTATGCAGTTGCTTCAGGAAATCGGGGAGGCTGAAAGCCTACAAGCTGTAAAGGTATCCATCAAAGTTGTAACATCAGTGCTAGCCCAGGGATTGGCCTCGGCTCCATGCCCACTTCAAAAGACGGATCTCTGATTCTCCAGCAACCGCCTCCTTCTGAGATGGTCTACAATGCCAAAGTCCCTGTCACATGGGAATACCATACTTTAAAGTAGGCACTGGTCAGGCCGCAGCTGGAGTACTGCGTCCAGTTCTGGGCGCCACACTTCAAGAGGGATGTGGATGATATGGAGAGGGTCCAGAGGAGGGCCAC
>JAGPOW010000261.1:87368636-87379634 GCA_030014935.1 Caiman crocodilus
TTTAGTAAGTTGAACAGGGAAGGGACGTGTGCACAGGCACGCACATACAATTTTCCTGTCGGGCATTCAGCTATAACTCTTATCATATTGTACTGTTCCATTGAGTAATGAAAAGCCCTGCTTCCATTTCCATTTTAAATCTTTCAAAATAGCTATTTGTTAAAAATATTATTCCTTTGAAAAGCTGACGTACTGTTAGAAAAAAATATTATCGCAAGCTGGAGAAACTTGATCACTCTAAGGGATTACCTGAACCAAAATGTACTGAATGCTGGCAGTTTTCTGTTTGCAAACAAGCTTTGCCAAAACTATCTCATTGCAGCAGTTGCTTTGCATGTACAGCCCACGAAGTCTGCATTGGCAGAGTGAATCCTTCTCCATTGTGGCCAGTGAAGCCACTGACCCTCATGATAACTACATGCTGCACATTTTATTTGTACTGGAGAGCTGGACAGACATGGACTTGCCTGTGTTTCAAGCAGAGCTGCTCCATCTCGTATCTGTCAGTTTTTCTACCACGTCTCAGGCCATAGTGAATGTAATTGTCAGGTAGGTGATGTGAAGTCTAAGCCAGACAATAGTCGCATTTTATCTTTAGTAAGTGACATCTGGCACACCATTCCTCGATGTTAATAGCTTTGTGTCCTTCAAGAAGGCATTCAAGCACTATCCAGGCTGTAAGGTCCAGTACAGAGAGTCCTTCACCGGTCAAAGTACCGCTGCCATGAGAGCCTGTGCTCACAAGGTGGAATTCATGGTTCAGTGTGGTCTGTTACCACATCAAGCATATGAAGTACTATCAGCAGTTTATGATCAAGGAGCTTGAAATCACACCCAGCACACAGTGCATGCTCAAGCTTCAGTCTCTTCAGGTGCTGTGATATTCAAGATCAAGTGAAGTTTGTGGCTGAAAATGCCACCCAATTCATGGAATTTCTAACATGGTTTGAAGGCCGATTAGGCTGTGATCCACAACACATACAACAAGCTATGGATTTGATAAGCTGGGTTGAAGACAGGGCATCGCAAGAACAGTTAAACAGTAAGAACAGTTATCCTTGTGAAAAACCAGTGGAGATGGGACCTGTTCTAGGTAATAGCTGTGAAGCTGAACTAGTGCTACAGGTATGACCTGCCAGTGTCACTGTGATTTGGACATCTGGCTGCTTCCTTCCTTAGTGCTGTTCACATTTTACACCCCAACCAGGTGCCTGTTTTGAGTTGTGACCCTCAGTTACTGAAATTAATCCCTGCATATGGGAAAGAATATGACAATGAACATGCTGTTTATCTGAACTTTGTCAAACAGTGCCAGGTGCCTATGCCTGTGTTCTGGGACTCTGTGGTTGGTTTTCACCTCTCTACACCTTGGCAAAATGCTGCTGCACAATTCCAACGAGCTCAGTAGATTCTGAGTGTCCATGTCTGTGTATGGATAACTGTTCACCCCACAGAGACCGAGAATGTCTGCAACTGCTGCTGAATGGAGCATGCTAGCATTTAACAGCTAATGTGAATTGTCTGTCTCAAAGTTAGCATTCAGTTTCAGTAAACTGCTTTTTAAAATGTCCTTTAATAAAGTGGATATAGTTGGTATTATACACAACATTAATTGTAACTAACTTTAATTTAATAAGATAGCTCAGTTTAGAGTTTAAATGCTTAGATTGCTTAATCATGCATCATTTAATGGCTTCTGAGGGCTTAATTCCCTGTTTTAAAGCCTGTGGAAGCCATTAAGGGAAACGCTGTTAAGCAATTAAGCTGCTGTTTTGGGCCATCTGCCAATCTGCAGGGAGGTGGGGGGACTGCTGGGGTCCCATGGCCAATCAGAGGCATGGTGGGGGGTGTGTGGGGAGGGGGCTGCTGAGCTCAGCTGGTGAAAATCGCTATTGGCCCCAGGATCTGCCCACAAAATCAGCCAGCTGCCTTGAGTTCAGTTGACCTCTACACACACAAGATTCACAAGCAAGTATAGAGGGAAGAACTAGATTGGATACATTTTAAGATCTGAATATTCTTTCAGGACCTGAGTCCACTCAAATTACCTCTCATGAGTCTTGAAAAATTTCTTTGAGCTTTATTATGAGTGGGAAACAGTGCATTAGAATAGATCTTATTCTGGAATGCAGAATGTAGTATACATTTATTAATCTTCTGTTGTTACAACAATGTTTTGCATTTTCTTCAAATGTGCTCTCTGGAGAAGCAGAAAAGCTAGGGAATGTAATAAAATGTATTCTTATTGTAGTGGCTTTCTGAACGGGTCAAATACAATCCTGAGCTAAGGAAGCACAAATGCATTGATTTTTTTTTTTTTTTTAACTATATTCTGAGAAGACTTTTTTTAAAGCTTCCAGCTAACTGATATTTTCCTGAAAGTTAAATTGGTCACTTCAGATTATCTTGGCTTTTGAATTTTAGGTAACTAAATTTCTGCATTTGTTCCACCCACCACTGCTTAGCAGTCATGAGTTTTTATTGCTTAGCTCCTGTAAATGCAAACAGCCTCTAAGCATATGATCCTTATACTACAAAATGTTAGGAGCCTTGCATGTTTCATTCAGCCTCATTTGATTTTAACTGCTATGCTTCTAGAGCTTGTGATGTGTTATGCAACTAAGTTGCAAGAGAAAAAGTTACATGGGTAAGAAAGCAGTTGGACAGAGTTGGCATTTTTCCAAATCAACTTAATCTATGCAGCAGGAGTTTAAAAGATAATGACTACTGCAGGGCTGAATATGGAAAAGGTCCTATGCTCTGTGCATGGGTGGATCTAAGGCTTTGAAAAGTGGAATGCAAATTGTGTGGTGCACCATCACATATAATACAACATCCATTTTTCACCAGTTAAAGAAAACAAATAATTAAAAGCTTTACTAGTATGCTAAGGGCCTAGGTCTCTATTACTCAGTTGAAGATTGAAACAAAAGAAAAAAGGTTTATTGAAATGTACATTCATTTGCTGTATCATATGTTATGTATAAAAACACAACAAAGTAGGCAAAAAATTCAAAAGATGTTGGTTCATTAGTCCTGTAGTCATTAGAATTCAATGTATATCACTTTCAGATTCATTAAACAAAATCTAGCTGCCTTGAGCATCTTGGTATTTCATCCAGTGTTTCACTGAACGTTATTTCCACATCAAAATTAATGTTTCTAGCTACTGTTAAAAACAGTTTGCTGGGCTGTGAAATAGGGGCTACATTACCAGGAGCAGCTATCAAAGCAGAAAGCCTAGCTTGGTTAGTGGAACCATTAAAGACCACTAAGAAGAAGACAATTTCATTAATACCTGTGGAATGAAGACTTTAGAAGGAACCTAGCAGATTATAATGAACCATGAAGTCATGCAACTCCGTGAGCACTGCCTGACCACAAATATTACTGCTACTGTCAGATGGTTGGTCTTAAACTTTTAGGTAGACCAGGAATCAAAGGGGGTATGACTGCATCAGTGAACATTTCCTGGATCTCCCTCCCTGCACCACTCCCACCCTCCCTTTTATGTACAGAAACCCTCCCTTGTTATGTGCAGAATCCATGATGTTGCAGCACAAGAAACAAGGTATATTCTTTACTTCCTCAAGTACTGTAAAGAGAGGTAGTTAACCATGTTAGCCTGATGGCAGGCAGGGCTGGATGGCTCCTTATTGTGCTTGTACACATTCAGGGAGGCTGCTCTGACATGCTATGATTACAGTTTCATAGTTTCATAATTGGTAGGGTTGGAAGGGACCTGAGCAGATCATCAAGTCTGAACCCCTGCCATGGCAGAAAAGAGTATTGGGGTCAAACAACCCCAGCAAGGTGTTCATCCAGCCTCCTTTAAAGACCCCCAGGGTGGGAGCCAGCACCACTTCTCTTGGAAGTTGGTTTTAAATCTGAGCTGCCCTAGTTTGTGAACAGCCACTAGACTCCCCCCACCCCCTCAGCCTTCTCTTGTGGAGGCTGAACAGGTTCAGGTCCCGTAGCCTCTCCTCATAGTGCCTGCCCCGCTGCCCCCCGATCATGTGGAGGCCCTCCTCTGGACCCTCTCAATGCTGTCCACATCCCTCTTGAAGTGCGGCGCCCAGATCTGGATGCAGTACTCCAACTACAGCCTGACCAATGTCACGTAGAGGGGGAGGATCACCTCCTTGTACCTGCTTCAAATGCATCTGTGGACACATGACAAGCTGTGGTTAGCATTCCTGACTGCGTCCCCACGCTGTCGGTCCATGTTCATTTTGGCATCAATAATGACTCCAAGATGCTTTTCTGCCTCTGCACTAACAAGAAGGGAGCTCCCAGCAGCATACCTACAGGCTGGGTTCTTCCTCTCCAGGTGCAGTATCTTGTACTTGTCAGTGTTGAAACCCATCCTGTTCTCATCCGCCCACCCCTGTAACCTGTCCAGGTCTGATTGCAGCCTATTTCTCCCTTCTAGTGTGCCCACTTCTCCCCACATTTTAGTGTCATCTGTGAATTAGGACAAGGTTCTTTTTACCCCCTTGTCCAAGTTGCAGCTGAAGATATTGAACAGTGCAGGCCTGAGGACTGAGCCCTGGGGAACCCCACTGCCCACATCCCTCTAGGTCAAATAAGACCCATCCTCCACCACCACCACTTTCTGGGTGCACCCCCTCCAGCCAACTAGTGACCCATCTGACTGACTGTGTAGGTATTGACTTCACAGTATGTTGGAACAAAATTAATCAAGCCTGCTGGAGTAGGTCAGAGAGACCTAAGATTTTGTAGGAGATGGCCTGCTTTGTCAGAACTCTAAGGTGCCACACTGTCTTGCCTCCTGCATGTACTGTAAATGCAAAGGAAATTAAGAAAATAGTGGTTATGGTGGTCAGAACCTCTCACGCAGCTACAGATATAATCTTTATTAAAAATATATGTAATACTGTGCCAAGAATGCCTCCTGAAGCCTGGGGGTGTGGGAGTGGTGCAGCTGTGCCTTCCTTTTGGATTTGGACTGGGGCAGAGGGTGGGAGTCAACAGGGACTTTTTTAAGCCCCTAAGGCAGATGAATATTTCCCCCCTCCCTTTCCTTTTGTGCTCGGAGACATATCCTCTTCCACTTTGCTCCTGTTTTCCCTACTGTACCTCCTGAGCACCAAGGGAAAGGGAGGGACATAAAATGTCCCTGGAGGCTCCTGGGATACCTGCCTCAGAGTGGGAGGCAGGGTGGGGAAAAGGCTGGGAGCAGGGGGACTCAGCCACCCCTACAGTGCACATTACTGCCTCTGCACCTCTCTTTGGAAAATCCTGGCTCTGTCCCTGCTCTTGGCTATTATTTTCTTGAAGAACATATGGTTACTTGGTCTGGATTTTATTGCAATGCTACACTAGAGCTTTGTTTTATGGTTTCTTTCCAAGATCCTTGGACAAAAAGCACATTAAGATGGAGTACATTTCAGTAATGTAGAACAAAATGCAATTAGTTTCCCTTCCCATTCTTTGTTTTAGTAGCAATCCCAATAAAATGAATTAATTTGTCCCTCCTTAGCTCCCGATTTATATTTGTCCAAAATGGGCCGGATTCTCAGCTGGTATAAATTATTGCAGCTCCACTGAGATGGAAAAATTGAGAAGTGAGGTTGTTTTGAGCGCCATGAGGCACTGCTAAGCTTACCAAGAGGGTGGCTTGCAAAGCTCCGTGTTTATCAACATACATACTGTATGATTTTAAGGTTTCCAAGAGGCTTTTTGCCTTTTCTGTCTCTAAAAAAGAGTCTTGGACTTCCTGAATGATAGTTTATCTAAGTTTTACCATCCCTGCTCCTCAGTTGCCATCCATGTCTGTTATTGGTGCTTATTATGCTGTTTTTTTGGATCAGCAGGAAAAGTGTAATGTGCAGGTAATAACCTACCATTGTTACTGCAGTAATTTAACTCTTCACAAGAAGGGAAGAGGGTCACTAATTAATGATGTCAAGGTATGTAGAAGGCATGACTTAGGTTAGTTAATGGTGGAATATCCAAAGACTCCAAAGTCATACAAATTTCTTGCTCATCAGGAAAGAATATATTGGGCCTCATGGAGCTTAAAAAGCATGTTGTCTTTTCATGAACAAGCACTTTGGTTTTTCAGAGTTCAGTTCTGATTTTCCTCATACAGCTTTAAAAGCAGAGTAACTACAGTTACAGAGTACTCACCATGTCCACTTTGCACTGTATTTCTTCTGCATGTGTTAGCCACACAGGCTTTCTTGATGTTCCAGTTGCCAGTGTAACACAGTAGGTGCAGAAGCCTGTAACTGCTCAGTATACTGAGACTAGGAAAAGTCTGGTTTCTCCAAAGTAATGTTGTCTTAGATGTTCAGTGTATTTTGGCTATTGAAAGCAGGTGTAATTATAAGATGACTCAAATTGCAGTGTACCAGTTTCCAAGAGCATGAACAAGAGTTAATATCAGCTGTATACATCCTCCCATGACTTCTACTTGTTGCGTTTGGTGACTACTTGAGGACCATCCTGTTTATATTGGGGAAGATACTCTTGGGGGAGTTTCTCTTAATCCTCACTAGAGCAAGTGAGGTGGGAATCTGATCCTCAAGCTTTCCACCAACACATTTGTTTCATTTATTGTAACATTAAGTCAGTTAAGGTCTTTCATTATGTCTTCTAGTGTAGGTTATTTTTACTATATGTTCTATCCATCTATTAAACAGTGCAGAACTCTCTAACTTCAAATCTTAAACTATTGCAACCTTCTAGGGGGTGTATTAGTAATTAATTGAAACGGTATTAGAAACAAGGACCAGATTTGGCATCACCTTACACCTTTGTGCAGCATTTACATTTGGTGACAGTTGCTTGTACTTGAATTCTGTTCACAGAATGGAACCAATTATTGAAGAATAGGGGACCTTTCAATTGGTGGAGAACCAGGCTGGTTTCTGATATCACTTTACCCAAAATGAAAATCCATTAACTTTACTATCTCTTGATTTACCACAGTCTGAGGGCAGAATCAAGCCTACAACTGGCACCGAATTTGGAGCTGGAGCAAAAGGTTTTGAAACCTATCTTGTCTAACCCAGTGCTTGAATACGTGTTTTTAGTGAGTTATGTTTATACTGTATACAATGACACTGTTCCCTCAAATATGGGCTATCTCTTGGCCACATCTTTCCCTTTGCTGGAAATAACACACTGAATTTTCCCTCTGTTTAAATTCTTTTAGCCACTGCGGGGCTAGCAGCCAACTTCTTTTCTAAGCTCTTCTTGTCTCAGGCTCTATCCAGATGCATTCAGAGAGAGGCTTGATCAAAGCAGACAGTGCTGCAATTGAGCCTTTTCATGGTTAGCTGTAAAATAGCAGTGTGTTCCCAGGAAAATTCCACAGATCTCTGTCAGGCTGCTTTGATGGGGCCAGTCGAGGCTGTCCAGACAAACTCAGTAATGATGTGGTCTTCCCTAGCATTTTGGATGGCACAAAGGGCAGAAAGAGACCAAACACATATGTTTGGTTAGTAATATGAGTAGGGGGAAGAATTTCATTATTTCTGTTTTTTGAGAGCCCTAAATGACCTGTATCTGATGATATTATTAACCATGTTATAATCTTTTCCTAAATGGAAAGGACCATTGAATAGTTTACTCAGCATTTTCTTGCTTGACTCTATACATATAATGTTGTACTCATCATCAAAGTGACAATAATCAGTAGCATAACTGGGGGTGGCACAGAAGAGGACCACAGCAGCACACCCAGATGCTGCCTTTGTGGGTGTGTAAAAATAGCTATTGCTACAGCAGTAATCAGCTGCGCTGTTGTCACCAGTACTGCCCAGGGCACAGAGCTACACTGCTATACCTCTGGCAGCAATTATGTGCTGTACTTCTGCAAAAGAGTTCCTTTTACAATGCCATTTTTTGTCTGTGTTGTGTTTTAGTATCACATTTGCTACTTGGTATTGCAATGTATTTGCAGGCCTATAGATTCCAAAGTGCTTTGTATTATATGGATAAGGATTTTCTGAAAAACTAAAAAAACAAAGCAAAACAAAATTAGTCCAATTTATCAGGCAGCAAAAGTGAGAGGTATATCCCATAATAATAATTCATAAGTATGTCATGAAGATCAACCATTGCCTATCCTGCTTATTCTCTGGTTAACTTAACAATAATAGGCAAGCCTCAAGGATTTTCATAGTCCCTGTGAAATGTGTTGACACTGTTTACTTACCACAGCTTAGTTTTTTTTACCACCAAAACCCCATTATCCCAATTAGCATGAAATGGCCCCATTCTTGGCAGTATTATGGCAGAAACCTTAGATTGCAATATGGTTACTAGTCTGTGTCATCCTCTCTCCATTGCTTGGTTACTTCTGCTGCCTAGATTTAAACCTAATACAGCTATGCCTACCTTTCTTTTCCTACAACCAAGTCACATTGGGTGATGAAGCTTCTGCCTCTGCTGTTCATGCTACTCCTTTGGGTTGGTAGGTATTTGGTTTTCAGGGCTGCTAGTCTGGCAGTTTACCAGACACATATGCATGTTCGCAGGAGGTAAAACTTTGAAAGTAATGCAAAATTTTGGATGTTTAGGAAGAGTACTCGAATACATCATGTAAATATGTGCACCCCATTTGAGTCAACGTTACTTCATACATTCCCTTCCTGAATAGTTTCCAGAGTAGGGGGTTGGGTTGTGGTTTATGTATTTTATTTATTTTTGAGGATGGCCTTTGATAGATTTTGAATTGCTTTCACTGGCTGTACGAGACAATGAGCACTTTGGCTGTGTAGTGGAGTGGCATATAAATAAAATTAGGATAAGGATTTGGCCCAATAATGATATTTTTATCTCCTTAGTCAGTTTTATGAATCTTTACTCAAACTCCCGTTACAGCAAGTTTTTGTTGACTGTAAGGGGGATTCAGGGTTTGTCTGGAAGGGAATATTTGCATGTGTTGTGGGGCAGGGTGAAGAGCTGAGATCTAGAACCATTTTTCAATTCTTTCACTCCTCTTATTGCATAGTCTTTCACCACACATTCCTCCTATATTTTTTGAAGAGGGGTTTAAAAATCCAGCTCTGTTTTCAATAGTTAACTCTGAGCAGAATAAATTAAAATAAAGAAAAAGACAGCAATCTGACTGTGGATAGTTACAGAACTAAATCATTTTAAAAGAGCATTGCCATGCAGTAGTGTGTGGTAGCTGAACCAATGTAAGGCCCCCTCTATATATTACATGTATAGTGTAATTAACTGTTTAATTGCACAATTACCTTGAGACCAGCTACACATGCAAAGTAGCTAACACAATAAAAGCTCCAACCAGCTGTGACATTAGACCCTGAAAACATGTTCTGATTTCATAGCTGGTTGCTATCAAGCTTTAATATGCACATATAGCAAGGTCTCACTGAAACTGGGAGCATAGGTGGAGGGTGAAAAATATTGGGGGGGTACACAGACAGATGCTGCCCAGCAAATAAGTCTGTGGAAGGAAAGAGGTGGGGGGAGATGGAAGGGGCATGGGGAGCAGATTGAGGTTCCCACAGTGAGGGAGGGAGTGGGGCAGGAGCTGGGATGAATGGGGCCCCAGGGTGGCTCATGGGATGGTTGTAGTCCAGGGTCTTGGGGGCTCCCACCACTGCATGCACCCTGGCGGAGGCACAGGGGGAGGCAGGTGCCCCCTAGATCTGTGCAAGGGGCAGAGGTGGGCTGCCACTGTGGGCTGGAGCTCCATGCCCTGCTGCCTCAGGAGCTGCGTGACACCATGCGCCTGCTGCTGCTGGGCAGGCAGGGGACACAGCACAGCCTACTAGTGGTAGGCACATGGCATTGCGCAGCTCCTGAGGCAGTGGGTGCACAGCCCCAGCTGCAGCAGCAGTCTGCCTCTGCCCCATGCACAAATCTGGGGACACGTGCCCCCCATGCCTCCCTTAGAGTGTGTGCAGCAGCGGGAGCCACCCCCACTTCTAGATGAGCCAGTCCCACAACCTGACCCAGGGGCCTATTCACCTTGGCCCCTGCCCCACTCCCCTCCTCACTGTGGGGGCCTTGATCTGCTCCTCTTCCCCCATGCCCCCTTCCCTTTCACAGACCTGTCTGTTGTGGTCAGCAGTGCTCCACAATTGCTGGGCTGAGACTCTGGCTGCGTGCAGGCTGTGGCTTTGTGTTTGTATCTGTGCACTTCCCTTGCTGTAGCTGCCCAGAGTCCACACCCAGGCTGGCTGGCAGCCCTCTGCACTGCCACTGCTGCCCTGTGTTTGTGGGGGCTAAGCCCCATTAGCCCTGGCCTTCTGCTACCTATGGCTGGGAGTCCCATCAACTGGCAAGGCTCCCAGATGCAGGATTGAACTTTGTCCAGTGTGAAACCCCTGAACCCCAGGGATCATAGCTGCTGTGATCCCCAAGCCTAGCCCACACCGGGCTATCAGTTCCAGCCGTGCCTCAAGTGAGGTGTAGCCAGGCCAGGAGCCCCATCATTTTCAAAATCTCTCAGTAAAAGGAGCCCCATGGGAACCTGCTTCTTGTCAGTGCCAGGGGAACTCTGGATTAGACTTTCCCTGCATTGGCAATAAGGTGTCGTTTGGATCTAACGCACGGTCCCACAATCACGCCTCCTGCCATGCATGTGTAGCATAACAGGAGGTGCAATTGTATGAATTATGCATTAGGCCTGTGCGAAGCAACTCGTATTTGCTTTGGATTTGGATTTGGTCTTTTTTTTAAGGAGATAGTGATTCAATTTGGTGATTTGAATCCCTGTCCTAAATTGATTTGGCCAAATGCAGAATCTCTGAATCAAACAAGCCCTATCCCCCACCTGCTCTCCAAGACCCGCCAATGGCTGCCCTGCCTGGCCCCAGTCGCAACACTTCTTTTAAAGCCCCATGCTCACCGGCTCCTGCCAGGTGGGGGAGGGGTGATTCCTGCTGCCCTGCGCTGCATGGGGGCTCTTCCACAAGCCCCTACAGACCTCAAGGGCTACAGCTGGTGAGTGCGGGGCTATTAATAATAATAATAATAATAATAATAATA
>JAGPOW010000261.1:87386439-87399678 GCA_030014935.1 Caiman crocodilus
TAATAATAATTCAGTGAAACTACCTTAAGGGTGCAAATAGACATTTGGGAAGGTTAGATCATGTTTAAAAATGGTCACCTGATCCAACTTAGCTTGCCCAGGTCTGGACATTACACTTAGATTCCTAGGTAGGTCAATCTAAGTGCAAACTGTATAGAAGTTCATGACCGTTAGATTAGTCTTAAAATGACCAACCTGATATAAGTTAACCCTACCTGTGTGGCTAACTTAACTTAGATTACGGTGGCTTTTTTAGACTGATCTAACTGTCCTGAACTTCTGTACAGTTTGCACTTAGATTTGTGCTGTTAGGTCAATCTGAGCCACTGGGCAAGGCAACTTTAATTCTGTCACTTCCTGGCTTTTGCGTGCTTTTTTTCTACAGGATGAACCATGCTGTCTTAATAGAAGGAATTTTGTTGCGTAATTTCCAAGGTTTTTAAAATGAAACCTCCAGGAGTTCTAGCATCTGGTACCTACTCCATTATACAGATACCTGCACAGCATTTGTGAACTGTGATTTCCTCTTCTCCACTCCCTATGGCTTATAGTTTAGCCAAATGAGGACAATAAAAAATACGTTCTTGACAAGAAAATGATTTATTCCCCTGTTGAATTTCAAATTGCAACTTCAAATAAAGAGAGTGGTCTAGAACTTTTCAAAATTAAAGATCACTAGAATCTGTCAACTCAGACTTATTTTCCCTTTGCCTTGTTCTCAGAAATGGTTCGAATGTTTTGAATGGAATTCACTCCATGCTTGCCATTACATGCCTTCCAACAATAATCCAGGAGCAAACATCTGGCAGAAAAATTCAATCTCAAATGGGATAAGTTTGGCAAAATTGAGACGAACTTAAAATAGTGCCTTATTAGAGAGGTCTAACAACCTTAATATGCAGAGGAATTATCCTGAATGTGCCGAATGGAATGTATCTACATTCTTTAGCATCCATAGTACTTTGGTTGTTATATAAAAGTCAAGGAATGGTGAACTGATTTATGTCAGATTTAAAACTCGTTAAAATAATTTGCTCCAGACCCAAGCAAACATTCTTAGAGGTTTATAATGTCTGTGTCACTTTTTTTCTCATAGTATTCAATTCTGGTGTTATATCGCAGAAGGAAGAAATGCTGATGTATCTCTTCTTTAATTTGACAGCAATTGTTTACAAACTATTTGCAACTGAGATTTATTAAAAATTAAATATGATTCAGTTTTTGGAAAACAACAAATGGCTCACACAAGACTATTTAGAAGGAGCTATTTAGAAGACACCCTCTCCCCTCTCCTCTGTCTCTTGGAGTGGTAGAAATGCTGAAAAACTGTTGTGGTGACATATAAGGTCAATCCAAAACCAGAAAGTACCACAAATCTCAAAATGGAGAGACCTCTCGTAAGATTACTACATCATGACCAAATACCTTTCGGTCTGGAAACCTGTCTTCTAGGACTGGATTGAATCTACCAATCGGCTAGTACTCGGGGTGAAACAACAACGTGAACTATATTTTAACTAACAATCTGTTTTTTACAAGCTTTGTATCCTACAATCAGTACCGTACCCATCTATTATTACTGTGATCTATTGGGTTAGAATGACTGGATGACTGTGAAATGCTCTCTCATACTACTGTTAAAATATACCTTGTTCAGTATACCTATGAAATAAGAGCGGAATGGCAGATGAATAAATGACTTGCCAGCACCCAGCAATTGTGTTTATGAATAAGAGAAAATATGAGAATATTAGGAAAATGCATGTGTATTTTCTTGTCCTCAGGATTCCTTGGCAGTGTAACTAGGGTGAGGCAGGTGGGTAGCAGCCAGGTGCTGATTTAGAAAGCATACGAGCAGCATTCTGCAGAGCTCCTCACTCTCGCTGTCTGGACTTGGGCATTCTTCTCTGCCCCCCCATGCTCTGCACTTGACAGTGTCACTAATTTGCTAGTTATGCCTTTGGGTTCACAAAGCAGTTTTCCTGTTCATGTGCTGCATGTGGTTTAGCTGAGCAAACTCTGCAGTCTCATGTATGCATATTTTCAAAGACAGTTGAAGAACTGCATGTGGGATTTCATTTTTCTTAGCTGGCTTTGCTAGGACAAGTTGGGTATCGGGGTGTTTGTTCTTTCTTTCCCCCTAGGACTTCAGGAAACAGTGCTGAGATGAAATACCAAAATCTTGGATCAGGTGTGCTATTGTTTTGTTATAATCTATGAATGGAATGAGCTATACTGTAGTCAGGTCCACTTCCATGCATCTAAATTTTTGGTCATAGTGTGACAGCCTCCTAGATTTTGTTTCACTAGATGTTAGTCAGCTTTGATGTGGAGACCAGTCTTTGTGACCTCATTGAAAGGAAAACCAAATGGCCTCAGGACTGTCTAGTGGTTAAAGTATGAGTATAAATAAAATAGTGATTTGCTTTGTTCTGGGCAGAGTTTACTTTCAAATATTCCCACAAAGCCACTGAAAATTGGTATCTATGGTTTATTATAAATGGATTCTAGTTCAAAAAGTAGTTATATTCTAGACATTATGTAATTTTATATTTAAAGTCAGCTATCCCATGTATCTAGAACCTCTGATGCAAGTCAAATTTAAGTTTTGAAGCATGTCAAATGAGTTTTTCTATAAATGCTGCAGAATAGGTTTTTGAAGGACTTTTTAAAGGAACTTCATCTAGCAGAGTTCGTCTTTTACATAGAAAGGGTTTTTCTATTATATATTTGTGACCACCATTTTCAGTTATTTTTCCCTGTTAAGCAAATGAGACACACATTTTTACATGTATATTGTGTGTGTATATTGTAAGCTCACACAAATCTATAACATATGTATTTATATATATATTTTTTTCTGTTGAGTCTTTTGAACTGTGTTTACAAACTACCAGCAGTACTGAAATTGATAAACCTTTAAATCGTGTTTTTCATATTCAGCCTTTGGGAAATAAGTGATTCATATGCAACTATTGAGAAGAAAGACTAGTATCCTATGAACATTTTAATTGCAGTTTACAGCCTTTTCTTTCCAGATTCAGGAAAATGTTGTTAATTCTCTTGAAATGAGAGATTGGAGAAAGGGCTTGTCTTCTGCAGATGCAACATGTGTTGGTAAACTCACCATTCTTTTATTAGGATTATATGACTGTAAGGGGGTCCCTTGGGCCATTGAGTCCAGTCCCCTATGTTCACAGGCAACCATTAACCCATGGATTCCCCAAAACTGTGATTTCAAATCATCACACACAATTGTGAACCATAGTAAAAGAGTACCTATAACATGCCATAGGTATAAGGATTATAAGAAAGTAGGCCTGGAAAGGGACCTCACAGGGTCATCTAGTCCAGTCCCCTGCTTGAGGCAAGATTTGGCTTGGTTGGTTTAGTCAAGGACAGTGTCTGTCCAACCTGCTCTTAAAAATTACCAACGATGGAGCTTATACAAATTCTCTAGGTAGCCTATTCTAACGCCTGACCACTCTCATAGAAAGTTCCTCCTCAATTCCAACTTAAATTTCCTGTGCTGAAGCTTGAGGCCATTCCTCCTAGCCCTGTCCTCTTTGGCCATGGAGAAAAGCCCATCTCCATCCTTACTATAATCATCCCACAAGTATTTGGAAACTGTTGTTATTAAATCCCCTCCCTTAGCCTTTTCTTCTCCAGATTAAATTACCTTGGCTTTTTCAGCCATTCCTCATAAATCTTCCTTCCAAGGCCCCTAAACATTTTCATTACTTTCTACTTGATTCTTTCTAATCTGTCCACATACTTTTTGAAGTGTAGGTCCCAAGACA
This sequence comes from Caiman crocodilus, assembly GCA_030014935.1. Lineage (NCBI taxonomy): Eukaryota > Metazoa > Chordata > Crocodylia > Alligatoridae > Caiman > Caiman crocodilus. Next base: position 87,390,240 of record JAGPOW010000261.1, read on the forward strand.
TGGCATAGTTCTCTAGGTGATGCTTTCCCATTGCTGAATAGAGTAGAAGAATTACTACCATTTATTTGCAAGTGATGTTCTTGTTAATAGAGCCCAGTATTCTGTTGGCTTTTTTTCCCAGCAAGAACATGTTGGCTCATGTTCAGTTTATGGTCCACCATAACCTCTAGGTTGGCAGTTCCTAAACCGTGGGTCACAAATCCAAATAGGGTCACAGTGGATGGGGTTGCGGGGGGGGGCTGCGAGTGGGGAATGAGGGGTTCATACTGAGGAAATTGGGTCATGCAGAGGAAATGGGGCAATAAATGGGGTCATGCTGAAGAAAAGTTGGGGGAGTAATGCTTTAGGTTCTTCTCTGCAGTACTATAGCTTAGCTAGTCGTTCCTCAGTCTGAATTTGAGTATGCAATTCCATCCCAAGTGCAAGACTGCACTTGTCTTTTTTGAATTTCATGTGAAAGATTGGAGAAATGGTCTGCAATCAATGGAGGTCATTCTGGATCCTAGCCCTGCCCTCCAGAGTGTTTGCTAATCATGCACTTGATCCCATCATCCAAATAAATAATGAAGATTTTGAACCTATCAGACCCCTGGGAACCCCACTTGATGCATCCTGCCAACTAGACATTGAACCACTTGTTGACTACTTGTTGAGTGTGATGATACAACCAGTCATCTATCTACCTTATAGTACTTTCATCTACTCTGCACTTAACTAGCTTGTGAATGAGAATGTTGTGGGAGAGCAGTATCAAAATCTTTGTTAAAGTCAAATTACATCACATCCATTTCTATCCTCCCAGGCACAGAGCCTGTTATCTTATCATAGAAGAAAATCAAGTTGGTCAGGCCTGATTTGCTCTTGGTGAATCCATGCTGGCTCTTCCTAATCACTTTGTTCTTTTCTGTGCTTCACAATGGACTTCTCGAGGATCAGCTCCATGATATCCAGGTATCAAGATTTAGATGACTGGTCAGCAATTCCCTGGATCCTCCATCTTCCATTTCTTAAAGCTGGGCACTATATATGCTCTTTTCTAATCATCCAGACCCTCATCTGACCACCTTTCAAAAAATATAGCTAGGAGCTCTATAATTACCTCAGCCAATTCCTTCAGTATCTCACCTGGCTCTGCTGACTTGGAAGCATCAAGAATGGATTCTCTAAGTAATCCCTAACCTGTTCTTCTACTACAATAGGTTGGTTGTCTCCTTCCATATCTTTGCTGCTAAATGCATGTGTCATTTGGTAGCTGCCCCTGTTTTTGAAGACTGAAGTTAAAAAGGCATTGGTACTTCAGCCTTCTCTGCATCGTCCATAACTAGATTGCTTTCTACATTCCCTAAGGGACGTATGGTTTCTTTGGTCTTCCCTTTCTTCTTGACATACCTGTAGAATCTTTTTAATTGCCTTTTTATGTTTAGGGTGACCATATGTCCTGGTTTAGCCAAGTCAGTCCCAGATTTAGGAGGCCAATCCCAGCTTTCTGAGGAGAATTATATTGAGCATCCTGGAAATGCAGGGGTGGAGGGCAGGGAGTTGGAGCAGCATGGAGTAACACAACTCAGCTTGTAAATGGCAGCTGGGAACCTGCTCAGAAGGTGACCTGGGACCCTGTGGCTTGTGAGAGGACAGAGAGATGGGGGGAGGGCAGTGTCCCCAGTGTCAGGGATGAAAGATCCAGAATTTCTTTATGCTCAGCCTGTTTGTCTCATAGCAATTGCATCTCAAATTATGCCTTGGTCTTCCTAATTTTTTCCTTTCCCTAGTAGTATGAGAGAGTTTTTTCACATTTTATGGGGTTGCTTTGTAAATTTTTCAGTTCACTGATGAGATTGCTATCTAGCTAGTCTGGCCTGTTGCACTTTTCATTCTTTTGTCAAATTGAGATAGTTTGCTCATGAGCCCATAAAATACAGTCAACTCTCCCAGACCCCTTTGATTCTCAGATTTCTCTCCAGGGGATCCTGACCACTACTTCCCTGAGTTCTTCCTTAACCTAATGTAGGCTAACTCATCTCTATACCTCAACATGGAGACTACAAATATTTGATTCCATATGCTACTCATGCTGATTGTTGAATCAAGAATTTCCTATCTTATCATACTTCCTCTTCTATAAATTTACACATTTTACCTTTTTACATTTTGTAGGGTCTTCCTTTGGCTATGCCAAAAAGGGGAGATTAGAATGAATATAATATCTAGTTAGGTAACTTCTGGGATGGTGCAGAAGAAAAAGGAAATGGTTCTATGTGGTTACAGGCCATATGTTGAAGAATGTTAAATGTATAAAAAAAATAGTTTAGATGGTTAATAGATGACTCTGTCTTTTACCAACCCTTAAGCTAAACACAAACCAACCTACTATAGAAAATTTCAGTTAACATTCTCAGTTTCCATCTTTGCTGTAATAGCATGTCCTAACACTGGGGGACCAGCCTCCTTATGGAAACATTGTAAGGGTAACCCACTTTTGTGCCAGCACAGCTGGACCCAATAATTCCTCTAACCACTTAAATATTTAGCCATGGCTGTAATTCCCAAGAGTGTTTCTCAGGATAATAGCTTGAAGTATGAAAGATTCTGTTAGTATCTTTCTGGAGCAGAGTATTGAACTTGAAGAGTAGAGCTTGTGCTGGAGACAGGACATGGCTGATGGGAAGCATTGCAGATTTACTATGAATAGACACCTAAACATTCTGGGGCTTGATCATCAGCAGTAGTAAGTCATACTTAATTGGTTAGCCTGATGGGCTGAGAATGCTATTTGTTGTCCTGACTCCAGTGTCTCACTTTTCCTTGTACTTTCCTGTATTGTCCCCTGTAGAGGGACCCAGATTGAGTGGCCACACTGGGGTGGGCCTGTGTGACACATGCTCAACGGGTGTCTTAGTCCCCTATTTTTGTATCTCACCTGCCTTGACTTGGTGCAAGTATAAAGAATATCAGGAGGTGGCACTTGATTGTAAAGGGTTTGTTCAGGCTGGTGTGGGTCATGATGTCTGAGAGTCTTTTATGGGGTCAACCTCCCCTATACCCCACCCCTTTCCACTCAGGTGTTCTCCTGGTGATCAGAGAAGGGATCTGGTCTTCCTAGGTACCTAGCTTCTTTTGCTAGGTAGATAGGTCCATGTAGGAAGAAAACCATACTGACTCTCGGCCACTTAAGTCGACTGAGTCTGGGGTTCTTGTTAAAGGTCTGTGGGCAGTGGCATCCAGGCCGTGTAAGAAAATGAATAAACAATATAATTTAAATAATAGTGTCCGTGTTTGCTTCAGGCCTTCGGGTAGCATAACACAGCCTCCTTTTTCCAAGCAGTGAGGGCTCTTCAGGACGCGTCCTCTGTTATGAGCCCAAGCCCTTTGGGTAGCCTGGGGCCATGAGTATCATGAACCTCCATGGGGGCCCCTAAAGGTATGTGACCCCCAATAGCTTCATGATGGTCAATGTTTTGTAGGGAGAATTGGTGTTGAGCTGGTGTTTTGAGTGCAGGTCCTTGGCTCTGCAGTTGAGGGATGTGATGTGGGTTGGTGCCTATGCAAGTGTTCCCCCCCTTTTCTGAGGCTGGTGATGCCTTGTGGAGGAAGCTCTGGGCTACTTCAGGCCAACCCAGACCCCTGCCTGCCCCTATGTGACCTGTGGCCGCTACCAGGTGTTGAGAGCCCCAGAGGGGCTCATCAGCTCCTGCAATTGCAGCTTCTGGACCCTAGGTGGCGCCAGCTATGCTGGCCAGTGACCACCTGCTGTCGTCTTGGGCTGTGCTCTGGGCCATGTGGAGCCTAGTTTCTGGCTCTCTCTCTGGCCTGGGGAATGGTCCTGTGGAGAGCATATTGCCCACCAGCTGCCTGTCCCACCCAGGGAGTTGGGGATGTGAAAGAGCACATTGTCAGCCTGCAGGCTTGCTGCTTTTCTTTGGGGCTGAGCAGGAATATGCTGCCTGCGGAGTACTCTGGCAGTCATTGCTCCAGTTGGTAAGTGCAGGGCTCGCCTGGGTCCAAGATACTAGGCTCTTTGCATCCCCTTCTTACACTGTGTTGTAATCTCTTTGGAACTGGAACTTCTGTTTTTTTGTTCTGTGTTTGTACCGTGTCTACCTCAGCCCAGCCCTAGTCCTTGACTGCAGCTTCTAGAATCTCATTTTGTTTTTGTTTTTGTTTTGTTCTAAGCTGGCAACCCCCCTGCTCTCTCAAAGCAGTACTTCCAGGGGCAAGAAGAGGGACTTCTGGTGGTAATGATCAGGGGTTAGGGCAGGACTTCTAGTCTCAAAATAGTGACCAGGTGCAGGGCACCTGTCAAGGGGCAGGGCTACCCTCGTGGCCTGGACAGCTCATCAAAACTCACTGAGCAGCCCTTCAGCTGAAATAATTACCCATTCCTGTTCTAGATGGTACAGTAATAATAAATAGTAAACAGGACAACTTGATTTACTATGCAATGTTTTTCTACCTGGTAATACGTGTGTTTGTTTCCATGTGAGAAGTGTTTAGACAGGATTTGGTTACCACAGTAGCTATTGCAATTAGAGATACTAGGCCAGTAAAAAGAATTTACTTTCATATACACAGTTTCTAAAACGAATTGTCACAACTGATACTGAAGGCATTCTCTAAGATCTGATTTTGTTTTCAGTTGATTGGAACTTGTAGGATGGTTTGTCTGCAATAGTGCTGTGGGATGACTCCTAATATTATTACACAGAGTAACATGTTGTTAGTTTGGATTAGAAGACTGTGGAAATTGAAGACACAATCTAGGTGTTCAACTTTACTGTGAAGTAGCTTAATGTCTTAATAACCTCTCTTTAAAAGCATAGCGATGATAAGGACAGATAGGGATAGTTAATCAACCATATGAAGAAGGAAATGGCAAAAAAACCCCCAAAAAACTAATAAACATGCCTGCACTGTAGAAAAATGTTTTGAACTCTAATCCTTGGAACAAAAACTTATGATGTTGATGCAAACCCTAAAAAATCTAAAGGTTTTGAGATACTGCCATGCTCACTTTAACACGGAATGGGAACAGCACATCTGGAATCCCTTAGGATGATTCATACACTCTTCCTTCTGCTAACTCTGCAGGGACTTGGCACCCCTGTGGGATGAAATCCAACTACTGATGACAGTTATATGGTTGAGCACACAATGGAACAGATGAAGAGATACAGGTCTGTATGTGCTTCCTTAGTTTTTTATAAATGGACAGGTCCAGGTTTTTCACCAAGATGACAAGCCTCCAGAAGAATTTCTGAGATTCCTTCAAAAGTTGTCAAACACAAGTATATATTCATTGTAATGACCATGGCAAATTCATACCTGGCTTTTGCTTAACCAGTCACAGAAGAGACGGCAAGCAAAAAGTACTAGAACACTAGAAAATGACAGGAAGGTCCAATAACCGGGTTAAAATATTCTGTGTTTTATTTAATGGGTTACAATTCCTTTCAAATGCATTGCTAGAAAAACGGTCATTTTAGCTTTAGGCTGTAGAAGAGCAAATGTGTTCTAAAACTTATGTACTGACTTTTTTTAAATGCACATTCACGGCACTCGTTAAGGAAACACCTGAGTTTTTCGGTGATACAGCCTGTAGCCAGCACTTCCTTATTAGAGAATCCTGATGGTTATGGATAGTAAATCTCTCTAAAGTTTTCTGGTCTATTCCTTGAAAAGGCAAGTTTATGCCTTGCAATAAGTATTATATTCTCCAATCTAATTTATACCATCTCAAGCAACAGGATTTCTACTGCTCTGTTTGAGAGGCGAGTTCATGCTGCAGATACCATGGTCACACAAATATTTCTAACATTCAGTCTAATTTTTTCCTTTCTTAACTCTGTGCCATTATTTCTGGTTATTAATTGTTTACTACCCTACATAATTATCCTCTCTCTCTGCTGTTTATTTCTAACAGATGCTTGTAGGCAGTTAACAGATGTTTCCTTAATTATTGCTCAGCTAAGCTGTACACACAGTTCTTCCTTGCAACTTTTTCCCGAAGGAATCCCCAGCTGCTTAAAATGGTCTTTCCTCACACTGGTTGTTTCTAGTATATGTACATCTCTCTAGAACAGATGAAAGTACTTTGTGAGTGTCACCTTAGCAAAAATAAATAAATAAATAAAAATCTGCAGTATCTGCGTTATTTATTTAGATGCATAAATAAATAACATTATTTATGCTGCAGTGGCTTTCAGTTGCCAGGGTCCCATTTGGCTACAGGCTGAATAACAAACAGACGGTCCTTGCTGCAACAAGCTTAGCATCTTTTGTAAAGCGTTGTTAAATGTTAATAATAGTCAACATTTGCCACTGTCAACTGCAGCTTCATATCTGACAACATTTAGCAGGTAGAATAATGTTCCTCTCCTGCTGGTTTCATTTTCCTTTGCCCCCTTCCCCCTTGCATTTGAAAAGGTTTTCTGTGATTTATATTTTTTGTGTAGTTATTGCTGCTCTGATTTATTCCCTAGTTTGGCTGAGTTAACTTTTTCTGTGGCTTAGTGTCTTGTCAGGGCCTTTGTTTCTTGTTGGGTACCTGCACTCTCCAGAATAGAGACCTATAAGCTAGCAGTCAAAATAATATTTTGATAAAATATGTGAGCATAGAGTGTGAGGAGCTATGTCACTAGTGGTACACATAAGACTGTAATACAGACTTGCACTATATGCCATACAGTTGTTTAAACTGAATTTTGGTACTTGGAAATAATGTGCAGATTACAGTTATGCAGCTTGCAAAGAAAGCTGATAGTCTACAAGTAAGGAGGAAACTATTCAAGATTTGTGCACAATTTCATAAAGAGACCAGTTTCATAAGGATGCTCCCTATCTATGTGGAGCAAGTGAAATTGTAAAATAAACTGAAAGAGAATTCACATACCGGTTGCATGAATACAAATCAATTGTGTAAAAATGGTGCCTAAGCTTTGGAAACAGCTAAACTAATCTGTGAATTGAAATAATGCTGAGTGGAAACAATTTCCTTTTAATACTTTATGACAATGCATTCCACTTCTCATATTTTAACAATAGGGAGGAGAAAGTGAGAAAGCAGCTGAGGACAAGAGCTACAGTATCACGGTAAATTAAACTACTTATAAATGAAACAGTCCAAAAAAAATAAAAATCCAGTGCTCTGGAAGAGACGAGTGGAAGTGGAGGCCAATTTCATGACTATATGCAAAAAGGCTGCACTAGACTAAGAGGCTATCACTAATCTCAAAGATTTCAGACACATGTATAGAAAAAGGTTATTATTCTCAGTGGGTCAAAGTGAAAAATTTATATCAAGATGTACAGAGATAATGCAGAGAAGAAACCCAGATACTTTAGCTACTTGAAAACATCTCTCAAAACGTTAACACACAAATACTGTAATCCTGCAAATACAGAAACTTAGCTGTTTGCATGGATGGCTACTATTAGGAAACTTATGGTTATGGTACTTAAGCAGTTTAAAATTGCCATTGGAAAGCCTACAGTTGCCAGATCATACTATCTGACGTACTGCAATTATCAGAATAGCATGATCGCCCTTAATGCAAGTCCACAGAAGCCACAGGTGACATCTAGTTTTCTGGAAAAAGCATAGATTTGAGGAGTAAAACTAATTTTCCATAGCCAGTTTTACTATTTTGCTGCTTCCTTTTTTTAGCATTTGTATTAATGCCTGGAAGTAATTAATAGGATGATACACGGGTAAAACTGTTAGGGTAGAATTGGAATCTTTCAGCTATAAATAACAATTTTTACCTAAATTTTTATATTTTTATTTACGCGCGCATGTATGCTATAGCACTCTCTGGGCACATCAACATGTTCATTAATATGTTGTAATTATGGCACATTACATTTAGTACCTGTAATTACAGGTACTAACTTAATGAGTTGCAATTGGCACCACTACACATTAGTGCAGATGAATGTGTTTAAAATGAAACTTTATGACTATTGGACTAATGTACTGAGCATTAGCCCATTAGCATGATTTTTGCCAGCAACAATAAAGTTCAGTAGAATTAGTCCAATGGGCATTAAGCATCTATGTATATGCGGCCTCTGATTTCAGCCTTGGGCTCAATCCTTAGCAATGTGGCTCGCAGATGTGTTTTACTGTGTTTCATTTATGACTGTTAGGAGTCTACAGCATTCAGTCATTTCTGTGTCTGTCTTTTTTCTGGTGTTGAAGTTTTGCCTATGAGGAAATTCCTATTCTTAACTTTAACAGGAAAAATAAACCTGTCAAATTTTTGTTCTCACCAAAAAAGATCTTTAAGTTATAAACTGAAAGTACTGGGGCTTAATAGTGTCATTTCCTTTTTTCATGACAATGTTCTAGAACTGTTCTTAGCACATAGCTTATATCTATGAACATTTTATCTTTACAGAATCCATACAATTAATTTTCTGCAAATAGAATTTATGTAATCAAATTCTAAAGAATTATTTGGACATAAGACATTTTTCTTGAAGAAAATAATATTTAGCTCAAACACAAAGCTCATGTTGCTTTGCTATTTGTACCTCTAATGCATTCTTTTTAAAGCTTTTTGATCTACCTATATTTGCTATTTTTCACATGTATTAAATACTTGTCACAGGGGGAGAAGTCCTGGGGGCACGCCGAAGCTCCCAAAAGGAGCCGCGGAGGCAGAGGCGGGCGGCGGAGACCAAGAGGGAAGAAAAGGAAAATGGCGGTTACTCACCTTAGGATTGCCGGAGAACTCCGCATGCGGCTGGGACAACGGCGTGGAACACCTGTGGACGGCGGGTGACCTCAGCCCGAGGCACCGGCCAGAGAGAATAAAAGAGGAGGCTGCGGCCAGGACGAGGAGGGAGCACGTGGCTGCTGGGCGGGGGCCGCAAGAGAAGCAGCTGGAGTTGTGGAGCACCAGCAGGTGGAGCAGGCTCCGAGTGGGAGACGGAGCCTGGGAGGCACGGCTTGCCGGAGCCGGCTGCCAACGCGTGCTCCGGGCTAAAGAGCAAGCCCGGAGGATGCAGAACACCAGGGCCGGCTGCCGGCATGTGCGCCAGCCAGGAGAGAGGATCCGGAGGACGCCGAACGCCAAGACCAGAAGCAGAACGAGCCACCCGGAGGCTGCGAAGAGCCCAGAGAAGAAGGGACGGCGGAGGACGGCGTGGCTGCGGTGGGTGAGCCAGGGAAGAGTGGGGAAAGAGCGGCAGCGTGGGGAGATCCGTGACCCAAGGAAGACCCAGAGAGAGGACTGCGGTTGGGGGCAGGATCCAGGAGAGAGGCTGCAGCCCTGGGAAGACTCGGGGAGGGATGGCAGGGCGGTGTGGACCCTGAGAGAGGGATCCACATCCAGGAGAACTTTGGAAGAGGGTTACACCAGTGGGAGCAGGGTAAGGAGTGGCAGGTAGCTGGCCGGGAGAGTGAGGGCTAGCAGGCTGAGTCACGAGTAGTGACTTGATA
>JAGPOW010000261.1:87403712-87436947 GCA_030014935.1 Caiman crocodilus
GAAACCCATCCTGTTCTCATCCACCCACCCCTGTAACCTGTCTAGGTCCAATTGCAGCCTATTCCTCCCTTCTAGCATGCCCACTTCTCCCCACATCTTGGTGTCATCAGCAAATTTGAACAGGGTGCTTTTTACCCCCTCGTCCAAGTCGCTGATGAAGATGTTGAACAGCGCAGGTCTGAGGACCGAGCCCTGGGGGACCCCACTACCCACATTGCTCCAGGTTGAAAATGACCCATCCACCACCACTCTCTGGGTGTGGCCCTCCAGCCAGCTAGTGACCTATTTGACCGTGTAGGTGTCGATGCCACTGGCCCCTAGTTTTTTTAGTGAGAATGGGGTGAGAAACAGTATCGAAGGCCTTCCTGAAATCCAGAAAGACTACATCCACTGCTACCCCTACATCTAAGGATTTTGTGACCTGATCATAGAAGGCCACCAGGTTGGTCTGACAGGATCTGCCTCTAATGAACCTGAGTTGGTTGCCCTTAAGCATAATCTCCCTTGCTGGTCTCTCGCAGACATGTGCCAGGATAATTCTTTCAAAAAGCTTACCCAGGTTTGAGGTAAAACTAACTGGCCTATAGCTCCCATAGATAGTCTCCAGCAGACCCAGCTGTAACCTTTTGTCTGGCCTTTTAGAGGAGTTGAAGGAAGTCAGAGACAACACTGACCACATCACTCCCTTGTGTGTTGTTGGCACTAGAAATGGTTTTATTTGACAATGGTAGAATGAAAAGCTTTGTGGGCTTGGGCAAGATCCTTTTGTCTTTTTTTTTTCATGTATGCTCTCTCTTGCATATCCGTATACCTAATTATAGACAAAACAAGGTAGAATAAATTTAGGTCCAAGAGCTTTGGCTGCTGCAGACATGAGCTAATGGTGGTCTTCCCTGACTTTAACCTTACCAAATGCTTTCATATCAGCTCTGTCTCTGGAATGGAAAAGGAGAGATTCCCTCCTCCCACCCTGCATCATTTTCTCTTTCAAAAGTAAGCATAACAAATTATTGGACACCAAATACTAAATGCATTGTCAAGACATACATTTTAATGTAGAGGTTTTGGCTTTGGCAAGGTTTTTTTTTGTTGTTGTTGTTTAATGTTTTCTAGTCTTTTTATCTGATTGGAAAATTTAAATGGTTCTCAAAATCAACCTTGAACATTTTTGACAATTACTGCTAATTGGCAATAAGTCTCTTTCAACTTCATTTTTGTCAGGTTGTCCTATGCAAGTTTTACTCTTTTGTAGGTAGTTATTTACAGGGCAGAAGAAATTAATTATGTTGTGGATTTATCATAATAAAACTACCTGTGTAAAACTAGATAGACTTGGGGACACATGTGACACTGATTTAGCCATTTTTTCACATGGCGGTGTGTGCGCCTCCAAAGTCAGCACTATCTACGTGGCAATTGCAAGAGAGGTTAACAGACTTCCATGGTTTTACTTGATATTTTTTTTTAAGAGTGTGGAGCCATAAGTAAAGCCACCATGCAGATGTGGTCACACAGAAAGAAGCAGCCACTTTCCTCTGTAGCCTAATGTGAGCAATTTTGGTGATGTGCTGGACATGTTCTAATCCCTTGCTATTTCTGGATTCATAGATCGTAAGGCCAGAAGGGACCTTGGAAGATCATTGGGTCCAGCCCCCTGCACCAAGCAGGAAAACTAATTGTGGGTCAGTTGACCCCAGCGAGATGACTGTCTCGTCTTCTCTTAAAGATTTCCGGGGAGGTGATTGCACCACCTCTGGAGGGAGCTTATTCCACAGTTGGGACACCCGGACTGAAGAAGTTTTTCTGAATGTTGAGCCAGGAATTTGTGGCCTTTACTCCTAGTTTTCCCCTTGGATGTCCTGGTGAACAATTGCTCACTGAGCCCTTGATGTATTTCCCTAGTGTAGCAGTAAGCTGCTACCAGGTCCCCTTCTTTTCCTCAGGTTGAAGAGTCCCAGATCCTCCAGCCTTGCCTCGTATGACTTGCCATGTAAAGACTGATCATACGGGTGTTTCTTCTTTGGACTCTCTCAAGTTTGTCCACATCCTTGTTAAAATGTAGTGCCCAGAACTGGAATCAGTACTTCAGTTGCGGTCTCACCAGTAGAGCAGAAGAATCACTTCCCTAGTTTTGATGAAGATTCATTGATTAATGCATGCCAGAGTATTATTTGCCCTACTGGCTACAGCATCACACTGCCAGATCCTGTTCATACTGTGGTCTATTATTACTCCCAGGTCTCTTTCGTTCATGGTGCTAGTCAGTTTGGTGCCACCAATCCTGTAAGTGTGCTGGGGGCTGCTCATCCTGAGGTGGAGCACTTTACATTTCTCAACATTTGAACTTCATCTGATTCCGATCCACCCAACTTGCTAGTCTGCCTGAATCTGTAGCCTATATTCAAGTGTGACCATGTGTCCCCATAACTTAGTGTTGTCCACAAACTTGGCCAGTGAGCTCTTCACCCCCACATCCAAATCATTAATACAGATTTGAAAAGTACTGATCCCCTGCAGGACGCCACTGCCCACTTCTTGTCAAGATGACACAGATCCGTTCACTATGACTCTCTGGGTCCTAACCTGCAGCCAGTTTCTCACCCACCTGACTGTTTTGGAGTTGATCCCACAATCATCCCATTTTCTCTCGAGGACATTGTGGGATACTAGATCAAAGGCCTTTTGGAAGTCTAGGTATTTGTTCATGTGTCTTTTTTACCAAAGGGATGACAGATTTCATACCTCTTCTAATGGATGTATAGCAGGATCTCCAATACCACAGAATGAAATCAGTTCCCAAATGCAGGCAACAATAATATTTTACAAGTTTCATTCTGAAAGCTCCTAGAGTGCTTTGCAAACTACTCTTCCAACACCTCTGGAATTTAACCATGCTTGGGAAGTGGGGAAGTAACAAGCTGGCCAGTGACACCTTGCAGAACAGCATAGGAAAGGAGCATTTTAGCAATGGACATCTGGGCAGACCCTTTGTCTTATGAAAAATAGCAGCAACTGTTTGAGTCACTGTGGAACCTATCATACAGTGGAGTGTAGCAAACTCCCTTTATCTACATTTAAAAAGGGACTCATCAACTTGACACTGCTGTGATTTCACACAGTGGCATCTGCAGTGTTCTCTAAGCCCCATCTTCAAATTTGTGTCTATGTAGTTTCATATCCATTTGAATACCTGTTGTATAGATTAATAGTGCCAGCCACAAGCAGTCAGACTTGTAACTTCTACTTTGGGACCTGATTCCTCCAAAATTAGGACATTTAGAATATATTTTTTCTTTTTTATCTGTTTTTTAAATCTGTTTCATGTTTTGAAGCCCCACAATCATGAGATGTTTAGGAATTTCCTTATGCTCTTTCCACTGCCTCCCCCTCTCTCCCAATCCTTCCCCAAAATACCCTAAGAGTCTGTCATGTTCTTATGACTCTTGGAACTGGGACTATAAGAAAAATGCTCAGAATTCTAAGAGCTAGCAACAGGGATAAAGTTACCTCAGATTTCTGCTGTTTGTATGAATAATTAAGTCCCTGGTCCACTGAATATTTGAATTTTCATTCACTATATACCCCATGAGTGCTCTAACTGGCATTCTGGGGATGGGTGGAGTTTATCTCATCTTTTTCCTTTGTTAATGGAAAATGTTAGAATATCTTGGAGGAAAAAACCCAGAAATATTTTGAAATTTCAAACTTTTCTAGGACAGAAAAATCTATTTCCCTCCCAGACCTACTCATAAGTTTTCTTGTGCTTCCTAATTTTGGCCAGACCTGAGCAACTGTAAAAAATGGAAGTATTCTTACAAACCGACGAGAAAATGAACTTGTTCAAAAAAAAAAAAAAAAAAGATTTTGGTTTGCTTTGGGCTTTAGAGAGAGGCTCTAAGTCCATTTGGTTCTTGTCTAGGGGTGTTGCTAGATGCTACCTTTTCCATGTGTTAAATGTTCTTAAGGTGGAAGTATTTGCATGCCAATGCAGAAAAAGACAAGCTGAGTACCCTCTGAGCATCTCAGAGTTACACCTCTTCTGTTGAGGATTATCTCCAGCTGGTGTTAAGGCAGGTTGTGTTACAGCTCAAGTCAGAGCAGTGCACCTTAGAGAGAGTATTAACCCTTAATGTGCAACTGCTCACAGCAGGTGCTAACTTTTAATATCACATCCACGTTCCTTAGAGTTAGCACATGCAAATTTTTACAGGCAACAACACTCCATTGCTCATAACTGCTTAGCACACTTATATTACATTTATGGGAGGTTTTGACCTTTCATTCCTCAGGTGTTTCATCACTTAGAAGATTAGTGAAATTTGGAGGATCCTATTGTACCTAAGAAAACAACCAAGCTTTAATTTTTAAGAAGTCAAATGATTCCATCTTTTCCCCCTAATTTTTCCACAAAGCCTTTGTTTGGATCAGGGTATCTACAGCTATTTTTTTTGGGAGAGACCCCAGTCTGAATACTTGGTATGAAGTTGATCTTATGAGCTTTAATGGCAACTGGGCAACCCTGTGTTGTATACGTCAGGTGGAGGAAATGAGGCATTCTGGCTCAGTCTGCTGACCATGTCACTAGTCTCCCTTCCTGTGCTACTCAGAAGGGAGCTGTACCATAGCATAGGGACCTGTTGCACCAAGGCTGCTCCATAGCATGCTTCCTTCTATGCAGTAAAATAATGCCTTTTGACTCTGTGTGGCCTTCTATCCCTGCAGTGAGGAAGAAGAAGCTGTATTTTATCAAATATAAATTGTTTGCCATTGGAAGGGCTATTTTACTCATTTTCTATATTGTTCAACCTTTATTTTTTTCCCTCACATCCATGGTTTCTTTTACTAGCTGGGTTAGATTAGATTTCACAAGAAGAATGTAGCAAAAGAACATCTGTGCAATTCCTGATGCATGTTTTTTGTAGACCTGTGGAAAAAGAGTAGCAAGCTTTATAGCTCCTACTTTATTTCTGGCTAGAACAGGACTTCAGCTCGGGAACAAGCAGAAGAAGCTTGGTAAACTCCTCCAGCAACAAAGGATAACTTTATATGCAGATACTAAAAACAAAAATGGTGAAGGAGAAAATGAGAGAGAGGACAAATAAAGAAGAATGATGTCTCAACCCACAATTTGCATTTTTGCCCCGCGGAAATATCTGAAACACGAGTTTAGAAACCTGCCTTTAGAGAGAAATCTTTGGAGAGTAACGCAAAGCAGAAAATGCCTTGAAACCAAGTACATTTCATCAACATAGGAAGGGGAAGACAGTTTTGTTTTTGTAGGAGGCTCACTTGCATGGTGTGCTGAACTCTGCCATGTTATAAGATACCTCATCTCTCCTTTGTGTGTAGAAGGATGATCTCTTTCTCTGACACTTGTGCCAGCTCCTTTTCTCCCCAGCTGAAGTCATAGTTTAGCCAGAGTATTCTAACTTCAAGTAGGGAAGAATACCAGCGAACAATGAAGAAAAGCTCCCTACATTTCTCTCTGGTGCAGTAATGCATGGAGAAGAAGATTATTAAATCAGGCAAGGTATAGGAAGTGTAGGGGAGGTCTGGGATCAGTAGATATCTTGGATGTTCATGGATCCTTAGTCAGGTACTTAGTGGCACCCTCCTTCTCTGCTCTCTCTTTTCTTCTTTACATCACAGGACTGGTGATTAAAAATTAGCATATTGGTGGGTCCCCTTAAAGTTTCTGGTTAAATGACATTCTCTGATCTTATTTAAAAAACATACAGATTTCTAGTCTTTGCAGTTGTTTTCTCTGGGGTAAAGGAAAAGAAAGCAAAAATCTTATTTTTAAATCACATATTTTAAAAGATAATCTTAAGTTTTGTTTTCTTAAAATAGTTGGGGGTGATGATTCTGTGTCTGCCTTGTCACAGCTCCACTGCCAGTCATGTAGCCACTCTGCTGTGGTTTCCAGTGCACAGCTAGGGTCTGTGAGCCCTCTGACTGGTAATGGTGGTAGTGAAAGTACAGTGTGAACAAAAGATGTCTGGAAAACAAACGAGTACTGTTTTATGGTGGTTTTATGGTTCTTAGGAGTTAGGTTCTCATTGAAACAAAACTGCAACTTTTTACAGAGTTGTTTTTTTTTTTTTTTTTCTTCATTGGTGAAAAAACGGAGAGAAAGCTCGACTACATCTGAGTGAGGGTTTGAACGGAGGTGTCTGACACTCCAGCTGAGTGTTCAGGCTAGGGTGTTGAAGAAGACAGGAATGATCTCTTTCCCTATCTTAACCTTTATGAATATATGAATCCTGTTTCCTTTATGAAGAATTTTACGAGTTGGAGAGAGATCTAATCTTTCTTGGGTGATTATTTGAAATGGTTTAAATTAAGAAAGAGCATAGTTTATGCCAGCCTTATTCAATAGTTTCTTTGTTCTGCAAGTAGCTGTGAAGTAGGTAATAACTGACCAGAACTATGGGAAGCACTGTGCTACAGGGTTAGGGGGGTGGATTATAGTACATGGACTATAAAGATAGCTTTTCCATCTAATTTCCCCTTTGATCACAGGTGTGTTCTGTCATTCCACTTCAGTAACCAAATGGATTAACCTCTAAGATGAGTAATGGCTTGAAAGTTGATATAAAGGACCTAGTGTTCAGGACAACATAAAGGAAGAGAGGAAAGGAGTGGTTATAAATTACACTGATTTTTGGGGGGTGACACTGGCTGCATGATTTCCTGCAGAAAAGATGATCTTTCCTCATTATTCAGTTTGCTAACATGATGCATGCATTGAGCTAAAGAAAGAGAGAGTCTCCCTAGCTGTAACATGCTCTAGAGTTATATTATATGGGGTACTTGGGGATTACATTTTACTATGTAAAAAGAAAGGAAGGAGAGAGAGGCACACAATCACAAAAGCAAAATTAATAATCTTAAAGATTTAGATACCTAAACTAAGCACAGACATTCAAGAAGCCCAAGGCAGAATCAATCTAAGTAGCATGGTTTTCTGTAAGTGGGGTAGGTTACATCAATAGTGAACAGAGCACACATTTGCCATTTGTTGTGAGGGAAGGAATGGCATGCATGCTGCCTGCACTGACCCAGGCCAGCAGGTTGGGGGTGCTCTTGCATGCTTCCCACTTTGCCCCAGGGCCTTCCCAGATTGCTGGAGACTGCTAAGTATAGCAGTGTGGCTGCAGACTGCTGAGTGTAGCAACCCAGATTGGCTGCCAGGCAGGGGTGAGCTTTCCTGCTTCCCCTTGCCTCATCATCTCTGTCACAGCCATCTTTCAGTTAAAGGCAGGCAGCATGGTGGAAGGATGGCCTGGGCGGCAGGAGGCATTTATGTCCCTGTATGAACCCCATTGTGAAGCACCCCTTGACATACACTCAGACCTGACACTGAGCCCAGGAGATCCCTTATGAGTAGGAGCAGCCCCACCGAGCCCAGCCAGGCTGTTGGTCACAGGCGAGCATCCCTGCCTGCCCCATGCGGCCTGGCTGCGGTTGACAGATGCTGTGTCTTCTGTCAGCCACTGTCAGGCGGAGGGGGGAGTGATCACACATGCCCAGCAGTCTGGTAGAGCTCCATGGGGCTGCATCTGGTCACGGTGGTCTCCTGGGCTCAGTATCAGGTCTGTGTATACATTGGGTGCTTTGTGATGGAGTTCATGCAGGGACACGGACATCTCCCTCCCTGCTCCACGCTGCCTACCTGTGGTTGACAGCTGGTTGGTGGCAGGAGGCAGGGCTGCAGAGAAGGGTCTCTGCTGATTCAGCTCTGCTGGACACCCACCTGGAGCAGCTGAGAGTGGGGTGAGTGCTAGTGTGCCTCCCTGAGTGGGGTCTAGCAGGGGTCAGCAAAGGAGCCTGGGATGCCAGTTGACAGCAACCTAACTTGACTTGATAGGGGACCTGGTATTGAAGTTTGATGCACCAGTCTAACCTAAATTGATTAAGTTTGAGTGTACATTGGTCCAGGTCTATCTTAGACCAGGTTCTGCCATTTTTAGATCACTTTGTGCCAAACTTCTGTTCTGTTACAGGTTTTGATGGGTTTCCAATCACTTAGGCTGGTAAAAATGTAATGCCTGTACCTGGCCTTAAAGAGTATTTTGATCAAGTTAACATAAAACGAGTGAGTTTTACTGTAATATTGGTTGTGCTATATGCTATGTTGTTTCCTGTCTACTAGAATCATGGTAGCCTGAACTGGACTGAATCCTATGGTTTCAAATAAATTGCAATATATTTCAAATATATGCTTACAAGCATGTAAATGAGTGGTCCTGAAGGTCTATGTGGAATTTTTGAAAGTTTAAACAATTATTTGTAGAGCTGAAATGTATTATTTAAGATAATTAGACATGCTTACAAGCATTACCTGATGAACATTACTGTAAATGCTTTCCAAATTGGACTATGGTGTTTAGAAAATGATTATGAAAAGGTGGCATAAAAATAGAGAAGAATTTTTATGATGTAAAAGGACTGTGGAACTTTTTCCAGTTCACTCCCATTTTGCAGGTTAGGCTCAGTTTCTAAATCATAATGTATACTGTAAATCTTAAGACAAATATTGGGATCAGCATGATTTATTTAGTCACCAGCTGTCAACCCTCCCAGTTCATATACAGTACAAGCTTTGCACATTCAGAGTAATCGGGCTGCAACGCACTGTTTTCAGAAACCACGGCAAATCGGCAGTGGTGACATTATAAATCAACGAACAGTATAGTCCTTTGAGACTGAAACCTGCACAGGAAAGCCACTCTAAAACCAGAATAACAGGGATCCTGATTTATGATGAACTGAACAGTCAAATGCCATTTGCAAAGTCTAAAATATTAAAATTGCACCAGACAATTTTTTGGGGTTTTGCTACAGTAATGTTGTTTATTTTTTTTCTTTCTTTCTTTTATCTCCTCACATACATGTTTGTTTGTATGTCTGAATACCAGGGTAGACAGATATTGAAGTCCAGCCATTATATCTACTGTAAATTAAATCTTCATGCTTGTGTTGTACGGCTGCATGTGAGTGTTAAAATATCTGGCTTGCTTTCTTTTATTGCCTCATTCCTTACTGTTTCTACCACCTGCTCCCAATTCTACCCTAGCCCTGGCCTCCTGGCCAAGAACTGGGTAAAAAGAATATAATAGGCCTGATAGTCAGGTTCACTAAAGTCATCATCTCTTGTATATCAGGCCTGTTGTTCCAAGTGTGGTGTTATTGCTGTATTATTCTAGTGGGAAGCACTCTGCCTGTCCTACTGTGATTTACTTATTTTTGCTACACCGTGCTTCCTGCTAGAGGAGTGGCAGAGACAAACCAGTGCAGCTGGACTAATACCAGCAGGAGCAGCACAGAGATTAACACACACACTCTATAAATGGCACTCAATCTTATTTGCAATCCACAGCTGCAGAAGTGGAGGAGGATCCGTTAGGACTCAAGAAGCAGAGACTGAGGAAAGACCCATGTTCTCAGGAACATGGACTGGGCCTCAGCAAATGGCTCTACTGTCTGTAGCTATATAAATCATACATGACTGAAAAGCCCCAGCTAAGATGATGTGTTGTTTGTAACAGAAATACAAGTCTGTATCTCATGAACTAAAGGAGATGTTTCCCTTGGTTGGCAGTAATAAGTGGTCCCTTATCTCTTTTGTGAGATTACTCATTAGAAGGTAACATCATGTGTATGCAGTCATCTATTATATATTCTCACTGCAGCACTTGGTTTCTTTCAGTTCAGCTGTCATATCTGAACTCCTCTGAACTTCAGATGCTTGGAATCAGATGTTTTAGCTAAGATGAGCATTTAATTTATAAGAGAGGTGTATGTGTTGCCTTTTAGTGGAAAATGCACATGATGGAGAATGTAGCTGCTACTATGAATATAAAAAGTGGTGGTAGCCTTTTGATGTTGGCACTGGGACCCTAGTTCTTCAGGGATGTGTGTTTGTGTGCCATTTAGATAGAACATTTGCACTTGGCTATACAATGGTATTTTCCTGGGCTGTGTGAAGTGGCACTGTTCCATTTCAACTTCTGTTTCACCGCTTTGACAGGAGTGTTTCGTTTAGAGTTTCATTTAGTTTTGAAACTGCTATTCTGTTTCATTTCATCAAAACTTTTGCTGTTTCGATGTTTCACCCATAGGCTATAATGGGGAAGCACAAAACTGCCTTTAACTTTGTCTTTTCTTGCCTGATTCAGATGAACTGTGCAGGGATGGTAGCCCCTTCTGAGGCCATGAAGCCTGCCAAGTTTGTGTGTGTGTGTGTGTGAAGGTGCACCCTCACTGGTGCTGGAGCCTCTTCATGACACAGTAGTGTGCCCCAATGAGGTCTCTTCCTCCTCTATATCCTCAGTCCGGTCCACCACTTTCCATGACAACAGGTACTAACTTATTAAGCAGCACAGTAGAACCAGGAGAATCTCAGGCAGTCAAACTGTCACATAGCCTTTCTTTCCTTTCCTGCAGGAGCTTCTTTTCCAGCAGCTGCCAGAAAACTCCCTGCCAGCCCCAGCCCTGGAGCTTAGATATGCCCGGGGCCCTGTGTCCTGGTCAGCCGGCTGGGAACAAGTACTAGGGCTGTTGGTGTAAGGGTGTGGCACTGGCAGACAACGTTCTTTGGGTCAATCTGGTATCTTTTAGTTGACCAACTGAATAGTTAGAGAAAGCCAGGACAGTGGGCGATGTGTTTTGATTTTTATGGAGAGGGGTTTTCCTTGATTATCTGAAAGGGCAAAGCAGTTTATGGTTAATGAAATGAGAATTTTTATAAAATAATTGAATGGTAGAAATAGAGATGTTGTTTTGGATATATAAGTGATGTGTTACATGTGGTGTGTGATGGGTTATGTTGTGCTTTTATGTTTATATGTTTGTTTATTTAAAAAAAATCAAACCCTGAATAGTTAGAGAAATGTATCTTGGCAAGCTTTCAGGTTGAAGAACCCTTTGTCATACTGAGGAAGCACCTGCAATCGGTCTGTGTGTGTGCTGTTCTTGGATGGAAGGAATAGTAAAGAAGCCAGAGGCTGGCATGCAATGCAGGCAAGAAAGCCAGCCAGTGAAAATGGAAATCGAGGCAGTAGGCCAAGGGGTTGCACAGCAGCGGCTCCACGTCTTTGGTGAGATTAGGCAGCCGCCAAGGTCTGAATGCTGCTTGCCTGTTGGTGGGGTCTGAATTCTCTGGATTCAACCATGGAAACCATGCCCTTGGCCCACATTGGCAGGGCCTGTGGCAGAGGAGACTGGCTGGTAGATGTGTGCTAGCATGGGACAGTGGATCCCCCTCTTCCATGTCCACCTGCCTCTGCCATTCTGCCTCCCCGCTTCCCTTCATCAGCACCTCCATCCACTGATTCAGGGTTTGGCTGCTGCATACACTGCCATTCACCCTCGGGTCAGACATGGTGGCCAGCACATGAGATCAAGCCATTTCCTGATGCCCTCCTTCAGCTCCCTCACCAGTGCCTGGATGTATGGCGACAGCAGCTTGCCCCAGCCAGGAACACAGATCCCCTAGAAGCTCTCTATTTGGCTTTGAAGTTCCCTCACTATGGGGATCACCTGGCTAAGGAGGACATTGATGGTGCTGAGGGTCTCTGTGGCCTTGAGGAAGGGCTTGAGGACCACCAAAATGTGGGAGATGGTATCCCACTCAGCTCTTTTAAGGAGGCCGCTGATCCCAGTCTCCCCAAGCAAGGCCATCTCAGGGATGGCCTTCTGTTGCTCCATCAGCCTCTTGAGCATCAGGTATGTAGAGTTCCAATGAGTCTTCACATCCTGTATGATTTTGTGTTGTGGGATGTTCAGCTTTGCTTGTTTGTCCTCCAGCGTCTTGTCCCCCTGGATGCTCTGATGGAAATAGCCTATGACATTCCTGCATTTGGAAATGAGCTTGCTGGTGGTGCTGGCGCAATCGTCGTCACACTGTCCCCCTGACAATGAGGTGGAACTTGTGTGCCACACAGTGAATGCCAATAAAGTTGGCATCACAGACCGCCTTGACTATATTGGCCCACTGTTGGTGACCATGAACCTGTAGGTGAACTTGCCCTGCCCAACAAGGCACTCCTGTGCCAAATGGTTCATGGTCCCCATGATCTCTGTTGTCATGTGGGGACTCGTCCATTACCTTGGCTTGAAGGAGAGCCCACTGATGGCTTGACTGGTTGTATCAGTGCCCTTGAAGGAGAGAGAGGCGTGATCTCCACCCTGGTTGCTCCAGAGGTCTCAGGCGAAGTGTAAAGCCACCTGTGGATGTGCCTTGTGCAGCTCCTCCCTCAATGCTTTGCTTGCCTCAACAGGGATGGCACCACCGTCCTGCTGAAGGTGAGGGCACTTGGTAGGATGGGGCAACGAGCGCCATGCCCTGCCTGAAACTTGGCTGCTCAACTAAGGAGAAGGGCTGGCCATCCACAGCAAGCATCTCCTCAATGCTCTGGGTGATCTTGCTTGCCCTTGCAATGCGCCTTGCTTCCTGTCTGCCTTTGCCCCCTCTGTTCCAGGGTGGCCTTCCTCTGCTTTGGGGGGACGGGAGCTTTGGAGTGAGAGTGAGACTTCTCTTAGGGCATGCTCCTACTGCCAGGCTGAGGAGAAGCAAGGACAAGGGGGTGGTGGCCAGGGAGATGTATCAGCATCCCTGTTGTGCTCATGTGTTTTGATCGCTGGCCTTGGCTGGTTTTGTCTTGGCAGTGCAGGCACATAGCATATGTGGGATCATTTGCCAGCTCAAAATGATCCCAGACTACACTGCCTGCTTGCTTCTGGAGTGTGGGTGCATGTGAGGATGCTGCCTTTTCTTCCTCCTCAGCAGGCAGAGGCACAGCAACAGGAGGAGCAGTTTCATTTGAGCCCCTTGTCTCCAGAGGAGGTTGAGGTAGAGGTTGTGAAGTGCCTTCTGGGGAAAGAGACCTGGCTCTAGGGGAAACCTGAGGGTTGTGGAGCACAAACTCAGGTGATTCCCTCTCCTTCCCCAGAATTTCCCTTGCTAGGGGGCTGAGATCCAGATCCAGCTTTAGCTTTTTCTCTGGCACTGGAAGACTCAGGATGGAAAGTGAAATGGGGGTGGAGGAGACTGTCATACTGATGCTGGTGCTGCTGCTTGTTGTTGTCATGGTGGTGGTAGTGGGGTTATGGCTGGTGCTCTTGGAGGGGATGCAGTCTCAAGCAAGGGAAGTGGCACTAGTACTGCTCCCCTCTCCTTGCTGCTTGTTATAATTATGAAATTGAAAAAGAATAAATCAATGAATATAATAATAAAATAAAAGCATCTGGAAGAGAGAAAAAGTTATTCTGGAATCCCTCTGGCTAGGCTAGGCTAGGCTAGCAAGTAGGAAATCCTTCAGATTAGTGCTAGTAGCCTGTGTTGTCTAATGCTCCTGATCTGCAGGAAAATAGCTCAGTAATGGTCAGATCCTGAGGCAGAAAGCAGGCCAGTTCAAATAATGCTGCCTTTTTATGCTTTCTTTTTCCATCTCTCCCCCAGAGCACTGGGATTGGAGGGGACCTGAGGGAAGGATGACAGTCACTGGCCAGCTATACAGTCATTATGAGAGCACTCCTTCCCCTGCCCTTCCCCTTTCTTCCTCCTCCCTCTCCTTACTTCTCGTTTCCCTGCAGGCAAGCACAGCTTGAGCTTTAAAACTCAAAACATTTTGATACTTTCGAAACGTTTTGACTGCCCTCATTTTATTTCAAGGCTGTTTCAAAGCCTTTTGTTTTGATTTTGCTGTTTCAAACTTGAAATCAGTCAAAACTGCATCAAAACAAAACAGCTGGTGAAATTTTGCACAGCCCCAGTATTTTCTCCTGTGAGAGTAGCAGGGGAGAGTACAGAAAAAGCCATGTTATCTGGCACTTTATCAACTGGAAGGCTCCACTAACTGGCATTCGAGGGATGCGACAAAAGCAAAACCGGAAGTCGAGTTCTTCTTTTTCTTCACTTCCCTTTCTCACTTCTTTGACCTATGTCCTGGGGCAAAACGGCCTGTACGGGGCCCTCCTACCTGTCCCCCAGCATGCTAACGTCAGGGAGTGCACCGGACAGTGCATATTTGATTAACTGGCATCCCCCATTCCCGCGAGATGCCAGATAACAGAGCTTTTCCTGTACCTCAACAGAAGGAAGTAGGAATTGATAAAAGTGGTAGCAAGCACTGGTTTAAAAAACTGGTCAACAGATTATTGGAGTGGCCATTTTAGCAGGGATAATATAAATGACATGCAAATTATCTTAAGATGTAATAATGTTACTGGAGCAGAGAGGAATATGGTGACAACCACAGTACAGGTAGGATTATTGTACAAATTAGATGGGACAAAATACTGAGCACAAACACAGGAACTTGGTCCTAAGATGTTACAGAATGTGATAAAGTCACACTGAGCAGATGCTGTTGATTTGGCTGTGGGCTCTTTACGTAGTTTTTATGGGCTGTGGGGCCTTTTATGTAGTTCTGGCTTCCGGCACTGAATGAGCCCATAGAACCATATCTTAAACTCAAAATACCACTTTTACTATAGGCTAAGAACTTAAATATGTTCAGAGGGACAGTGAATTATGGAACCAGAACATGCACAAAGAAAAGGATCTGGCTGAAATGATTTTAAGGATTTTAAGTTTAGTGGTGAAATAAGTAACTATTAAGACTGTAGGATTATACTGTCAATGCATGTAATGGAGACTGTGAAGTGATGGTAAACAATTTCCTGTTGATTAAATAGGAAAAGGCAGTTTTGACAGAGGATTAAATTGGAATAAGAGCCTGTTATAATTAAGTTATGATACCTAGCCTGAAGGACCAGGCTTTTCAATATGTAATTCCTCTTGCCAAATTTGTGAGAGGTGTATACCATATTTTCCTGCATACACGATGCACCTTTTTGCCCCTGCCCTTTCTCCAACAAGCTGCTGGAACTTAAAAGTGTGCCCTGTATGCCAGATACAGACATCACGCATAAACCAGTATAAGCGTTCGAAACCGGTATAAACCTGTAACGGAACAGAAGTTCAGTGTACATAGACTGTTTTAAAAATGGCAGAACCTGATCTAAGGTAGACCTGGATGGATTTAGTATCAGTTTAGGTTAGACTAGTCTATTGTACCGTACCAGATCTCCTGTTCGTTCATGTTATGCTACTGTCTGCTGGCATCCCAGGTGCCTTTGTAGCCCCTCTGCTATCCCCCTGTCATAGGGAAACATGTTAGCACTCACCAGGTATTCAGCTGCTATAGGCTGTCACAGACTTGAGCCAGCACATATGCAGGTGTGGGAAGCAGGGAGGGGAGGCTCACACCATGCAGCAAGAAAAGGAGCACTGCAAAGAAGGAAGTACGAGACCCCTTGGAGCCTGGCACCAGTAGCAACCAGTGGCCCAATCCTTCCTTCTATGGAGTGCTCCTGTCCCTGCTGCCTGGAGTGTCTTGCCGAAAGTTGCTGGTGCCAAGCTCTGGCAAGATGCACTGGGTAGTCTGAGAGGCTTGCACTGGTCAGTGTGGACAGGAGTTCTTTGTAGAAGGAAGGATCAGGCCTCTTGGAGCACAGCTGGGGTGGAAGGACCTGTGGGGTGGGGGAGGGAGCGGCAGGGGCAGGGAGCATGGGGCTAAGGCTGGCAAGAGCACAGAGCCCATGCCCAGGGGATGACAGGAGCACAGAGCTCAGGTGGACAGGGTTTGAGTGTGAGGGAGGGTGAGGAGTTGTAGGGACTCCCCACACACTCCCCTCATGGCACACAACCCCATTGGCAGCAGCAGCAGCAGTTGAGGGCCCTCAGGGCACTCATAGTGCTACTGCCTGGAGGCATGCAACTCCATCCAGAGCTGCACATGGCAGCAAGTAGCACAGCTGGGCCAGTGCACCTCTAGCCCATGGGTCGCCCTGCGGTGTACATGCAGTTCCTAGCACTTGTGCACCAGCTGGGTAGCCCTGCACAGTGGAGCCAGATGCTTTCCCTGCCACATGAAGCTGCCAGGACCCTGCCAGAAGTGTCAGGGAGCCCCACACCCTGTCCCCACAGATGCATGCACCTTGCAACAGACTGTATGCTGCCCCATGCACACAGCCACACCCCTTTGCCAGCCCATATGCATACACCCCCACACTTCACCTCACCACACACACAATATGAGTAAGACTTTATTGTTGACCTATGATGCAGTCACCTCTATATACACTACACAAATCATGACAAAAATATATTTTTAAATAAAATTAAAATACATTATATTAAATGTTTGACATTTAATATGATTTGGGGGTTTTTCTGGTTCAGATGGCAAAAAAGAGTACTTCTGGGAGTAAGGTGCGGGGGGGCTTTCAGTGGCAAAGCTCAGGGGTTAGGGTGGGACTTCCAGTCCCAAGATGGCTAGGGGTGGGGCTAGCCTTGCAGTCCTCAATAGCTCACCAAAATGCATTAAGTGACCCTTCAGCCAAACTAAATTGCCCATCCTTGATCTAGCTTCTCTAAGTAGTCCCTAACTGGTTCTGACACTACTCTGGAGCTGTTTGACTCCTCCATATCTTTGCTGCCAACTGTGCTCATTTTCTGTTAGCTGCACCTCTTTGTGAAAACAAGGAAAAATTATGGTATTAAATGCTTAATCCTTCTCTGTATCATCCATAAGCAGATTGCCTTCTGCATTATGTAAGGAACTTCTGGATTTTTTGCTCACCCTTTTACTTTTGACATATTTGTACAATCCACTTTTATTGCCTTATGTCCCTTGCCAGCTAGGGGAAGGAATCAAACCCTCTGACCTACACCAAACTTGACTAGCAGGGTTTGGCAGAGGGTAACCTAGCAAGATTGAAGCAATGAAATGGCAGCAAAACTACAGAGTTCCAGCACTTACATTTTTCTAAAGGAATGATGGCTATATCACATAAATGCAAGTCCAGAAGCCTCTTCCCTTTCTAAAGTGTCATGTGTTCTTGTTTATCCCTAGATCATTGCTGATATAGAAACAAAAAAAAATTTTAAAAACCTAACAATCTTTAGAAAGGAGACAAACAGATTTCACCAGTCATTTAAAAATCCCTCAAGGGAAACAATTGAAAAAAATAACTGAAAGAAAATATGTCTGGACTATAAGGGTACATACAAATGTTCAGGGCTATACTCTTCCTGCTCCATACCTCCCCCCGCCACCCCTTTGCAAATCTCACTTGCTCCCCCTGATCCCACCAAACCCTCCATCCCAACTTACCTTAGACATGCTGGCCATTTTTAACTCGATCTAACCTTCCCATAACCTCCCGAAATGTCTGTATGTACCTTAAGAGTTGACAACACAGCACTGAAACAGGAAAATGCAAGATAGTGATGACTAAAGATAGACATACAAGACACTGATATGCAGAAGCTTGGAGGGCAAACAATAGCTCCATCCTGTAGCTGAGTGTCTACTTAAGTATTATGTTGAGTTGACTGTATCAGAATCTCTAGCTATGAGAATATCAGAGTTATGCATGAGTTGTTGTGCTCTACCAAAAAAGCATTTTTTTTCTAGAAGTTCCAGAAAAAGCACCGGCCTAAATGAAAGACAAAGTGTTTGCAAAATTTGACTTGAGCTTTGTGAAAAAAAATGTAAATCATTTTGTTCCTTTCCTTTTGACAGGCTTTAAACCCCCTTTGATTTGGATCTCCTGGCAAAAATAACCTTTTAAATTTAAAAAGAACATAATCTCGCTTATATTTAATAGAACATAGGCTCCTTACAGTTACAATTTAAGACTAGTTTTATCTCTGCAGTGTCAGCATATGGTATCTTGCATTAGGAGATGCATAATGATTAATTCCTTAAGTTATCTGTTCACTTTTTGCAGAATTCAAACAGTTGAATGATTATGAATGAGGACCAATGAAGTCAGACCAATATATTATTCATATATGTTGGTTCTTCTGACCAAAGCTTTGCTTTTGACTTTTTTGGGGGTTAGATTTTCAAAGTTGGACACTTTCAATTTCACATGCCCACCTCTCATTAAGTAGGGTACTACAACATGCCTAACTTTGCTGTCAGTGAGACTACTCACATGGTTAATATTAAGCACTTGCTTAAGTCACGTGTTGAACTGAGGCCCTAGTAAGTTGATGCAAGTATCCAGTGTGTGTGTATTACATACATAGCTCTCACACACCACATTTTCTCATGTACTGTGCATCCCACAATAAGATATGCACCTTGCTTTTAAAAGACAATGAAGAAGAAAAGATCTTTCCTTGTAGCAGGTAACTGAGAAGCAGCAACTAGGAAGACAAACATGTTCAATACTTTGCTCCCCCTGGATCAAGTGAAAACTGTGCTTTCATTTTTGCCTGGTAAGCAGCAAAAACTGATCTTCCTCAAAATAAGCTGGAGACCAGACATTCAAAAAGCCTGAGGCAGAAATAGAAACCTATGCTGGTTTCTCTAAGCTGCCTAGGTTGGAACAGGAGCAAACAGAACACATGTTCACCCTTTGGGTGTGGGAAGGAATGCAGATACCTGAGCTGGCTAAGGCCAGAAGGAAAGGGGCACTCCTGCACACCTCCCAGCATGCCAGAGGTTGCCAAGTGCAGGGCAGCCAAGCAGGGGCCATCCTCAACCCCCTGCTGTCACTGCAAACCCTCCCCAATGCCCAGCCCTAGGCTTCCAAAACAGCTCCAGAGCGGGTCACCGTGACACCTCCCATTTGCCACTGCCAGGCAAGCCATGATAACCTGCTCTGGGGTTCTCTTGGAAGCCTAGGGATGGTCATGAATAAGGGTCTGCAATGATGATGAGCGGTTGAGGGCATGTGTCTGATGGAGGTGGAGTAGGGCCAAGTAGGTCTGCAGCAGCGGCAGCAGCAACCCTGTCTGGAAGGTGTGTGCTGGCTGGGCTGGGTCCTTCTGTGCACCAGGACAGGAGCAGGATGTGTAGACTGGGTAGGATACAATTGATTGGTGGGTGCTCGTGGGTCAGATGGAATTTCCTGGCAGGCTGTATTTTGCCCACCCCTGCCATAAGGGATGGGACTATGAACAAGAGCCTGAGGCTGCAACAGAGTAAATTTTAAATTGCAGATTAGGGTGGCAGTCAAGCATTGAAACAGGCTTTTGAGAGAAGTTGTGGAATCTCCTTCACTGGAAATTTTCAAGAGCAGCCTGGATAGAAACTTGGCTGGGATAGTTTAGTCTGGGATGATCCTGCTTTGAGCAGGGGATTGGACTAGATGACTGTATGAGGTTCCTTCCAGCTCTACTTTCCTATGAACCTAATCCTTATAAAAAACTCCCATTGAGTTCATGTTGTATCATGCTTGAACTTCAGCAAAAGTCTCCTGAGCAAGGACCCCATATAGGATTTAGCTTTCTCTGTGTGTCTGTCTTGATGCTTACTATTCTTAATTTATGCACTCTGTGGACATGTCTACACCATCAAAGGCTGCGTTAGGGAGTGCTGCAGTGAAACATGGAACATCTGCTGTGTGCATGACATCATATCCAAACCATTGTAATGTAGCTGCTCTTAACAGTAATGCTGAGTCAGACAACATGCCTAAGACAGAGAACTTTTGTGGCATTTCTTTTTGGAAGTAGCAAATGTGGAATGGATGTGCTGTGCTTATGTAGGGCACATGCTAGTGCGGTTCTCTGGTCATTTAAACATGAAGCAATATACCTCAGTTCAGTGGCATGTTTCAGTAGGCTGATCTGCCTCTGTTTCTTCTGATGGTATTACACCCCCTCCACCCCCCCGTGAATGTATTATGCTCCAGATCCATCCCCTGTCTCTTCTAGCAGCACGGTGAAGTGACACAAGTAGATGTGAGGGAGGGAACAGGAAGTGGCAGGATTTTGAATGAGGTGAAAAATTAGATGTTTCTTTCAGAGCTGCATAGGTAGCATCAGAAGGGAGGAAAACAACGACAATATATCAAGCATTTCTTTATTACTAGCCTGCTGTTCTCTCTAGTCTTCCATGGCTGTAATCCTGTACACTTTTTATTGCAAAAACCTCTCCTGCTCTTTTAACTAATTCATTATACAGGTTTTTATTCCTTTACTTGTCCTTTCTTTTTACCCTTTGTACCTCTTGTGCTTTTCCTGCCAGCTCAACAATCCTTATTGCCTTTCTTTGGATCTTACTTATAGTAGAGCACCTCTTGTTACAAAGCATTTTTCTTAGTCAGAAATGCACATTTATTGCCACTTGTGTGATTTATTGATTTGCAGCATAGGGGGGAGGATAGGGCAGGAGCAAGCGGAACATGCATATTGCACGTGTTAAGAGTCTCAGTTTGAGCAAAGTCTTTGGCATAATGAAGGATGGTAATTAAATGGAATCTACAGCTAGCAATTGCACTTCACTTTTGATTGTGTAAATTGTGCCACATTTTCAAGCAGACATCAAGATAACCTCTAAAACTGCAGTTTTCTATAGCCAAAATTTTGGCATTTCTTAACCCATGACTAGTATGTGAATGTTACTGTGCATTTTAGAACTGTTGGGAATACAAGTGCACTGATTCAAGCTTGCTTCCTTGATTTAAATTCAAATACTGATTGCATGCATTAGTCAGAGTTGTGGTACGCACATACTTGGCTGAAAAGGGTGGTGCATGTGAAAGTAAACTTTTGAAAATGTAGCCTATGCAGTACTTATGAAAGACTCACATCAGCAAGCTAGCTGAATGGCTCATAACAGCCTTGAAAACCTAGGTTAGCTTTTGACAGTGACAATGACAAATGTACCTAGATTATCCTTCATGTTCAGTATAACTTCCTCTGCTAGGGGCAGAAAGGAATCAGCCTGCCTATGAATAAATTGTAGTGTAAGAGTGGTGTTGTAGCTACGACAGCTCAGAAATTTTATGAGGTGATTTCTTTGGGGCTAGGGACAGAAGTTATGCACAAACTGGTTTAACTGATCAGAAACTGGTTTAAACCTGTAACAGAATAAAAGCTCAGTGTACATGAACCAGTTTCAAAATGGCTTCAAAATGGTTTAAGATAAACCTGGTTGAATTATAGTAGTATCAGACTTAACTTATTTGGGTCAAACCAGTTTATGAAACTTCTGCCCAGACTCCTTCCTGGTTCAAGTTTAAATTGGAGTCCTCCAGCATCCCAGCATGATTTCCAGCCCCATGCTATGCTGTGCTGTCAGCTCCAGAGAGCAGGACTGGCCTTGTCCCTCTGCTTCCTAGCTGGAGCAATGAGGGCTGGCTGATAAAGTGTGTGGGGGGCAAGCCCCCCCCCCCCAGCAAACTCTAACTGACGTCTGGGGCCAGGGAGTGGGGTTAACTGTAGACTACAATTTCCAGAGGCACCTAGAAGCAGGAAGAGGAAGTGATGAGCAACCCTGCAGAGTCCTGTTGCTGTGATTTCTGGACTACAAATCCCAGAGATATTGGGAATAGCAGGAAGAAGTGAACACACAGCCAGAGCACTCTGCTCTAGCTCTGTGTGGCCTGAGCCATGGCAGGCATGTGGTTGCATTTCCTGAATCAAAAGTAAATGTCTGTTAACTGTTTAATCTGCAATGACTGAATTGATTCAACCACAGGCTTTTTGACGGTCTGTACTTAGCCAGGGTGATATCTTTTATTAGACTACCTACATAGTTTGACCAACTATGTAGTCCTGCTTCAAAGATTCAAAGAAGTGTCCAACAGTTGCTGCCTTGGCACAGTCTGTCCACTAAAGAGGCCTGTGACTGCCCCCATATCCTCACTGGCATCTCCCGTACCTCTCTTTTTTACAAATTCTTACATCTGTGCATAGATAGGCATCTAGCGGTATTTTCAAATGACTTGAGGTACCTGCTTTTCACTGGACAGTGTTAGAGGAAGAGAAAGGGTGAGTCTGATATTAATTTTAAAAAGATTGTGGTGATGTTGTTTGGTTTTGTGTCTGTAGTTGTGACAGCTTCTTCTACCTGACATAAGAGCCTCATTGTGCACAGCAATGAGCAAGTGCAGAATGAGAAATAATCCTGGTTCACAATCTCAATTCTACAGGTAGAATGTATTCTAGAACAACAGTCTAGTGAACGTGTCCAAAAAAGACCAACATCTTTGAAAGTCATTTGGTTATAAATGTGAGTGACTCATGTGTTTTAATGGGTGTAATTTAATTAAAATCTTGCTCTTTACTTAGAGCCTTCAATTGGACCCATAAAAAAAAAAAAAAAGTGCCATGTCTATTTTCTTTGTCTCAGACAGACAGACACCATGGTGATCTGTGGTCTCCTTGCTTGTTTTTCTGCCCCTTGTGAATGTGACCCAGAACAGGAGTTGTCTGTCGTAGGAGTACCAGCAGGGGCTCACAGGAAGTCCAGCCAGTACTTTTGCTGAACACTCCACCGCAGAGAATCTGTACTTAACACATCAGTTAAAATGTGACAGCCTCATGCAACACAAATCACTACAGCTGTTGCCTCTTGGCTTCCAATTTCAAAGCCTCCAGCTCTCCTGAAAATGCACTCACTGTTTTACTTTCAGGGTCTAACAAACTATACAATTCCCCAAGAGCACTGGAGGTCAGGCTTCCATCCGGATGCCTACAGGAATTAGGCTAGCTCCCCCACCTTTTCTTTTTTCTGCAGATTGTAGAAGCCCATAAAATGCTTTGATAATTAAGTAGGGGAAATTTTTCCACAAATCATAAAACATAAAAGCCCAACTTAGCTTTCAATTACCTTTCCAACATTTCAAATGTAATAGGAGTTAGAGGTGCCTAATCTAAGTTACTTTCAGCTTTGTTTTTAGGGTTTGCAAGTACAGACTAACTGCTTGTATCCATTATTAATGGCATTCTGTGCTTCAAGTGTTCATCCTAATTCAGAGTATGGGAATCAATTTAGATCAAATAAAGAATTCACCCTGCATCTTTGCCCAAAATGCAGACTAGGCTCAAACCTTGCTTGAAGTTTGAAGTATTTAGAAGACTTGTTCTGTTTGTTTCTTTGTTTGATGTTTGTCAGTGGAGTTGTGAGAATCTTCCCTGAGATCTGGTTTCATATAAACCTGAAAAAAGCTTGTAAACAAACTTGTAGAAAGGCTGAGCTGTTTTGAGAACAGGGGGGAATTACATGGCAAAACTTGGTGGCTTCCCATATTTTCTGTCCAAACTAAAGAAAAAGATGGGTGGTCTCATCCAACTGTCTCATTGAGATTTTGATTTGGTTCAAACCAGAAACTAAAAGGGAAAAATGCAGCATATTGAGACTAAAAGTAGTACAGATGAACTCCTTCACATTGAAAATATTTCGTATTACTGCCTTCTATTCTGCATTACTATTACTAGGATTATCCTGTGTTATCTCTGATCCATGCAAAATCAGGAAATGGAAGAAATTTGGCAAGCATGCAAATCAAATGTTTGAGGCTCTGGAAATTCTATTTTCTAACATTAGGAATCTGTATCTCTTTTGATACTGCTATTATAAGTTACAGCATGCGATAACTCTACACAGTTGAAAATACAAGTACAGTGACAGTGATCATCTTTAAAGGCCTACAGGTGTGAGATCTAATTACTCTGGAATTTAGGTTTTTCTTTGTTCCATTGTAGTAGTGTAACTATGGGTAGGTAAGAAGGGGACTTGCCCCAATTTCCAAGTTAGGAGGGGTGTTGGAGCTGCTGGCCCACCACCTGCCCCTGCAGAGCTCATGCCCTGGCAGCATACCCATACTGGGAACTCCATAACTGTCTGCAGCATCTGCTGCTGCTGCTCTTCTGAGAGGGGCAGGTCGGGTGTGTGACGGGGCAGCAGTAGCATAGCCAGGACTGTTTAGGTGTTCCTGGTGTGTGTAAGACTGCTACCCCCCCTTCCTGGCTCTCAGAACCCACTCATTCTCTCTCCCCCTCCCAACCCCTCACTCTCAAGACCATGTGCCCCTTCCCCAGATTATAAACTTTGTCTGATGTTATGAAATTGCTGTATCACTGTTTATGTGGAGTTATCTCATTTGTGTTCAGGCTGTATCACTTCTCTCTTAGACTAAAGACAATACAAGGTTGCTAAACTTAATGGTTCCCTTTCAGGTGAAAATACCTTACGACTGGGATAATGGAAACCTGCCCAACCTAATTGTCTACTAGAAGAGTATTTGAAGTAATGGAATTTCTCCAGAAGTAGAACAAAAAAAAGGGTGCTAGGCAAAGCTTCAAAAACCCCAATGCCTGAGCAGGTTGGAGAAAGGGAGGATGCACGAAGCTTGGTCAAGGGTGAGGAACAGAGGGAGACTGCTTTAATTGTTATACCTGCAGAGGAAGAAGGATAAGATTTCATGGTTTCCAAGGCCACTCAGTGAGGTACTAGACTCTTTAGGCCCCCTCTATACATTACAAGTATTGTGTAATTCACTGGCTAACTATGCAATTACCTGGCGACCAGCTACATATAGAAAGTAGCTATCACACCATAAAAAGCTCAAATTAGCTATAAAGTTAGACCTTGAAAATGTATACTAACTTTATTAGGTGGCTGCTATCCAGCTTTAATTTGCATGTGTATCGGGGTCTCCCAGGCACATAGGTGCACTATGCCGAGTATAAAACGCCTGAGCCCTAGGCATTGCAGCAGCCATGATCCCCCAGGGGTTTCCTGCACTGGTGAGCCCTGGGGATTGCAGCTGCTTTGATCTCTAGGGCCTTAAGGTGCGGGAAACCCCTGGAGCTAAAGGATCACTGCTGTGGTGATCCCTCAGCCATGCGGGTATGGGAAACCCCTGGAGCAGAGGATTGGTACGATCTTCTAGTCCCAGGAGTTTCTCCACATCTCTGGGATGAGGGAATCACCCCTGTGGCAATCCTCCAGGCTCAAGGGTTTCCCCACACCTCTAGGTTGGGGGGGATCATCCCTGCAGTGATTTCCCCCTGTGCTCTGAAAGTTTCATGCGCCCTTTGGGCAGGGAGATCACTGCAGCAGTGATCCTTTAGCCCCAAGGGTATGTGGGAACTCCTGTGGCTGGGAGCTTCTCAACTGGGGTACCTGGGGCTCCCAGCCAATGCGATACCACAGCCAGCAAAGCAAACAAAACTCTGGCTTGCGTCTACTGATGCTTCTCATGCAAGACCCAGGAAGTCATCCTCCCACATTACTGTACTCGACCTCGGTGAGACTGCAGCTAGAATACTGTATCCAATTCTGGGCTCCTCAATTCAGAAAGGATGTAGAGAAGCTTGAAAGTCTAGAGGAAAGCCACACGAATGATTAGAGAATGAGAGCGCAGGCCTTATGAGGAGAAGCTGAGAGCCAGGGGACTCTTTAGCCTGGAAAAGCATAGGCTCAGGAGTGACTTGGTGTCAGCCTAAAAGTACATAAGAGGTGTGCATCAGGACCTGGGAGAACATCTGGTCACCGGGGCACTCCAAGGGAAGACGAGGTCCAATGGTCACAAACTCCTGGAAGACTGTTTTTTTGAAAGTATCCAATCTTGCTGGGATCATTTGACCCCAGCTGACACCCTGCCCTTTGGGCAGGAGACTGGACCCAATGATCTTGTGAGGTTCCTTCCAGCCCTAATGTCTATGAAATCTATGCACGCACGTGCACACGCACCCTCTCACTCCTGGCCCTGCTACCTGGAGCAGCCAGCAGGACAAGCAGCTAGGAACAGATAAATATTATTTTTTAAAATTTTTTAGGAACTGGAAGACCGCATCTGCGCTATGGGCTGTATCTTTCCTGCCCCCGTCTTATATTGTGTGACCCTTCTCTATCGCACGTCCCTGAAGAGATGAAGTTTTAAGCCTGGAGTGTCCAGAAGGTTGGAGCTCTCCTTGCACTACTAGAGAACCTGTTAGACTATCCAGTGATTGGAAGACCCAAGGCAGCTGAGCCCAATACCTGTAAAGGAGTAACAGAACAGTGAAGCTGTGCCCAGGGAGTGTGACAAAGTATAAAGCAAGAAACTCTGCTTCAGCATCTTAGCCCAAGAAAAGCTTGAAAGCATGTGGGCTGATTATGAGGCCTAGACACTCACCTGGTGACTAGTCCAATTTGAAGGTACTGTCATCCATCCACTATTAGGGTTGGATGACGGTACCTATATAGACTTTTGTCCGTATTCATTGAAATGGGAACATTTTCATTTTAAAAACCATTAAATGACTTTGAAAAAAGTTTACCACAGATGTCTGGAGAAGTTAATTTTGCCAGCAACATGTTGGGGGAGTGAGGTTAAGACCTTGTGCGTCCTTTTTTTTTAATACTGTATTTGCCTTTTCTTAAAATGAACTTCAGATGCTTCCAATGATCCCAGGTCATTTCCTCTAGACAGAAACCAGCATGGTGTCTCTTATTGTAACCAGGGGTTCCAAATGAGGAAGAATTGCATTGAATCTCCTCTTGTAATATGCTGAAAAATGAGTGGCAGGTAGAAGGGAAAAAACCCCAGTATCATAGCTGAA
Source organism: Caiman crocodilus (assembly GCA_030014935.1). Lineage (NCBI taxonomy): Eukaryota > Metazoa > Chordata > Crocodylia > Alligatoridae > Caiman > Caiman crocodilus. Next base: position 87,430,078 of record JAGPOW010000261.1, read on the forward strand.
CTTCCATTCAAACTTCTGCTAACAATGCCTAAAGATGTTGTACATTTTTAAAAAAAGTAATACATTAACATTTCACCTTCTTTTCAGACAATAGACAATATGGTTCAGGCATCTATTACCATGCTCGCTGTTATCTCTGGAAAACTCTCCTGGACTTGACCAATACTGAATATATTTATCTAGTCCCACATACTTCAAAATTGCTGAGAATACAGTACAAATGACTATCTTAAAACAAAATCAGGTCTGTAGACTATAAGGCACAAGGATCTTATCTCCCTCTTCATTCATTGCAATTAATGGTGCTTATTAACAGCAATAATAACAACAAACTAGTGGTATGCATGATGAAAAATCCGTAAGTCTGGAAAAGCTATATGTTGATTTAGTGCTGGCAATGTTTCTTTGTAGGACGTGTTCTTTAATTAAGAATATTATGTCAGCTTCATTAATATTTCAGATAAAGAAAGTGTGATCGGAAGTAACCTGGCACTTTTCAAATTAATGTTTACACCAGTTGAGAACATAAACAGAGATCCATTTAACAGAAATTTGGTATGTGTTATCCTTTGAGTTGGCTTAGGTTAGAGTTTTGCCTATTGAATGTAATAACTGTAAAAATTCATCTCAAGATTTTGAACATTATCTTTTGGAAACAAAAGATTTTTCTGAATTAATAAATTCAACCCAAATGAAACATTTTGCAAGTTAATCCTACAGTGAAACTGTTTTTCTCCATTAATATGCAACTGGCCTTTCTCTAACCCTCTTTGCAACTATAAATATAATTTTTCATGTAAGATATAAAATTATAGATTTTTTTTTGAAGAGCCCAAAAGAAGAGGATTAATTGTTGCCACCAGCCTTTCATTTTTTTTAATACATTGTGGGATCACTAAAGCTTATACAGGAATGAATATAGATCTAATTGTTCACCTGAATGATGGCCCTTGACTGTGTTATTTCCTTTATATTATCCCTGTAGGCTCTGTCACCTTCTGAATCTTTCTGGTTGGCCACTTGGGCCACAAGGTTCAGATGTGAAATCTTGGAACAGTCGTGATATCCTACCTGCATTTTCTGACATTTTGCTACTATGGAAAATTCATAGCTGTATTAGAATAATTAAATTAACTCCTACATTTTCCATTCTATAAGCTTTTGAATTATATGACTGTATAACACACTTCCACGAGCTGTTTGTGGTTATACATTATTAACTCCAGTAGCACAATCCTTGGAATGACTTTACATCTCTGTTATGATTTTAGTTACAAGATAAAGGTGTCTCATGGCCAGACACTGTATTTCTCTATTTTTCTTATTTTTTCTTCAACTCTTCTACTACACCTGTAATTAGTGATGCTTGTTATGCCATCTTATTCTGCACATCTTTGTTCCAGAAGACGAAAAGTATTTCTGAGTTCTGGGCCTGTTCTAGACCTCTCTGTTTGTGCTATTATTACTCGCTCACTGATATAGAATAAATTGATTTGCAGAGGTAGTATATCTAATAGTAAGTGATGTTGTCATAGTGTATCACAACATATACCACTCATTTCTGGATGGACTAATAGGTGATATTAGTTTCAGCAAAGATAAGAGTTGGTTCCAAAAATTCTTATCAGATACCTCCCTATTCATTTCCCCAAATATCAGTTAGTTAAGGAAAGCTAATTCTTTTTTCCCTATATTTACACTGCAAAAGTTAAAAAATGGAGGGATCAGGGAAGAGCAGATTTAAAAAAAAAAAAAAAAAAAAAGGCTACATTTACTTTAGGTCTACATCATTCCTAAAGCTGTTTTGGGGAATATGTGCCAAGAACTTCTGTTGTTCAGCACCATGTTATACCATATCTTTTGACAGCCACTTCTCTGTGGTCTAAAGGTTCAGTCACTTTACTTCTGTGAGGTCCAGACCAGATAACTTTTAGAGAATATCCAGAAGGAAAGGGAAAGCTAGATCGGAACTGATAAATAAAATTCAATTCATCTTCTCAGCGGCAGCACTCCATTATTTCAGTTTCCATGCTTATGGCACACTCAGGAAGTGTTTGGATATAAAGCTGTTCTGTAAGCAATAGAAACATTGCAAAGTTCTTCTTTTGCCTGATAAACAATTTTTGACTTGTAGGGGAAAACGAAAAGCATGATGATCCTGGAGACAAGCTGAGAAAAAATACAAAGAATGCCAAGGCAAATAAAAGATTATGACTTTGTAGCTGCAATATTTTAACTCTAGGAAAGATGTAAAGCTGAAACAAAAAGAATGGCATTGCATTAATGCATTTCCTTTTTATACTACTGTGGTCAGATCAAAGTTAAGCAGTCCTGAGAACCTAGCAAACCTAGCAAAACACCCTCTGAGAAGAGACAACAGTGCTATAGGGGAAGTATCTGAAAAGGTTGAAGAATATTTTCTGGCATTCTCTTCTTAACTTTTCCAATTCTCTAAAGAGGACATATTCTCGGTTCTTTTTCAAAAACAAGATAAAACCCCCAAATGGCTGTAACCCAGATTCTCACGTCGGCATTTAAAAATGAGATCATTTTGCTATTTGCGCACACAAAATGGAGGGATTCTTAGTGGCCCAAATCCTAAAGTCCTTATTTATTTATTTTTTGGTCAAAGCTTCCATCCAAAACAGCATGAAATTCAGATTTGTGTGTTATACTCAAATCCATAACTATTGTATCCTGTCCCTTATTTATCTTTTTGCTATATAGCCCTACTCTTCAGACTTTGCCTGAACAATGACTGTAAACTTGGACCTTCAATTAGCACCAATGGGCTCAAGTTCTGGAATTTCTTCAAACTTTGTGGGTTAATTGGACCTGGAGTTTGGTTCAGGATGACTACAAGTATTAGTAGGAGAGAATGAATGAGTGCATGTACTGAATTAACTGGACTACTCAATAACTCTTTACTGCTATAAGTATTCCAACTAATTGTGGGATTTATGTCTTTTCTATTTCATTCTGAAATGACTAGTTTTGAACTCTGAGGTTTTAATTTGAAAATATAATGAAAGACTTCTGGGAAGTTTGGAATACAATATAGAAATTCTTAACTGATTTCTCCATTTGAGCACAAGAAAAGGAGGAAGAATCTCAGACCAGAAGAGTATATTGGGTATAGGGCAATGTTCCTCAACCCATGGTTTACAACCCAAAAATGAGTCGCAAAAAAATCTGAAAGGATTGTGAACAAAATTTAAAAATGGATTCTCCTTTAAAGAAGAATAATGTGGAAAAACCACGGCTTTTCCATGGCAGACTAGCAGAGCTCCAGTCTAGATGGGGCTGCTTGAGGCTTTCTCATACCCCGCACAGACCCACTCCTTGCTGCACATGCTGGGGGTGGTGGGGCTTGGGAACGGGGGACAGTGGGTCAGGAATGAGGGGCATTGGGTTGGGACTGACCATCAGTGTTTAGAAATTAGTCCTGGTACTACAAAGTTTGAGAACCACTGGTATAGGGCATTTCTGATGAAAAAGGATTGAAATCCTGGCTTCAGTATAGTCATTGACAAAACCCCTTTGACCTCAGTGGGCTAAGATGTTGTCCATAATTTTTGCTGCATTTTGATACGTTTGAAAATTTTAAATTTTTAATTGATTCTTGCATATTCCCCATACTGACATTTTCCAGATGCAGTAGAAACATTGAAACTGGGAGACTAAGTAAGAACTCTGAGCTTTGGATTTAATGTCTCAAAAATTCTTTTTGCACAAAAGATGAGAATGTGGATAAATAACATAAAATTTCTACTAATCTGAAAATGGCCCAAAGCAAGCATGTACTGAATTAACTGGACTACTCAATAACTCTTTACTGCTATAAGTAATCTTTTAAGCAAGCAGTAATTTGTCAGGCTTTTATGGGGCTCATCTTACTGTTCCCTTACATAACCGCAAAACTAAAAGAAAAGATGCTTCTTACAATTTTAAAAGCTCTTATGTTCATCTGACCCCTAGATGTACCACTGTGGTTGTGTCCAGATGAGTGTAGATGTGCAGTATGTAGTGCTGCAGACCTATCTGTGGCGCCATACACCCATGCAGAAGTTCCCTGTACTGCTACCTTGCAATGCAGGGTTGGGTTTTTTGGTTTTTTTTGGTTTTTTTTTTATGACCCTAGGAGGTCCCAGAGTAAAACAAACAACAAACCCATGCCAAAAAACACGCCCCAAAATGGAGCAGTGCACAATGTGGCAGTGCAGGCCACCCAAAACCATATCCTGGCTGGATGGAGCCATACTCTGGCTGCTGGCCAGGCTCCCAGCCACAGGAGTACCATGGTTGCAGCTCTCTGAGGCAGCCAGGAATCCAGGTAAGGCTGCTGGGGCCAGCATAGTTGCTGGCCCCAGCCTCTCTTACCCCACCTGGGGCAACCTGCCATGCACCTGAGTGCGTGTGGTATGGGTATTCCCTGGGAACAAGTAGCAGTGGCACAAAGTATGCCACTGCTGCTTGTCCCTGGGGAAACAAATGTCTGCACTCATCTGGATGCAGTCTGTATGTTACTGTGCGTGAGATTTGATTTCTGAATATAGCATTCCTGCTGGGTAGTATGGTTCAGAGTCTCAGTTCCTGATGAACAGAGTAAAGAAGCAAGAGCTTCAAAGCAGCTGGTTTTGGCTCCTCAATTCTGAAGTTTAAAGATGCCTCTAAAGAATGCTGGACTAAAATACTGTGGCTGATAATGGCCTTAAGGAGTCATAAACCAGCTTAGGAGATCTTTAGCTGGAAACGTCTGTCTCCAAATTGATACAAAGGGGCTGAATAATAGTCAGAGTGAGCTGGTCTTTCTGTTCAGAACTGAGATCTTATAACATACAGGCTTATGACAGACATGAAAAACAGACAAACTGTGCTTTACCAAAAGAAGCAGCGTGTTAATTTGACCCTGCTCAGTAGCATCTGTATAGATCGTGTGCTTCAGTGGGGCTTTTTTGGCACTTTTATCTAACAGCTGATTGAATCTGCTATTAGATAAAAGTGCGAAAAAAGCCCCAAGGAAGAGCCTGATCTATACAGATGTTGGGTGAGCTTGATTAAACTAATGTGCCTCTTCTGGGCATGCCCTGGGCTTGGTGGAGTGGCATGCTGAGTTTAAAGTAAAGCGCCATTATTTTTACATCTGTAAGTAGCCACAAATTGCAGTGACAGCTCCCCTGTTCTGTGTTTCAAGTCCTCTCCTTGGACTCAACGCACATTAATGCTTGACATCTAACAGTGCATTCAATTCCTTATTTTAATAACAAGGAGCAGTTTAAGTAAAATGTTATGGCAACACAGTGGTGTGTGTAATATGTTGGTGTTTGGCAAGTAGCTATCTGATCTCAAAGAAAGAGAAGAAATAATAAGTACCTTATTGTTGCTGTGTAGAGTAGTGGGGGTCAGGTGCTAGGATACATAAAGTTTTAGATTACATGGACTACGTAAGACCTTGATTTTATGTCTTTGTTTCTCTAACTCTGGGAATGGAATAGAAATTGTTTTGTCTTGGTTCATTTTGTTTTTTAATTTGGATTAAGGTATTGATGGTATAGATGAGGGGTTAGTGCCTCAGGTCCTTAAGGCTAAGTACAGATGGTCAGAAAGCCTGAGGCTGAACTGATTGAATCTTTGCAGGTAGCCTAAGCTGCATAGATTGAACTGATAAGCAAGTGAACAGATACTTATTTTGATTTCAGAAATGTAGCCACATGCCTGCAGTGGTCCAAGCCAAAGGCTAGGGGACGCTAGAGCACACCTCCCTACTCTGGTGGAGCAGGCAACTTGGGCCAAGGCTAGCTCACCCACCCTGCAAGAGGAGGCTTAAGGGGGAGGTACAATGCATCCTGGGATGCAGGAGGACTATAACTTTACTTGAATCTGGAGAGGATCTGGGACAGAAGTTCAATAAACTCTGTAAATGGCTGTGTCGTTCATCAGAGCATCTGGTGAATAGTGGTTTATCAGATGTCACCGTTGTCCATAGGAAAGATGGTCTATTATCTGATGGCCAATAATCCGATTATTGAGTTGGATTCCAGAAGATCCTCAGTGGTTCTCGCCTGTTATGTCTTTGGAATAAATGTATTTGGTAGGGAGGAAGATGTATGTTCCATCCCTCCTGGTCCCCTCTTTCGATCCTCCTGCCAGTCTTCCTGTTTTGGAGCTGTACCTCACCTAATGCCAATCAATGATGTTGAATCCCAGTCTTCTGGGTTTGGTCACAGTGTTGGTACATGTCTTGGCCATTTGAAACTGTATAAACATGTACGGATGTCAGTTGGCCTCACTTGGCTCTTTCTTCAGTGGGCCTGACCTAGCCTCTTCCTGACCCTGGGTTACCTTGACTCCTGGTGTCGGTTCCACTTTCCTTAGTCTGTCATCACTGTGGTACGGACAGCTATCTCTCCTTCTCGCTGCAGGTTCCTAGTGAACCCAGTTTGTTCGGGAGACATCAGGAATCCAAAGCTCTGCCTCAAGTAAGTAATACTGCTCCTTCTGGGCTTGAAATATCTCCCTATTAGGACTGCTGCCACTTCCCTCAGTGTGGCATGGCTCTGATCTGGGCCATTGGGTGCCTGCAGGGGAGCTCACTTCTGGTCCTTTGGGCTTCCTGTCTGCCAGGTATTTTATCCCCTGTTCATAGAATCATAGAAGTAGAGTCAGAAGGGACCTTGCAGATCTTCAGATCTGACCCCTTGCCTGGGCAGGAAGAAAACTGGGCTCAAATGGTCCTAGCCAGGTAGACATCAAGTGACTTCTTAAAGACCCCCAGGGTAGGAGCCAGCACCACTTCCCTTGGAAGTTGGTTCCAGATCCTAACCACCCTAACTGTGAAGTAGTTCCTACGGATGTCTAATCTAAACCTAC
>JAGPOW010000261.1:87437346-87459778 GCA_030014935.1 Caiman crocodilus
TAAAAGTGCTGCGTCATAATTTGCTTATTGGATAAACCTGAGTCTGGGTAGTAACCTTTTATGACGATTTTGACACCTTTCAATCCCATAGGATAATAGTTATAGGGCAAGATTGTGAGTGGCCCTGAGCCAACAGATTAGCATAAGGCTAGGTATAAAAAACACATGCATCAGGTAACCAGCAGGAAAGAGGGAACAGAGCAGTCATTTCTGTCCCACGCCCAGACCCCGGACTCCCAGTGTGAGTGAGGATCGGATCCTGAGCAAGGGCCCTTCCCCCGGTAAGCCCTCCGACAGCGTCAATCTTCAGGGACACCTGACTTCGCTGGAACCACTTGGCGCGCACCTGGCATTGAGGGACTATAGATAAACTGCCAATCTATGTCTGTCTATTTGTTGTTTCGAACACCCCAGTGTGGCTAATACCCTCACAATGCCCTTTTGGCCTGTGACAGATTGATCTATCTGTCTATCTGTTATTATTATCTGTTGTTATTATTTTACTACTAGCTCTGTTATATTGCCTTATCTGCTTATCGCATTTATCTTTCTGTTAACTGTTGTGTGTGTAAGCTATAGTAAATTTGCCTTTATTCCACTCCCTGCTTGCCTCCTTGATCCAAATAAATACTCTCAGTGCCCAGCTGGCCTGTGACACCGTGTAGGCATGGATTGATGCCACAGTCACCTAGTTTTTTGATGAGGATGGGGAGGTCGACAGTGTCAAAGGCCTTGCTAAGGTCCAGAAAGACTACTTTCATGGCGACACCTGCACCGAATGCTTTTGTGACCTGATCGTAAAAGGCAATCAGGTTGGTCTGACATGACCTGCCCCTAACGAAACCGTGCTGGTTGCCCTTGAGTATCATCCCTGATGTTGGCCCATCACAGATGTGCTCCTTAATGATCTTCTCAAAAAGTTTCCCCAGGATTGAGGTAAGACTGACGGGCCTATAGTTGCCTGGGCCTATAGTTGCCTCCCTCCTCCCTTTTTTAAAGATGGAGACCACATTGGCTATCTTCCAATCATCTGGCACCTGTCTTAAGCAACATGAGCACTTGTAAAGCCATGCCAAGGGCCCTGCAATAACCCCTGCTACCTCCCTCAACACCTGGGGGAGAGAGCATCTGGACCTGCTGATTTGAACACGTCCAGCCCCTTCAGTAGCACTATAACCCGTTCTCCTCAACCTTAGGTTCCCCTTGAGGCCATCTTGAATTACGGTTGGGGAGTCCCGGTCCCTGCCCAAGAAAACGGAGATGAAGAATTTGGTAAAGAGGTCTGCCTTCTCTGGCACAACCACCAGTTTGCCCAGCGTATCTTACGGGGCCCCACATTTCCCGGCGCCGCCTTCATCCTCCTTATATATTTGAAAAAGGACTTTTTATTATCTTTGATCTTGGACGCTAGTCCTAGCTCTATGTCTGCCTTAGCTTTTTCTAACAGTCCCCCCTACAGGCCTGAGCAGTGGAGGTATACTCCTCTTTGAAGATCGCCCCCCCTTTCCATAGGGTGTAAGACACCTTTTTGGCAACCAGGCATTCCCAGACATCCTTGGTGAGCCAGGGAGGCTTTTGGGCACTCTTGCCCCCCTTGGGCACTCTTGCTCCCCTTGCTTCTAGTTTGGGATGGTTACTTCTTGGGCCCTGAGTATCGTCTCATTAAGGAACAACCACTCATCTTAGGCACTGAGTTCCCCTGCCCTCGAGAACCCCAGCGCCTCTCCCACCAATCTCCTCAACTCCCTGAAGTTGGCCCTCTTGAAGTCTTCAAGTCAATAGAGTTGGCCCTCTGTTCTGTTGGCAAGCTGGCAAATTGGTGCTGGCACGTGGCCATAAAGCATGCCCATGCTGATGCCAATCTTGGCTCTTCCCAAATCAGCTGTTTTTTTGTTTGTTTTCTGGCATGGTGCTCTCTCCAGCCATGGCTCCGTACCCATTGCTCACTTAGCACAATGTGGCCTCGCACCAGCTCTACTCATCTTCTCCCACATGTAAGTTCCTTTCTGGGGTTCTATTTTGTCACAAACTGATTTAACCTAAATCAGTTAAGTCTGATACTACATCCAACCAGGTTTATCTTAAACTGCTTTCAGACATTTTGAAAGTGATTTGTGTGCACTGAACTTCTAGGCTAGGGACAGAAGTTACACACAAACTGGTTTAAGTGATCAGAAACCTGTAACAGAGTAGAAGTTCTGCCTCTAGGCGGGCAGAGGAAGCAGCATGACTGAGGGACTCCAGCCCTGTGCCTGGCTATGGGTGGGTAGGCTTTCTGCCCGGCCCCCTGGCCAACCTGGAGGTATGGCGAGGGGACTCCATCCCTTCTCTTGGCTCTGGGAGCCCTGGTGTGGGCTTCCACGAGGCTGAGGAGGGGGCATAGCTGGGGGACTCCAGCCTTGAGGCTGGAGCTAGGAACTGGGGGGTAGACCCAATCCCTGATGCAGGCTTCCCCTCCCCAGTTGGCCTGGAGGCTGAGGAGGGGGCATAGTTGGAGGACTCTAACCCTGCTTCCTGATGTGGAAGCCCTGCCCTCAGCTCCTGATGGTAGAGCCAAGCCCTGGTGTGGACTTCCTCCTCTCTCTCAATTTGCCTGGAGAGTGAGGAGAGGACTTTCCTGGGAGAAGCATTCCAAGCTCTTGGCTCCCAGCTGGAGAGCCGAGCCCTGGCTCAGACTTCTCCCCTTCCCTCCCCCACCCCTCAGATGACACCAAGGCTGAGGGGGGAGTGTGGGTGGGGGACTCTAGCCCCACTCCCAGCTCCAGGCAGGTGGAGGAAAGCCTTCATTTGGGCTTCCCCTACCCTGCACCAGGTAGCACCCAGCTAGGGATCTGGTGCTGGTCCAGGGGGTGGGTTCTCCCCACAAGACAGCCCAGAGGCTGAGGAGGGGGCATGGCTGGGGAACTCCAGTTTGGCTCCTGGTTGGGGAAGTCAAACTGGGATACTCCAGCCTGGATCCTAGCAGAGGAAGTTAAGCCCATCCCATGTGGAGCTGCACCTGGGGAAGGCTGAGGAGGGGCTGGTGGCTGGAATTGCAGTGGCTAAGAGGCATGCTCTAGCCTTCAACACCTTCTCTCCCCTCCCACCCCTCCATCTGCTGGTATAGTACAGTGCAGGGATCTGGCTGCCTTCTCTGGTTTGAAAAGTGAAAATAATTTCACTTGCTTATCAGTTCAATCTATGCAGTTTAGAGAAATCTGCAAAGATGGAATCAATTCAGCCATGGGCATTTTGACTGTCTGTACTTAGCTCTATTGTGTTACAGATTTGAACTGGTTTTTGAGCACTTATACTAGTTTGTGTAACTTCTGTCCCTAGCGTAAATCATGTAATTACATCAGAATTTTAGTTATTCAATGAAGTAAGTTTCTAACCCTCATGGTAGTCTAGAGGACGTTGACCCAAGAATCCCTGAAGCAGAGGCATCTGCTTGAGTCTTCAGACTGTTTGAAATAATAACTTTTAGGAATATGAGCCTTCTCATTAATGCTAATGGAATGTTTACTCCAAAATATAATGTTTCAGTGGTGTGCCCACTGCTCCACCACTGTTAGAAAAACTTGGGGCGTCTGAAAAGAGGAGAAAGTGTACTGTTCTTATCCCAGCCACTCAAGCAGATGCATTCTGGTTTGTAGGGTTAAGGGAGAGAACCTTGCTTCCCATATTTCTGCTACTTCATGCCACTGCTTTGCCCCTTTTTGGAAGAGGGATGGGTCTTATTGAAAATTACCAGAATAACACTTTATGCTTCAAACAGCCAGCCTGGCAGCTTGTTTTGTCATCTCTAATGAGGAATGTTCTGCTCTCTCTTAGAAGCAACCTTCAGTTAGATTATATTAGTCTAATCTCTGCAGTCATTCGTGAACTGCATGAATTTCAGGTAAATCTAGGGGTCAAAACAAGTATGACTGATAGCAGAATTTGTTCCAATATTTGTACCGAGCAGTGAATAATCTGAAATGTGGCAATCCCAGGCATTCTGCTTTTAGTGTAGATTGTTGTGTGCTTTCACAGCTGCCCCCCACTCACCTTGTATTTAAGATTTTTCTTGAAACTTTCCTGGCGGGCATCTGGATGAGAGTTTTTTTTAGACTTGCCTTTGCTTTGATATCTTCTGAGGCATTATTGGACTTTTAGAGGGTGAGGACTCTTGTCCCCAGCAAGACCTTACATTTTTTTTTCTATTTATGGGCTGTTTCTATAGCAGTTGTAAGAAACATGATTTAGGAAATCAAAATGATTATATTGTGTGAACATTAAAAACTAATGTGGGGAATCTCAGATGATGGCATCTTTACTCTTCAAATTATCACCCTGAAATTAGTGGGATTGCTCATGGAGTAAGGTATTACTTACTAGCATGAGGAAAGGGGGAAGAATCCAGCTTAGTGCCTTCAGAGAAATTTGAACAGATTCATGGGAAATACTTGTATCCTACTGAATTCACACACATTGTATACATGCATCAGATAATATTTTGATTTCTTCCCTATGGGAGACATAGTTGTGGCTTTCATTCAACAGCTTTTTGGCAAGCATAGGAATATGTAATACATTGTTGTTTGATAAAGTAGAATTTGGGATAAGACATAAGGTAAGCAATTCTGTATCATTATCCAGAACGGATTTTCTACTATGACATGCTCCCTTAGGAATGCTTCCCAAAAGGCTGCTATGAAGTTTTCCTTAGTGAAATTTGACTATGGTTTGTTAGCTTTCAGAGATCTTATCTTCACAAAGAACTTCAATACCTATAAAAATGGTTGTTAATACAACACAGACTGTTCTGCTCCAAAGTTCAAGTTCTCAGTTTAATTTGTATTTAGATTGTGTCTTTCACCCAAAGGTTCTAAAATAGAATAATAGAAAATGAGGACTGGAAGAGGCCTCAGGAGGTCATCTAGTCCAATTCCCTGCTCAAAGCAGGACCATCTCCAACTAAATGATTCCAGTTAGGACTTTGTTGAACCAGTCCTTAAAAAAAGTTCAGGGATGGAGATTCCATCACCTTTTTAGGTAACCCATTCCAGTGCTTCATTGTGGATATGGAGAGAGGGAGAAACCCGAGGATAACCCACCTTGTCACTCACCTTAGCTGAAGCAGAGAACAGTGTTAGGAAGCAGGGTCTCAGGCAACACTTCTGGATTTGCTGCTTCATCTGGATTGGCAGTCAGTGGGCCTGGGAATGTACTTTTGGCTCTGTAGAGGAACCATCAGTCCAGAGCATCAGGGAGGCCAAGACACCAGGGAGACTCTCTACTTAGCAGTTGTAGGCATCTGGTGACAATGGTGTGGAGTCAGCTGCATGTGATGGTGATGGGAGCATGCCAAACACTGGAATGCCACATTGACGAATGGCAGCTCTACGACGGGCATCTAAAAAAAGGAGAAATAAGGTCAGACATGGCTGGGGCAGGTATGAAGCATGGGGAAGGGTCCCTTGGGTGAGAATCAACTCAAGAGGATTTCTTCCCCCTATAAGACTGAGTGAGAGTGGGCCTAGGAGAAGATCACCTAGAAGGGTCCCTCTCATAGAGACTTTATATATGGACTAAGCAGGGAACAGACCAGGCGGGGTTTCCCCGAGGATTTTGTTTCAATATCTGGAGCAGTGTTCAAGAGGGATGCATCTTCCCTCAGGGTGTGGGGGTTGACTGTGCACAGAACTGGCCCTGAGAGGCCTCCCAGGTCTGCAAGAGCAGAACCTAAGCCCTGGAGGGGTATGATGGACACTAGCCTGTTCCTCCTCCTTTTTTTCTTTGGAATTTTGGACTGCTTATTTTGTTTGCCTTTGACAGGACTGAATGAGAAGGGCTCTAGGATTGTGAGTAGGAATTCATGTAAATAACAGAAGCCGTCACTGGTGTCAGTAGAGCTGTGGGAGATGCAAGGGAAAGGATGAACCTTGCATCTTCCTGCCTACCAGTTGAGAATACCCTGAGCACTTCCATAGCCTAGCAACCTGTGAGCTAGAATGGCTAATGCATGCCATCTTTGGTAGCCAGTGGCATCTTAAGAAGGGATGTGATTAGTATCATGTCTGACTCTTCAACCTGAATGACCATGCACACCCCAGTAATGCTGGGTCAGTTGTATATGGTCTTTTGGTACAAAGCCAGGATGCGGCTTTGTACTCTTAGCTTGGGTGCCATGTGAAGATGCATTAACTGCTGTGATACTGCCCCAGTATCCACTAGAGCTAATCAAAAATAGTTTTTCTTAAAAAGGTTGATTTCCTGACATTCATGCATCCCAAAGGATACTGATTTTGCCAAAATTCTGTGGGAAACTAGGTCGGTTTTGGCCTAGCTTATTGACTTGGGTCCTTGATAGCCCATCTAGCAAGAAGCTGTCAGGCTGATATTAAGCCAAACATCTGGGAACTCTGTTCTCAAATCCTAGGCTTCCAACTCTGGGGCAGCTTGGTAATTTTGCCTCCTTCACACTACACTAAATAGACTTATAGCTCTTTGCCTAGGATCCCTGGGTCTCAGGCTCCCCAGCCTGCCTGGCTCCCTACCTGGTGGGGCTTTGGGTAGCTCAGTAAGCCTCAGAAAATTATAAACAGTTTTAGAATCCCTGTTCTGCTGGAAACTTCAAAACCGTCATACACTGTTCCATTTAGGAATTGATATTTTAAGAAAAATAGCAAATTCCCTGTGGAAAACCAGTTTCTGGTCAGGTGAATAATTAGCTCTACATGAAAATAATAGGGGGACATATCAGAGGTATATTTGATTGTTTTTGAAGGTTCCTGAGGGATGAGGAGAAGTATTGACTGTGCAACCAGCATGGGATATTTTGCCACATGTGTAAGTACCTCTTTTGCAGATGATTTTGACAAACCTGAGCTAACCTACAAATAGCAGAGAATGGGGCTTCTACACAAATATGTTCCATTCTTTAAGTTTTTAGCTGAACTAAAGTTTGCATAATTTCAGAGACTCTCCCACTGCTACTTTCTAATCTAAGAGAGTTACATAATTCATTACTTGTGGGGAAAATGAATTACATTGATGTTTCAACTTTATTCCCTGCAATTTCCTTCAGGCTGTATGAGGAAACACTCCCATGTCTTGAATTCCCCCCAACACACACAAAGATAGGGGAGGTTAGCTGTGAAATAAGTAGGGGTAACTGATGAATAAGCAGTCAGAGACCGAGCAGTGGTAGCACCACCAAGATGTGGTGGGGACAGCAGATGTCCAATGCTTTCCCTCCTGAAAAGCCATGTATATCTTTTGATGGTATTGTGACATGGCGAGTACAAGTCACCATTGTAATAAGCCTGGCCAGCCTTCAGCCATGGGTTTCTAAGTCATCAATGGCACAACAAACAGAAGATGTTAGAATCCCAGTAGCTGCACAGGCGAATGAAAGCTGCAGCAGAATGAAATCTCCAATTGTCTTGGCCACCTTGTCATTGCATCAAAGTCCCGTTCCATCAAGAACTGTGTGGAAGCTGCTGTGTAGTAGCTTCTCCACTATAAAAGAAATCATACGCCAGTGTATGATGCAGTGAATGATGAGCAGTGTACATGCTCTGACTCTTGTCTCTGCAGCAGAAGCAATGCTGTGGGAGTCAAGGACCCAATCAAGTGAGACCCTTTTCACCAGCACCTAATCAAAAACTGGTAAATTCTAGTCAACAACAGTTGGGGAATGTCATCAATGCTTGGGGCATCTTCAAGTCTACCATCATCAGCACTTGTGAAGAGACACTTGGATTCTCTACCAGAATCCAAGACTGGTTTGAGAATGACCAGGAGATCCAAGACTGCAAGCACAAAGCGTTCTGTGCTTGGCAGGATGACAACTCCAAACAAAAGAAATTGAATCACCATCAAGCCAAGGCAAAGGTTCAAAGGAGGGCCTGTGTTATAAGAAACAGATGGTGAGAAGACAAGGCAAAGGGGATTCAACACCTTGCTGAAATCTATAAAATGCAAATATTTTTTCAGTGCTACCAAAGCCTTCTATAGTCTAAGCATTCAGGGATCAACTCCCTTGAGACTTAAGGATGGAGAAGGCCTGATCAAGGAAAGGGGAGCCATCAATGCTAGCTGAAAGACTCATTTTGAAGACCTTTTCAATCAAGACTATTGTTGATGAGAACGTTCTCAACTCCATTCCACAGCACCCAGCCAAAAATGATCTTGGAATCCTTCCAACCTTTTGATAAGGTGAGGAAAGCCATCAGGCAGATGAATAATGACAAAGCATCTGGAGCTGATGGAATCCCTGCAGAAATCTTTGAGGAGGGGGGTGGGGCTTGCTGAGCTCCATGCCCTCATTTTAAGGATCTGGAATGATGAGGAAATCCCACATGACCTCAGGAATGCCATGATCATGACAGTATTCAAGAAAGAAGACAAGTCCAACTGTTGTCTTGCTTTCCACCACAGGATAGATCATTGTAAGAACCCTCCCAAACCATCTCGTCTACTTGCCGAAGAGCTCCTCCTGGAATCGCAGTGTTGGTTTAAGGCATTGAGGGGCACAACTGACATAATCTTCACAGCTTACCAGCTGCAGGGAAAATGCTGGGAACAGCATAAAACCCTCTACATGGCCGCCTTTGCCCTTGCAAAAGCCCTTCACTGTCAGATGAGGAATGCTTTGAAGGACCCCTTTGAAGTATGTATACACACTAAAATTCATCATTATTCTTTGCCTGTTTCATGATGGTATGCGAGTGGTGAGTAACAGATCTATCACCGACCCCTTTGAGGTTAAGCAAGGCTGTGTCATCACTCTGATTACTCTTTTTGATATTCCTTACCGTGATGCTACATCTGACCACCAACAAGCTTCCAGCCAGCGTGGCGCTAAACTACTGAGTGGATGATAAGTTGTTTAATCCTAGACTACTCCAAGCCAAAACCAAGACCACCCCAATCTCAGTCATCAAGCTCTACTATGCTGATGATGCTGTGGTATGCACTCACTCAGAAGCAGATAATTGGCTAATCTTCAGTGTGTTTACTGAGGCATACAAGAAAATGGGACTGATGCTTAACATGCAAAAGACTAAGGTCTTCCATCAACAAGATCTTAATGAGCAAACTCTAGCTCCTATAATTCAGCTTCATGGTGAGAGTCTGGAGAGTAAGCATTTCCTATACTCTGGAAGCCATTTCTCACAGAAGGCGGACATTGAAGAAATCCAACATCACCTCAAATATGCAGACTTTGGATGCCTGAGGAAATGGGTGATAAAAGATCACAACATCAGATCTGAAACCAAGCTCATGTTTTATCAAGCAGTCATGATCCCCTACCTTACTGTATGGGGCTAAGACATGTACAATGTACAGGAGACGCCTCATGTCACTAAAGAAGTATCGATGCTGCCTGCGGAATATCCTTCAAATCCAGTAGGTAGACAGGCACAGTAATAGTAGTGTCCTCTTGCAAGCAAACACAACCAGCATTGAGGTGATGACCATTTGACATCAACTTCGCTGCTCCGGCTACACATCATTTACATGTCTGACTCCAGACTTCTGAAGCAAGCTTTATTCTCCCAGCTTGGCCAAGGCATATGCTGAAGAGGAAGGCAGAGAAGATGTTTCAAGGATGTCAAAGCTAACTTGAAAAAATTCAACACCGACATCAACTCCTGTGAGGCGATCACCCAGGACCACCCCAAATGGAAGAAGAGTCTGCTTCAGGGATCTCAGTACTTTGAAACCTTATTATGACAACAGGAGATGGAAAAGCAGGAACCACAGAAAGAGCAGCTTGCAGACCAAACCAAGAACCCAGAGCTACCCATTCCATATGGAAATGTGTGCCTAAGGTGCAACAAAGTCTGTTGATCCTGGATAGGCCTTGTTAGCCATCTTTGGACCCACAGATAAGACAATCATGAAAGAAAATTGCTCTTGACTGTGAGGGATTGCCGATTGATGATGGTTCTAAAACCCTAATAATTCTGTTTATAAAGATGTTGTGTATTTAATTTTGGGGATTTTCAGACTTGCTGACTGTAGAAAAAATCTGAAAGAACAACAAAGCTCCTTGGCTGGCCTAAATTTTTCGACTTTCTTTCTAGAAAGTTTTCCCTTTCTGCCCCCAGCCACAATTCCTCCCCCCGCCCTTTCTGGGCACTTGCTACTCTTTTGGTAATGAAATGGGGTACATACCCCAATGTGAAGGACTGAAGAAAATTCAAAGTTCTCCATTAATACTGTTTCTAGAGATCTGGTATCATTCCTCTGTGTTTTCAGATCTGTCTCCATTGGGTTGTGTAGATTTTTAGGCCTCCACTGTACTACTTCAGACATTCACTGTAGTGGTTGCTTGAGCTTGTCTTAATTTTCTTTGGGTCTGCTGTCTGCCTAGATGCTGGGTTCATGTATTACTATAATAAGTTAAACAGTGAGACCTGTGTTGAGGGTCATTTCCAGCAGCCACCCCATTGTAAACTATTTAAGGTAAACCCATGGTATTTCCATTACAATTTATTTCATTTTCTCTTCCACTGTCCTTGCTAATCACCTAGTTTTAGGTGGCACAATGTTTACCTTTTTACTGTGATTAGCTGGCAAATATTTCCCTGTTGTTGGAATGCAATAGTTTTTATCCTAGCAAAGTACACATGTAAAGGTGAACTTGGGGTCCAGGAAGGTGTATGGTGCTTTGTGTAGTGTATCTATACCCGGTCATGGTGCTTGACAATGGGATCTGGAATACATCATATCCCTGACCTTGGAAAGCTGGGCCTCAAACTAATCTCTGAAGCCAAGAATAAGGCCCCTGGAGTTACTGCAGGGTTGTAATAATGGATGGTGAAACAAGAGGCAAAGAACAACTTGATAGAAATGAATAAATATAAAGTTTTGAATATTATCATCCTCATTCTGACCTTGGTGTTTGGAATGTAGATTAATAAAGTCTGCCCAGGTTAAATCAGTGTGAGCTAATGAAACAAGAAGAGAAAAGGAATGGTATGGGGACATCACTGGCTTATAAACAACACTTCCTCATGAAAATGATTTACCTACTCTCATGACAAGTATTCCCTAAACTTATTATGACTGAAAGTGATTAGAAGAAAAAAGTTATCTATTTTTTCTCCAGTGTGTTTTACTATATGGAATTTAGTATTGAGTTGGTTGTTTCTCCTGGTGAATCGCTAAGTTCTTCTTGTTGCTTGTGTGAGTCTTGTGCAGAAAAAGATGATGAATGCTTTTAAGAAAAATAAAGTTTGTAAAACCATTTAACCCTCCCCCAACTTTATTTTTGTGGGCCTTTATTTTCTCTGTACATCTGTCAGTCTGAGAGGTGGTCTGAACTGAATTCCAGAACAGATGTAAACAGGAGGAAATGTCTTTAATGTTCATAATTTCTTCACTTCTGGCACTCCTTTCCCCTTCCTGTGTGTGTGTGTGCGCATGCACATGCATGTGCACGAATATATATAAAAATAAACTCCCTGTACTGCTGATGGACTGACTGGTATTACTGCATGAGTTAAATAACATTGAGGGTTGGGTATGAACTATTTTTCTTCAGTGAATGTAAAGGATAACCTTTTAAAGTGCATTTTTATATTTATTTCTCCTTTTTCCACGATGTAACCTTGAATTGGGTTCACAAACACTTGCTTGGAAAACGTTTCTCAACTGAGCAAGCAGAAAGCTCCCTTTAAAGTTTTGTCAAATTATCTCACTGTTTAAAGAAGAAGTATACATCGTTTTCAAGCTTCTGTGAGTCCATATTATGTGTGTTCAAAGTGTTGCCATAGGTAGACAGGAAGCACTGTACGTATGGAAGGTGTTTTAAAAACCATAAGCATAGGATTAGTGATTTCCTATTAAAAAATTCCACTTATCAAAATATGTTTGTAATGGAACGCTTGAATGTTTTCAGTGAACACAGCCGCCTGTTCTTTTTTGCAAGGGGATATGCATTCCACTGCAGTACTGTGTAGAAAGCAGGCTTTGAATTTGCAGGATGTTGGTTATCACGGAACACCAACTTAACCTACCCCACACAAATCTTTCTTGATACAGTCCTTGGGGAACCTGCTTTTAAGCTGTTGAAACGCTAGTCCCTGAATGTAGTGACCTGCAGAAGAAATTTAAAAGATTAGGTTCTTGCTATGTTTTCAGTGGAAAGGAGACTCTCCTGTGTATTATACTCATTTGGTACTAATAAGATTATTGGCAACAAGAGTTGTGAAAATTGTATTTCATGTAGTTGGCACTATCTACCTTAATAGCATAAAAGGTGTCAGGCTTCTTTTTGGGGGCAAACTAGTAAAAATTACTTGAGCAAATAATATGTAAGAAGTAACTTATTCGATGCATTTTGCTGCTCTCTTTTTTTTAAATCTGCATATTCTCAAAGATGGTGGTTTTCTTTAGTGTTCTTGCTATTTTAAATGATTTATTCAATAGTTTTGGTGAATAATTCTTTCTCGCTTGCTTGTTCAGAGGCAGTTTTGATATTTTTGAGCCAGTATGCAAATTCTGAAATCAGCCTGCTCTGGTTGTACCATGTGAGCTAGATATATTATTCTTTTCGCTGCCTAGTGAACATGGCTCTTACACTCAATCTTCTAATGCAAACTTGTTGCAGTTAGAAAGAGAATTTCAGCTTTCTGGGAGTATTCCATATTTTTGCAGCTCCTCGCAGATTATTTATTTAAACTAACCTGGGATATAAACCCAGTTGAAGTGAATGCATAGTTATTGAAAATATTGTGCAGTGTTTGGCCAGCTCATGTTGTGCAAAGGGGGAGGGGAGTGAGGTAGGGAGCTGAAGAATTTTTTGACACTTTTTCTTCTGGTACCAAGAGACGGTATGGATAGAGGGATAGGATAATAACCTATGATGTCATTGATTTCTCTCCGCCCCTCAGATGCTTTAATTTCTTGCGAAGTGATCTGCACATATGCACTTCCCTCCCATCAGTTTCCATTGTGTGCATTCCCAGCCTTTGTCAGCAAGGGAAGACTACCTCCTTTTTGCCTTTTTCCCTTGTGTCCATGCAAGAACCAGATGCCATTTGACCTGATGTTTGCAACTGTTTGTGCAAATGCTCAACTCAGTTGTCCTTTAAACTCTAGAAGTTCCTGAAATTATGCAGAACGAGTTACAGTGCTTAGCACACGTGTATTGATAATGTGGATAAGAGCTTGAGAGAGAAATTCAGTGTTTTACAAAAACATAAGGCAAAATGTCAGACTTGCCTTTAGACTCAGTCTCCTTCTGTGCTTCCACACGTTTGTCAGGCTCATTTTTATTGCCTAAAAGGAAATTCTTGCCATACTTTGAAGCATTCTGTGCAAAGTTCCTGCCAAAGACTTTAGTGCTCTTTTTTGTACCCTGAGTCCATCACTTCTTGTCCCATCTTATCAGCAAAGTGCGTATTTCAAACAATCTAGTGTACATATTCTTTAAACAACAATTAAGATTTGTTTTGTTAATAACATTTTAGATTGCTCCTAAAGAAAACATTTTTCCAGGTACTAAAGGTGCTATCATGCATCTGAGTAGCTCACCTCTTCCCCTGTTTTCAGTGAATAGAGGGAAATAGAAATTCATTTGGATTGGCTAAAATTTTCTATCAAAATAAAATCTTGCTGATTTTTTTCCCCTATTATAATCATATAGAAGTGTTACATAGTAAGGACTAAAGTTGTAATTTAAAAAATAAACCTTAAGCTTCATAATTTTGAGTGCGAGTGTAATCTATCTTTTTTGGTTTTTTTAAAGTCAGATATTACTGAGTAAACACACATATTACTTGGAGGTGCCAGCCAATGCCTGCTAGTTGTGTGCTGACCTGTCAGAACTACTGCTAGCATGTAGCTTTGGTGATTTATGGCTTATTTTAGAGCTCTGGCGTAATCTCTGTAGGAAATGAAAACTAGAAGTCAAATAAGAAAATTCAGCATATGTCTTTAATACAGCAATTAAGTTATTCAGCAGGTGAGTGTTAGATTTGCAGTGGAATAGCTTTGAAATGATAAATCTTTTGAATGTTCTCTGTATACATTTTAAAAAAAGTCAGCCAGACATTTAAAAATGAAGCACACATGCAGAGATGTCATCAAAGATACTACTAGAGCTAAATATCGGAGCACCATTTCAACTGTTGTTGACTTAACAGGAACCAACTGTGGTGGTGGTTTTTTTTGAGTAGAATAAACCCTAAATCATACCAGACACTTTTCTGATTACTAAGAGTGGCCTCCAAGATCTTTTCCTATCATGCTGCTCTGCACTGATGTGTGGTTGTGAATGTAAATGCAGAACACAGAGCTCTTCCATTATTTTGAGCCATTTTGAGGTAAGTTGCTGCTGCTGTTGCTTCATCTTTCCAGAGTAAATTCTCTAGGCCCTTGAAATTCAGTCAAACTGATTCCAAAGCCACAGCTTGGCTGTGCAAATATGGGCAGGGGGTGCCTTAGGAAAACTCTGTTCACGTGTAATTGAGTTTCATAAACTATGCATTTGCTCTAACCTATTCAATATTACTGTGGGGTTCACAGGTGGGCAAAAGTAGGAGACAGCCAAAGGTTGCAATTTTTGCTTTCTGAACCTCCATCCCAACCACCCTCCACAAAACCAGCCTCCCCATTTCCTCCTGCCACACCCAAGCTCTATGAGAAGTAATCATTGACTGGGTGCCATGCTGAATGGCCTAGTTTGTCTTCAGTACTCTGGGCCTGATTTAAGTGGCTCCACTTGTGCTGGAAATGGAGAAGCTTCACGGCAGCAACCAGAAGATAGGTAACACGTGTTACCTACCTGTGATGTGGCTTTCTGGAATGAAAGATTGCAATCTTTAGTGGAGGAGGGAGGATGAGAAGAGGTGGGGGGCAATGAAGGGAAGGTCTCTCTTGGAGACTAAAGTGGCAGACACAGGAAAGAGTTTTTTTGTTTTCTCCCAAGAACCTCGGGAAGAGCTGGAGAGAATTTTATTTCAAAGCCCAACAGTGAAGCCATGGCATTTGTTTCCAATTCAGCAGGAATGAGAGAATGGTTTGAACAATTCTTTCGAGGTTCCTGGCAGGGGGAATATAACTCATCTCAGCTGGCTGTTTTAGGAGATCAAATGACAGAAAATTTTCACTCAAAGCCCAGGGTATCCTTCTGGCAGCCAGAGTCTATGTACTTCACAGATTCATTATTCTCTCCAATGTGAACCCAGGTCTACATGCTGAGTAGAAGCTGCTTGCTTACAAAACAATCTTTATATTGCCAGATGTTGGCTTCCTGCCTGCTTTTACATAATTCAGGCTTTCCTGTTCTCAAGATGTTACAATTTAAAGGAGCTTTAGAAGTTTTATTTTAAATGTTTTGGTAACATTTCTCCCCCCACTTCTTCCTCCCCATCCTCAAATCAGACTTTCTTCCTCCACCGTGTACTGTAATTTTGTGTGTAGGGTGTACATTACTGCGCATAACTGAGAACAGCAAAATACCTTCTCAACTCCGTTGTATACTTGTTGCAAATAAAAATAACTATAGAACTGCACGGTCTGCATCCTGTTGACTCATCTAACCCAAATATAACAAAGGACCTTATTCTCCATTTCCCGTATGATAAACAACATAGTGGATATGTTTATTTTTGTTCTTAAATGTTTACTTGTGTGAGGGTGATGCTTGCAAATATAGGAGATTGATAGCACAAGCAAAAGCCAGTCCACTGATGTACAATCCTCTAGGGTGCTACTAGTTCTTATGCGCACTTACATAAACTTATGAGCTCATTAGGTATTTCTGCACTGATTTACAATGAGTAAAGCACTGACAAGTTAAACTGATTTTTCTGTGGTAATACAGCAGGTTAACCGCAGGACTGGGAATAACTGGAGGAATTTTGCTTCTGAGCTCTCCGCTATACAGAGTGCCTCTGGTACTAGCTAACTTTGAAAATAGACTATTAGGTTAATTGAATCATGTTAGGAATATTGTGACATGTCCAAATACACACAAAGTTTGAGACCACCACACATGCTTACTTCATGAAAGATATTAGGATAGAAGGTGGGCATTTATAGGTAAAAGCAGGTTTTTGCTAGTGAAAAGTAAGAACATAGATTGAGTTTGCGCAAACTATCTTTTTTTAGTTAACGTCTTCTGGGAGTTAGGGGTATATCTTCTGAGTCAGAACTTCCTAGACTTTAAGTGCTGAAGGCTGCAAGTAAGAGAGGAACAGTACAAAAAGTGCTAGTCATTGGGGCTGTGCAAATGGCTGTGTTTTGATTAGGTTTCAGACTTGTTTGTTTCAGAGGACAGTAATTCATTTTGATGTTTCAGATCACAGTCCTGTTTTGTTTCAGCTGAATCTGTTTCAGAGATTTGGCTTTGCCAAATCTTTTCCAAATATGTTTCAAATGGACTGCGAGGGAAGCTTCGCACAGCCCTACCCAGCTGGGTGGGGCTTGGAGCCAGGGGCTGCAGGGCCCCAGTGGGGAGTAGGATGGGGCTGTGGATGACTTATCCAGGATAAGGGGGAGGGCTGCTGCCCTTCATGCAGGCAAGGAGACCCCCATGCGGATCTCTGATCCTTGTCATGCAGGACAGGAGAGCCGTGCAAAACGGTGAGCAAGCCTGCTGGTCCCTACTGCGTGACTCAGCGACACAGGGAGCAGAGATCTGCCCCAGGATCTCCTCAATGCCGATGCCCACCCTACAGTGACCTGGCAATGTGGGGCTGCATGGGGCGGGCAGCAGCAGTGACGAGACCCTGGGACTAATCTTTGTACCCTGTGGAGCCAGGTTGCATGGCAGAGCAGTGCTGGTCCCTGCTGCACAACCTGGCTCCGTAGGGAGCAGAGATCTGGGGCTGCACGGGGTGGGCAGCGGCAGGGAGGACGCCCTGGTGTGGATCTGTGGTCCCTGTGGAGCTAGGTCACATGTTGGGGATTCCCAAGCACCCAGTTTGATTCCTTTGTCTCCAGTTTGATTCCCCCAGCTCTTCCTGGGGGGCATGGGCCCCAGATCTGTGTGCCACTGTTCAGCAGGTTGCCAGAGCAGGCTGGGGCAAGCAGCAGCACTGCAGTCTTCTCAGCGTGGGCTGTGCCAAGCGACTGCCGCTGGCCCCAGCCTGTGGTGGCAGCCTGCACACAGACTGGGGGCCTGTGCCCCCTGAGAAGAGCCAGGGGAAGCGATCAGAGAACTGAGGAATTGAACTGAGAGCTAGATGTCAATATCAGAGTAGTTCTTCCCCACGTTTCTCCCTTCCCTCTTCTTAGTTTTATTTTCTCTGCATGCCCAGCTCTGAAACACCAAAATTCTCTGAAACACTTCCAAAACATTTCGGAGGCTCTTGTTTCAATTTGAATTCAGTGTTTTGGGCACCAAAATGGCCCGAAACACCTCCAAAATGAAATGGCTGCTGAAATTTTGCACAGCCCTACTAGTAATGCTCAGTTTACCTTTTCTTTCAACATTTACTCTGGCCTGGAGATGCAGGATATTGGGCAAGTTGGACCCATGGTCTGGCTCAGTATACGGTGGTTCTTATAGTCTTACGTACTTGGGTTTCATATGAATAAAGTGAGACAGAATATAGTTATACTGTTCAGCGATGACTTAATTTTTTTCTGAAGTACAACAATTTTTAAGTGAACATGTGTTTTATGCATTAAAATAATCCTTGATCCATTTCTGCAAGAATGTTGAAACAATGATTATTTTGAGAATCTGCCTGTACTGCTGCCAAGTATGTTTCTGAACAACAAGGCATGGGATAATATTAGACGTACAGTCTGATAATGAAATTCTTCTTTCATATTTAACACTGTTGAATGAATTCATGCTGCAACTTTTGTTTTCAATGTGGAGTTCAAATTATTTTATTGTGTGAGTTCAAAATTTCCAAACAAGATGTAGAATACAAATTGTATTGACAGAACCATTTCAATCATCAAATGACAAGAATGTTTAATCATTTAAGAAACAAGAAGTTAGAAGTAGCTTTTGACTTCTCATATAGGAATGTTTTGGATCAAGTTTATAGAATTTCTTTGAAGAGACTTTATAAATGCAAAATATATATTGGCTTTGGGTACTTTATTCAGCTGTTAAGGACATTTCTCTAACTAGATGCAAAATAATACCCAGTACTATGGATTTTGCTTATAAGGCTTTGTCATTAAAATACTATAGATTGATGCAATGTGAGCTCTTAAACAGACAAAGTTCTATTCTTTCTGTGGGCATGTGCTTAAAAAATACTGATGCTTATCTTTTGGAGAAGAGCTATATAAACCTTCAATGAGAGACAGAACTTCTATTCTGTATTCATTTTATTATGTTGTGTTTGGATACTAGGGTCTCTGAGCACTTGAATTTGTACATAGGACTCATTTTAGACTAGACATCTTTATTCAGTAGTGGATATTTCCCTTGCCTGCCTTTTTTTTTAGTTGGTAACATTTGGTTTTCATTTTGCTTTTGAAGTTTATTTGTAACAAAAGGAGTTTAGAGGGTTTTTTTCCCCCCTTCCACTTCAGGATCTGCACTAGGGTCTAACTGCGACTAGACTTTGTGTGACAGAATCTTGGCCCCCGTTCACTGATAGAATCAAGCCTTTTTCTTTTAAGTCTCTTGTCTGAACTAGTTGATAACTGAAGCTAGTTAAAATTTTATAATTTCTGATTCGTGGTAATCTTTGGAATTTTGAACTTTGGAGGGTTTTTTAATTTAGAATGAAAAATAATATTTTTGGAGCATTATGACAACATTTAGGCACAAATTATTACTGTGTAACATTTATTCTGGAGACCAGGAATTTTGTTTGGGAATTCCAGAATTTCAGTTTAGAAATGTCTTCTAATTTTTTTATTTCTATATGTTCAATTTTACATTTTGTGTGATAGCAGTAGATATAGGTTATGAAATAATTTTTAAAAAAAATCTGTGACACCAGTTTTTTCTCTGAAACAATTTTGATGAAAAAATTGTCAGTCGTCTTTACTAGTGTACACTTCATCTGGTGCCATTACAGAAAACATTATAAACTTTTGGGGATAGATGTGGTTTAGAAATGCATCAACCAGGCATAACCCTATAGGGGTTGGTCAATGAAACAACCTTGTCATCATTTTATATTTTTTATAAACTAATAAAAGTGTGTACTATTGACTAGCCTGGCTGCTACACAGAGTGCAAACAAAAAAAATGTAAACTCTGTCTGTCATGAAAAAAAAAAAAACTGTAGGCAAAAGTATATGCCTATTATAGAAACATTGGGCATTTGTGTCTTCTCTGAGAAATGGATTTTATTTATTTTTGTTGGTTACCCATTTTAAAGTGTTTCTTAAGAACACATGAGTTATCTTGCAGAAGTATAGCCTACAAAATCAAGACTGTTGTTAATGGTGACCTTAGGTTGGCTGTGTGGCTAAGACAAGTCATTTTTGTGTATGTGAGTCTCCACCTGTTAGACTGGCATAATATAAAAGGGATATTTAAAAGATTCCAATAATCTTTATAAATAGTTTGGGATCCTCCAATGAATGGCGCTTTGGAAATGTGAAATAAGTCTAACAAAAAAATCATATTTTAAATCATCATAAGTTTCTTATTTTGACATAAAACAGTAGAGAAACCACAGGTGCTTGTTCAGGAGATTAATGTAAACGTGCACGAGACAAGTTTTAGGGTGTCATTTTCAGAAGTACTCAGCATTGCTCCATCCTCTAACATGGAAGCCAGTGGTAAAACTTTCATTGATGTCAGTGGGAGTAAAATTAGCCAAAGCCAAGTCCTTTTGAACTGTCAAACATCAATATCTATTCTGCCAGTCCTAGAACTGAGATTCAGACAGAAGGAAAATGCACAGGATTCATTGTGGAGAAAGGATAAAGTTTATTTTACACCCTGAAATTTAATGACTTTGAGAGCACTTCCTTCTTGAGGAAGATAGAGGAAAGGAATGAATCTATTGTAGGCTATTTAGAGTGTATTCTAGCCCTTGAGAGAGAGTACAGTTGCTTTAAAGCATATTGGCAGGATTTTATAATGGGGGAGAAGATTTAGTGAAAAAGGCAGTATTTTTCTGTAGCGCTACAGTCTGAAAGTTCAAGCAGACAGTCTGACAAGCAGAGCTCCTATCATGTACAAATGATGACATGTATTTGAAACCAAAATTTATAATTACATTTGGCATGCCTGATCCAATTACTTTATATTCAGGAAACCCCTTGACTATTAACTGGATCAAGGGTCATGGACCATACAGAGGCTCTTTGAGCACTCTTTACAGATACCTAGTTCATTACTACTGGAAGGTCAACAGAATGAATAGAGCAATAAAGATTTTTACCAAAGATGACAGGTGCATTGAGCAGTGAAAGGAAAATGCAATCACTGCAATGGTAGTTTTGTTCTTCTCCAGAGCCACTTCAAATCTAATCTTTTATTTAAATGGACAGGTAATATTTAAAGACAGATAGACTGTGCTATTGGTGACAATGCATGAAGACATATTACAGGCATCTGTTTTGAGAAGATTGTGTGAGAGAGACTTTCTGCCACTGTTACAAACACATACCCCCAACATAAGGACATCAATTTCATATCCTGCCTTCTAGACTAACTGAATTAGCAAAGTCTGACTCATTGAGCATTTGAACAGTTTAGAGCAGTGGTTGGTAACATTTTTGAGTGGCCAGCTGAAATAACCCAGCTCTAGTCCAAGGTGGGCTGTTCCTAGCTGTACATGAATGAAGCTGTGCCTCTTGCTGCTGAAACACTGCTGAAGACCCTTAGCTCTGCAGGCCAGCTCTTCAAGCCATAGATTGAGAGCCCCTGGATTAGAGAAGCATCCATGATAATGTATAGTCCTGAGCTGCTCTCTGTATCCTTCGGGTTTGGTGTATCCTGTCATCCTTCTAATTTTTACTTATTTATTTTTCACTCTGCTTTCTTTTGATATACCTGCATACCTTATGGCCATTTCTGAGTCAGGCCAGACAGTTGCCTATCCTGTAAAATGATGGATTGGACCAAGAACTTGTCTGCTGACCAACATAAATCAATATATTTTCTAGCAAGGAACATACAGTAATGATCATGAGCTGCACAGACCTGCAGTTATCTTATCCTAGTGCTGTTGCTCATGGGTCTGGTCTTTATGGATAAACCTCAGAGCAGCACAGTTGTAACCTTGACATGTATCCCTTTTCTGCCAGTCACAGTCCTTACATTTGTCATGAGCTGCAGGAAACAGCCTATACAGTCCAAAGGGTTCTGCTTTCACTAGAATCCCACTTTCCCATGATGACACATGACTCTAAGTAATCGTACCACAGCAGAGAATGTGGCCCTGAACTTCAACATCACAATAAAAACCTGTGTTGGTTTTGGTGGTGAGGTGTTAATCTCACTAAAAACAATTGAAATGCCACATGTGATGGTTCTTTCCTATTATTTTCAAACTAAGCAATATAAGTTGTTTAAACAGAAGTCTGTGGATGTAGACATCTGATGCATTTACATTGATAAAATCTGCCTGTGGACCTATGTATATGTGGGGTAGGCCCATAGACTTACAGTGGTGTAGGTTATTCTACTTGTTGGTAAAATTATTCCTTTGGGCTAGGGACAGACATTCAAAAAAGCTGGAGCCTGAACTGGTTCAATCTTTGCAGGTTTGTCTAACCTGCCTAGATTGAACGAATTTGCAAGAGAATAGGCATTCCCTTTTCACTCAGAAAATGCACTCGCATGACTGCAGTGGCTCAGACCAGAAGCCAGGGGCACTAGAACAGCTCCCAACTGCAGGGAAGCTGTGTGGGGGGACATGGCCAGTCCCCGCAGTCTTCTCAAGTAAACTGTCCAGGGAGGGGGATTAATTCCCTTCCTCCCTGTCCCACTGACATGGAGCTGAGCTGGGGTCCATCTGGTGCTCCCCCCTTGCTACTGCAGTGGTGGGGGCAGGGGTGTGGCCAGATGCTGGCCAGCATGGCCCCCTGAGGCTGAGGGGGCAGGGAGGGGGTTTATTCCCCGCCTCTGCTCCTGGGGGACTACAGCTGGGATATGCTAGTTTCAACTTCTTCTGATTTTGATCCCCTTCTCCCCACCTCCCTCTCTCAATGGGATATAGTTTCTAAAGAAGGATTTTCACTGTGTTATGTGCTATAGTGGCTTAATAGGGATATTATGGGGACCCTGAGGGCAAAGCGGGAGGCTTACTATCTTTGGAAGAAAGGAGCAGCCTCCAAAGAAGAGTAGTCTTCTTGTGCTCGGGCATGTAGGAGGGCTGTTAGGAAGGCCAAGGCGGAAGTAGAGCTTCGCCTGGTGACTAGGATCAAGGACAACAGGAAGTCCTTTTTCAAGTACGTGGGGAGCAAAAAAAGAGCCCCGGGAAATGTCGGGCCCCTGAGGGACTCGTCGGGCAACCTGGTGCTTGTGGCTGATGGGAAGGCGGAGATCTTCAATGGGTTCTTTGCCTCG
>JAGPOW010000261.1:87459878-87490139 GCA_030014935.1 Caiman crocodilus
ACAGTTAGGGTGGCTAGGATGTGGAACCGGCTTCCTAGGGAAGTGGTTCTTGCTCCTACCTTGGGCATCTTCAAGAGTAGATTGGATAGATACTTGGCTAGGGTCCCCAGCCAAGTATCCTTGTACCCCAGCACCCCAAGTACCAAGTACCCCAGCACTCGTTCCTGCCACTGGCGGGGGGTCAGACTAGATGGCCTGCTCTAGGCCCCTTCTGACCCTAGTTACTATGAAACTGTGAAATAGTACCTATTTTTGTGGATTTAATTTTAATTACATGAAAGAAACTAGAGCTGAATTATGATACTTTTTGCTCCATCACAGTCATGAAGATGTATCCATTTTAGGCTAGAAAAGCAACTACTAAGATCTAATCTGATTCTAGTACCGGGGTGGGCAAAATGTGGCCTGTGGGCCAGGTGCGGCCTGCAAGGCCATATCTTGCCTGCAGGCCCCTAAAACATTTAGAAGATTAATATTTATCTGTCCCTGGCTGCCTTCCATGAGGCCTTTGATGGCATGCCAAAACTTAGTAAGCAGCCCTCCAACCAAAATAATTGCCTGCCCCTGTTCTAGTACATAACCAAGATTGTAGGTAAGTTCCTGTATTAAGTTCAATCACTTGGCATTTGAAATTTTCTTCAGTCTTCTTGGACTTGCATGGTCTTACTGGGTGTGTCTACACAAGACATTTACTATGGAGCTGCTTAATTAGCTCCACAATAAACATCTCCATGTCTACATGTGTGGCCCTACACATTGGGTATGTTGAGCCGGGTTAGAGCAGACCCAGACTAGCAGGCTTACCTCCCCGCCACCCCCGACCAGGTCTGCTCTGACTTGCTTAACTTACTGGTTTCCCAGGCACACGTTCAAACGTGGTACCTGGGAGCAATAAACTCCAGTGTAATATGGGTCTACTATATTGTATGTTGCATAATATAATTAATA
Organism: Caiman crocodilus; assembly: GCA_030014935.1. Lineage (NCBI taxonomy): Eukaryota > Metazoa > Chordata > Crocodylia > Alligatoridae > Caiman > Caiman crocodilus. Next base: position 87,460,827 of record JAGPOW010000261.1, read on the forward strand.
TAATAATAATAATATATAATTCAAAACTTTAATTCAGTTTATTGCTGTGAATTAATTACAGCCCACAGAGGGCTAACTAGTTTTAGTGTATTTCTTCTCTTCCAGTGAAACTTATCTTGGAGACTTCAGATCCAACTTGCATATAGCTGTATCTGCCCTCTATAGAAATAAACTAAATATATTAGATTACGTTGTCATATTTTAATGAGATTTCCACTTTGTCATCTCTCTTCTCAGCCATTTAATGGTTTCTGCAAGAAAATTGAGACTGAAAACAATTTTCATTTTTAGTCTCATCTCTGAGGAGCTAACAAGACACCCAGGATATTAATATGTAGCACAGCTTCAAAGAAGTATTGTTGGTGCTGGTGAACTTTTTAGATTTAGGTAAAAAAAACCCCCAAAATGTCTTCATTGCATTTCTGTGGTGGCTTTCTCTGAGATAGACATATTCTGGGTTAGGGTTACTTATATCTAGAACTTCTTCATTATTTCCTTGCCTAAATAATCCCTGTACTTTATCATTCAATCTTACTATGATAATTGTGCATTAGAGATTCTCATAGTTTGCTACTGTATAAAGTGCTACTGATTTCCTAAGAGTTAGAGCATCTATTCCTCTATACTTCGTGCTGGTATGTAAGGTAAGGCCAGGCCAGGCATCTTTTGGACTGATTTTTCATTTACGTTCTGAGATTTATTTCCTGACTATTAGCTGCCAAGTGGGCACACAGTTCTGACTATAGTAATACTACTTTTGTGTGATGATAAAAAGAAAATAAATTGTGTATAGAAACAAACAAAGAAAAAAAACCCCAACCCCCCCAACCCTATATGCCAGCTGAAGTTTTGAAATATCTGTAAAAACAGTTTTTGCTGGATACCATCTATAGCCCTCTGATCATCCTTGTATGTTTTGAGTTAGGCATCATACATGGTAAAAATACCTAGCAGTGCTTTCTTCAGTTTTATTCCCAGACAGCTGGAGGCTGGATAATGGTATGTTATTAAACGGCAATTACTCACAGCACTGCCAACATGCTACCATGTGTTCTGAAAGAAAGAGCCCTTACATGTTTTAGCTTTAATCCTTCAGAAAAAGTGTTTCTTTTTTAAGTAAGAGTCTAACCATCATGGTTTTCAAGAAGAGAAGAAAAAAATGCTCATAACATTTGGAGTTTTCTGGTACCAAAAGGTGAAAATAAGTTTGCTCTGTTGTGTAATAAAGTTAGCAAGAAAAATGCTTATTGTACTATCATTTCTAATGGATTGCTGGCAAATACATTACTTTGAGCTATGTATTGTAAAATGCAATAAAATGAAGATAATCTACTGAATGCTGTAAATGTAGTATAACCTGGGATGTAGATACAATGTCAAGATGTAAAGTGAGGCTTCTTCAAGACTCTGATCTTTTTTTTTCTTTAAAGCAAACTAACATTATTGAACAGGGTGCAAGTAAAGCAGCTGTAGCTTTTACCTTCACTAATTACATGTAAAACTAGAAATTCAACTGCATATGCTGCCAAGTATGTTTATATCTAACTATTCAGTGATTACAAATGTCAGTTCAATAAACCTGGCACAGCTCCAGACTCACTCAAGGGTAAACCCACTGAAATTAATCTAGTTCTGCTCCCTTTTTGCATTGAGTAACTCAAAGTATTGGTCCTAAATATTTTTCTTTCTTTTGTTTTAAATTCTTGTCTCTGAAAGATTTGACTTTTTAACAAAATTTTTGTTTAAAACCAGAAGTACAATTTATAAATGAACAACTTTCCCATGATAAGAAAACAAAGCTGTCATAATTTGTCCCTTGGTAAAAATAAGACAGGCATGCTTCTGAGAAAATTACACTTTCTTCATGTAAAAAATTTTTTCCATGGAAAATTGATTCAAAGCGAGTATGGGAATGAGTATAGATAGTTTAATGAACAATAGACAATGTGATTAAGTAATGGACAAGTGCTGGCAAATCTATTCATATATGTAGGCATCAGTCAAATATTCACTTGGCTGGTGTTGGTAGTCTGGAAAATATCTGACGAGGCCTTTGACAGGTCATGCAGTAGATCATTAAAATGAGGCCACTTATTTTAATTGTTACTAGTGCTATTGATATTAAGATATGAGAACTAAGTACAACTGCTATTAAGGTATGAGAACAGGAAAGAACACAATCAAGACACTTAGGGTACAGCAGTTTTGAAGTGTAGCAAGACTAAGTCTCTGTCTATATGAAGGAATTCTTTTAAAAGTTTCCTATATTTGCCATCATTTTCTAGGGTCAGCTGACACTGGAGTTCTTCCACTGCCTCATTCTGGAGGTACTTAAATTTTCAGGTAGAGAGGATGTTTTTACCGTTACTTGGTGCAACCCTCAGGGATATGCTCTAGCTCAACTAGGTGGCCATCCACATTAAGAACCCTTAGCAGCCCCCCCTACAGCCTTCTGGTCCATCCCCGGGAGAGAAGAAATCAAGACTTCCTTGACCTTATCCTTCTGTGTAGGACATTCAGAGATCATGCGTTTAAGAACTTTCTGCATCTAGCTCAGGGGTAGGCAATGTTTTTTGGCTGGAGTGCCGAAAAACACCACAATGCCTACCTTGGAAAGTGCTGGAGTGCCGGCATGCCAGAGAAACAAAATGAGGGCAGGGGTTATATGGCAGGATTCTCTGCTTGTGCACCTGCCCCCCAGCCCAGGCTCTGTGGCTGTCAGCAGCTACCTCAGCTCTGGGTAGCTGCTGGAGCCTGGACTGCTCCCAGCAGGGCTTGCAGCATCCCAGCTGCCTGCTGGGAGTAGCCTGGGCTCCCAGCTGGCAGCAGCTACCTAGAGCCAGGGCTGGCTGCAGCCGGGAGGCTGCAAACAGCTGTGCCGGGCTCCACAGCTCTAGCATCAGCTTCATGCTGGCAGTGAGTGCTCTGATCTGAAAGATGTACAGCTGCTTTGGAGATAAAACTCCTTTCTCTTTCTGTCTGCACCCGTATCTTAAGTAGTTAAACCTTAATGTCATCTTCTGAAAGCACTGAGACCTTTTTATTTGGACAGGCCTTGGAACAGCAAGTTTAAGTTTTGAAGGTATTCTCAGAGGAGCACATTCTATTTTACATGCATGCGCACACCCACACTATTTATTTATTTATTTATTTATTTATTCATTATATAAGTTTATCTGTCTTTAAAATTTATATTCTTATTTTAAGATACTTTGAGCTACTTTAGGTAAGAGAGACATTTAAGTCTAATAAACAAGTAAATAAAAGTATGGAATTTCATACCTGGTTCTTTAGAATCAACTTTCACTTTTATGAGCTAATGTAAACTGCCCTTTATTAAATGATATATTAATAACTTGTGTTTGTTTATCAGGAATATGATTAAAAGATCCTTTAACACCAAAATAAAGGATAAGGTAGTGCACCTATTTGGTGACTTCATTTTCAGTTTTCTTCTGCACAGTATTTGTATTACCACATTTGGTACAAGATTAAATTCCTTGGTGGTCCAGTCCCTGCATGTACAGAACAAATATTAACTTATTGTGTGGTCCATACTGATGCTAGACATAATCTGAATGTAAATCCAAATTTGAGATATTTTTTAAGAACCTGAACAGTCTTCTATATTAGTCGTATTCAATTAAGATTTTTTTTTTCATTTTCCTTCTCCTTGTAAGAGAATGCAGTATTATTTGTACCTATGAAATCTGAGTTTCTCTGAAAGACAACACCAAATCCATAGTGGGAAAAATCAGTCAAAAAACCCCCAACAAAAAAAGACCCCCCCCCCAAAAATGCAGTCCCCTCCCCCCAGAGAAAAAACAGCCCCCAGCATTTTCTTCTTGTTAATGTTTGTCACTTCTGGAGCAAGGAAATTACTGGAAGTTTTATGTCCATATTCATTCAAAATGCCAGATGAATTTGCATTACTGTATTTGTGCCCTTTCTGTTTCCCTGCTCATGAACACTGTAGTAACTGGGTGGAGTATCAGCCATATTACAAATCTAAGCAGATATTAGCAAATAGTCCCAGTAAACACACTGTGCATCTGTAATTGTGAATATTTGCATTAAATTTGGTTCAAAGAGTTAGTAATGGAATCTGAGAACAGAAGAATTGCCATGTGACTTCCCTGTAGCCAATTGAAATTTACCAATGTACCTCTATTATTCACTTGCATATATTGATTTATTACAGATTGCAATCTTCAGATTAAAAGATATTTGTACAAAGTATTGAGTTAATGATTCTGAATCATAAGTACATTTGAGACGGCTATAAGTTGAAATCACAAATAGAGGCAGAAGAGAGACACTTCCTACAAGTGTTGCCCACTTGTTTTCAATACATATGAGATGACTGAGATGATATAGAATGATTTAGCAACTTTCTCATATCTAAATGAGCTGTGAAATGTATATAGTTTCTTGTATTGTGTGTATAGATATGCTTGTCATTCTGAATGGGTCAAAACTGCAAGAGGGATAGGATTATACCCTAAGTATTAGGGGCTGTATTTTCAATTGGGACTCAGTCTGTCTACTGGCTAGTGTTTGCACTTGTACATATATATATACTATATAATATATAATTTCAATAGCACTGTCACCTGCAGAAAATAGATATTGACTCATCTGCCTCAAAGAGCTAGAATTTTCAAGCATACAAATAGATTTAGACAAATGGACTTTACATGAAAATTCAACCACTGATATGTACACTTTTCAATGCTAGGTGAGAAAATATGTTGCAGTTTTCAAACCGCAGTAGTAAAAACTATGCATGGTGAGTAAAGACTGAGCCTAGATTTTATCTATAATAACAGATACAGTCTGATTCTTTGTTCAGCAGATTGTTTCTGTATTCCCAAATGCACATTTGATCCCATAGTTGTTCCCTGGGGTGATTAAACTGAGGCAGTGTGAGAAGACCCATAACAGACAAAATGCTGTGATAGGAAAAAAGCCCTAGAACAGGGGTCGGCAACCAAAAATACTTGTAACCTCAACTGGTAAGATTTTGGCAAGCCAGGGATGGATGGTGGGGGAGCCACGAGTGGCCCAATCTTTGTTGTGGCAGCACAGCCCAGGCCCCTTTCCCACCATCCACCCTGAGGTGCATGTGCCAAACAAAATGCTTTTGCGTACCACACTCTGGCAACCAGGCTGTGGGCTGCTCACCCTGCTTTAGGAGTACAGAATTTTGCAATGTTATAGAAACTAGTCAATTATAGATTTGGTCAACTATAGACGAAATGCACTGTGAGGAGCAGATGTTCTTGCACCTAAATTACTGGATTTTTATTGTGAGGGGAGTAGGAACTTGATTTCAAAGACAGCCTTTACTAAAGACTCAGCCTGAAGGTGCCTGGGGTGAGAACACGCACTTCTATACTTAACTATTTGTGGTTCCTTACTGATTAAACTCTATTATGTTTTCTTATTTTAGGAACACTCATATACCAACTCCTATTAGCTTGTCAAAGGGATGCTAAAGCAGGTATTCTTTTTTTTTTCTGGAGTATTATATGCAGTTGGGCATCAATCCTATCACCCTAAAAATTAAACTTTACCATTTTTAATTTAAAGCAAAAAGACACTATTGTTAAAGAAATGAAATCATTGTACCCATTTCCCTGACCAGGTCCTCCCAAACCTATTACCAGGATACAATCCATGATGGAAGGGGAATCCATTACTGTTGATAAAATGCTTTAGGAGTGCCATGATTTATTAAGCTGGTGTTGTGTGAGAACTGCTATAAAGCTTACTGAAAGTACAGGTTCACAGAAAATCCCCCAGTCTCTAGAGAGTAAAACTCATGCCTTTCAACATGGGATACAGCTGCTAATCTCTTGGACTAATCCACTTACAGGTTTTCCTTTTATAACTACCTTTTTGAAGTCACATTGGGGCTGCAACTAAGCAAGATAATCCATTTCAACTTCATGAGAACTCTACAATGTATTCTGGAGCTAACCTTCCTTAGTTTTGGCCAGTCCTGTTAATCACTGCTGAAAGTATTCATTGTTTAGCTATACAGAATAGGAGGAAGATCCACAGGAGGGGCTTACAATTTCCTGTCTGTCACTTCCTAACTGTGGCCTAGGATTGCTAGAAAACAGGTCAAAAGAGGAGGCTATTGCTAAGAAAGGATTTTGGGGAGACAGTGTGGGTCATAAGCATACATTGGCATAAGTCATGATAGCCATTAACCAATGATTGGAGGAGCCAAAAGATTACTGGAACCATATTGTGAGAAAAATAATGACCACACTATAAAAATAAAGAGAATATTCCAGTGCTTGAAAGTCTCTGGCAGGCTTTCATTCAGATGCAGAAGAAAAACAACACTGCCTACCCAGAACTTCCTGAAGAAACCTCTGCTTCTTAGCACCTACTGTGAATTCAGGTCATGAGGAGTCAACGCAACCTCAGCATAAAGAGATTCAAAATATAATTGCCATCATCATGATCAAGTGAGACCCACATTCAAAGAGTGAAAAATGTTTCTAGGTCATATCCTCTTCCATTTCAGCTTGTTTAAGCTACATTCTTTATTTTTGTTTCCTTAAAGCTATCAAGTTTTAATATCAATTGCATTTGACTTGAGAAGACAAATGGTAAATCACCTTCCTTTCCCTGTCCACCCTGAAGATTTAATTTTTTTTAGTGTTAATGCCTTTACGTTTTTTTGATACTATTTTAAAAAAGATAATGGCGTCCAGGGCTCAATTTTGACTTTCAGATACAGGGTAATTTGTGAGTTGCTTGATCCTCAGAGCAGTTCCAGAAAGAACTGTGACAGAGGTATACCTCTAAATCAAGATTTCCCTCTTGCTTGTTTGTGGTGGAGTAGGTGGAAGAGGCAGAATAATTTATTAGTTGTCTACACCAACGATAAGGTTCTACTGCTTTTAAGGGCTCAGCTACTCTGGGGAGTATGCAGTGTGGGGAGCTGAACATATACTTCTCTGCCTCCCTGGATCAAATAGTCAGGAAATAAGAATATAAATAACCTTGCTTGCTTTTGTGTTTCTTGATGCAGGATGCATGTAGACTGTGAATGAGAATGTCAACAATGAATGTTCTTATTCTTATGGGCATGTAGTTCAAATCACTTTTCCCCAAGTTCCTAAACAGTTGCCTTTGCTGAAATGTAAATGCCTTTCTAAAAGGAAGGAAAACCAAATATACAGCCAAATGGGCAGATGAAAACCACGAATTCAGGTTGTTTTTAACAACCTTGTAAAACTCTTTGTCTAGACATTTGGTTTGGACTCCTTTCAGCAGGAAATCAGCAACTAGGATTAAGTATTTATTAAGTATGTCACTAGAGAGTTAAATTCTACAGAACCATACGTTAACTATCATCTGATTTTAATATGGATATCATCTTTTGTGCAAGAGTTTGCATAGAATTAAATTATTTTTAAAGATCTTTTTTGTAATAAATCCTGCTTTTATTTTCTTTTGCCTTAACAACTGCTTTCTACAATCTATTGAAAATAATTAGATAGCAGGAGTTAAGGCATAGGGTATGAATAAACATACTTTTAAGCTATGATTCATGATGGGGCATCCACTGTTGTGATGCATGATCCTGTAATGATACAAGTTAGCTTACTGAATGAGCCTGAATAAATTGGAGTCAAAGCACTTTACTACAGTTGTTTTGCTAGATTGTAATGTATTATAGCAGTATCTTTTGATAATAATATACATACATGTTGTCTATAACAGTGGCTTTCAGTCTGTGGTCGGGGGATCCCTAGGGTCCATAAATGATGTCTAAGGGATCTACGAAAGATGACTATGGTCAACCAAAAGTATGTGAATGCCCATACTTACAGTTCAGATGGATCCATACCTCCATTTGAATTTTTTTAGGGGTCTGCAGATAAAAAAAAAAAAAAAAAAAAAAAGGTTGAAAACCACTGGTTTATACCTGTGGTATATAGTCTCCTGGCAGCATAAAAATATTTTGTTTTTTTGGAAATCTCCTTTAGTGTTATATAGTTTATGTACACAAGAAAAACTGAGCAATAAATATGAGCTAAGTGGAACTAAGCTGTTTGTACTAATTGTAGAGATGACCTGTCTCTACAGCATTAAATCCAGGTCAAAATCCTAATTTTGAAACATTCACCATCTCCAAAAGCTCATAGATGGTAACAACTGGGGTACTGGTTCCATTTGTCATAGATATACCCATGAGTTATTTGGATCAACTATTCCAGTCCAAAGTTGGGGTGAATGAATTTAAGATGACCCTCCAATAGTCTATACTCAGAAAATTGTAACAAGTGTAAACATTTTCATGTATAAAATCTGATTACTGGGGGTTTGTCGTAGTCATCTTTGATTCAGGTAAATGTGGTAACAGACATTGTAATAAGGTGTTAGTGTTCAGTTCTTGTAGTTTGGTCATGAGCATTTTGGTATCTGATCTTTCCTTATTTTGTTCTCCTGCTGTTCCTGAGAAGCTCCTGTGTAGCACGTTCTGTCTGCTTCCCACACTGTACATGTGTGCACTCCATGTGCACTTGCTGCTTCCCACATTGTGTGTACTTGGTGCTAATCTGTGTACACTGAAATCCCAGAAATGTAGCAATATAGCTGCTTCAGAACAGCTCTGAGGGCATGCCAGTAAGCCTGTGACAGAAAACTTAAGAGCAGTCTTGATGCAGGATGCATGAATTGGGGTATTTGTTCCAGACTGCTTTAAGACTATGACATTGCATCATTTTGGGGGGTGTGGAGCAGGAGTGAGTGGATAGGCTGGGCGTGCCTCATGGCAGCATGCCTAGTCACAGCATGGAGATGAGGTAACACTGTCACGCCATTGGACAATTCCAAGTGGGGGCTCAAAGGGCATCGTCAGCTTTTTAAAAAAAAGTAAAGTATATTTCAAGTCAACATGGGCCACAGGAAAAAGCTTAAGAATGTCAGGAGTATATCTCTGTGACTTCTCAAGAAATTGGAGGGGGCGGGGAGGACATCTCATGATTTATAAGTGAATCTTGGTTCTGGAGGCATTTGGCTTCAGTGGTGGTTTTCTGAATGCTTGGGGATGACAATGCTGAGCTATTTTCTGATTCTTTACCCTTCCTCCTAATTTATACTTAGTTACTGATATGTACTGTGAAGACTGTACATTGCTTAGGATAGGCACAATCCTTTACTCTGTTTACTTAATACCTAACTCAATAGACGCTGATACTGATTAGGGCCGCTGTGCACCATCATAATGCAATTAATAATTTGTCACATTCTATTCAGTTCCTGCTCTTTGGCCAGTAGTTGTAGTCTATCTAGTACCCTCACTTTGCCTTTAACACCATCTTTCTGTTATCTTCCCTCCCCATCTCTCTTATCTTCTACCATCTTGCTCAGGTAGGTTAGTTGCTACATCTTTCAAAAGGAGGATTCAGCCCTGTCTGAAGCTAGTCCCAGTGACTGTTGCTCATACTATGACACATGAAACTATTTGTTTATAATATATGTTTCAAGAGAAGAAAATGGATCTGTCCATACCCCACAGATTTACTGTCCCTCTACGTTGCCTAAAAACCCTCCAAATTAATTTAAGCTCCAAATTAACCTACAGTTATGTAATGATATATTAACTTTCCTGACAGTGTAAAAGCTCACAATCAGTATTGATTACAAAACCCCAAAGCACCCCAGGATTATTAAAGTTGCCACACATGTAGTGTGGATATAAAAAAAAAAAACATGCAAACTAGGAAACGCAGAAATGTCTTCGGAACAGGCATAATTAAGATTATCTGGATGTCATCTTGGTGACCAGTGTTATGAACTGTTGATTAGGGATAGAGCTGATGTGTGTATATATAGGAAAGTGATAAAATGGTAAACATTATAATATAAAATATATGAACAGAAGGATATATTATACAGTATCAGAAATATTATTATGCAGTATATAAAATATTATTTTATTATGTGATTATTATAGTTTCATTATTTTATGGTTTTGGTCTGTTTTTGTTTGTTTTGGATCTTAGATGGCTATTACTACTCCTAATAATCTTAGCTGTTCTTAGAGGTATTTTACACATTTGAATTAATTATAGTTCAACTAGATATTTGCAAACAAATTATTGTATTTATCTGCAAGCTTTCAAGCACTCACCCTTCATAGGAGAGAGCAGAGATTGTAAAAGTTCTCCTACTTAAAGGTAGAAATGAAAATTCGTATTTCATTCCAGTAGAAGACTGGAAAGGCCTCCAGCTTCAGCACCTTATGTTTTTTGCCTCTGGGCCCTCAGCCTTTGCTCCAACGATTTCCCATAGTTCATCTTATGACTTTGTTGTTTTAGAGCCATACTATGTATATAATACTTTCTACATAGCATTTTCTGACAATAAAGATGACCTGTGTGTTTGTTCTTTTCTTCCATTTTCTTTCATTTTCTCATTTCATAATTTATATTTCTTCTTTAAAAAAAAAAAAAAATTATTACCATTTCCCCAGAGCTCAGGCCCTGCTCATTAAGACCCTCCTACATTATAATCAAGTTTGGATGAAGCATCTTGTTATGACTTCAAAGGTAGAAATTTGAGCCCTGTTCTGGACTTATGCTAATGGCTGTCCATCTACTAACCCAGATACCATATTGTTCCATTGCGTGTCATTGGCTATAGCAATTGGAGTGCCATAGCCAGGCTAGCTTGATGGGCTACTTGGGTTGGGAAGACATTTTCGTGTTGGAACAAAAACAATCCAGTCTTAGAAAGGCTAAGCCAGAGGTGCTTAACCCCTGGGCCATGAGGCCGGGTCACCCGACCTATCCGTTTCCTCTTGGGATGGGAAATTGGTGGATGTTACTTGCTGCTTCCCTGCTGCCAAATTTCTGGATCTGTAATGAGCACCATGGACTAGATAACATAGCCTTGTATGCTATATTGTATTAGCACACAATAGGGCCAGCATTCAGTATATGGGGTCAGGCTGACATGGGGATGGATCCAGTGCATGGCATCAGGCCAGCATACCAGCTCACACCTGTATGACAACCACCCAGCCCACTCAACCTTCCAGCCCTCTGGGCCAAATGAGCACCACTAGCTATGATGTCAGTGGTGCTTGCAGAGTATTGGTGTTATGTGTTCTAATCTGCATTACACACTTAATTGATTTGCTGCTGTGGGTGGCTCAAATGCTAGATTCTTGGCAGTAGTGATATACAGTAGTGTTGTTCTAAGGTGGGATGGGAATGTATAGGTACAGTTACAACAGCCTGCCTGAGAAGAAAGGTAATGAGGTGCAAGACAGCTATCAGTGCAGGGTGTACATCCAGGCATACTGGGGTCTTACACTGAAGTTTAGTATTACTTTTGATGACTCGTGCTTATTCAGTGGTGGTGTTATGACACTGGATCTCCTAAGCACAGATAGTATAGTCCACAAATAGGAGCAAGAGAATATTTATAGCTGATAACTTTGTAAAAAGACCTTTTTCTCATTTTCTGTGAACTGTCTACAAGTAGTACATGAATGCCTTGAATATTTGCTGCTTGCAGTTCCTCACCACAGAAATTCAACAATTCAGTCTTAGCTGATCATTAATAGTCTACAAACTCTTTAACTATCCCTACAAGTTGATTTTTCAAGCTGTGTTGGCTAGTATTAATTGGACTTGCAGGTAACATGACATTGTGCCTGACAGAAGGAGTATAATTCTTAGAATTGGGCTTCTAAGGGTGAATATTCATATCTTCTAGAGTGTTCATTTACAATATTTTATTTTTTACATTCATTTTCTGCCAGTAAACTTGTTTGTGATATCATTTTGTAGGAAGTGAACAAAAATGAGGAGAAACAGATGAGACAAACTGTTTTTAGAAAATGTCTAAGATATTTACTCAGTTTGGCTTACTGCTAATGTAAAATGTTGTTTGTAGCCCATTTGAAGCAGTGAGCTATGTTAATTTATACAAAATAATTTTAGTGCTACAAGTAATGTTCATGCTTTGGCTCTGTTTTTGGTAACATCAAGTGGAAAGGGTTAACACACTTCTCCAAATACCAGCCTTTACTGGTACGCTACTAGAATTTTGTTTTAATGGATGTTCTCTAAGCTGGTGGTATTTCTCTGAAATACTACTAACTGGATAGGTAACATAATCCCCAATACTCTCAGGCAGTATTTCCATTGACCAGTGAAAGTTCCTTCTAGTCCTGGTTCATTCCATCACTTCCTTTTGGGCTACCTCTCAGATTTCTTAGTGTAAGTCTAGCAGTAGCATTCCAGGCCCATCTCTCACTTCACCATGGCTATCCTGCACTCAGAATCAACAGACTTTTGAATATAGCCAACATTGCTAGCAATAACGTTTCTTTACAAACATACTGTAACATCACTCTTATAGTTGCATATCATTCTGAAGCAAACATCTACACTTAAAGTAAAAATGTAAAATACTATTTTTATAGGAAATCTTCTGAGTCTGGTGAATTGTTGACTCCTTTTCCTGTAGCTTGGAGCTGCTGCATATGGGACAGATCTCAACAATGACAGCTCTGGAAAGAAGCCACTTCTCTTCAGCATCATCATTAGTACAATCAAATTTTGCTGTACTAGGACATTTGAAGAATTTCATGAAATTCAGAGGTTTTCTTTTGTTATCTTCTATGTCAATAATAAAATTAAATGGTAGTGAGAGGCTCTGCCAGCTGCTACATTTACCATCTATGAGTCCCTTGCAGTCAAACCCTTCACTTTTTTGATATTATAAAATTCTATTTGTAGCTCGGTTTAAACTCTTGTAAGTAAAATAAAAGGTTGTATTATTCAGCCCAGACATCTAACAAATGATATGGATGCCTGTTCCCACTAAGTCACCCAACTGGAATAAAAGGCACCAGTCCTTGCCAAACCACTGCCATTAACTGTTTAAGAGATAAAAGCTGTAACTGAATGCTGTTATGTTGAAACCATCCTGAAACATTCCATGCTCTCAGTCCATCAGGTTAGAATTACATTATTCAGGTTTTGGTGGTCAGTGTTAAATTTTTATCTCAAAGATTTTTTTTTTCACACTTTTGTTGCCTTTCCTGTCTTTTATACAAAGTCTGATCTATTTGTGTCCCTCTGTAGTTGATTATGTTATGTAGAATTACAAAATTATTTAATAAGGGTAATAGTCTTCCTTTTTAGTATTAGGAAAATTGTACTTAGTGTTTGAGAACCTCAATACTAACTCACAACATATTGATTTATGTATCCCATAAGCCTATAATCAGTTTGTTGCACACGGTAGCACTGGAATGTTGCCCCTTAGCCAGGGTAATAATTTCAGCCATGGAAAATCATTATGTGTGTGACAGGACCGAAGCTAGCGACTGAAAGGTCAGTTTTGTCAGAATGTCACCAGCCTGCACTTTTCTTCCCTCAAAACTGTTTTGAAAGACCATACCACTATGGATTTTTACTAAGCAACCTGTGAAATAACACTGACAATTGTAGTTTCGGGAAACTTGTACATTTTGTTGGAGCTAATGTTCATCTGATGGAATCTTTCAAATTAACATGGAACCATCAAACCCTAGAAATGATGTCTGTAAAAGTTAAGAGCTAAAAACTTGAAAAAATTTCAGTGGAAGAGAAGAAAACTACAGTTAACAACAGCATCTAAATGCAAGTAAGGAATATAAAGCAAGTTTTAGGGAGAGTTGCTACATTTACTCAAGGCAAGGTTGTTTCCCCCCTAGCAGCATGGGGAGGGAGTGGGGGAAGAAACCCTCATCTTACATTTTCATTAAATGCATTGTCTATCATTAAACTGCTGCCAAAAGCAGCATGTGCTCAGTAATGAAAACCAACTATGAAGTTGAGTAAATGTGGCTAATACTGACTATAAAACATGTGGCCCATTTTGGGCAAACATGCTGATGGGGAGCTACCATAAGAATAAGTTAGTACAGCCCACCTGAATAAGATATATAGTAGTGCTGATTAAGTGCAGTCCTCCTCAGTGCTGGCTGTTTTTCAGGTCATGGTGAGCCACTACATTTGCATACATTTCCTCTTCTCCTTCATTCCCACAACACATCTGAACTGTGCCTTTCTTTCCCATTTCAAATTATTCCAGTTTCTCCATCAGCCTGAAATGTCTGGCAAACATAATCAAACAGGGCCCCAAACAGTTTACCCAGAATTCTTCTGCTACATCCTCTCTCAGCCTATTGCATATGTTTAGTATGGCCCCACTCTCCATGAGGTAGAGCTTGACCAGGTTGCTCTGCACATACATCTGCACATATATTTTTGAAGGTTCTCAGGACTAATGATGAGAACACTCAGTTCCAGTTATGAGTGGAAGACTAATAGCACATGGATCTTTTGTGGAAGGAAGAGGTGGGGTCGTATCTGGAGTACACGCATACTGAATGTGGGGTCACCATGGCTTGAAGTGCTGTTGACTGTTTTGGGGCCCAGTTCAATGATGCATATGGTAAATCATGAACCTGTTGGCTTATATCAATATATACATAGTTTGCACTACATATAAGGTAGCAAACTGCTTCTCAAAAGTGTGTTTATGGAGTATCTGTGTTAAAGCTTGTAGCAGTTTTAAACAAAGGTAATGTATATCAATTCAGGATGAACTCAGTCCATGGGTACTTGTACTAATTTGCCTATATGAAAATTGCTATAGATATATTTATTTCTAAGTCACTATTTTCAAGTTTGCCTCTTACTTCAATGTGCTTAGGGATATCAGGGTCTGTCAGTAAGGATGGGGAGAAGAGGCAAACAAAGAGAAAGGGAGTTACCTCACCTCCCCAGATTTATTCCCTCTGCTGTGGCAGTGGGAAGAAATTCAAGGCAAACCTTCAATAATTAGATTCTATACCTGGAAAATTATAACAAATTCATACATTTTCCAGATACAAAATTTAGTTATTGGCAGGGTGGGGGTTGACTTGTATGCAGGACCATCTTATATTTGGGTAAATATGGTATGTAGTATTGAGACTGCAGTGAAAAATTCTCTGTTCTCAAGAGTTATTTGACATGCAACTGTATGACCTTACAAATTTGACAGGAGGAATTGTAGTTATAACAAATTAGTTTGTTTCAAGAAGTCTAACACAGGAGATTTTTATCTTATTCTGCTCAGGGAGTTGCATTCCATTACTTTTATTTGGCTCCATGGCTATGGTTTAAATTTGGGGCTCTATTTTATCCACCCTTCATGCGTATCCCAAAAGCTGTCAATGAAAGAGGTGTAAAAATACTGAGGATGTCCTGTGATTTTCCCTGGTTTATAACTGGGGTGGGAGATTGACTTTGTTTCTGTATGTAAGAAACCTTCCCATCTGTGTCTTTTTTGGCATGTTTTTGCTAGCATGTAGAAAATGAGTTAGTGCTGTTGAAACAAATATATGTTACAAATAATTGAATAATTTTAAGGAGTCTACTTATGAGTGCCCTGTATTTTAATTCAAATGGTGAGGTAGAGAAGGAAAAACATATCAACTCTGGTTTCCAGGTTGAGAGAGAAGAGGAAAACTGAAGCATGGTGAAGAAAACAAAGAACCAGTCATAATGTGGATATGCTGGACAGCATGTAGAGTTTTCAAAGAACAGTAGGCACAGACTACTGGGGTAGGGAAGGTTGGTTGGTATGATTTTGCCTTCCAAAGTCATTGGATAGCAAACCTGCAGTGTTCCACTACAGAAAGGGAAAATGCAAGCCTGAGTTATGAATCCCAATGGAGAAGAGGACCAGAACTGTCAGAAAGGAAGAGGTACCTTCCTTTCTGATCCTAGAGAATGAGAGAATGGCAATGAGTGTAACAGTGCACTTATTTCCTGCTTCTCCCTTCCTGACACACAAAGGGTGCAGGGAAGTTAGAGGGAGGTTAGATTGCATTAAATGCCCCCCTGATCTTAGTTTGCCCAGGTGCAGACCTTACACTTAGATCTCTGATTAGGTGGACCTAAGTGCAAATTGTGCAGAACTTCCAGGAAGATTAGATTTGTCTCAAGGATGGTCAACTGGATCTAAGTTAACCCTATCTCTGAGGTAGTCTAACTTTGTTCAGGTTTGCCATTTTGTAGACCAATCTAGCTGTCCAGAACCTCTGTACAGTTCCTGTCATGGCCCTCAGGCTGGGAAAGCCAAGGTGCTGGCCCCAGGCCGGGGACTGCACTTTTCCTACCCACTCCCCTGGCACTGGGCTATTTTTAGAGCCACCCCCACCTTAGCCCCTTGCCCTACACTCAGGTGGACTCCCCTCTTTCCATGAACCAGTCCCCCTATAGCTGGTTTTATCCCACCAACCACTCCTAGTACTGTTTTGTTTCAGTGTTCACTGATGTTGATAGCCAAGGAAGTAAGTCAGGATGGGAAG
Source organism: Caiman crocodilus (assembly GCA_030014935.1). Taxonomy (NCBI): domain Eukaryota; kingdom Metazoa; phylum Chordata; order Crocodylia; family Alligatoridae; genus Caiman; species Caiman crocodilus. Next base: position 87,477,220 of record JAGPOW010000261.1, read on the forward strand.
AAGGGTGGGTGGGATGGGGGGAGGGGCTGTTCATCTGGGGCTAAGGGGTTTTGGGGGTGCTAAAAATAGACCCTGGTCCCAAAGAACCCCCACCATCCTGCCCAAATTCCCCCTACCCCGTGAAGACCGCATGAGCCCCACTGATCCTGGTAAAACTTTGCACAGCCCAGCAACCCTCCCCCTCCCATGGATTCTGCTTGCACTTCTGATTCCCCTGATCCCTCCCACGGACCCCACCAGCCCCCAACCATCCTGACCTTAGACCAGGTGACCATTTTTAACCTGATCTAACCTCCCTGAGTGTCTATACCCAACCAAAAAGAGAAGGGGAGAAACATACTGAGTGATGTATGACCGTCAGGGACTTCTTCCTTTGTTTGTGCTGAAGGTCTGCTCTTTTTATAGATGACATGGCTGTTTCTTCTAAGATCCACTCATCTGGAAATCAGAATAAAATAGTGGTTGTCATTGATTTAGGTACTGATGGGATCAGGACTGTTTGGAAACTAATAATCCACATCATTACCTCACCTTTTAATTCATCATTATAGTGGTCCCCCCACCTCTTTCATTTTTGTGTTTTGGTGATAATGTATTTTGATCATACACCAATTATCTGTTCAGACAAAGCCTTGGATTTACAGAATTTAAAGGTTGTCTGTAAAAATGGTTCAAATATCAACTGGCCTTGATTCTCTCTCCATAGAAATAGAAATCTTGAGTAATTTCATTCAAATCAGTGGCCTTACAGAAGTGTGAAACTGAAGTAAATGAACATAATGGAGTTCAGGTATCAGGAAGGGTTCCTTCTGACTTTATTTTAAGGCTTTGTCCTCTGGTGAAAAAGATCTTGGTCACTGTTTTTTCTTTTTATCTGGAACTTTTCTCTCTTACTCCTTCTTTAAATTATTGGAAGTATTATTTCTAGGTTTTAGCCACATGGAGGGGTTTGTGCATACATATTCTGGGTATAAAATGAAATGCAAGTGAGGTTATTAATAATATAGTCACATCAAATAATTCTTACATTGGAAAAATAATTGCAGTTATATTGTTTAGGATTCAGGAAATCCAGGATTCATTTACCTTTCAGGTCATTGCATCATAATAAAACTGTTTCTGTTCAGCTGCTGAGACATCCCTTCTTTTGATTGCCCTGGGGGTCTCTGAGAATTTTCCTGCTCAGCTGGTATTAAGTTTTTATCTTGAGGAAAGGAAACTTTGTACACCATGTACTGGATTATTATTAGTTCTGGGACCAATAATGCACACATTACATTACCAGCATCAAATTCTTACTGATATCAGTGGAAGTTTTGTTTGAGGGAAGAGTACAGGGCAGGTTTCTGTGGAAATTTGAAGATCAGTTTATTGTACTGGAGCAGCTATTATATATGGCAGTATTGCAGGATGCAGATTATGCTTCCGCAAAAGACAGGGAAAAGGGGTAATTCTTTCTATTTTCTTCCTAATATTTCATAGGACCTGGATAACTACTTACTACCCAATGACAACAGTGTGCAGATGAGAAAAGAAAATGGATGACCTAGATGACATTTTCAGGCTCTGTGGGCTAGGTCCAAGACTAGAGAACTTAGGGCTGTGGTTCTCAACCAGTGGCTCATGATATCTTGCTTTACTGTCAGATTAACAGATGCAAAACTTTTAAAAATAGATACACAGGAAGCAAATTGTGTGGGTGTGGCCCACATAACACTTTGACTGTTGCACATGTGGCCCATTCTGGCAGGTAGGTTGAGAACCGCTGGAGGCGTAACTCATTAACGCTGATATAATTTACATTAATTCTGTAGACTGTAAATTGTCCTGGGATGTGGACTGGACTGATGATCCATAGATATATAATAATTTTTCTCAACCAGGGTGTTCAGGCACCTGGGGTGCCTTAAAATCCTTTCAAGGGTGTCCCATGACAAGAATCATATAAGCATGATTCACAAGATAAATTCAGGCATTCTGACCTGTTGTGGTCCTAGTAATTTGCAACAGAAGAATTGCTCTATTTTTCTGTAGTTCAAAAAAGGAGTGAAAACCAAGATCTGGCATTTTTCCAACAGGTGCCTTGATTATTTGAGGGCATGGGGGGCACAGTACCTTGAGCCAATTTAGGGATGCTTTCATTTTAGAAAGTTTGAGAGCCATTGAGAGATACTATCCTGTGTTAGCTGCTGCAGTAGGTGTTGTTATAGTGCAGGGGTGTCCAACCTTTTTGAATGTGGGGCTGGATCATGAACTTTTTATTGCTCAGTGGGCCCAGCGAGCCATATTCAAAGACCTCACCGGAAGTGGTATCACATCAGGAAGTGATGTCACGTGACCTTTGACACCAAAGAAGTTGCAGGAAGTAACAATGAAATGGGTCTAGAAATGTGGTTTAAAATCCAAAATCAAAACAATTTGGTCTGGTATCACTGTTTTATTTTAATTTTTATGATTGGTCTGGTAGCAGTGCTGAAGAGGAGCGTACTACCCCCCTGCACCCTTAATTCCCTGCCTTTGTCCAGATGGAAAGCCACACTTTGCAGAGGGGTAAAAATCATTTTTGAATGCAAAACCTCTGTTGACATCATGCTGTATTTACTCCAGAGAATTGTTGCAGGGATCTGATTTTTCCAAAGGTTAGCAGAGCTTTCTATTACCATGGTTTCATACCTCCTAGTTTTCAAATACTTGGTTGAAATGCATCATAGATCTTTAATTTCTTATTTGCAGGCACTCTCTCAGGGCAACATCCAGCTGGGGGGACAGGAGCAGGCGCTTGCGCAGCCTGTCCAGTCCGGCTGTGGCCTGGGGGCACAGGGTTCAAGGGGCACCGCCTTACCCTGCTGTGCCCTCCCTGCCACATGGGTGGCCTTGATGATGCTCCCATACCTGTGCACCTGGGCACAGCAGCCAGGGGGATGTGTGGGGACACCCTGCTGCTCCCTCTCCCCTGGGGCAGCCCGAGCCCAACCATGACCAGTGGGACTCCCTCCCTCCCTGTGACCCATGACTCACCACCCCCAGCACATTGTCTGGCGATGTGGGGGGATGCAGGGAGGTGGGGGCCACAGCAGCAGCATCTCCTGTGAGCCTGGCCGCAGCATCCCCCTGAGCTGGCATCCTCATCCCCCACCCGCGCACTCCCACCTGCTTGCTGCACCAGCCCATGTGGCCAACAGGGACTGGCATCCAGTGGGGCTGGCATGCAAATGAGGAAGGGGAGGGGTGGGGCTAGGAAGGGACACCATGAAATGAGGGAGGAGGGAAGGAGCTGCACCGTGTCAGCAACGTGAAGCTGATGTGGTGCATGTGGGACCCTTGTTCCTTCCCAGCCCTTCAGCAGCTGTTAGGAAGCTGCTGAGGGGTTGGGGGAGGGACAAGGGGTGGGAACAAAAGTAAACAGTATTTACTTTCATTTCCTGTCGCAACTAGGACCACGGGCCTCAGAAAATGGCTTGGTGGGCTGCATATTGGACAAGTCTGTTATAGTGCCTTGCCACTAGATTGTGGCTTCTTTCCACTGAGCAAACACCTACCTTAAGATGACTGCAGGCACCCAACATATTCTAGTGTAAATTGCTATGTTTTCCCAGGGTGAGTCTACCTGGAGTCTAGTATTTTTCATTGTTTACTTTTTTTGTTTTCCCCATAAAGGAAACATCTGCCTGGGCCCTTAAATGCCTAAAAGTTGGCACATAGAAAATGTTGAACACAATGCTAAAATGTCTTCAAACTCAAGAATTTAAGAACCTGGTTTGGGCTCTGAGTGACAGGAAGGCACCTCCATCCACATAGAATTGTGGGGGAGGGTGTCTTCGCTTGATGTTTGAGTGACCAGCTGTCTTTTTTTTTAAGAATAATGTTAGTGGGGGTGTAGCACAGTGACTGGAATACTTGCCTGGGAGCGGGGAGTCTGAGGTTTTTGTCTCTGCTGCAGAAATTACTTACCAGAAACTGTCTGATTATAAAATGCACAGGAAAAAATATTTGAAGTGAGGACAAAAATGCAGGACTTCCACCTGCCAGGCAAACCTTTTAACTGCTAAGCTGCAGAGTCGGATTCTTGCTTGGTCTCTTGCTCCCTGCCCCAAGGATCTTCAGTTCTTTTCTGTACAGTGGACCAGCCACAGGAGGGGCAGAGAGTGCGTTGGTCCAGTATGTTCTGTAGGCCTGTGATTAGGGCACTCTTGGAGGTGGGCAATGGAGATATACTCCCTCAGGCTGTGGAATGCACTGAATACATGTTTCCCACTTCCTTTGGGAGTGATTTCACTATGAGCTGCTTCAGATTTGGAATAAGGCCAATTTCTCCAACTTCACCTGAAAAACAGAGATTCTGAAAATCTTTGTTTTGGAAACACTGACACATGGGACCTCAAGAACCAAAGGTGCCCTACCAGACATGATTCTTCTAAGGTTCATTGCTGCCTATCATGGCATAACTGATCTATGTCCCCACTTCTATTTAATATTAGGCAGCAGTGAAATCGATAAGATTTGTGTTAACTTTATTTAGAAAGTGTCAGGACCTTTGGTTCCAGAGCAGCCCAGCCACATAGCTTGGAGGCAAGTGGTACCTGACTCTTGAGGCAGCTGGCTCCTCTGGCTACCGGAGTTGAGCAACCCAAAAAACCCACAGCCAAGGAATTTAGAAGCCCTGAGATCCCTGGCACAGAAGTAGTCTACCTGGAAGGGCTGTTCTAGGGCAATAGACCCTGGGAGCCCTCAGCCGTCTGAAAGTAAGCATCAGGTCCAGTACCTAGAAGCCCATACTAGGACTTCCAGGCTCCTAGCTCTGTGGCAGGGATCCCATATCTAACTAGAGTCAAGTTTCTCAAGATTTACTAAAAATGTATTGAAACCCACACATTCCTATGAAATGCTGGGCTTCAGTGGACTGATTAACAGCATTTTCATCTACCAGAATTCTGTGACTTTCTGGCAAACTCTAAATATCTGAAACTGAGAGGCATGCAACAAGCATATTGTATTTTCTACTCAAATAACTTTGGAGTTTACCCTGTGATTTCTAGGGGATATTACAAAGAATGCTTCTGACTTCAAGGCAAACCATGACACACACTGCTCTGTTTCCAGCTTACTGCTAATTATTGTGCTTTTAAATCAAATGAACTGCTACTTTTGAACTGTAGACAATGGCATAATTGCCCAGTGAGACACAATGTTAAAGTTTAATTAGAAATGGGAACTCACCCCTTAAAGTGATATTTATTATCATCAATTTGCTGGCTCACACACTTGCACACTTACATGTGTAGGATTTCAATATACAACAGTGCAGGATTTCTCATGCATTGTTTTTATTATAGTAGAAATGGATGCTTATTAATTTTATGTACTATATGGGGGTTTGTATATGATGAAATTTCCTGCCCCTAAAGAAATGGAGCCTCTTATAAAGTATATCAAAAACCTTACTTGGGTGACATATAATTTCAGGCAGAGTTGTACATTAGCTAAAATATTCCCTCTCCCAAGGATTTGGACATGGTTCTGTATATGCGTGTGTGAGATTTTCATGTTGTATCCAGTTTAGTTTCCTCTCTCCCACAGACAGCAGTTACACAGTAGAGATAATCTTATGACTGTTTTGTGCAAATAGCCCTGCTCTTCTCGTTCCAGCCACTGAAGTATCCTTCTGTTCTGAGCTTGTTTCCATGGCCTGTCACTTTGTGCAGCTGATTGGTGTTGGCGTACATGGCAGCACTAGGTGGTAACGGAGAGGTTGGATTCTGATTGTGAACAAACCTGCCAGGTAGAGACAATATAGCATCTGATGCAGCAGAGAGAAAATCTGTACTGGATCCGTACTGGATTGCTGTCTTCAAAGGAAACATTGATTTTTTTTTCACCCCCTTCCCCTCTTTCTTTGCCTCCCCCTCCCCCGGCCCCAATTTGCCTTGCTGAAGCAGGTTAACCATGATGGGTGCAAGATTGTGTCTAGAGGAAAAGGCACAGGCAAGCAGATGAAAGAGCAGAAAGAGGAAGTGGAAATCCCAATGGTACAGAACTGTACTTTATTTTGTGGAGGATAAACTGTATTTTGCTTTGTGGGTTTCTTTCTATAATGAGAAATGCCTCTGATTTCCCTGAACTTGGAAGTTTGATTCCAGAACCAGATCCAAACTTTGTCAGTCAGACGTATAACAAGCTGAACCAGAATGCCAGATATAAAGTATGATCCCACACACACCTCAGCACAAAATGCAGTGCTAAGGAAGTTCAGATCTAGATGTGAACTTTGTAGACTTTGAGCCCCTCTCTAGTAAAAAAATATCTTGGCATTTTGCTGGTGCCTCTAATGCCATTTTCTTTTTGATCCAGAAATATTTTAGCTAAACTGGAGAGCTAGGGGCCAGGTCCTATTCTATCCATTAGGTGCTGAATTATACCCAGGCCCCTGGCAGACATTTTCATTAAGCAATGTTGCTTGATTGAAAACTATTATGCTATGTGACCAGCTTCTACCACTATGCAGAGGTGTAAAAAGTCCCCTGGGAATTCATTCTGCCAGCACTCATTAGCCAGGGGAGCTGGAGAGCTGCTGGGAGAAGCTGTCATCCTTCCCCTTCAGCCCTGCTGCACACCTTCTGCTATACTGCTAACGAGATGTGAGTTCTGAGTTCAACAGCTGAACTCCCTGTGGGTAAAGCAGCTGTTCCCCAACCCTTGCACAGAGCAGGGGAGACTAATGTGAAGGGCCGGAGGGGTGGTGGGGCAGGGCAGGCCACAGGATCAGTGGGGCTTGAACCCTGCCAGGATGCATTTTGAGATGCTTTTATGTATGTGCTTTTTCTCTCTTCCCACCTTATCCTGCCAGCAGCTTTCCAAACATATTTCCTTTCGTTTTCTCAGATTCCAATTGCGTACAAGCAAACCATGTCATACTGAGTATTCATTTACACTGTGGCTCTTGCAGGAAAGAGATGCTAAAGATCCTTAAACAAGCAGCCTTGCAGGTTGGTTGGAGAAAAAGAGGAGGTGTGAATTGTGACATCGCCTGCTGGGACACCGGGGATGTGTGTGTTGGGGGGGACGGACAGAGTTCTTCAGGAGTCCCAGAGTCCCCTTGGTGGAAGGAGGGAGAAAGGGATGACAGAGTCCATCCTGATGCTTGCAGGGATGGTAGCCCTTGCTGAGGCCATGGATCCTGCCAGCTTTCAAGGAGATAGGCACAGGAATTTCTGGGAAACTGCACCTCAGGCTGCTGACAAGCAAAACTCATGACATGGGTGACACTGTATGTTAAGATGCACCCTCATTGGCACTGGGGCCTTTACATGACATGATAGTGTGCCCCAATGAGGTCTCCAGCCTCAGTCCAGTCTACTACTTTAAATGACAACAGGTAATAATTTAGTGAGCAGTAGGGCTGTGTGAAGCTTCAGTCCCTGATTTGATTTGGCGGAGATTCAGCCCAATTAGCTGGCTGAATCTCCTAATCTGAATCAAATCAAGGGACCCTTTAATCTCTCTGAATCAAATTGGAATCCACTTTCAGGTTTGCCACCGAACATGCGGAGTGTGCCCACCATGCTCCTGTGGGATGCTCCATCTGCTCCAGTATTGCAGTGTTCGTGAGCTGTGCTGGTACCTCAAGGTATGTAGAAAACACATTTAAAGCTGTGCCTATGTCCGAATTGCTGATTCTCCAAATCAGCATTGAGTCTTTGGATTCAGATTTGGCCAAATTGAATTGGGTTCAGTGATCTGAATCAATGAATTGAATCACTGTCCCTGTTTCAGGCTGAATCCAAATCAAATAGGGCCAGCTTTGCACACACCCAATAAGCAGCACAGTAGCACCAGCAGTATCTCAGGCAGCCAAACTGTTACAGAGCCTTCCTTTCCTCTCTGCAGGAGCGTATTCTCCAGTAGCTGCCGGAGAACTGTCCCTGCCAGCCCCATCTCTGGGGCTTATATATGCCCAGGGCCCTGCATCCTTCTGGTCAGGTACTAGGGGTATAGGTCTAAGGACATGGCACTGGCAGACAAGATCCTTTCCTTTGGGTCAATCTAATCTGGTATGTTATAGCAGACCAACTGAATATATCAGAAATATATCTTAGCAAACCTTCTGGTTGAAAAACCCGTTGTCAGGCTGTGGAAGCACCTGCAGTTGGTGTGTGTGTGTGTGTGTTGTTCCTGGATGGAAGGCATAGTAAAGAAACCAGAAGCTGGCATGCAATGCTCTTCATTTGGCTCTGAAGATCCCTTACTATAGGGATCACCTAGCTAAGGAGGGCATCACCAGTGCTGAGAGTCCTAGTGGCCTTGAGGAAGGGCTTGAGGACCACCAAGATCTGGGAGGTGGTATCTCAGCTTGATTCCATTCAGCTCTGTTAAGGAGACCACTGATCCCAATTGCCCTGAGCAAGGCCATCTCATGGATGGCCTTCTGTTGTTCCACCGAATCTCCACATCCTGCATGGTTTTGTGCTGTGGTATGTTCAACTCTGTTTGTTTGTCCCAGAACATCTTCCCTCCTTGATGCTCTGGTAGAAGTAGCCTGCCACCTTCCAGCATTTGGAAATGAGCTTGTTGGTGATGCTGGCACCATCACTGGCACCCTCCAAGGCATCCCTGACAATGAGGTGGAACTTGTGTGCCACACAGTGAATGCCAATAAAGTTGGCATCACAGACTGCCATGACCATACTGGCCCCATTGTTGGTGACCATGAACTCATGGGTGAACTTGCTTTGTACAGTGAGCCACCCCTGCACCAAATGGTTCATGGCCTCCATGATCTCTGTTGCCATTTGGGACTCATCCATCACCTCTGCTTGAAGAGCCCATTGACAGCCTGATTGGTCACACCAGTGCTCTGTGAGGAAGAGGTAGGCATGATCTCCACCCCGGCTGCTCCAGATGCCTGAGGTGAAATGTAAGGACACTTGCAGACCTGCCTTGTACAGCTCCTCCCTCAAGTACTCTCTGCATGTCTCATACAGGTAGGGTACCACCATCCTGCTGAAGGTTGTGCATGTGGGCACTTGGTAGGATGTGGCCATGAGCACCATGAGTCACCTGAACCCTGGTTGCTCAACTAAGGAGAAGGGTTGGCCATCGATAGCAAGCATTTTGGCAGTGCTCTTGGTGATCTTGTTTGCCCTTGCAACACGCCCCCCTTTCTGTCCACCTTTCCCCCAGTGTTCCAGGGTGGCCTGCCTCTGCTTTGGGGGGACAGGGCTTTGGAGCAAGAGTGGGACTTCCCTTTGGGCACACTCTGGCTGGAGCCAGGCTGAGGAGGATCAAGGGGGTGGTGCCTGCAGAGATGCATCAACATCCCTGTAGTGCTCCTGTGTTTTGGTCCCTTGCCCCAGCTGGTTTTGGCTTGGCAGTGTAGGCAGATAACATATATGGGACCATCTACCAGCTCAAAGCTCAAATTGATCCTGGACCACACTACCCACTTGCTTCTGGGATGCGGGTGCATGTGTGGATATGGCTTTTTCCCCCTTCTCAGCAGGCAGAGGCACAGCAACAGGAGGAGTGGACTCAACTGAGCTGCTTGCCTCTGTAACCTCTACCTCAGCCTCCTCTGAAATGCCTTCTGGAGAAGGAGACCTGGCTGTAGGGGAAACTTGAGGGGTGTGGAGCACAAACTCAGCTGATTCCCCCTGCTTCCCCAGAATTTCCCTTAATAGGGCACCGAGATCCAGATTCAGCTCTAGCTCTTCCTCTGGCACTGGAAGTCTCAGCATACGAAGTGAAATGGGGGTGGAGGAGACTGTTATACTGGTGCTGCTGCTTGTTGTCATGGTTGTGGTGGGTTATGGCTGGTGCTTGTGGAGGGCATGCAGTCTCAGGCACAGGCAGTGGCACTGGCACTGCTCCCCTCTTCTTGCTGCTTGTGGAAGTCTCATCCCTGCTAGTTGTAGGAAAGAGGTTGCATCTCAGTTTGGGGGTGGAGGGGCGTGAATTTACACCCCTCCCTCTCCCCCCTCTTCCACCGCTCCCTGAAGGCTTGCCACCACACTTCATGGTATATTTCAGTGTCTTGTTTTTATACAAATATATAAATGTATCTGTGTTCCTATATAAATTTTATAATGTATGTAATATGCCACAAGGTGTAAATGTATAGAAATAAAATATAAATGTATCTACATTCCTATATAAATTCTATATGGTATGTATGTATATGCCACAAGGTATAAATGTATAGATTTATAGAATGTATAGAAATATAATAATTATAAATGTATAGAAATAAAATATAAATGTATCTGCATTTGTAAATAAATTCTATAAGGTATGTATATGGTGCAAATGTATAGAAATAAACTATAAATGCATCTCTCTTCCCATATAAATTCTATAGTGTAATATTCAATATCATTATAAAATTGAAAAGAATAAATCAATTAATATAATAATAAAATAAAAGAGTCTAGAAGAAAGCAAAAGGTATTCTGGAATCCTACTTGCTATGCTAGCAAGTAAGAAATTATTCCAATCAATGCTAGTAGTAGCCTTCGTTGTCTAATGCTTCTGAGCTGCTGGAACATAACTCAGTAACTGTCAGACTCCAAGGCAGAAAGCAGCGCACTTCAAAAAATGCTGCTGTTTTTCCATCTCTTCTCCAGAGCACTGGGATTGGAAAGGACCTTAGGGAAGGATCACAGTCACTGGCTAGCTACATAGTCAATATGAGAGCAGTCCTTCCTCCCACTTCCTCCTCCCTCTCCTTACTTTCTGTTTCTCTTCAGGGAAGACCAGTTTGAGCTTTGAACCTCAACATGTGTCGAAACTTTTGAAGTGTTTCGACTGCCCTCGTTTCGTTTCAAGGCTGTTTTGAAGTCCTTCATTTTGTTTTGATTTCAGTGTTTTGAGCTCAAAATGAAACAGCCAGTGAAATTTCACACAGCTGTAGTGCTTATTATGCTTCCCCCAGTATTCTGTAGAAGTAGGTGTACGGCTCCTGGTTCCAGAGAAAGTTGGTCTACAATAGTGTTGTGTATTTCAGGGTGGTGCTATTGGGACCAGTGAGTTTCCCAGATAGGCGTGGTTTCAGTGTTGCCAATTCTTGTGATTTTTATCTCAAATTTCACAATACTTGATGCTTTCTGAAGTTTGAGATGCTAGAATCAAGAGATTGTCTGAGGATCTCAGCTTTACTTGTTTTAAAGTATATTTTCAGCTCACATGTTTTGACAGAAAATTTGGAAATGTCCTCATGATTTTAAAATCAGTCTTATGCATTTTGGGAGGCTGAACTCAGGATTCCTAGATACTCTGGGTAGACAGTATTGGTCTCTGAACCTAAAGTGACATGCTAATAATAATGACATACATTTTCATGGAGAGAGTGTAATTGGGTGCCTTGTTTTTTCTGTATTCTTTCCAATGCTTGCTTTCTATCTGGAAGGTAAAGGAAAGTCTTGTAAAACTACTTCTTGATGAAAGCATGCATAAGCAATAGGAGATCCGTGCTAAGTCAGGGGTTAACCCTGGCTTCTCTCATTGCACAGGTGTTCACAGGAGGGGGCTGTGTAAGGGTATGATGTTACTTTTAGAACTGGGTTGAACTTAAGTCTGTAGAGAATTTATGTTAAGTTTGGTTTGGCTGCTTAACAACTTGTTCCTGATAAAAAAAAAAGGTCTGGCAGATTACTGCCAAGTCTGATTTTTGCTGAGTCCCACATCAAGTTTTTTTGCAGATAAAATATAGTCTGTGGAACACTTGCTGATCATCGGGGGGGGGGGCGGTTGGGGGATAGAAGAGTTGGTTTAAATTTGTAAAATGCATTGAAGGATTGATACAAATATAAATACACACCAGTATTAATACTTCTATATAAACAATTCCTGCTGTTTTCCCTGAAATGGTAGGTACCCATAGAAATTATGAATGGGAGGGGAAGTGTTCCTGAGAGAATCTTTGTATTAACGTGTTTCATATTATGAAAAGGGGCATTCATTGTATCCTCATGTACCAGATATTACCTGCAGATTTAAAGACCTGAGAAATTTTTATCAACTATCCAGGCAACTGAAGCTCACATCAAATAAAACCATATTTGACTGAATAAATGAAAACATCAAGACCATTGCAGAGTGCACTACCTCAAGACAGGCTTAACCTTTTTCAAATGCTTCTGACCTGTAGTAATATGGTGGGATTTTTTCTGTGCCAGTGTTGTGCTACTGAGTGATATCCAGACACAAGAGTGGATTTAACCAATTAATCAGATTCCCATTGGATGTCTGAATTCTCTCTGAAGGTCTTGTGATGTATTCCCACCACTGAAATGTGGCCAGAATATCTCATGGAACTAACCAGTAGTACCATCAGTGAGCTAAAAGATAGCTTCCTTCAGGTGAAGCTAGTAGAATCTACTGGGTTAAGCAAAACGTACCTCTAAAGTAAACAGCACCCAGAATTATACTTAATGAAAGTGGCTTAACTGTAAATCTTAATTTACAACATAGCCATTTTCTGGCTGTAAAATGATGTGAAGCATTTCCCAGGAGGCTGTGAATTTTATTTCTTTAGTGCTTGTAAAAAGTGGCAAGGTCTTTGACTATGGTGCTGTCAGACTAGGGATACACGTTATATACAAACAGGTATAAGTGACTGGAAGCCAGTTCAGATCTGTAACACATCAGAAGTTCACTGCATGTAAATGGATTTTAAAATGGCTGAAACTGGTTTAAGATAAACCTGGATGGATGTGATATCAGACTTAACCGATTTAGGTTAAATTGGCTTATTGAACTTCTGTCACAGATTCTAGTGAAGTCACAATCCCCCAGCATCCCAGGATTCTTTACACCTCCCCTGCAGTACACCCTGTGGCAGGCCAGTAGGGGGCACTCCTGCATTGAGACACCTACCTCCCTGCGCCCGACCACCTTCCAGGCTCCTAGTGGCTCCCTTGGGGTGCCTC
>JAGPOW010000261.1:87490239-87504471 GCA_030014935.1 Caiman crocodilus
TCAAGTAGCTTACTCACTCTCATCATCCAGAGGTGGTTGGAGTTTCCTCTGGAGGCAGATTACTCTTAAGGCATGCAGAGAGGGCTCGTTCAGGTTCACCTAGATGACCGCATGGCTAATGGCTGCTGCCTCATGGCTAATGGCCACCCTTCTTCTTCCTCAGGGCCTTTTATCCCCTCTCTGAACTCAGCAGCCCGATCCAATCGAAGCTGCCAAACCTGGTCGCAAGCCGACCCATTTCCCAAGGATCACTGGCTCCCTGGGCTGTGCACAGGGCCAGGGCCGGGTCTCTTTCCCTGCCCAGGTGACCAGAGCATCTGCCTCCCAGGCCCAGGCTTTTGTCATGCAGACAGGGATGAGATCCCTGCCCTGAGGGATTCACCACCAGCCTCTCAGGCGGGCACAGAGAGAGGTTTCTGGAGAGGGGCACCCACGGTGGCATTTCTGCCACACACCCCACCCCCCTTTTCAGGGTGTATGGATTACCCTTGGCCTATGCTTTCTGTTCCAGCTGAGCAGGGAGGTGTCGCTAGTGCCCCCTGGCTTCTGGCCTGAGGCATTGCAGGCATATGGCTGAGTTTCTGGAATCAAAAGCAGATGATTTTTCGTTTGCTTATCAGTTCAATTTACGCAGCTTAGATGAAGATTGAATTGATTCAGCCTCAGGCTTTTTGACTGTCTGTACTTAGCCCTAAAGTGCAAAGTATTAGTGTCTATATTTTATGATTGAAACCTGCTGCATCAAAAAAAAGCAGTTGTGGTCACTATATTTTTTCCTATTGCACCTTTCTTGTCTGCTGCCAAAGCAGACCAGACCAGTTTAATATAGTATGGGTCCCACCTGAAACCTGGCAGTGTAGCAATGAAAAATAGTGGAGATAAAGGATAATCACTTTTCACCTGCACCAAGAAAAGGTAGATTTTGGATCATTAGAGTAACTTTTGACACACAGGCTGGATCCAGCCCACAGAGGTCCAACATAGTGTGCATTTTTCCAGGGGCATGCTGATTTCCCAACTGTTTTATTCAGTTCATGTTATGCTAGTAGCTCACTGTCTCTGGCTACTCCTACAGCCTATATGGAGGGCTGCTTCTCCGCACTGGAGTGACCAGAGAGGAATGGTGGCTCATGGTGCTGTCTGAGCTGGAAGCTGTGGCCCCGTTTGTAAAAGGTTCCTGACCCCTCATTTAGAAGAACTGCCTTAGGTCCACATTTATTGTTTCTGTATTTTGCATCGATAAAGATTTGTAGCCCAGTACAGCCATGGCTGAAGGGAAGGATCTTAGATATTAAACACTAGATCCAAAAGAGATTTGAGAAGTGGCAATGACGAGCATAGCAGTGCTTCATTTTTGAGTGCCCAGCCTTCAGAGCAGAATCCAGAGCCCTGCATTGGGTGATTAGGATCCCTATGCATTGCATAATAGGCAGGCACATCTATAAGTTCTGAAGAAACTACTAGCCCTGCTAGGTGAATAGCTTCCTGAAGCAATCAGGATGCACTTGTGGGGGGAGGTTACTAGGAAATACTAAAGTCAAGGATGGTAGTTTAAGTAGTGATGCTCAACTTTCTAAAGTTGCAACCTGGATGAGTGGTATGGAGATGAAATGTAGGTTGGATCCTGCAGTCAGGGTTACTTCATGGGCCTGGTGGAACATGAGTTACATGTACCAGATCTGGCAGCAGCATAGCCTAGCCCCAGTCACTGAATCTGGCAGTGGTATGGACCTATGTGCCAAATCTAGCTTCAGTGCAATCCAGCTTTGGAAATGCCAGCTATTAACACTGCTGCCACTCCCTCACCTGCAAACTTCTAGACCTGTGGGAGCCCTGCAGGTCAGATGACACAGCCCCAAGGGCTGGATTCAGCCTGCAGCCTGGAAGTTGAGCACTACTGGGTGCCTCCAGAAGAGCGTGCACTTGTACCCCAGGAGCTCCCTTGGCTCCCTTTCTCCCCTCCCATTCTGAAACAGGAACAGGCTGGGAGAGAGGAGGAGCCGCTGCTGGGGAAAACTGGCTGAAGATTCCCAGCCAGCAGCTTGACACCCCTCCCTCCTGGAACCAACAGTGAACTTCTGTTCGTTTCAGGGGATTGTTTTAACTCAAAACACTTCCTGTAAAGTGGTCTCAGTTACAGCAGGGAGCTGCTCTTCTGTCTGCACCCTGGGGTGCTATCCTGGGTTTCAGCCTGTTAGGGTCCAGGTAGTAGGCAGTCTGGCCAAATGGCCCTCTGCCTACTGAGGGAAGGCAGGAGCCAGGGGCTAGGCCAGCATGTAGGAGCCAACTTACTAGATCTCAAGAGACATTCAGGTTCAGAATCCAAAACACAAGGTTAGAGTCAGGTCCAGGAATCTGATGCCAAGTTACCAAGTCCAAGGCATCAACCTTGGGTCAAAGTCCAAGAACAGAGCCAAACTGGGCTTGTGAGTCAGAGAACACAGGAACCACGAGGCCTGCCAAAGCAGACTGGGGTCAGAGCTGTTGGTTGGCCTGAAAGTCTGCTGGCAGGGCAGGGACAAAATTGACTGTGGTAAGTACTGCCTACCAATCAGGAAGCTAGCCAGCTACTTAGCCAAGGCAGAGCTTGTCAGCCAGAGGTTCAAGGCAGGTGTGGCTGTCCAGTCCATTACCCTAGGCTGTGCTGCCTGGTTAGGGTCCCTGAGAGTGCATGCTTCTGTACCTGTTTCTAGACTTATTATTCTAGGCTGTTTATAAGAAATTGTTTCACTCTTCTCACATTTGAGAGATGTGTGGGGGTTTTTTTGTTGTTTATTTTTTTGGAGGGGAGGAGGTGGTGAGGGATATAGTTTTATGTTTTTTATTATTTTATTTAAAAAATCAGTAACAAAATTCTTGTTCTTAAGGTCAAGTAAAATAAAGGGCTTACAGACCCTGGGTGTCCTTTTTGGATCTATGCATTGACTAACAGTTTGATTAATTTAGTCAAACACTGAATGTGACAATATCGGACATGCCAGCTTTTTTGAGGAATATCTCCTGGCTCAGGTGATTGTACAGCTTAGTAGTAAGCATTAAAAGTCCATCCCCAATGCCTTTTAAGTTAATTATGAATTGGAATTCACTTAAATGGATTTTGGATTCAGGCCATAAAGGAATTTCCTTCCAAGTTTGTCGGTGATGCTATATATAGTGGGTGTTCCCCGTCTCTTTCTTCTTCCTCAGCAGCACATAATCCTCAGTCTTTCACTCAGAGCAGCTCCCACATGATTGGAGGAGGGTGAGGGAAAATGACTCCTCCTTCCAACAGTTTGGGTCAATTGAGAAGGCCTTTGGCTCTCACTTCCCTCTCTGAAATGTGCACTGAGCTATGGGTGGGGCAGATGGTTCTCTGTGTAGAAAGCTAACACTGTTCCCCAAGGATCACAATGAGTATTATTCTGTCATTATGCTCCAAAGCCACAAGCTGAGCTAAGGGCAGAGTACTGGCTTTAATTTAAAAGGTTGCTCAGATTAGGTCAGTAATATTTTGCAGGAAATCAGATGTAGTTTTCTCCAATAAAAACAAGCCCCTTTATTTTAATCCATGAGAGCTTTTTTACATGAGTCAGTGTTGGACTGTACATATTATAAAACCAAAAGAGCTCTTTAAGGATGGATTCACTGGCAAGACTTGGACAGTTTTGGTTGTACTTTATAGAAATAATTAGTGCTGCTTCACCATTCAGAAGCTAATGGATATACCGGTTATTAGCAGAGAAACCAATATTCTTCCTTTGCTTCATGCTTCCAAAACATCTTCCGCAGCCAAATCAGACTTAGCGTAATACACATTGAAATGCACTTTTCTGTCTTCTCCCATCTAACTGTTGCTAAAAGCAGGAATTTGTGATAGGAGTTGTAAATCAGGTCCTGTGGTGATGGATCCATGTGCCAGCAAGTGAAGCATTAAACTGACAAGATTGGCTGGAAGAATAAAAAAAGGGAAAACAAGCTATTATTATTTCTGAGCTCCAGAGACGAAAAACAGTTGTGTCTGATATCCAGGCCAGATCTGGTTAAGCAACAGGCCTGTGTCTTTCTTAAATGCAAACAATTACTTTGCTCACCCACATCTGCCTTGAGCCCCCTGCAGACAAGGAGCCAGGTCCTTTTTCTGGTCTAGAAACCTGACATTGAAAGATTTGATTTGTTTCAGAAACATGTTTGGATTCTCTGTTTGCATTAAATCAATTTCTGCATTTCTTTGGATGTGGAATCCTGTATTGGCAAGAAGAATGGCATCTTTGCTCTTTGGCCTTCTGAAAACTTTGTCATATAAGGCATGTACTTGAACCACATTTTTCTTCCTTATAGTATGCTGCTGTGTATATTTATGCAAGTTGTAGCATGTTAATAATTGGCATAGACTTCAGTATTTTAAACATTTAAAGAAGTCCTAGTCATAGCTGTTTAGGTAAGGGGTGCAGAAATTTTGAAAAAGCACATTTTCAAACGAAAAGATGATGGAGAAAAAATTTGGAACGTGGGGATAGAAGTTCTGATAGAGAAAAATAAATAGCTACTGTTTAATTATGGGGGTTTTAAAAATTGACTATTAATACTCTTACAGTTTCAGTCATCTGACATTATAGTGGTACATTGTCCACACATGCTATAACTTATGAAGAAATTTAAAATACATAATTCAATATGTATTTGAAAATAACTTTTGAAGTAGACAACACTCTCACCTTGGCCAAAATGCTATATAACACCTGCATGTTATTTTTTTTTTAAATCCCAAAATATTTGTCTTGTACAGTAGGGTTTTTTTTCTATTTTTATTCTTATATTGGGTACTCTTGGTAAAAACCATAGTTTATTGTTTATTTGGGTTTTTCTGGACTGAAACCCTGCTAATTGCTTAAATTATCTTATCAATAGTCAAGTTAACTTTTTAAGAAACATGGAATGCTTTTGTTTCTAGTAATTACACAACATTCAAGGTTTGTCTACATTATAAAGCCACTACCGCTACACCTACGTAGGCAACAGCTGTGTTGACAGATTCCTCTAGTGGAGACATAGTAAGGCCAGGTACAGACATTACTTTTACCTGTATGAGTGATTAGAAACTGGTCTATGCCCGTAACAGAACAGAAGCTCAGCACGCACAGACTGGCTTAAAAATGGCAGAACCCAGCGTAAGATTTGTCCCCTGCTACCAAGGGGCAAAGGAGTTTCCTGTTCGCTACGGATCTATTCATCATCTGCCTGGCATATGTCAGTGTAAAAACCTAAATTCTTCTCATTTCTTATCTCAGCACATTCTCTGTCCTGGATTTGGTCTGACCTGTGACCAAAGCGAGCTTCAAGATTAATAGAGATGTAAATGCCACGTGTTTACTACTGCTGCTAGCAGTGCTGCTTAGCCTGCCTATTACAATTTGTTTGACTAGCCACAGTGAGAGCAAAGTAGGGGAGAACCTACCTGGGAATGACATCAATAAATAGTTAATGAAGCTTACTTCCTTTAAGTCATATTTAAAGTGGCAGGGTTTAAACCGGGGTGGATAAAATACAGCCCTTGGGGTGGATTCAACTATGCTGCCCCCACATGCAGTTCCAGGGACTCGTATACTTTGGGATATGAGTCCCACCCTCCACCAGCCCCCCCCATACCATCTCAAAATCTCACCCCCCCACCATACTCCTACAAACACACACACTCTCCCACAGCCCCCCCCACAACCCATTCCACCCCCCCACCACACACACACAGACCCATTCCCCAACCACCTTCCCCACATACACCCTTTTGCCCCCCCAGAATATACAAGATTAGTCTGTCTTTCGAGCAATTACCCAAACACCTCTAGATACGTTACACAATACACATTTATCAGGACAAAGTATTTTTGTAAATAAAATTAAAATAAGCTATAGTCGACATTTGTGGGGAGGGTTTTAAGTATATGATTCCCTCCCTCCTGCCGCTGCCCCCCACCGGTTTCAGGATGGCAACCCCCTCGCCCTCTGAGAAGTATTTCTAGTGGCAAAGGTCGGGTGTTAGGGGCTGGACTTCTGGTTCCAAGATCATGACCAGGGGATGGGGCACTTGTCAAAGGGCAGTGCTAATCTTATGGCTCTCAATAGCTCACTAAAATTTGTTAAGTGGCCCTCCAGCCAAAATAATTGCCCACCCCTGGTATAAACAGAACTAAATCCCATTCAAAAGGGAATCAAGAACCAGTTGAGAAAACCAAAGAAGTTGGGATCTGTTTGTAAATGCCTTTAGCAATCACTATTAAAAGCATTTAGTAGAAAAGGCCAGCAGAATTCCATCTTGCCAGCCTGCTGTGTAGAAGTTAATGCCGCTCGCCATCATGGTACTTGCAGATCTTCCACTTCTCCTGGGACTACCAGCTCAGATGCCAGGCTGCCAGGGCAGGGGCTTACCCTGGGGTGCGCTCCCTAGGGGGAAAGTTGGAGCATCTTGATGCTGTGGCAGCAGAAGCAGGTGGTCTGGTCATCTCCACTCTGAGTCGCTCAGTACCTTCCCCCACCCACTCTCTCCAGCTCTTGACCTTCCATGGAGAATCAGATATGGCTCCCAGGGTGAATAACTCTGGCCACCTCTGTTCTATATAATAGTCTTAAGAATGTGGTTTATACCCGAGTTATTGAGAGAGAGAGACTATAACTGGTGGTATGTTGCTGGCAGTGAAATGTGCATTGCATGCCTCAATACTCGATGCAGTAAGGGTTGTGAGAAGAACAATCAGAAAAGAAATGCAATGGATAGAGAGAGAACATCAAGTTGTAAACTGAATGCAAGATGGGAAAAGTTATTAGGTCTGAGGATCCTATATCCAAAGAAGGTGAACCCTTTGTTAAAATGGAAACTTAAAAATAAAGATTCTCCCTAAAGCAACAGGGACAAATTGCCTGTGAGTTAGAGGAAGGGTTTTGAGGTGTTGAGCTGACACAGTGGAATGATCTCTTCCAGACCCCAGCAGTTCCTCCTACTGCCTGGATCTGTTCACGGTCTTTCTAGATCAGTGATGTTCAGCCTCCAGCTCCTGGAGCTGTGCCATCTGGCCTGTGGGAGTCCCCATAGGTTTGGACGTTTATCAGTGCCAAACTGTGATGACTTTCCTTGCTGCTGAATTTCCAAGTCCTGTGGCTAGATAACATTGTCCCATGTACTGGATTGGGACAGCGCATAGGGTCAGGGCCAGGGCTTGGGCCCAATCTGGCATGTGCAGGCCAAGGTCAGGGCACTTGGGGCTGGGACCTAATTCAGTGCACATAGGGTCTGTGGCAGCAGGCCCAATCTGATGCATGTGGGGCTGAGGCAGTAGGGCTGATTCAATGTGTGGGGCTGGGACTGGGCCAGGACTGGGGCAGCTGGTGCATGCAGGACTGGGGCTGGGGTGGCAGGCCCAATCCAGTGTGTGGGGCTGGGACCATGCATTGGATTGGGGTTGTATACTGACCCCATGCTGCATCAAGCCCATGAACTAATCCTGTGCTCTGGATTTAGCCCATAGATTAAGCCTGCATGATCCATCCTGCCCACAACCCAAAAAGTTTGGACACTACTACTCTACATAGTAATGCAATTTCAAATCTGGGTTTAAATTGTTAAACCTAGACTAAATTGTCTAACCTAAACTTTCTTCCAGGACAATCAATGAGCAAATCTTCCTTAATCTATAACTTGATCCTCACCTATTTATTGATACCACCTCCCAGCTTCTCCTTCTGTGGCTAGGTGAAACTCAGGGAGCCTAGCCCAGTGGAGTTTACTTTCTGAATTGCTGGGATGGTATGGGTTAAGAAACTAAGAAATCACATCAAAACAGGCTTTTTGGGGTAAGATTTCTCATGCTTCCTTCTTTTTGATGTGTAGAAAATAGTGTGGGATCAGCTGGGTTTTATGGTATTTTGGCACTACTTCTGCAAAGTTTGAAGGGAAGCCATCAACTTCACAATCATGCTTCTGTGTAGAATGATTTGCTTGCTATCATTGTAAATCACATCTAAAGTTACTAAAATGAAAGAGATTAGGTTCCCGTTCCTTCAAACACTTAAGCATGTGCTTCACTTTATTAAGTGTTGGCAAAATCAGGACTTAGAAGAAAAGTCTTGTTGTCCTCAAATAATTGTCCATATTCACATTCCACTGCCTTGTGCCTTGTGCCTGAGCTCAGATACTTCTGGTGTAGTACTTATATGCACTCTACCTCTCCTCTTAGTTTGCCCATGGGACATAAAGAGGACTGTTTGCCTCAGTTCCTCTCAGCTACCCCTTGGCTGGGAATGAAGCGTATGCTGTCTACTTTGATCACAAGGGCCCTGGAGCTTTTAGGACATAGTTCATTGTCCTTGTAGACAGATTTGATTTTTTTCCTTTGCTGCCCATTGCTGGCTTTTGTTTGGAAAAGTTAAAGGCATAAGGGGAAAGGAGGTCTTTTCTGCATCAGGTGAGATTCTCACCCTAGATGATTTCTTTCTAGGGACAATACAAGAGTTTTTCCATCAAAATGCAGGAAAGGTCCAACAATGTTTCCTAAAGTAACCGTAATTCTTTGAGAGGTAATGTCTATATGCACTTCCTACAACCAACCCTCTATATCACTGTAAGGAATGTGATTGTAAAACCATGAAAATGGTCATGGGGACTCAAAGGTGGGTATCAGGCATGACACCTTTTTATTTAAAAATGATTGGATTTCAAGTTTGTCTGCAGATCAGTCTGAATTATGAAAGGTTCGAAAATGTGTTTTAACAGTGACTCTTCTTAGTTAACAGCTACCTTTCAAGAAAATGTATTTATCTACCAGAGTATGGCTGCTTTCTAAGTTGCATTTTCTTCTAGTCATGTATATCTGTATTTGTTCAAGATTGGTTCAGTGGATGCAATTCAAATAAGCATGCATCTGATGGTCAGAAATATGTACTTTTATGCTGTAACGTGTCAATGATTGGGATCTTTCTCTTAGATCAGATCCCTGTTGTTTCTGATCCTCATCTGAATCAACTCTTATGTTGAAAAGAATGATTGTCATTTTTTTCTGATTCTATGCTTACTGTATCTTCAGTATATTTTCAGTCACTGTTGAAATGGACTGCATATACTTGATGAACTGATTACAGGAATGTACACTATGAAAAGATGTAAGGAATTATCTCACATGAAAGAATGAAGATGAGCACGTAAAGTAGAAAGCAACTCAAGTCACAGTCTATACTCAGATCTGAAGCTGAACTTCTGCAAAGTTTAAGACTATGAATTTGGGCTTCTAGTTTACCATTATCTTTAAGACAAAGCTAACCTTAGAATCTGGGAAATCTTTTCCACTATGACTCAGCACAATGCTTACAAGCCACAGGATTCGACCATATAAGTAAATGAACATGTGTATGTGAGTGACATAGGGACAAAAGGTTATGGGTTACATTTTCCTCTCACTTGCACCATTTACCACACTGTCTTCCATAGAGTATCTTCAGATTTAAACTACAGTCAGAAGAGAGTCAGGTCCTCCATGAATAGTCAGGTTGTCCGGGGTTATAAAGTATGTTCTTCACAAATTAACTAACAACCATTCCAGGAGGTACAGTACATAATTGAACTGGACCCTTTTAAAAGTCAGGAAGTCTCTAATTTATCTTTCATTCAGATAAATAGCTTTACTCTTCATTTTTCCACTCAGATTATTTGAGCATGCCACAGGCTCACTGCTTGGAAGACTTCCAAAAGATTGAAAAACCCACAAAGCTGTCTCTGAGCTTTTTTGCATCTTGCCCTCAACACACGGAGCACACTATGAGCTGCCCTGCAAGGTCACCATTTTCTTTATTTAGGTCCTTTCTCTTTAAAACCTGTCTCTTCCCATGAAGTCTACAAGAAACAAGCCAACTAAAATGTTTGATTCATCCCATAGTTAGAGACACTTCACTATGCAGGGCACCAGCTTTTGGGATTATTATATACATCTTACTGATCTATTTTTTACCCCAATTGTCCCTATTCTGTTCTTTCTCTGCTCTCTTGTTAACTCTTTGCTATATCATGTATGCTAGTAATGGGGCAAGAATTATATCCATTATTTGTTTTTGGCACGTGTCTAGCAAGTTTGAGAGCATTATGATAAGTAACATAAAAATATTCAGTGAGTGTTTTACAATTTTTTGCGTATTGTTAGTACGTAATAGAGATAAGCCCTAGTTAGAGTACCAAATACCAACTTGCTTGCAATGGGATAATTCAGATTTGTACCTGATATGTGAAAGTCAGACTTATTTCTGTAACAAAGAAGTAAAATTCTCAGAATTTGGGGTTTTTTTTAATTTAAATGAAAATTTTGCAACTTAGCTTCTGTCTTTCAGCACACATTGCATTTTAATTAGAGAATATATTAGAAGAGAGACATGAGTGGAAACAAGTCAAGACTTCTGCATTATGTTTCCATCTTTGTAACTGACTTTCTGTAAGACCTTAGGTAAGATGTTGAATTTATCTTTGGCAGTTTATTGATCTGTAAAACATGTTTAATAATTCTTGCATTCTTCTCAAACTGTGTACCACTAAATTTCCCCTTGTAATGTGCTCAGCAATGCTCTGAAGAATGGTGTTTTTAAATCAAATATACAAAATCAGTGTGGTGGATACTAAATGACAAAAACTGAAGAAACTGTTGCTACCAGATTTTTAACTATAGTGATGATAAAGAATTTGTAAAGAACAGTGTTTTCTAAAAGGCCCTTGTAGAAATCCTTTTCTCATGTCAGTGATTTTTTATTTCTTTATTAACACTCTGGAAGATCATATGAAATATTTATGGATGAAGTTTACATGCTACAAAAATATGGATAGACTTATGAATAATAATGAGTTAAAGTCTCTTATAAAGAGTGGTCTGGATTGGTTGGCAAATGGGGTGCAATCAAACAAGCATATCAACATACCCAAATGAAAAGTCATATACCTAGGAACAGAGTGTTTAAGCCATAATTATGGGATGGAAGGATTGTCTTTGGGAAATCAGTTCTTCTGAAAACAATGAGAGCTCATGGTAGATAACGCAATGTACATGAGCTTTTGGTGTGATGATCTGGCTGACAGGTCTAATGAAAGCCTTGATTGTTTAAAGATGGGGATAGCCAGTAGGAATAAAACATTACTTATACATTGATATTAGTTGAGAGCATGACTGAAACAAGTCTTTATTTATTTTTTTGGTGTTAACATTTGAAAAAGGATACTGAAAAATTTTAAAAGATAAAGAGAGAAGTCACAAGAATGATGATGCAAGTCCTTCAAAATAAATTGTTTACTAAATGACTAAAGAAATTTGATTTTTTTAATCTATCAAAGTGAGAATTAACAAGGGATTAGACAACTTTCAATGGCTACAAGTTGAATTCAGACAAATTCAAAGTGGAAATATGGTATCAGTTTTTAAGGGAATATAATCAATCATTGAAATACATTACCAAAGCAAACACTAGGTATTTTCCTAAATTGAAACCTTTAAATCAAGACTAAATATCTTCTTGTAAGATATGTTCCAGTTCAGCCACAAGTTCTTACATTCAATTTTAGAATTATAGTGTGGCGCTCTATGGCCTCTGTTAGTGAGGTCAGTTTAGATGATCAAACTGATTTATTGTGGCCTTTAAAATCAAAGTATAGTTGCTGTTGGACAAAATATAACAACTTCTGCATTGACCGCAACAAAATAGATTTGCCTGTTAAAGTTAGGTTTTCATTTCAGGGTGTTAATGGTTAACTCTATACAGAGTGCTGCTGCTTTTTTTCCTTTAAATTCATCATTTTATAGAACTGTTGCTTTCCTAAAAATGCATCTTTTCAAATTACAGTCTGCTATTTGATTCTATATATTAGTCCAGAAACATTCTCACATACTAAAGAGGGTGATTTATAAAGCTTAACTTTTGCTTTCTTTGGTGGCTCAGAGTCAAAGGAACATCGCTCTTGGGTTCCCAGTGTCTGGCAGAATAAAATAGACTTTCTTGTGCACACATAAACACTATAATGGAAATACAATGAAACCTCATTAGTTTGAAATGCAGGGGACCAAAAAAATACTGACTTGGAAATAAACCAGTTAAAAATAAATGTACTTATGGTTGGTTGCATGTGTACAAATTATTATGGCTACATACAGACTTGGTTCACTTACATGCAGACCTTCCTAACTGATAAGAAAAAAGTGAGGAGTTATTCCAGTGACTAGGTAAGCAGATTTCATGGCACAAGAAGTTCCTAATATAGACCAGCAGCAGTGATCCAGAGGCCTTTTTAATTCTGCTTAGATTAATCTAAGTATAAAATAGTCTAGTTAGTCTCCACCTCCTCTCCCACCATGGACCCAGCATCGCTGGTCCTGTGAAACTGCACCTGTCCTGCCAACCCCTGATCTATTCTCGATCTTGTATGTAGCTGGGGCTGCTGCCCCCATCTCTTGCCACAGCAGACTCCCTTGCACCCTGGCACTTGCTGTCCTGAGCCATGGATACTCCACATGCTCCTGCCCCTTTAGACACACCCAGCCTCCAGGGATTCCTATGGTAGGTAAGTCCCCAGGCCTGTTGCATGCTGCCTGCAGTGTGGAAAACCTGCAGTTTGGTGGGATCAGAAGTTGGCTTGGATGTGCTCAAGGGGGCAAGAGCATGAGGAGCAGTTGGGACTCAGACTGGAAAGACTGCAATTTGGGGCAGCAGTAAGTGGAGTGGCTGGGGCTCAGGACAGCAGGTGCAAGTGCCAAGGTGCAGGGGAGTCTGTGAGGGTGGAGGCTGGGAGCAGCAGCCCTAGCTAGCTACAAGTATGACTTGGGGGTTGGTGAGGCTGGGAGTGATTTTGCAGAATTGGGGATGCTGGGTCTGTGGGGGTGCGGTGGGGGGGTTGGGATTGGGGCAGGGGGTTGTGGTGGGACAGTTCTGCACTCAGATTGATCTAAGCAGAAATAAAAAGGGTCTCTAGATCATTGCTGCTAGTCTCCATAAGGAACTCCTGGAATCCGCTTAATTGGTTCCTTGTGTTTCAAATTTACAAGGTTTTCCTGTTTGAAGGGACCAGAAAACAGCTTCAAACTTAAAAGTAGATGCATTTCAAATGACCTGTATCTTAATTTACACAAAAACTTATCCTTTTGGCTGGGGAGTGACAGTAACTTCAAGGTATTCAACACTCCGAACTCTCCAGTATTGAACTAATGAGGTTTTACTGTATGTAATTCTATTGTCTCATGAGACAGACTGATGGCTACTACTTGCTATTAACAACTGGTAGCCTGACTTCTGATTTCCCTGATTAAATAGGATATAATTCAGTCTTTAGCAGAGAGAGCTAACACAGCTAACTGTTTATGCAGTACTAAAGTTCCACTGCAGCCCAGCTTTGGATGTTTAAATGGGAGATAGGTGGGTGCCTCTGCAATAGACTTCCATACAGCTGGGTGGATTTCACCTCAAAGTTATATATAGTTTCATAGTAGCTAGGGTCAGGAGGAACCTGAACAGATCATCTAGCCTGACCCACTGCCACAGGCAGGAATGAATGCTGGGTTCACAAGACCCCAGACAGGTGATCATCCAACCTCCTCTTGAACTTGCCCAAGGTAGGGGGAAGGACCACTTCCCTGGGAAGTTGGTTCCAGATTTTGGCCACCCTAACTGTAAAATATTGTCTTCTGATCTCTAACCTAAACCTACTCTCCATCAGCTTATTACCATTGTCATGGTATCATAGTACCTAGGGTCAGAAGGGGCCTAGAGCAGGCCATCTAGTCTGACCCCCTGCCAATGGCAGGAACAAGTTCCAGGGTCACAGGACCCCAGCCAAGTACCTATCTAATCTACTTTTAAAGATGCCCAAGGTAGGAGCAAGAACAACTTCCCTAGAAAGCCGGTTCCACATCCTAGCCACCCTAACTGTGAAATAGTGTTTCCTAATGGACAACATAAACTTGCTCTCCAGTAACTTGTGGCCGTTAGTCCTAGTTACCCCTGGTGATGCCTGGGAAAAAAAAGCCTGCCCTATTTCCTGCTGATCACTCCTCAGCAGTCTATAGGCAGCCACCAAGTCCCCCCTCAGCCTCTGTTTACCGAGGCTGAACAGGTTCAGGTCCCTCAGACACTCCTCAGACATAAGGCCTGTCCTGCTGCCCGCATATCAATCTAGTGGCCCTCCTCTGGACCCTCTCGAGGCCGTCCACATCCCTCTTAAAGTGCGGCGCCCAGAACTGGACACAGTAC
>JAGPOW010000261.1:87513478-87527665 GCA_030014935.1 Caiman crocodilus
GGATGTGGAACCAGCTTCCTAGGGAAGTTGTTCTTGCTCCTACCTTGGGCATCTTTAAGAATAGATTAGATAGGTACTTGGCTGGGGTCCTGTGACCCTGCCACTTGTTCCTGCCATTGGCGGGGGGTCAGACTTGATGGCCTGCTCTAGGCCCCTTCTGACCCTAGATACTATGATATGATACTATGGTAGTAGGATTCTGGGGCCCAGTTTGGCGCTGGTGATATGGATAACATCTGGATGCCATCTGTGAGGCTTGGACTGCGGTGTAGGGGAGGAAAAAGCTGTAGCACCCCCTGGTATTGGGGCAAGAAATGGGCAGCCTCCTGCTTAATTAACAACAATTAATTAATTAACAACAAGGCATGGTGGGTGAGAAGGTGGGCAGTTAGTCCAGAAATGGGTGGATGGGCCACTGCGAAATCAACCCCAAGAACATCCCCTGTTACACAAACCTAGACAGAGAAGTGGATTGATCTAGTCTGATACTTCCTAGTGCTGAATATTTAATTGTGTCTTTTTCCTCTTTTTGAATCAGAATGATTATAGGTCATGGTCAACTCAATATCTTTTTTTTTCACAGCTCTAAGTAAAGAGGTAAATATGGCTTCTTTAATATTCGAGAAATTACATTAGTTTTTAGGAAGGATCTTTAAAAGCAGCAAATTGTGATGTTTCATCACTGAAGCAATGGTGGTATTTTATGTAACAGTCAGCAGTTCTTTTTCCCCGTATCTTTTGCAACCAATGTTATTTGTCAAAACACTCACAGCATTTTGGAGATTCTTCACTGTAATAGCAATAAAATAATAATTCAACGGGATGCTGCTGCTGCTGCTGGTTGGTTTAATTCATGGATTTGATTTCGGAGCAGCACTTACTTTTTTGCTTCTGTACCAAACATCTGGAAACATTCCCTGCCACTTTTTATTAGAACATTGAAATCACCTCATTAAATGATATGCAGAGATTTAGAAGGCAAAGTAATTGTCAGTAGATCAATCATGGATCACACTTCCCATATCATTTTAATATGTTCCCATTTATCACCACAGACACTTAATCTGGAATGACTATACCACTTAAATTGTTTTTATTATGGACTTTCCTGGGGTTTTGTACCTTCTCTAAGTGTAATGACCACTGCAACCTTTTTCCTGTCTTTGTTCTTGAGTGGGTGAGCTGATAAGCATCAAGGCATATATGCCAAAAGATTGTTTTAATACAAAATCTTTCACTTTCTTTTAAAATCAAAACAATAGACCCATGACAGAGAATCTCAATTGTTCATTCATGTTTGGTCTCTCAAAACCTTAAATGGTGCTTTATTGTGTTATATTCCAGAAGAATTGCTAGTGTGGCTATAGAATAGAACTGGTAATGACTTCAGTAGTGACTGGTTGTGTTGTGAGGCAGAGACGAGGAGGAGAAGGGTATGATTGCCTCTCTGAACCCACTGAACTGCCCTTCCAACCAATCCCACCAAACTTTCTTGTGGACTGTGTTAGTCCTCCCGATCCCTCCCAAACCCTTCTGTGGACCCAGTTAGCTCCCCCAGTTGTCTACTAGATCCCCCATCCTGATTTACTGTGGATTGGTTGGCTGTTTTCAACCTGCTCTAACTTCCCCCTAACCTATCCAAATCTCTGTATGTAGCCATAGAGACAGTGCTGTAGAAAGGGGCTGTGAATGGTTTCAAATAGCATAATTTTTGTCACAGCAATTCTGGTCAAACTCTACATGTGAAAACCCAGGTACACACCCTAATAGATTATTGTTAATCAGTTATTCAGAAACATTGTTTTTACTGAGCAAGGAGAAGCAATTAGTGACTGAGAAGGGAGACAAGCCTGAGCTATTCAATAAGGTTTTTTTTGCCTTTGTGTTCCTGAACAGGGCTCAAGGTAAGTCTCCTAATGGGTTCTTAGATGGGTTTCTGAGGGACACCAGCCTTCCAGCTGTTGACACTGACTTGGTGCAGAGTCACTTGGATGGACTGAATGTGCTTAAGTCAGCAGGCCCGGATAAGCTGCATCCGAGGGTACTGAAGGGATTGGCCGGTGTCATAGCAGAACCACTGGCATAGTTGTTTGAGCACACGTGGTGCTTGGGTTGGGTCCAGGAGGATTGGAAAAGGTCCAGTGTGGTCCCTATTTTCAAGAGAGGAAGGAAGGAGGATCTGAGTAATTATAGACCAGTCAGTTTCACCTCCATCCATGGAAAGGTCTTTGAAAAGGTTATGAATAATCATATTTGTGGGAGTCCTGTGGGAAAAATGATGCAGCAGGGAAACCAGCATGGATTTTTAGGAGGTAGATCATGCCCGACCAATCTGATTTCATTTTATGTCAGGGTCACAAAATGCTTAGACGCAGGAATAGAGGTGGATGTTATTTTCTTGGACTTTAGTAAGGCCTTTATTTGTGGCCTCTCTCTCCCTTCAAATGTGCCCACCTCACCCCACATCTTGGTGTCATCAGCAAACTTGGACAATGTGCTTTCAACCCCCTCGTCCAAGTCGCTGATGAAGATGTTAAACAGTGCGGGCTGAAGGACTGAGCTCTGGAGTACCCCACTGCTTACATCTTGCGAGGTTGAGTACGACCCACCCACCACTACTCTCTGGGTGTGCCCCATCAGCCAATTTTTTTACCCATCCTACTGTGTAGGCATCAATGCCACAGTCACTTAATTAATTGATGAGAATGGAGTGAGAGACAGTGTTAAAGGCCTTTTTAAAGTCTAGAAAGACTATGTCTATAGTGACACCATCATCCAAGGATTTAATTGCCTGGTTATAAAAGGCAATCAGGTTGCTCTTGCAGGGCCTGCCTTTGAACCCATGCTGGTTGCCCCTGAGCATGATCTCCCCTGCTGGCCCCCCACAGATGTGCTCCTTGATGATTTTCTCCAAGGTCTTCCTGAGGACCAAGGTGAGGCTTACGGGCCTATAGTTATTTGGGTCCTCCTTCCTCCCTTTCTTAAAAATAGGGAACACATTAGCTAGTTTCCAATCTCCCGGCACCTGGCTAGATGATCATGAATGCTCATACAGCCAGGCCAAGGGCTTTGTGATGTTTCCTGCCAGCTCCCTCAACACCTTTGAGTGGAGGGCATCTGGACTTGCAGACTTAAAAATGTCTAGCCCTTCTAGAAGATCCCTAACTACATATGCACTGACCCAAGGCCTGACAGAGCTATGTCCCTACCTCTGGTAGGAGGGATGTCCTGGTTCCTGTTCAAGAAAACAGAGGCAAAGAAACTGTTAAAAGCCACCAGATTACCATTTGAATCTTGCAGGGGCCCTACATTGCCTGGTGCCCTCTTCTTGCTCCCAATGTACTTGAAAAAGGACTTTTTGGTGTCCTTAATCCTAGATTCTAGCCTGAGTTCCATCTCTGCCTTGGCCTTCCTAATAGCCCTCCTACACTCATGGGCCAAGGAGGAGTGCTCCTCCCTTTTACTGGCTGTATGCCACCCTTTTAGTCCTCAGGCATTCCTGAATGCCCTTGCTGGTCCGTTGTTACTGTGCCACTACTTAATACTTCCTTCTGGAAGTACTAAAAGATGGCTCAGTAACAACCAGTACAGCACTGTGCATGCTGTGCACAGTTAATTTTAGGCACTACATTGCTGTAGTGACACGCTATAATGGGGGAGCACATCACTAAGGTAACATAGCATCCATGTGCAAAACTAATGATGTCGCAGCTATGTTGCCATAGCGTGTTGCTCTGGTGATGTAGCATCATGTGTAGCTGTACTCAATGGGGGCAGAAGTGATGCTGACAGGACCCTTCCAGGAGGACAGTTATAGAGCTGTCATAGCAATTTTCCTCTCCATGGCAAACTTTTGATGTTGTGAAAAGGCCTAATTCTGGTGGAAAATCATTCCAAAGAAAAGGCCTGCATTGCCAGCCTCTGGTCCCTTTCACATTTATTCCATTCTTTGTTTTTGTATTTTATTCCCTAGGGGCCAGGTATAGTAAGTATTTTTGGGGCTTCCAATGAGGCTATCAAGTTTACTAAGGGACATACTATGAGACTTTCACAAGCAGTTTCTACTTGTTCCAAAATATACCGCTAATAAAAAATAGCTGATAGCAGGGATGAAAGTCATACCTTCTGGAGTATGTACGTTAATTGTATGAGTAATTAAGTGGAGAAATATTTGTCCCAAAATTTTCATTTAAAATTAACACAATGTTTTATATGCAAGCATCCTAATATATTCTTCTTTCTTCCCTCCATGTATTTCTTCCCATCTGTCCAGCTCATTTTTGTTTTCAGTGTGCTTTTTGCATTTAATAAACTATTTTTGCCTTCTCCTTGTCTCTATATTGCTTTATTCTTTCTTTTCCTTTTTCCCTTTCCCTTCCTCATCATTTGCCTTCCCTCTTCCTCCCTTTGTTTTTCTGCTCCCGTTCATTCTCTCATTCCTGCGTTATCTTCCTTTTCCCTTCCTTCCTCAATATTACTTTAGACTTATCTTTCACCCTAAAGGCAATGCACCCTCATTTTTAAAGTCACAAAGCAGCCTTAATACAGCATATTCCATGCCAAGCCACAAACAATACATAGGCCTTTTTGTATGAAATGTGTTTGTTCTTCTCAGTTGAGGGAAGTGGCTTTGTTGTAGGTGTAGGACATAGGTAATGCAGTAGGCACTGTCTAGGCAGGTGCATTTTATAGTGTATGTCATTGAGCAATAATTTGTATAATTACAGGTCATAGAGTTGGCACATCTCTTTGATGTGACTTTTCTGCAGCTATTGCAGTGGATACAATTTGGTTGAGATATCAAATCCAGATAGCAGTAAAAATTTAATTAACAAATCAAAGCTTTTATCTGGGGTTTTAGAACTCAAGCCAACAGGTTTCTTCAATCTAAAGAAATTACAGACAGGTTCAGAGAGGAAGGCAGTGTCTTTGTAGTACATAGTCTTTTTTTGATTGCTCACAAAGATAAAGCTTTTAGTCACTGTTACTCACTTATAAAAAGCTTTTAGATCTCTCCATGAGTATTCTTAAATGTCTGTTTTATTTTAATCATTTAACTCTATTGTTAATCCTTTATGGCTTATGGAGTTTTGAATTTACTTTAATAATATGTGGGCAAAAGATGTGTGGATAGGTGCCAATTTGTTGGTTTTACTACCTTGGCTAACAAGAGAGAGAACCGGGTTATGCTGTCACATAATTCAGGTCTAGCCCTTTTCAAGAAAATATTGAAGTACTCCTTTGTTTTAATGTGCTCAAGGCAGGGGTGGGCAAAATATGGCCCGCAGGCTGGATCTATCCCACCAGGTCATTCTATCCAGCTGTGGAGCCCCTCCAAAAAACAATTTTTTCCAACCCGCAGCTGCCCCTCTGAAAGACACCAGGAAGCAGCAGCTTTGGGCCCCTCTGCCACAGTACACAGCCTCCAGCGCCAGTGCCAGCAGCAGGTGGCAGGGCCTCAGGGTGCTCCTGGCTCACTGCAGGCACATCCCCCTGGTGGCGTACAGCTGAATCCTGGGAGCTGCATATGGTAGCATGGAGTCTGCCAAACCTAGTCTGGCCTGCTGGCATGTGACTTCAAGTTAGACCAGGCTGGTTTTATGTCAACTATGGGACTCCTGGCACTACAGGTGGGAACAGTGTGCCATTGGGTTGGGCCAGCACTGTGCCTCTGTATGGGGCTTCCAACACTGTAGCAGGAAGTGACATGTGGAGGCATGGAGTCCACCCAGCCAGGTGGCACTTGACTTCCCACAGTTCCCAGTCCATGCACCAGCAGACCAGGTGGGCTCCATACCTCCATGTGCAACCCCCCGCTAGTGTTGGAAGCCCCGTGTGGAGGCACAGAGCCAGCTCAGCCCAATGGTGTAAGGCTCCTGGCTATAGTGCCAGACCCATGTGGTCTGCTGGTGCATGGAGCCAGTTTGGTTTGGTTTGAAGGAGTGTGCCAGTGGCTCTGTACCATCGTGTGCAACTCCTGGGGGGCTGAAGCCACGTGCTTCTGGGAGGCCCTGCCTGTGTTGGGCTAGGAGCCCCCCTGAGTGCTTGCTCACCTGCTGCTGCTACCAGCGGTGAGGGGAGAGCGTGTGGCAGGGGGATCCCCCCCACATTTACCCATATCACCCCACTCCCACCCACACACATTCCCAGCCTCCCACAAACCCCCCACACCTTCACAACTCCCCACATGTACTCTTTCTCTCCCTCTCACCCACACACACTATACAAGAGTAAGACTTTATTTTGAGCTATTATGCAATCACCTCTATATAGACAATGCAAACGCACATAAATCAAGACAAACATTATTTTTAAAATAAAATTAAAATATGTTATTATAGGTGTCTGATTTTTACTATATGATTTGTTTTTTTTTCTGGTTCCAAGATGGCAAGTACTCCCAAAAGGAGTACTTCTGGGGACAAGGAGAAGGGGAAGGTGAAGACTTCCAGTAGCAAAGGTCAGGGGTTAGGGGGTAGGACTTCCAGTCCCAAAATGGTGATCAGGGGACAGGCACTTGTCAAGGGGCAGTGCTACCCTTGCAGTCCTTGAAAGCTCACCAAAAGCCATTAAGTGGTGCTCCAGCTGAAATAATTGCCCACCCCAGCTTAAGGCCATTAAAGTCAATGGGACTTAAGCATGTCCTTAATCATGTGATTAACTGTATTGCTGAATATGGGTGTCTTACAGAATGCAACTGTGGGGCGCAGGCACATTGCAAAGGCTGAAATTGTCAAACTGCATGGTCTAATAAATTAAATACAAGGACTGGGAATTGAGAATTCCAAAGCCCTCATCTAAAATCTGCTGTCTACTTTCTGGCTTTGGGAAAATCATAATCTCAGAAGCCCTTTTTTGGGTTCAATTTAAGTCATTTTGATGTCAATAAGAGACTTAAGATATAGGGAAGTTTGCGGGATGGTAATGCAGAGAAGGTTAAGGTATGTATTTTAAATGTTCTGGGTGTTTCTACATGTGCATTTGATCTGGGAGCAGTTTACTCATGAGTAAACTACTTTTGATCAGATTTGTTGCTCATGGCAGCAATATGCTCCCATCCCTGCTAGCCTTGCACTAGACCCCTGCAGAAGCCACAGGGAGTTGTAGCTTTCCCTGGGTGCTAGCCCAAGGGCTGGCAGGGAGCACCAGGCCAGGAGACAGCTGTCTCCTGCTGGGGCTGGCATATGTTTCCCTGCCCCTGTGGGGCAGCTAGCAGTCACAGGGCTGGTGCTGGGAGATTCTTTTCTCCTAGTGTGAGCTCAATACCACAGACCTGGCACTGGAAGAGAAGGATCTCCCAGCCTGGGTTCTGTGACCAGCCCCGTGATTGCTAAGGAGGACATTGTCCCTGTGCTCTGGCAGCAGGAAGCTCCCAAGGGCATGGAGCAATCTCTCCCCACCTGCTGCCTGTCTGACTGGGAGCACATTTGCTCCCAGTTAGGGATCTACATGAGCACTACTGCACAGTTACTAATCTTGAGTAAATTTGATACTTGCATTTGCAGGTAGGAAATTTACTTGTGATTAGAGCCAATTACTGTGCAGTAAGTGTCTACACGTGCAGATGCTTACTGTGCAGTAATTGGCTGTACTGCACAGTAAAGCATTTCATGTAGACACACCCTGTAGCTACTCTGCATGAACTCCCCATGTGGATACTTTTAGTCCATGTTAAACTAGATATAGTTTCACTGCATAGCAAAACAACTTATAGTGTGCCCTCAGTATATCCACATTGAAAGTAAGTACAGAATACATTTATACCTTCATTTGTTCTGTACTAAAATTTCTTTCACAATTATTTGCAGCCCTGAAAATGGGGACCTGATTAAAACCAGGCTGAAAATTTGACCCTTCATTTCTGTGTTACTGATTGTTCACCTCTAAATAGGGCTGATGGTGCTTACTTGGATTTTTTTTTTAAGATTATTATAAAAGTAGTAGTAGTCTTGAAAGGGGCATCTTGGGTAGTGATCAGTATTTGGTCCTCTATTTTCCCTGATGTTTTGAATTATTATTTTGGAGTTGATAGAAGTATAGCAGAAGTGCTGGCAAATCCAGGGTGTGCCTCATTGTCTGCCTTCTTAGAGGCTGCTCATTCAAGCCCCTGCAAAGATGTCAGATAAGGGGAAAACTATGCACAAATCTATTGCTTTCTCACAAGAAATGTCACTGCCGCCTTCCACTATATATATACATCACAGCACATGAAATTTGGACAACAATGAAGCAACAATGAAGAAAGGCATTGGGTAAAATGTGATGATGAAGTATTATTGCTATTGAAGTTTTATTGAGAATTTTTTTTATAAGCTGAAATTTTAGAAGCTGAAATTATCCAACTAAATTGCTGTTGAATGCATTATAAAGTGTGCCCTGTGGCATAGTTAAGAAAAAAATCCATTATGCTCAGACCAGTTTTGCAGCCCAGCAAATTGACACTTGAAAGGTCAGCCATGCCTCTCTGTGTGTTGTGAATAAACTCTAAATTGCTTAAAATACATACTTCAATAAGTTCTTAAGTGCAGATTTCTATATCTGCGTTACTAGATGTGAGATTACAGATTTTAGCTTTGATCATGTTCCTTTAAAAGTGTGCAGTCAAAGACCCCAATTCAGGAAGGTATGGCTTTGTGGGATAACCCAATGGAGATGTCATAAGTAGAGACAGATTTGCGCATACCATTATGTATCTCCCTGAAGAACAAACACATTTCAGACACAAGGCTATGATTCTCAGCCACTGAAGTCAATGGAAAGGCTTGAGAAAGTGCTCACAGGCTGAGTCTACATGGGAGACTGACTGCAGTAGCATCACATGGTACAAAGAGTGACTGCTCAGTAGCTGGAGTTACTCAGTACTTCTGTATGCAAGTACTAAATGACTGTGCAGTAACAACTGTTCAGTCAGTGTCTTGTGTAGACATGGACACATAAATGCAAATCTAGGGTTTTAACATATGACAGAAATTTTCTTAGCTGACCAGAAGGTACGGCTGTTCTCAGAGTAGCCCTACTCAGTATCGTTCACTCTATGGAATAACTGTACTTGTAGTGAACTCCATGGCAAAAAGGGGTAGCAGTGGAGGGGGAACTAACACACACAGGCACACAGTTTTAAAAAATGAATTGCTGAATTATGCCTGCAGCAACTGCAGATACATTTTCAAAGGTTGTGATTCAAGTCAAAAGTTTAAAAAAAGAATAAGCTTAAGGATTTGCCATCCTCGTGTTTTAAAGTAAGCAAACTAACTTCTTGACATTTGAATTACTAATTTTGATGCTTTGATGGAAATAATCTGTTACCTACTTTAAAGCCCTAAATTTCACCCCACAAGATAAGGAAAAAAAGAGAGAGAGTTCAAAGTGAATAATTACCTGTTGATGACGTATTATATTTAAAATCTCTGGCTGAGGATTAAAGCCAGTTTAGAGGCTGTTAATAGCCTGCAGTAAAGAACTAATGAATCAAATAACAGGAGCAAAAGCAACTAAGGTTGAAATATGTTGCCATTATTACTAGAGTCTGTAATTATGGTATTCTGAAACCGGGTGTAATGCAATGAAATATCTTTATTTGGTACCATACTGTATACAAATTTAGCCACTATGTAGGTGAGGTACAATGTTTTGATAATCCTTTTACCTTTCTTCTTAGAGCACCATAGTATCATTTTTTCCATCCCAGTTTTTCCCCAATGCCTTTCTTCATTGTTGCTTCATTGTTGTCCAAATTTCATGTGCTGTGATGTATAGAATCAAGTTGGATGTCAAAAGCTTGGCCTCCAGCAAATTGTGATGCACTGCATTGTATGTTCCCTGAGAAGGAGGAAAACAGGGGAAGTGGAGAGATTAATCTCTTAGAGAAACTTTTTTCTTTTTATAAAATAATGAAAAAAGAGATGTTATTTGAACATCAGCTATATATAATATTATGTGTTTTGTGACGTTTAGGTCCACGATCCTTATTCCCAAAGCAGAAGAGGCATAACTGGTTAGTTGTTGGAAGTTTGCTGTACCCTGGGCATGTCTACATGTGCATTTATGGTGGCTTAAACTTAAGTGGGAATAGGCCAGCATCTACACATGCAGGCATTAAAGCACATTAATGCTGTATGTGGACTGATTTAGGACTGACTTTAGTCCCAAGTCAGTCCACACACACAGTGTTACTGCACAGTAAGGCATCTACATATGCGTTACTGTTCAGTAACTAATCAGGTGTAAATTTAATACCTGCATGTGCAAATGCTTGCCCATACTGCACAGTAACTTTAACCTTCCCCTCATCACTTCTCAATAATGAACAAAGGTCCAAAGTCCTCAATTCAGCAATTGTTTCAGGGCCAGGGAAGAGAGAACCTGGCTCTTGGCCACAAAAACTGTCACATCCCCTCAGCTGCAGCATATCCTACAGGGAGGGATAAAGGGACCAAGGGGCTCCTGGCCCTGCTCTGATCCACATGTCTAGATCCTGGAAACTCTGGTGCCCCCCTAGCACCATTCTGGCACCCCTTTATTGAGCATGTGGGGCTTACGTCCTAGTTGCTCACCCTTAATTATGCTACTGCACAGCAATCATGTATAAGTGAGGCACTCCTCAGCTGAGTAAGGGAGTCAGATTTTACATTATTAGAGAAGACCAACAGTAAGTTAATGCTGTTCTGAATGGATATTTTGTGGAGGAATACATTGTTTGTTGACCATTAATCCTTTTTTCAGAGGGTTAAAATTTCCCTTGTGAAGTAGTTAAGTAATAATATAACAAGCAACCTAAATAAACCACAGTTTTGCAATCCATTAGGCTGTTCTATAGAGACATCAGGATAAGTGACCCTTCATCTCTGTTCAACGCAGCTTTATTTGATTATAGAGCCTTTTAGTTTATGAGCAGGGTATAGAAACTGACTGAAATTATGGGAAAGTAAATGTATACAGAGAGTATGCAATGTAAACTTTCACTGAGCAGCCAACAGGCAGCTCAAAGGAGAGCAGTTTTATGCACAGGTTAATGGTCTATGAATCCTAAATAGTTGTTTTAATTAATAAATAGATTACTAATAGTAATCTGTTTATACTACAGAGTGCAATTAAATCCCTCCTGCAATTCATTGTGGGTGAATGCACCACTATGTCTGCATGCAGGGAGTTGCAGGGGGGATATTATTATGAGATGATTACTCGGTGCACAATATCCTGAATCACCAGAGCTAAATTGGGCATGGCAGCAAATGCCCTGCCCTAACTAAAATATGTTTTCCCCTGTCTGTTTCGTGGCAGTCATGGTTATTTCTCTGTCTACCATGGGTGGGAGGGATGCCTATAGTTTCAGAACTTCCATCTTGCTGCCCTTTTCTTCATGGCCTAATTCACATTAGTTCTTGTGTCAAATAAGGATTATTTATGGGAACTTAAAACAAAGTATCCGTAGGAAGCAAAAGGGGTGTAGAAATGGGGAATGGGCAACTTGTTGTCAGCTGCTTTGCAAATGGGTCAAGGAAAGAGAGATGATGTGTGACTGGAAGAAGCAGGCTTCCCTCATGACTGGAAATTGATAAACAAAGCTGTTGACTCCATGGAAACAAATGCCAGGGGAACAGCATGTTTTTCTTTTACAGATGCCATCACAATAAAATGTCTCTTAAAATTCAAAACAAACAAAAGAGGCATTTTTCTCCTAATTAAGTTTTCATTTTAGAAGAAGCCTAGTATCCAGTAAGAGCTAAGTCCGTTCTCAAGTTCATTTTGTTTATTTGTCTCTGCTTAACCTCATGCTTTATTGCAGCCACAGATGTTGGGCCCCCTCTCTTACATTGCCACTTCTTAATTTCTGAAAATGGAGGATACCACTTCAGGAAAATGAAAGCAATGATTCCTACCCCAAAATGTGGTGGTAAATTCTTCCCTATTTGGAGTGGAGCTTCAGAAGGTGATGCTTCCTAGCCTTGCTATGTGCTGTGATGAATAGTTCAATAGTTAACAATGTTGACACTTCAAGTATAATAACTGGCTTCTGAATTAGCACCACTTTCAATAAATGTGGTGGTTCATGCTGCAGAGCTATTGCTCCAGACATGCTGCAAACTCAGCCAGATATCACTGCATCGGTTACAATTGGGCCACATTTTCAGATTTGGAGATTTTTTTTTTCCATACCTATAAAGCTTTATTTACAATGAAAAAATAGGACTTTAATGACTGGTTGAAAGCTCTGCCTGCATCCTGCAGATACTCCTTCCTTGTGCTTCTAGAAATGCTGCCTTAAATGATAAATTGCTCATAAGATGCGTGTTCAGATAAAAGTTAGATGAATTATCTGAATACATTTTTCCTCTCTTCTCCACCACACTATAGGCCTTTATCCTTCACTCTTGTAGTAAAATTACCATATTATTTCTGTAGCCTGGAGGTCTCTGTGCATTGTCCTGTCTCTCTTTTCCTTATCCTTTTTGATGTTTAATCTGAAGAACTCATTTTACAGAATACTTCGTGGTAGACTTCCTGATATCACAGAATGGTGCTGTAATTCACAACTGCAATACAAATAAATAATAACAGTAACAGTAGATATCACAGAAAATCTGTCACACTTTTACACTGTTTTAGTACTGTTATTATTTATTTGTATTGTAGTTGTGAATTACAGCACCATTGTGCTAAACATCATATGATCCATGTTTCTTGTGTATAGAGCCATCTGTCTTAAGGTCTGAGATCCACTCTCACACTAGAAATCCTGTTCTTCAAATATATGATTTTCCTAACTGTCATTAAACTTAATGTGTTCCATTTGCTGCTGTCGTGAGAAAGCGCTTTTGTTTTTGGAAAATATATTACTAAGCATAACACAGAAGATGCTGGGAGCTTCTTGTTAGTGATGGTGTTGATTATTCACAAAATGTAGTCCCAGAATTCTTGGGTGTTTGGCCAAGTATAGGGCATATGTTAATCATGGGCCATGTACATGTACAACCATAAGTTGTTTCAAAACACATTTAACAATAAAACAAGGGAGCTCAAGAGAGCCTGGGAAACATCTAAGGCTAAGTATAGGCATTCAAGAAGCCTGAGGCAGAAGCACACTAACTTTCAAGTTTTATTCTAAGTGTCCAAGGTTAGATCCAGACCAAATACAACAGACATTAGCTCTTCGGTGGGGTGGGGTGGGGTGTGGCAGGCTAGAAGGGGTTGCTTCTGTGCTGAGCCACACATCTCACTGTGCTTGGCCACTGTTCAGGCTGTAAGTGCCTCCCTGGGGACACCTCACTTCTGGCTGACTCCCTTCCTGGAGCACACCTGCAAGCCAGGGGGTAATGCTGCCACCACCCAGTGGCGGGAGTGTTTCTGACCCTGTGCCCCTTGGGGAACACAGGCCTACTAGTTCTAGAGGGTACTCGACCCACTGCAAGAACTTGGGGTGCTTTGTCTGAAGCACAAATAGTGGTCTTCCTTAGTTAGCTGGACCAAGGGGACCCCAAGGCATAATCTAGATCTCTCAATAAGTCTCTCAAGCTAGGTACAGATGAGAACTTTCTTGATTACAAGAGTAGGTTTGGAATAGGGTACAGGGTAGAGCAATATTAGAGAAATACCTTAGAGCAAAGAGTTTGGCTGGGTAGCCTTTAATTACACATCTGTGTTACTGCAAGCTATATATGCAGTTAGATCTCAAGTAGCTTACTGTCACAGGGCACTTAGGTGCCTGCTCCTAAAAGAGCAGAAACTGCCTGGGACGAGCCCAAAAAGCCGAACAGGAGCCCACTGCAATCAGCTAATGAAGAAATTAGCCTGCACCTGCACCTGCTCAGCTGGCCAGAAGGGGCAGGGCCCTGGGCCCAGTCATGATGACATTGCTTAAAACAATAGGGAATTTAAGCCCCACCACACAGGTGTGTGAAGCCAGTCACATAGGCAGAGGGAGCAGTTTTCCCCCTCCCTCAGAAATGTATCCAGCTCAGGTTACAACTCAGGGTTACCTAAAGCAGATGGGGCCAGGGGTGTCTGCCCTCTGCAATGACTATGCTAACCAAATTATTAGATAGGTAATAGTCTGATAGCAGAGTTTGGGGAGAAACAGGCATGCGCTGCTCAACATCTTCATCGTGGACTTGGACGAAGGGGTGGAAAGCAAGCTATCCAAGTTTGCTGATGACACCAAACTGTGGGCTGAGGTGGGGACACCAGAGG
>JAGPOW010000261.1:87527765-87550837 GCA_030014935.1 Caiman crocodilus
GATAGGTACTTGGCTGGGGTTCTGTGACCCTGGCACTCGTTCCTGCCATTGGCGGGGGGTCAGACTAGATGGCCTGCTTTAGGCCCCTTCTGACTCTAGTTACTATGATACTATGATACAGAGATGCATTCTGTCCCATGGGGCTTGGAGTCTGCCCGCACAGGCCGAGCCCAGCAAGTAGGGAGGGCTCTCATGCCTCCCAGCATGCCCTGCAGACCCTCCAGGCTGCCGAAGACTCCCAAACAGCTGAGCCACCTCTGATTGGCTGATGGACGTGGACCACCATGCCCTCAAACCCCTGCCATTGTGACTTACACATGCCTTCATTTCTTGGCCTATGCACCCAAGCAAGCAGGGGGACTCAGGAGCTGTGGCAGCTCCTAGTTGCCATGTGTAAGCCTTGCTGGAGGCTGCAGGAGATTATGACTGCCCACCTACATCTGACGCAGCAGCAGCTCATCATGGCATGGGCCCTCCCATAGTCATGAGCCACCAGCCAGCTGTCTGGTGCATGGCCACCCAGCACACTTGACACCTATCAAGTGTGAATGTGTCCTGCCACTTGGGTTCTGTTTATGTGTGTGTATGTCCCTGTCCCAGATGTCTGGGTTCCGTGTGTGTGTATGTGTCTGTTCTGGAGGCCTGTATTTTATTCCTGCTGATGTTGGTTGCCCCAGCTGTGCACAGTGGCAGGGTATCCACATCCACAAAGTCCTGGCCAAGTAGATTCTCACTCATGTGGATCAGGAGACCTCCCCAGAATGCTCCTTCCCTGGCAGTGGGCCACAGGTCTGCAGCTCTGGGCTTCTCTGGCTTTGTGTCATGGGCAGTACTGCCCACAACCCAAGCAGGTGAGACACTGTCCCCCTTCCCCTGCCCCTCCCCAGGGGAATGTGGCATGAGGAAGAAACCTGCTTTGTGTTAATCCAAGTTGAAGTTGCCAAACTTTTAGTATGTTTATTAAAGAAAAATTGTGGAATGTTGCTCACTCCAGATCTTGGAACCGTCTTCTCAGTCAATGTTGAGAGAGTAAGAAAAGACCCTGGCTGCACTGGGTAGTTATACTGTTGAGGCGAGGGGAGTAGGGAGGGAAAACATGGGGCTCAACTTAAACACAAAACCTTGGTGGGGGCAGGGAGAATGCAGGGAAGGGGGTACATGACAAGTGATGCATCAAGGAGGTGGGGGATAGCACAGGTGACACATTGGGCAGTAGGGAGGCACAGCTGATGCAATGGAGAGGGGTGGGGGGAACCAAGGCATTGTAGTGGGTGGGCACATGACACTAGAGATTTCTGCACCCACAGACAGGCATGGGGAACAGAGCTGCCCAAAGTGGGACTGGACCATGGCCTACCAAAGTGAGGTGTAGCACAGAGTTTTTCCTCCATTGCTGCTGGGTGGGCAGGGGCACCTAATCTTGGTGGCCATGGTGGCATAGTGCTCCCTGCTGTGTCAGGTCCCACCTGCTGGACTGTGGAGGTGGCTTCACCCTGAGCTTGTCTGGCCTGGCTGCAGCCCTGCACCCTGCTGGGCACAGAAATCTCAGGGGGCACATGTCCCACCCTCCACCATATTGCCTGTGCCCTATGCTGATTCCCCCTCACATTGCCTGTGCCTGCACCCCCTCTTCCCCACACACCCTCCACATTCCCCACACACTGGGGACAGAGGGTACATGTCCATCATCTTAGGCTGCCCCCAGCAAAAATAAAAGTTGGCAGCTATGCTCCCATGTGTCATATCTTTTTTTCCAGGGCTCGCCCCCACCACTCCACATTTCCCAATCAGTGAGCGGTATGGAGGGTTCCCCCTTGGCCGCCATCTAGGGCTGGCCCCCATGGGACCTCTGGTCATGTCACCCAGCACTAAGATAAGGAGTTTACAGCTAGTGTCAAAGATCACTTGGGGTCCAGCTATGACAACCGAGACTGGTGTCAACACCACCTCCCATGGAGAGACTGTAGTCCTTTTGTGCTACACTTTTGAGAATGACTGATTGTTTCGCTGCGAGAATCTGGATATCAGCCTAACTAATCTGGTCTGGGGTGGGGGTTGGAACCAGGAGCTTTGCTGCCTCAGGTCACTGAGAGCACAAGGGTGGGGCCAGACCAGTACTTGGGCAGAGGAGACAAGCTCTGTCTTAGATTAGACAGCTGCGCCATGAGGGGAGGTGATTGAGGTACTACAAAGTTCCATGGGATGTTGGC
Organism: Caiman crocodilus; assembly: GCA_030014935.1. NCBI lineage: Eukaryota > Metazoa > Chordata > Crocodylia > Alligatoridae > Caiman > Caiman crocodilus. The sequence goes on from JAGPOW010000261.1 coordinate 87,529,976, forward strand.
GGAATGCAATCTACCACAAGATGGTGGGATCTGGTACAGATTTTTATTATGGCACTGTGACTTACACCACTGAAGTCTCATACCACATCCATCCAGTTATCTTAGCGTGGGATCCATCATTTTTACAGAGATCTATGTGCCCTGACTGTCTATTCAGCTATGCCTGTAGAGCGCTTTCAACATGCTTACTGCACAAGTGTAACTTCTGTACCTGGCCTAAAACTGCATCCCATTTTAATCTTGTGTCTCGCTCAGCCAAATATTTTACAACTACGTTCCATTTCAGGCTTCATCATGACCTGTAAAATCTCCTTTCCCCCCCTTATTTTTGTTTACTTTGAAAGCTGGAATTCTTTTTTTAATCATGATTCTTTTTTCAAAGACATTGGTAGGGGAGGGAATGGGGAGAATAGTTCCATGAAATGTACACGCTTGTTCTTCCTGAGACTTTATTTTACTTCTTTTTTGTTTTATAGAGCACCGTGGAGGAATACAGAACTTTACAGGCAAGGAAACAGACAGGAGACAATGCTTAATTGATGTCACTTTTAAAATCCATTATTTCTAATGTGGTATCTCCTGGTTAATGCTAATGGGATTAGAATAGGTCCTAACATACCTGCCCTGGAGGGCCTTAGCCACAAATGTTTACAGAAGTGGGTGGAGGTACTTCATTGGTTGATATCAATAGGATTATCCATGTCAGTAAAATTATTCACATTCATTCGTGTTAGTAGGCTAGGACCCTGAAGACAAAGAAATACTGGTAGATCATGGATATGAGGGCAGAAAGAGAGGTGAACAATCTATTAAGGAAAGGGGTGCTGGGCTTGGGAGGTGCAGTTTTCTTTGGAAAGAAGAAGTTAAGAGCTCCTTGTTTCTTGGATTTTTTTGGACTCATTTAAAATCACCTGTTATTCCACTTTTACCCAGACATGTTAGTAATTCACAGTGGTGGAATATTGTTGCTCAACTGTGCAAAAGAAGTGAATATTAAAGAGATTGGAATGAGAAGAGTGTGTCTATTTGATGCCACTTAGTCCTACCCCCTTTCTCCTTTAATAGCTTTAACAAGAATTTTCATTAGTAAGCACAGCTGGGTCTAGTCTTTGAGAGACCTACTATGCAGTAGGATAAGTAAGATGCTGGTAGGTATTTTGTTATCCTCCTTTGGTGCATTTCTAGGGAGAAGCTTTGATAATTGGACAGTTAAGAGGTATGTGTTGTAGGAGGAATTTTTGCAGGGCTTTTTTCTCCAATTTAGTGGGGACAAAGTGTTTTTTTATGTTTTGGGAAGAAAGGTGTGGGAAGTTGTCATGGTTATCTGCTTGACACAATTCAGTGAATTCAAGGATGGATGGAAATCAGTCTGTCTTTCTTAGCAGCAATCATGGGCCTATAGAAATGGCAAGAACAGAAATGACTTGAAGAGAAGGAAGGAGGGAATGAATCTTTAGGTTATAAACCCTCCATGGTAAAGTATCTGTGCAATAGCTCCATTAGCATTAGAACTTATTAATGAGTTATTCTTGCTTTGTTGGGGGTAGGGTATTTTATTTGGGATGTTTTTCATCTTTTTTGTTCAGGTGAGTTTACTTTATGGATTTTTTTTGGTGGGGGGGAGGCATCATTCAAGATTTAATCTTATATTGCAGGAATTAGCAGAGGGCTTTTATGTATTTTCATTTTTGTTGTAATATTTTATAAATCAAACTTTTCACTTGCATTAATTTAAATGTTAAGTTGTTGTATTTGAATATAGTGCTTGTTGTCCTGTATCTTTGTATTGTAGAGAGAGAATTCAGAGGCTTAATCTAGGTAAGACTGCAGTGATGCTGAGTATAGTAGGGAAAGCACCTGGAAGAGCCAGTAAAGATTATCTGCCCTTTGACTGAGGGTGTGTGAGTGCTATTTATTATTATAGTTTGTGACCTGAGGGCCCCACTGGATCCCACACAGTTATATAGCAGCAGTCATCAAGACAGCTTAATTTCCTTTGCTTCTGGCAGGGGTGTTACAAACATTTTCCTGTACTTAGAACTGGCTGTTCTGATCCATGTTTTTGTCATCTACAGACTAAGCAAGTCCTTACAGTGATTTTTAGCAGGTTTTGACTCTTGATTGCCTTTTTGCCTTCCAAGATACTTTTGGGAATTCATTGTGATCAAAAGGCCATAAGAAACCTGAAATTTCCCTGTGAGAGTCCGATCTCTCCCTTATGTGATACTACAACAATATAAGCAACAGAGGTACAAAAATGGGGGTGCCTTGGGCTAAGCGAGGGGCTGCTATTCTATGATGGAGCACTGCTTTGGATACACACCCATGGACTCATGTCCACTCTGCATGTACCCAAGCAGTTACGTAACGTATGTGGTTTTAAATGATCCTAAGTGGGCACGTGTACATGTGCAATTACTGTGACTGAATAAAATCTGGTGCAATTTCAGCTGGAGTAGACTAATCTGGATATAACTATCTATATGTGTGTTTTACTGCACTGTTGAATAGTACTTGTGTCTGACAGGACTATCTGATGGTGCAGTAGTTTATCTACACTGGCTTAATTGCCACACATATGTAGATGGTGACACTTTACAGTGCAGCAAATTAGTCTGCTGCTCAGTAAAGTGTACATGTAGATGTGCCCAGTATGCATGAAAGGGTGAAAAATTGTAATGTCATATTTTGGCATGTGCTGTGTGTGTAACCCATGCCACTCTCAGTCTTGCTTCTTCAAGAAGCATTGGCCATACCCATTGTCTTTCTAGCAGCTGCTACATCACAGGATTTTGGCACTCATCACAAGGTTTTGTGTACATAGCAGGAATAAGCAGGTAGACAGTCTTTTCATGAGGTCACTTGCATGCCTACTATATTTGAGAGTACTTGTGCACTGTATGCATAAACAGAGAAATCTGAGGAGTCTCTCTGGAAGGATTTAGGAATACCATTCACTACCATGAGCAGAAACCAATGTACTACGTAGCACTATTTCTACCACTAAGTCCTTAGTTTTCAGGGTATATCTATAGCTGCTTAATATATCTATGCAGGGTATTGTCATGAAAAAAGGCATTCCAAGAAGCTAGGAAGACATAAGGGAAATAAGGAAAACAGATTTTATAGTGATTGCTTCTGAATTCAGTTCCATTAGAATATATACCAACAGCACAGACCCTATTAGCTGATTTTGCATAGAAGCCCTAATTTCTAACAGAAGCTGCATCACTATAATGTTATGCTGTTAGTCACAGAAAAACATGTGAACCAGCAATAAGGCATAATGGGATCTGAGTCCCATGTGGCATAGGAAAGAGGTGTGATTGTGTGGATTGCACATTAGATCCTGTCATACCTTTACCTGCATGTGTAGAGGAGCCCTTAGTCACAAGTTCTATTTTTCTGTGTTCATATACAGAACACAGAAAAATGCCATGCTGTCCTTCAGTATGGCACAGTATGCCATACTGAATTACATGCCACTGTAAATCTAGTGGCAATAACTGTTTTTTTACTGTCCAAGTTTAAGAGGAAGATTAAAATTCTACCTGCATTGATTAGAAATCTTTGCCATGGTATAATCAAGAAATCAACTTTTAAAAAATGATTATTCTACATCGCTTACTGGAAGTGCCTTTAAAGCAGCAAGTCATCAGTTTCATAGATATTCTTGTTATTTCTTACGGGCCTACTCCAATTGAAGTTAATGGTAAATCTTCCATTCACTTCAGCCGGAGCAACATCTTTCTCCGTTCTCCAACAAAATAATTTTGGACCTATAATCATTCAGTACCTCAAGACATAGTTGGCACCTTACAGGCTCTAAATTAGTTGCTTAATGCTATTTCATATGGGAATGTACGTGAAGGAATCCAGTTACCTCATTTTTCATGCATGGTGAGGTATAATCAGACTTGTGATGCCTTACTTGTTTTTGAATATTGTTGTACATTTTTAAGTACAAGACTCATTAAGACAAGGGCCTGAAGATGACTATATTTGGGTTTCTGTCCAGATGATAAAAATCTACAAGCTAATTTTAGCAGTCTGATATTAGTATCCCAGTTCTAGCAGCATAATCCTAGCCAAATGTTCAAAGTACAAGATAGTTACTTCCTTTGGCATATGGAGACATCAAAACATTTTTTATACAGCTTGCCTGAGGCTTCAGTGTCACATGTTTGCTGGAAATTAAGACATTAACAATAAAGTGTTCTTGATTTCATTTTTTTGAGGGTGGAGATGGGGTGGAATGTTAATCATTCTAAAAGTGCCAAATCACATCTGTGGGGAGAAGGACAGTACGTAGCTGATAAATCTGTATAATATATGGCATTGTGTTTATTTCATTACTGTCTCTGAAGCATTAAACTGGAAACAGAACATTCACATGCTGCTAGGGCCAACTTTGAAAGATAAGGGCTGCAGCTGAAATAAGTGACCGTATGTATCAGGCAATGGAAAAAAGAAAGTACCCTTTTAAAATCACATGGCAATGCCTTTCTCGACTCCCACAATGATCACCATGGCTTCCTCCACTTTTTAGTTGCTTCCTGGTGATTCATTGATGCTCTTATTGATGCTCTCTAAGCTCAGGATTTCAACAATTACTGGCAGCCAACCAGAGTGTAATAAGAAAGAGGAGGAGTATGAAGAGAAGGCTGAAAGGTTTATAGCATAAAAACTCTTCTAAGGAATTCAGCCTTTTCTTTTTCTTCACCCAATAGACACTTCCTTATTGCTGGAGGTTTCTTCAAAGAATGCAGATAATTCCCCCTGGCACTCAGTCTGCTTCAAAGCAGTATAAAGTGTAGTTTCTGTACATCATAACCATGTAAAAATGAATATGAAGCCCAGTATTTTAGTTCAGTGACATACTGGCACAGCTGTATCGCCATGTTGAATAGTGCATTATAAATATTGTGAAATGACTTTGGGGCCACAAATACAAACTGAGTTTAAAGTGTGTCAGTGCTGTCGTGCCACAATTAGTAGTCTGAAATAAATATACATGCCTGACCTCCTTTTTCTTTGTTTTCACAACAGCTATGAAATGCTCTGTCTCTGAGGTAACTGCAGTACTTTAGCAAAGAAAGTCTCTCAACTTTTAACCATGTGTCTCACCATGCACTCACGGCAGGCAGCAGAACACTCGTGATATCTTCTGTATTCAGTTTCTTCATTAATGAGTCTCAGATTTCTCTGAAGGCAGAAATGTTTATGTTGGCTGAAATAGGATAGTAGAGCACCTCAAGATCTAGTGGGTGGTTGAAAAAAAATACAATGCTTTTATTTGCTTTCCTAGCCTTGGTAGCTGCATGTTTGCTGCATATTTTTAATTGAACCCATCATTTCTTGCAGTTTCTAAAGCTTTGGATTTCTCTGACGACCTGTGGACATTATCAGGAACCCTTAGCATGTCCGATTCTGAACTGGTATAAATTGTCATCACTGTGAATGACAGCAGCTGAGAATCTGCCCCACTTTGTTTAGCAAACCTGTTTGACAAAGTAGACTAATTATGACATTATCATATATGTCAAACAGATAACTGGAGTTGTATATAGTGTGGTTTGAAACTATTGCTTTCTGTTTATAAAATTGCTGTTTCTGTTTAAAAAATTCATTAACATTATATTTTTGCTTCTTTTAAAGATCATTTATGTGGGAGCAGAATAAACAGTTGCTTTCATTCACTACAGAAGTATATTGTAGTAGGCAACCAGTAGCCATCTGCTTATGCCTGAACAATCTCAAATGATGCAAGAGTTAAGGATTGTTTGGGGGTAATATATTTTATTTGACCAACTGCATGGTTGAAATAAAGTTGGATAAGCTTTAGACTGCAAGATATTTTTCGCCAGGTTGATGAAGTTGGTCCAATAAAAGATTTCATCCCTCCAAAATTCATGCCTCTCTCATAATTCCTGAACCATTGCTCTAACACTACCACTACATGAAGCGAGTAAATGAATCGAATGCTTTTAAAAGGACAAAAAAAAAGCTTCACAAAGTATTTTTCTTAGTGTTATTATTATCTAAAACGCTCATGTAGTTTCTGCTTCCACTGCCTGGAATAGAGATTGGATAAGGTATGCAAAGAAAATCAGATATTAGGTCAAATGGGGAGGGAACAAGTTACCTGAAAATTAGGGCTGTGTGAAGCTTTGGTCACTGATTCAACTTAGCAGAGATTCGGCTTAATTTAGTGGCCAAACCTCTGAATCCAAATCGAATCAGAGGGCCCTTGTATCTCTCTGAATTGATTCGGTGATTTGGACATAGACACAACTGTAAATGTTTTTTCTACATACCTCAAGATAGCAGGGGATCATGAGAGCTGCAATGCTGGGGCATCCCACAGAAGTGTAGGGGGCTCTCCAGTGTGCTTGGCAGCAGACCCAGAAGTGGGCCAGAAGCACTTCCGGGTCTGCTGGAGAGCATGTGGGCCCCCCCACCCTTCCCCGCACCTCCCTGGTTTGGCAACTGGTGCCTCCTGGATCTGGTGGGGGGACACTTTGGGTCCCCCCCATGGCTGATCGCTGACCCAAGGGGTGCTGGGAGGGGGGGGCAGCGTGCTCCCTGGTGGACCCAGAAGTAGATTGGAAGTACTTCGGTCCACTTCCGGGTTCACCACTGAGCACATGCAGGGGGCCTCCCTGTGTTCCTGTGGGATGCTTCGTCTGCCCCAGAATCACAGAATTCATGAACCACCTGGTACCTCAAGGTATGTAAAAAAAATTTAAAGCTGTGTCTATGGCCAAATCACTGATTTGCCAAATCAGCATTGAATCTTCAGATTCAGATTTGGGTGAATTGAATCAGGGACAGTGATCTGAATCAATGAATTGAATCACTGTCCTTGATTTGAGCTGAATCCGAATAGAATAGGGTCCACTTTGAACAACCCTACTAAACATGTTTTGCTGTGGTAAGTAGATGTTGATTGTTTATAAGGCTTTCTTATTTCTGTGCTATTTCACCCTATTGTGTGAGAGGCAACATGTAGTCTAGATTATTCCTTCCAGGAAGAGGAACGTGAGGGACACAGAATTCTTTCATTGAGGATGTGGAATTTGTCCTTCAGTGGAAAAAAGCCAACGGATGTTGTCTTGGGCCACAAATGTGTAATACTTTGAGATCTAAATGGATTTCAGAGAAGTCAGATAAGGCCTCTGCAACCTCATGTCTATTTTTCTGCTATGCGACCTGGTAGTGAAGCTCCAAAGAAACCAAAATGATGGGGTCCCCCAACCAGCCCTGGAAATCCTCTATTTAGTGGGATTCCACAAGCCTGAGACTGTTTCAGAAGGCTGACTCTGTTTACGTTGATTTCACATTGGTTTCTGTGAGAGAGAAGAATAAAGGGAAGAACTAACCAGCCTGTATTTGTAGCAATGGTTCCAAGAAATCTAGCCATTTGAAGTCATACACCAAAACCCATCTACCAGTAAGTATGCTGATAGTATTTTGTTTCTTCGTATTGGAAGCAACATAATAGGTTTGAGTTTGTCTGTTGTATTAAAAACCAAAGCTGTTGCTACACTGGGACTAAACCTAGAGTAATGAGAGAGACTTTCCCCTAGGAAAGTTGCTAGTCTTTTAAAAGGATGCAAAAATGCCAACATTTTAGGTCTGAAAATAGCTTCTTGAATGTCATTCATAGTTTCTGTTGCTTCCTAGTACTAAAGCACAGCAACAAGAAACAGGAGAAATCTAGTTATGCTTTGGGACTGAGGAAATTTTATTTCAGAATGTGGGACGGTGGAGACTCCACTGTGTCCTTTGACAGTGCATTTGAAACTAATTACAGGGGAGGTGACTGATGTCTGACGGACACAGATTACTGGCTTGTGTTATATAGTCCAGAAAACATTACATGACCATTCCCAGCTGTTGTTCCAACACTGGGTACCACCAGCTGTCACATCAAATCACGTCACAAAGAAAGAATAAAGAAATCTCCCACACATTCCCTTCACAAGAAAAAAATTAAGAAACTTAAAAGCCCCTGTTCTTCTCTTTTTTCTCCTGAATGCCAATTCATCTGATTACACTTTACCTTTTATTTTGCAAACTGCAACTAAACTGACAACTTCATTTGGGCAGCATGTGGGTTACTCCAAAAAGTGTGTGTGTGTGTGCACGCGCACATACATGCATGTGTATGTGTGTGTGTGTGTGTGCGTGTGTTGGTGTTCCTCAGAATCCATAAATCCAGACTCTTAATGTATACAATACTAGTAACGTGGGCACTAGCCAAGTATGAATTCTTGTACTGGATTCTGGGAGATTTGGTGTGCTAACCACGTTTCCAAAATAAACAGATATTGATGAATGTTTTATACATATTAATTAAATAATTAAATAGGGACACATTAAACTTGTGTCTATACTTATTAGTAAATCTCCTTATTCTGAGTATATTTTAGCTATTTATTATCAGCTTGCTATTTGCAAGAACTTAAGAATCTGAAACTTCCAGAAAACTTCCTGAAACTATCCCCAAATTCATGCTACATAAACATAAATTTATTATTGTTAGCATTGATATTAGTATATGAGTGGGTAGAACAGAATAGGATTCAGTTTAACAAAGATAAGTGCAAAGTGCTGCGCCCAGGGAGAAAAAATCACCAACACACATACAGATTGGGAGATGACCTTCTAAATAGCACAGCGGTAGAAAGGGATCTTGGCATCATAGTAGACTCCAAACTGTCTTAACTATTTTGGCTACAGATTAAATTATAGAAAAGGGTCAAGTACCATCATAAGTGTGATCTGCAAAATACTGAAAGAGCAAAGGAGATAACTTTGGTTGTCAAAGTAGTTTAAGACTCCAGGTAAAATAGGGTACTGTCACAGGGTAATCTACCTAGTTAAAAAAGTATCTTGAGTAACTTTCAAAAAATAAAGAGGGAACAGGAAATAATGAGAAAAGAAGTAGATAAAAAGAAAAAGAGACAATTTCACTGATTCACATGTACATATCTGTGCTCTCATTTACATGAGTCCATTAGAGGGAAAGAAAAAATAATTTCTCTATGTTCTTCATCACTGAAATCTTTACTCTGGGATAAGTTCTGCTTTTGGATATGTATGCTCATGCTCCAGTTCAGAAAAGCATTTAAGCATATGCTTACTTGAAGATTAGAGTGCCATAGGCTTTGCATGAGTCCTTTTCTGACCAAAGACACTTTTCCAAATGATGAGTAGAGAGTGAATCTAAGAGAAGAATTTGTTATCAAAGGTTTTGAGTAGTCTCATGAAGGTGAACAGAATTGTAGAAGTAAGCAGAATTAGAGCTATTTCAGCTTTTTGAGTATTTTAAATATACGTGTGGTTATTTTATGGTACTTTTGGATAGGTCTTTAGATTTTGATTTTAATATAAGGTCTCAGGGAAGTCCACACAATTTTATAGGTTTATATTGGCTTAAGTAATTAAGATTTTAGTGAGAAGTTGTATCTTGAGTAGATTTCACTGTCTACATGATCATACATCCACAAAAACCTTAGCACCAAAATGCAGGGTTGGCAGAAAAAGTCAGCATATAGAATTTGCCAATGGTATTTCAAAAAGAATATAGTTATTACAATATCTTATCCCAAACACTTCACACGTGGAAAAGCTTAGCTGGAGAAAGAACAGATCACCCATATAAAGATGGGATACCTATAAAAACCAGCATATAAACACAGGGTTGGCCTTTTGACTGGTTACATTAAACAAGGCCCTGCTAAGGGCTAACTTATTTCCCTTTTCCATCTGTGGCTTTATGAATAGGAGACAAAAGATGGCAACTCCTTTTGAACTTACTTTGTCCTGCTTAGCTTGAAATTTTGAATGGCTAATTCCTTTTCCTGGTAGAGTTATTTTTGCAGATATCTCATTTTTATGTTTGAAATATTCTCCTTTCACTTGAACTATTTTGGATTAGTTATCTTTTTGAGCTTTACAGAAAAGTAAGTTATAATAGTGTTGTTGAGAACACTTTAATTGGTATTTAATTAAAGTATCTTGTCTTTACTAGGATTTGAACTCATTATAAAATCTTTGCTATAGAAAATGTACCCATCCTGATTGCAGAGTTCTTTTATGAGTGCCATGTAATTTACTTAGCATTAATGTTATAATAATTCCTGTGCCTAGATTTTAAATACAGGAACATTCCTCTGTTGTTCTCTGTGTGCACTAGAAGGCTTTTAAAAATTACTTGTAAGAAATCATTAAAAATTAAGCACAAGGATAACAGAGTTCCAGCAAACATATACAAGTTCATAACATCATCCACAGAAGTGCAAATTCTATTACAAATTGTAATTAGTTATATTCTGTCCTCACAGCTATGCAAGACCATTGCATGGAGTTGCAAACATGGAACTGACTGGTCAACCTGAAGGTCACTCTGAAGTCCATATCCACTGATCATCTACACTGTGAAGCAGTAAGCTTGATCCTTGACAAAAGTCTAGAAGCTCTGAACTTCTATGTGTGAAGTCAACTCAGCCCATACTTGCATCCTTATGGGTTGGGTTGTCTTCCCAACCCCAAAGCCCCTTTCTGCAGTGGCTCTAGAACTTTTGTGAGTTCTAGTTTTTTTCAGGGACCCATCTTTTTCTGTTTAATTCTATTGTAGGCTCTATTGCTTGAGAGGTTAAATTAATTACTCTGTCCCCATGGTAAAAGCCTATACTCCCCCATACCTCCTGCCCCACTGTACAAGCTACTTTAGTCCAACCAGGCAGTGGTAACTGTGATAGCTCTGGCCTGCAGCACTAGCAGGGAATGCAGGGAAGACCATGCAATGGCAAGGAAGCTGTTGAAACTCCAGCTCCAGCCTCAACTCAGGTACCGATTTGACTTTCCACTGTTGCTATTCCTACCTGGCTGGGCTGGGGCTTGAGCTGGGGTCAGAGCTGCTGCATAAGGTGGTGGGGGGAGAAGCGGGTGCATACGCCAACCTGCCTCCCTGTCACTTCTTTCCCAGCCACAGTGGTAGGAGGGAAGAATTTAAGATGACGTTCCAATTACTAGATGCTGTGCATGGACATTATAACCAATTTTATAATTTTCCATGTATAGAATCTAACTTTTAGTGACGGATCCTCTTAAATTCAAACTATCTTGGATTTGGGTAAATACAGTATAGGTTGTGCTATTCCTAAACCTTCCTAGACAAATGCCTATCCTGTGTAAGGGAAAAGAACAATGACAACATGGTGTAAGAGATTACCTTATTTTCTGTCCGACAACATGCACCTTTCCCCCAAAAATCAGCTCCACAAAATTGCGGTGTGTGTATTAAGCAGGTAAGTGGATTTTCTGCCCAGGAGAGAAGAGCCCTGCTTTGATTCTTGCTTAAAAGTGCAACAGCTGTTGCATTACTATGCAGGCAGCTAGAGAAGTCAGTTGCATTACTAGTCAGGCAACTGGAGGAGCCAGGGCTCTCCCTCATGGGAGGGAGACGTAGGAAGGGGGGCAGCCTGCAGGCTGTTCCAGGGAAGCCTGGATTGGCCCTGAATGGCTGGCTTAGCTCAGGGCTACCTGATTGGCTCCTGGGCTGGGGCAGGAAATTCAGTCCGTGGCCCTTAAAAGCCACAATTTGGTCAAGCCACTGGCAATTGGGGCTTGAGGACAGAGTGCGCGCACGTTTGACTCTAGCACATGTGTGCCCCTTGGACTTACCAGCAGCGGCAGAGGTGAAAGCAGCGGCAGATTCTTAAGGTAAGTGGGGCAGAGGGCCAGCACAGCTGCAGAGAATCTGGAGGGGGAGCCCCTTGGAGCCCTCTTAAGTGAGCTGGCAGGGAGCTGCGCACAAACAGAGCATGCAAATAGGCATGCTCTGTAAGGGCATGCCTGCGTTTACACAGGCATTTGTGGAAAGTGGGTGCACAGAAGTAGTCAAGAAGGAGCATCCAGCAGGAGAGCAATGAGGACAGCTAAGGTAAGGACACAGAGTGCTGCTGCTAGGAACCCTGCCCTAATGGAGCAGCCCACCCATGGCTCCTTGGAGGTCTCAGCCCAGATGGAGCCCTGCCCCCCATATCTGTAGGGGTGTCCTGGCAGGGACCCTGCCTTCAAGGGTGGGAGGGGAGAGTGGGATCCTCCTCACCTGTCCCTCTTGTGCCCACCTTTTGGCCTTGGAGGAGCAAGTGAGGGAACTTCAGGAGGCAGTGAGCAGGCTGACGCGGATCAGGGAGGATGAGGCTGTGATTGACGGATATTTCCATTTGCACTCACCTTGTCTCGAATGCCCGTTTGCATGCTGCCTTGGCACAACCTGTAGAGGATGTCCGTTCTCTGGCTTCGTGGATTCCCCACGACGAACTTCTGTTGTCCTTCTGGCTTTCCCCAAACTAACCTGGCACATCTTTGAATGTCAACTCAGTGTGGGGTTCAGCCTCAAAGATCCCCGCAGGGAGGACCACTCTGCTCATGGGATGTTCGTGGGGCTCTACCTTCCCTACACCCCAACCTTATGCCAACCTCTGGTGGGATGCCTGGTCTTGAAACAGTCCCCCTCTGGTATGGATGTGCTATGCACGCTCTCTCAATGCTATCCCTCCTGCTCCTTGAGGAAGGATGTCTGGTCACCTCAGGTCCTAGATCTGAGACCCCCTTGAGTGGGTCGGCTCTGTTCATGGAGCCGGCAGGATGCCCCTGTTGGGCAGAGGCAAAGGAAACAAAATGAAGAAAAGAAGAAAAAGGAAAAAGCAGAAGAAAGCCCAAAGGACCTTCCAGTCCAGCATCCTAAGGGCTGGCTCAGCAAGCCCTCCTGCCTGTGCTTGGCAGTGCTCCTCTGAAGCTGGTCCAACAGGGTCCCCTTATCCTTCTGGCCCCCAGTTCCCCAACCTGGTACCCAAGGGCGATTGTGTGGGGTGACTTCTGATCCCTCAGGATTGGCTTCAGCTTCCTCCTCCATGTCACTGTGCTTGATGTGCCATGATCAGGTGGTTTCACCACCCTGTATCCCATTAGTTTTAGGGGTGCATCATCCCCAAAGCTCCTCCCCTTTTGGGACTCAATTTTAGTGCCCCAGGTGGGGAGATCCCTTGCAGTCTCTGCTGCCACTCTCTGTCCACGTGATCTCTTTCTGCACTGACTCCACCCCTTCCCAGTGCGGAGAGCCTCTGCCTCCTCACTCGCTCTCCCTGCCATACTGCTGGCAGCTGCTTTTATCCTTGCTGGCTGATGCGTTCCTGTGATGTTACCCACTGGCCTCAATTGTATAAACACATGACTTGTGAACCACGTGCACTTTTCTCCTCAGTGTTCCACATTGCTCCTCCTGCAGGTAAGTAAAAGTTTGTTTTTTCCCTCTCCATTCTGGGTTTTTTTTTCCTGTGCTGATTCCCATAGGCAGGGCTTCCTGGTCCCACTTCTTGTTCTCCCCGGGACACAACCCTCCTCCCCCCAAGCTGCCTTGGGGCATTTCATTCCATTGCTTTAGGTTTCTACCTGTGTCAATGGTTGTTTCTTTAGTTTGTTGTGAGCCAACGTCCTCTTTGGAGTCCTCTCTGCACCTAGATAGGAAGTCTGGCATTATGTTATTTTTTCCTGGGCGGTGTAATATATGAAACTTAAAGGGTTGGAATGCTAGGGCCCATCTTATGATATGGGCATTATCTGTTTTGGTTGAGCTTAGCCACTTCAAGGGGGCATGATCTGTTACTAATGTGAATTCTCTCCCCGTCAGGTAATACTTGAAGTACTCCATAGCCCAATGGATTGCCAGACATTCCCATTCTATGGTGGCATTCCTTGTTTCTGTGGGCAGTAGCTTTCTACTGGTATAGGCGACTGGCCTCTCTGTTCCAGCATCTTCCTGGGGCATCACAGCCCCCAGTGCTGTTTCAGAGGCACCAGTCTGTAAAATAAAAGGTTTTTGGAAGTCAGGGGCATATATTACTACCTCTTCACACAAGGCCTTTTTTAATAGATCAAAATTTCACCTCATTTTGTCTGTCCACCTTATCCCTCTTGTTTGTAAGTCCCTTTAGTGCTTTGGAGAGGGGTGGTGCTAATTCAGCAAATTGGGGAATGAACAGTCTATAGTAATTAGTTAGACCTAAAAAAGTTCATAGTTGTTTGGAGGTTCGTGGCGCCTAAAATTTTTGGATGGTTTCCACTTTGTCATTTAATGGCTGTATCGTGCCTTGTCCAACCAGAAACCCAAGGTATTTAGTCTGTTTCTGGGCTAGCTCACATTTCTTCGGGTTTGCTGTCAGACCCATTTTCCTTAGTTCTGTGAGCACTGCTCATAAGGCTTTTTTGTGTTGCGCCCACATTTGGGTGAATACCACTATATTGTTGATGTAAGGCACTATGTATTCAGTATGTGCAGCCAATATATGATCCATCAGGTGCTGGAATGTTGCAGCCACCATGTGGAGCCCAAATGGCATACAAACAAATTCGTATAGCCCCCATGGTGTCCCGAAACTGGTTTTGTGTCGATCCCTGTGTGCCACTGGGATTTGCCAGTATCCCTTTGCCAGGTGTAAGGTTGATTATATACTGGACGTTGCCGATGCGTTCCACCAGCTCTCTGACGTAGGGCAGGGGGAACGCATCGAAGATTGCTATGGTGTTTAGTTGTCGGTAATTAACACACACAATGGTAAGGAGTAATCAACAAACAATGGTAATCAACGCACAATGGTAAGGAGCCATTGGGTTTCGGCACCAGGACCAGGGGGCTACGCCATGGACTATGGGATGGTTGTATGATTCTCTGTTTAATGTGTCCAGTTTCGGGCGCCACACTTCAAGATGGACACGGAGAATCTGGAGAGAGTTCAGAGGAGGGCCACTCACATTATTAGTGGCTTCTGTGAAATACTGTACAAGGGGAGGTTGAGGGATCTGGATCTCTTCAGCCTTCACAGGAGACATCTGAGGAAAGACCATGTAGCCACCTATAAGTTTATCAAGGGAGGACAACAGGGAATTGGAGATGTGCTATTTACCAGAGCGCCCCTAGGAGTAATGAGTGCAAACTAGTGGAGAGGAAGAAATTTTTAACAGTAAAGGTGGGCAGATTTTTGGAATGGACTTCCAAGAGAGGTGGTACTATCAGCTAACTATGAGGTCTTCAGGAGGGGGCTTGATAGACACCTGGCTGGGGTCGTCTGACCTCGGTCCTCTTTCCTGCCAGGGGCTGGGGGGTCAGACATGATGATCCTTTGTGGTCCCTTCTGACTTAACAATCTATGAATCTATGACTTAATTGTTATTGTTCTTCACTGCAGAGATGTTGACAAACATCTCTTCTTTTTAATGGTCTTGTTGTTCAACTAATAAAGCTAACATTTCTTAGATAAATTTCTCTGCCTGTTAGCTGCACCTGGTCTCTCCCTTTATATTTCACAGCCTTTAATGGTTTACAGCAGTTTATTTAACTTTTCAAAATCATAGATCCACCCCTGAAGACTTGTCTCCAACAACAACTAGGGTTTCACATCTAGTTAAACAGAAAAGGGAGGGTGAGCCCGCTGAAGATTTAAGCTCTGTCCCTCTTCTGTTCAGCCATAGCTCTTTAAAAATCTTTTTTTTTTAATACTGCTTTTCAAAAATAAGTTGCATATTATATTCCAGGGGGCATTTTATGTGAAACTATATGGTATAGTCTGGTAAGAAGGCTAATTTGTTAAATGAAATTTGGTGCCTGCCTGAGATGTTCTTGGTGGATAAAATTTTCAAAAGCAACTAAGCAACATTTTCAAGTGTGGCAGAGGGCACCACATTAACAGTTACTACACATGTGAAGGATGGAAATGTACTTTTGGTCATACCTGTGTGCATATTTTTATTCCATGGTCAGTTAAAGTTAACCAACAATAACTTCACAAGTAACTTGTCAAGTGCCTGGGCCCTCAGAGATTTAGGGGCCTATCGCATTGAAATTTGGAGGGACCAAGGCTTGTAAATGAATTAAGCAGCTTTGAAATTTTTATCTTGAAACTTTATTATTCATGTTGTCATAGTAGTCTAAATTAACTAATTATTTCTCATTTACTTATTTATCAACCAGGGGACTTGAGCCATGTTTGATGACCTGTGTATTTATAAATTGACTTGAAATTGAAAAATAGAATGTGTGTAAGTTCTTTGGCAGAGATGTCTACCGACATGATAGACATTCAGACTGAACAGTAGCCAAAAATCTGCAGCAAAGAAGAAATTGGCAAAGACAGCCACAGAGGAAGTGCAAAGAATAACAGTTGACCCAGCTGTTGCAATGCATCACAGAACTAATTAATAAACTTGGGACTATGAAGACTATCAAATGCCTGGCTTCGGCAAGATAGGGGCACAGGAAAGGTGATCAGTATGCAAGGAGCAAAACAAAACAGAGCCTGTTATTTCTGCACTTGAAAGCAGGACTGGGGATTCTGCTGACCACCGAAGTGAAACATAGAAAGTAACTGACCCTGCTGGGGAAAATCCCTTGGGCTTTGATTCTGCAAACTACTCTGCAAGTTACCAGTCAGAGCAACAGGAGAATGATAATTTTGTTTTCCTTTCAGTCTTGTTTTACATGTAGCTGTAGGTCTGTACTGAATGTGAAGAGGAGGAGCACGTGGCCTTGGCTGTCTTTGTAAAAGGTATACGCAGATTAAAGTATAAGTAATATTCAAGCTTGCTATGCTACAGCAGTCACTGCATGGTTATTCAAGGTAGCATCCTGGAATGGTCTGGCAAAACTCATACTGCAGCCCTGTGCCAGGCAACCCTGTGCTGTTCTATTTAGTCTGCCTCCGATACTGGAAGCAACACTGCTTTGTGCTTGTACAGTGCCATAGGTAGCATGGCAACCATAGTTGGTTGATGAGCACTGTCACAAAGCAGTGCTGATTAACTCCCTGGAGGTGCCACATGGACATAGCTACATTGCTTCTGCTTTAGGAAGCAGCCTGCCCAGAGCAGTGTTTGAAAGTACCACTAGTAGCATAGCTCATTTGCCATTTATTGCCTTCCCTTAAATTTATTTCCTGAGCTGGGACTATACAGAATAACAGCAGCTAGTTTTAGATGGATAAAACCTACTAGATAATGAAATCTATCCATTGCCATAGAACAGGGGTGCTCAACCTACAACCTGCAAAACCATGCCTGCAGGGGTCCCCACAGCTCCAAAAATTTGGTGGCAGGGGTAGCAGTAGAAGTAATTTCTGCTCTACTGCTGCCAAATTTCCAGGCCAGTGAGAAGCCCCATGAGCCAGGTAGTGCACTAGATTGGCCACATCCAAGTGGCCCAGGAGCTGACCTGGGTCTGGACATGGTGTAGCATTTGATCCGCCACATGTAGTCAAGTGGATATGGTGCACTATGGTCTGGTGGTGTGGAGCTGTGGAAGATGGCATGGAGAACTGGTCCAGGGGAGTGGGGTGACACAGAGGTGCAGTTCGGGGGCATGGGGCTCTGAGCCAGCAGCCCAGGGCCACGGGCCAGATGGGGTACATCTGACCCATGGACTGGCCCTGCGCTACTCACCTGGGCCAGATGATTGAGTACCACTTTCCTAAGAGAACATACAGACCTCAGGGTCAGACCCTTTGCTTAACATCAGTGGTGATAAGCATGGATCTGGGTTTTGTGTTTGGCATGGAAAAACATGGTATAATGTGTATTTTCTCATTTTATGGAGAAAAACCAAGATTTTCTCTTTTTAAGGAGAAAAAATGCAGATTTATTCTTTTAAAGGAGAAAAACATGGGAAACAAAAGGTTTCCTCTTTCAGGCTGGCATAGTTCCAGCTTGTAAGGGGCTGGGAGGAGTGAGAGTGATCAGACAAGGGGTGCCAAGTGCATGTGTGTGCGTACACATGCACGTGGCAGCTGGGCAGCATAAGAGCAGCTCCCACAGCTCTCTGCAGGTAAGTCTTGGGGATGGGTGGATTGAGGGTCCCATAGTGAGGGAGGGAAGGAGGGACAGACTTGTGCCAGGCTGAGGTTGCTGCCCAGCTAGGATGGTTTATGGGGTTTGGGACCTGGGGCTGGAATGCGCAACTGCAGGGCCTGGACAGGGACTGGGACAGAGCCATGGGCAGCTTGTCCAATGGGTTGGGGTGAGGGACAACTCCCTACTGTTGCACGCACTCCTGGGGGGACATGAGTGGCATGTTCTCCCCAGATTTGTGCATGGGGTGAGGATAGATGTGGGCTGCCCACTGCAGGCTTGGGGCTCCCCACCCTGTTGTCCTCCCTCCCTGCTCCCCCCAGCCCCTTACAAGCTGGAACTATGCCTTCTGTGGCTCAGCAGGTGGAACCTGGTGTAGCAGGGCAGGGTGGGGAGGCTCAGTCTCACTGCCGGGAGTCTCATGCCACCATGGTAAGGTGCCCCATACCCTCCTGGCAGCAGTGGGGGTGGTGGCATGGAGTTGTGCCCCCCCACTGCTGCTGGGTGGGCAGGAGGTGCCTCACCATGGCAGCACAGGGCTCCTAGCGGTGGCACCAAGCCTCCCCACCTCGCTTTGCCCTCCTGCGCTGGGTCTCACGTACTGGGCCATGGAAGCCCTGGGGAGAGGGCAGCAGGGCGTGGAGTCTGAGCCTGCAGTGGGCAACCCACATCCAGGCCCCTGACCATGGGCTGCACTCCATCAATGTTGCCCATGGAGGAGGGGGAGCCCAATTACACGCTCCACTTCCTGCTCAGGCCACAACAGGCTTTGCCTTCCACAGGTGGCAACTAAGGCTCAGATGCTGCTGGTGGAGAAGCAGGGGGCTATGGACCTAGGTCCCTGGTTCCATAGCTCTGGCAGCTTAGGGGCCCTCCAGCAGGGGTGGGGGGGCTGCGGGTGGGGAGTGAGGGGCAACAGCAGGGTTGGGGCCCTCCCTCACATTCCTATGAAATACAAACTTTTATTTCTACCTAGAAGTATTTGTACATTCCTTTCTCCTATGCCTTAAGAAGGGTGCTTGTGTCTGAAAGCTTGCAAATAAAGAATTTTTTTTGCAAAAATCTAGTTGGTCTAATAAAATATATCACCTCTACCACAGGTTTTGATTCCTTCTATATTCTATTGCATTTATCTATAATTAAACTACAATGCACCACAGGGTAGGGACTGCCTTTTATTTTGTATTTATATACCACTAAGCACAATGACTACTTGGAGAGGAGATAGCTGCCACCAGGTCACTTTGCCTGGAGAATCACCAATGATTCACAGCATCTAAGGTGCTCCAATGGTCACAGTGGCCTCAGGACTGACTTGACTTGACTTGACGAACAATGAAACTTCATTAAGGACTGAGATGCATCATGTTACTCCTAGTCAGTACTTTGACTCTAAATTGATCATGTTTTGGTATTGAGAATAATGCCAGTAACAACCCAAGTGCTCATATGATGCCTTTAGATTGTCCTTAATTTGACTGTTAGAAGCCTGTACTTAAGAACTAATTACCAGCTGGATCTGTTCTCTGATGTATTTAAGCATCTGCATGATATGATATGTGCCACATAAAGTATACATTTCTATCTCCTTTATGCCAGGAGCTGATATATATTTTTTACTTATTAATGACAAAAGTGCTGGCACAACCAGGCACCAGGTTCAACATTTACTTTGTGTTAGAGTGAAATTTCAATGTGAGAGTCTGTGTGAGAGTAGGAATAAGTAATCAAATTGTCTAAATAACAGGTTGGCAACATTTTTGGGCAGAGTGCCAAAAACACTCGCAACCTCAACTTGTAAGATGTTGGTGTGCCAAGATGGACAACAGGGAGCCAGAAGGGGCCCGATACTTGTTGTGGCAGTGCAGCCTTGGCTTCTTCCACACTGTCTGCTTCAAGACGTGCATGCACCTGCTGCCAGAAATGAACCAGGGCAGGGCTCTGCAGCCTCTTGTGCAGCCACTTGCAGCCTCCCAGCTTCCTGCCACAGCTGGCCTAGGCTCTGAGCAGGGCTGCTCACAGCAGGAAGTGGGGATGCTGCAAGCAGCTGCACCAGAGTCCATGGAGCCCTGGCTCAGTTCAAGGTGGATGTTGGGGAAGGGGCCAGGGTTGCACTGCCACAACAAAGATAAGGCCCCTGGTGACTCCTCCACTGCCCACAGTGAGACATGCTTGCCAAGAAAAATGCCTTCACGTTCCTCAGTCTGGCATATGTACTGGGAATTGCCTACCCCAGTCTAGATCTTCTCTAGAACTTTGGTACAAAGAGGGCAGATCTATACAAGATGCTATGTCACTGTAGTGACAAGATACTGCAATGTAACTCATTGCTATGGCGATATAGTGTCAGTGGGCACTAATTGTGATGCCACAGCTACTGCACAGTAGCATCCAGCTACACAGTGCATTAGTGTTGGAGACAACCCAAGAACCGCCAGGACTGCAAAGTACCAACTGTGTAGACGTGCCCAGAGGCAAATTGTGGAGGCATTCCTCAGGTAGGTCAGGGATTGTTTAAACATATAGTGTATCTCACAAATGCGACAGGAGTCCACCTTTCTAACAAAAGGTGTAGAAAATGGTAGAGATTAAATGTTCCTAATGGGGTAGATTGTGGATACCTTCTTCACAATGCTGAGTGATCAGTCATGTGATTAGTTCAGTTGCAATCAGTAAATAAGGAGTTCAGATTCTGGCCCACTAGATTCAAAAGATTTCATAGACATTAGGGTTGGAAGGGACCTTGGAAGATCATTGAGTCCAGCCCCCTGCCCGAGGGGCAGGAAGTCAGATGGGGTCATAGGATCCCAGCAAGATAAGCATCCAAATTTCTCTTGAAGGCGTTCAATGTACTGGTGCTTCGAGACGGGCTTTGGCTTCCTCAACCATGACCGACACATCACGACGAGGGACATGCTGGGATGGGATGGGCTCCACCTTTCCCCTAAAGGT